>CM049847.1:26558676-27281176 GCA_027422415.1 Schizothorax lantsangensis | reverse complement strand
AATATTTTTTTTTTGTGAAAGCTGTATGACCAGTGGAATCTAGCTGGTTAAGATAGTCAAAAATCTTAGTGGAACACCATACTGGTAACCAGTAATTCTGGTCTTTCTTGCTGGGGTGGTCATGGTAGCTATAGGTAATCTTTTTTTTTTTTTTTTTTTTTTTTTATTTATCAACAGTTTTTTTTTTTTTTTTTTTTACAGCTATAGTTAATCTTTTCAGGTTGATTTTCTATTTCAGACTAGCCTAAATGTCAAGTTGTAAATTGGCAATCAGCTAGCGACACGCTGCAGGACAAGAACATCTTCCCTTGTTTTCCTTGCAGAAGTGACTGTGTCCTTCCTGAGTCTGAGATGAGATAGATATGGTATAAAAGGATATAGAGTCTTCTCTCATAGGGTTTCAGCATTCAGACGTCTTCCTGGGGCAAATATTGATGTATCTACACAGGTCAGGATTACGGGATTACACTCGCTTCTCCATACACTGTAGTTCCCTTTAAAGCGCTCATCCTCAGTCCTCTCATACTAGAGGATGTGCTTACTTTCTCAGAGGAGGAATTTGAACATCTACAGCATGTTCCGTAACCTTTCTTAGCCCA
Source organism: Schizothorax lantsangensis (assembly GCA_027422415.1). Classification (NCBI taxonomy): domain Eukaryota; kingdom Metazoa; phylum Chordata; class Actinopteri; order Cypriniformes; family Cyprinidae; genus Schizothorax; species Schizothorax lantsangensis. The sequence continues at coordinate 27,280,577 of CM049847.1, read as the reverse complement.
AACCACAAAGTAATTCACATGATACAGAGGGTTTAGGCACTGCAGGGCCACCTTTGCCCTCTACGGGCGAGTGGAAGCGTGTCACATGAGATTGGATCCAGAACAAAATAAGTTATCTGCGCAGTGTGACAACTCAGAGAGAAAGAGAGATTTTAACCCTGATTATAGTTTCTTTATATCATAGTCTCAGTGCTTGAATTCAAGACTGTCCCAAAAAGCATCATCAGGTGAACATACAAAACTGTTTGTTTGGGGTCAGTTTTTTTTCTCTCTAAAGGAAAGTAATAGGCCTATTTTTATTCAGCAAGGATGCATTAAATCGATCAAAAGCCTTTATAATGTTACAAAATATTCCTGCTTCAAATAAATGTTGTTCTTTTGAGCTTCCTATTCATCATGGTTTCCACAAAAATATTAATAACTACATAAATTGCTATGAACACTTTGAAGTAGTTAATTAACAGAATTCACTGTCTTCTGACTTTTAATAGGCTAAATAAAACTAATTTATTTGATGATTGATGAATAAATTTAAGTGATTCTTATTGTATTTTTAAATTTATTGTATAATTTCAGTTGTGTGTGTGTGTGTTTGTGACTTTTGCCATCTAATCCTATCTTTTAATTTGTTATTTTTCTAGAATGTATTGAATAATTGTACTATTCATATGTGTTTTGACCAATTTTGACTTTTATTATTGTCCTTGTTAATTGCTCATTCATTGCAGTTTACCAAGTAAAAATTGGTAAAAGGAACCAGCAGACTGACAATAACCCATCTACTAATTTGGCACAGAATTTCTCAGCAATTTTATTGTCGACCATTTTTAACATTAGCTAGTCAGCGTTGTTGTTGCTAATGTGGTGATGACGTTATCCTGACTCCAGGTTTTATCGATCACTTGTTCAAGACCAGGGGCTGGATGCATAAACTTAGTCTGATTGACCAACTATGTTGTAGTAGGTATTCAAGAGGTAGTCAACTGTACTTTTTGGATTCAGATGACACCGATCTTAAATGTTTTTATGTAACTGACATGAAAAGTTATGTCAGGTCTTAAAGAAAAACATAAGGCGACTTACATTTTATATAACCAGCTACAGCTTTAAAAAGCCAGTGTGGAGCCAAACATGTGGAATTGGGCCAAACTGGACACCAAGAGCAGCAATGTGCCAGCAAACCTCAATAAAAACATAAAGTTATAAATCCTAGCGGAATACAGCATTGAGTAAGATACAATGAGCCGTTCAGCTCTTCACGACCGACAAAGCCGTCAGTAGACCTGATGGGATCGTAACGCATTAGATCATCGTGTTTAGCGTTTCTAGAGCTGAACTCGAGGAAGTGGCATATCGGAGCTGATGAACTGGAATGAATTTGCTCTTGTGGATTTGTGTCAGTTTGAACGCTGTCAAAAGCGGAGACATTTTAATCAATTTCTCTTCATCCTCTCCCCTTGTTTTTCTCCTTCACACCGTCTGCTACAAGAAATGTCTCTTTCTAAGAAACATTAATGTACAGCTGAGATGTCCTGCCCTCTGCCGAAGCGCTGTCAGACCTGTGTGTTTCCGTTCGCCCCCGAGGGCAGGCCGGAATGTCTTACTGTGCGGAAAAGTGTTTTTTTAGGGATAGCGATCGGGGAAGCGGTCGGAGTGGCATCCTCTGTCATTCACGGCGCAGGGTGATGTGTATCCTGAGGGCCATTTCAAATGGCTCCTCTCGTCTCCTCCTCCCTCTCGTTTGGAGGGAGCTGTAGTATTTGGGCGGAGTTGGAAGGCCTGCTGGCCAAGGAAATAGTTTTTATTCAATGCATACATAATCAGGCACCCTATCTGAGCGTTCACCTTTCTCTCTCCCGTACACACACATTACCGACGAGTGGTTCTGCTCCGAGGCCGACGCACATTATACACTCACTTACACTAACACAATACACAGCTGGAAACACGCACACACAGAGTTTTACTTTTTGTTTTCTCTCTGTCTGTACTCCAGCTGCTTGATCACACACACATATCATGCGTGCCCACACAAACACACAGACACATGTAAAGTCTTCACAGGCGGCGGCGCTGGTTGGTCTCTGCTTTTATTAATGGGCCAGATTCCCAATGCACTTTGTGTATACCCAGAATGCTTTGTTTCCTCCAAGGAAGACGACGGATTAGTTCGAAACCGATGGTAGCCGCCTTGCTGTCTAGTCAGCCGAAGACTTATAGGGAGAGTTTACCAAAAAAAATTCACACTCATGTTGTTCCGAATCTTTACGAGTTTCTTTCTTCTGTTGAACACAATGGAAGATATTTTGAAGAATGTGTGTAACAAAACAGTATTTTTTTTCTATGGAAGTGAATGGGGGCCATCAACTGCTTGATTAATAATGTTCTTCAAAATATCTTCTTTTAAGTTCAACAGAAGATAATTCAACAGATATTTGAAGCCTTTTTTTAAATAATGATTGAGATGTGTACACTCACATTTTTTTCATCAAGGTCACAATAAAACCGAAGAAGTGGTTTCTGAGTGAGACAGACTTGGTTTTATCCATTGGTTGTGGATTGGATGGAGGCAGATCTGAATGCAAGCTTGTGAGAAAGTGACAGGATTTCTGCACATGACATGATTGGAGAAATCCGGTGAACATCACCAGAGAGAAGAGTGTATATTTTAATTAATAATTAAGGCAAAAAAAAATTAAATGGATGCATGAGATGAATTGTTCATAATAAGATCAATATCATATACTAGAGACAACATAGACAGGGTGAGTTTTCGTTTCATGTAAACTTTAAATAAAACTTCTTGAAAATGGTATAAAAAAGAAACCATGTTCGATCTGGACACGCCTTGATTCCCAGCTATGACAATTTCCTGGTTTCGGACACATTCGTCATGACGACGAGATTTTTACCCGATGTGGGTATATCTTGGGGATCAAATCGCTGGCTCGACTTCAGATTTTGTAATAAAAACTTAAGGTAAGACATTGCAGGCAAGTTTTGAGATTTTGGGCTATTTGGAATTTCATAATGTGTTGTTTCAAACTGTAGTTGAATTTAATTTCTACTTCAGCAGCACGTACACCAAACAGTTTTATTCTTATCCACATTCTGAATGTTTTTACAGATGGATTTGCTCATATATAATTCACTTGATTTTATAAAAATTGTATTCCCCCCCAAATTATTATTTTTTTTTTTCTGGCTGTATTTTCAGATTTAATAAAGATATATTTAAAATCCCATCTGTAAAAAAAAAAAACTTTAACTCTAATATGTCAATATATATAACTCTGAAATGAAACAAGAATCTTGAACCTGGTATAATCCAGTTTTTTTTTGTTCTGGAAATGTATGCAAATTAGTGCATGTTTAATTAGGCAATACCTCATTTGCATATTTAAATATAACATCACAGAAAAAATGTAATACAAAAAAATCAGCTTGGGAAATAATTGTTTTATTCTATTCACCTGGAGTGTCTTGCCTTAAATTCTGACTGACAAAATTTCCTTTCGAAGTTCGACTTTAAAGTTCGATGAATTGTCTGCTTTTTTTTTGCCTCTAACCCCCATGCATCCATTTTTTAAAGAGGGAGGCTCTGATATAATCTGGGGAGCTGAGCGTGCGGGATACTGCTGTGATTTAGGTCAGTTGTTTCGTTTGTTTTTATGGGCCGTTTGTAGCTCCCAAATGAAACGGTCTTGGAGAAATGATATGATGAACACGGCCCGCAGAGAAGCCAGACAAATGCGCTCTCCTGAAGCTGCCAGATACAGAACGAGAGAGCGAGGGATGGTGGGTTTGGATGAGGACACACTAAAAAAAGGAAGTCATCCTAGTTTCGGAGGTCCTGTTCAGTCTGCGTGCTGTCACACTCCAGACAGCCCTGGTGCTCGAGACCCTCCGGAGAGAGACGCTCCGCCCCCTCCCCCCAAAACCGTCTCTCCTTGTGGGCCGCCTTTACCCCTCGCCCTGTGTCTCGTCTCTGTTTAAGGTGGGACAATTTGGGGCTTTCAGCTCGCATGCTTTAATTCTTAAAGACAGGCCTCTATAAATTATTCATGCTTCCTTCGCCAGCTTTCTTTCTGCATATGGTGCTGGAGTATTACTGATGTGTGTGTGTGTGTGTGTGTGTGTGTGTGTGTGTGTGTGTGTGTGTGTGTGTGTGTGTGTGTGCGTGTGCGTTTGTGTTTGGGGTGTGTGGAAAGATGGGCCACAAAGGCAAAGCTAACGAATGCTGGGGCCTTAGCGAGTTTCCTGTTTAGCATTGTAGATACACCTTCAGAGGACCGGGTGACTCTTTTACTCCCTCTCCCTTTGTGTGTACATTTATAGCTAAGGGACTGGTTCCTTCTCCAAAATAACTATATAATTTTAGCAATTGCCAGGCCTCTGCTAGCAAGAGTAAGAGATCATGGGGAGGAAGGTTTTGACTTTGGTTTAATTTTACGCCTCACTAGGGCTTCCTTGCTCTGAAACAAAATGGAAGGATGAGGTTGGCTAGTTTATGGCGCAGGTCTGGATTTGATTTGTGCATTATTAGCAGTTCTCTCTTCTTGTATTATTCTTGTTTTGGTGCAGTTAGTTTAGGGATCCAAAATTGTTTTGTCTGTCGGTCTGTCTGTCCAGATTTAGGTTTATACATATTCATAGATAGGCTGAAGAGCCCTAAATTCTCTGAATTGTGGTATGGATACACTCACACAGCAGGGTTACGTTTCAGAAAAAAATTGCTGAATCATTTATGCATTTTTTTTAATGCTTTTTTTTTCTGCAGAGATGCAGGATCAAAGAATAGCAGTACTACAGCCCACCGATGACTTTAACATGTGCTTAGAATGTCAACCACTGTTCTTGTATTTCTAAATACAGCTTTTAGGTCTAACCTATATTATTAGATAGATAGACATTAAAATACTTTTTTTTAATATAAATAAATACATTCAATAATTTATCATACCTTAAATAGATTTTTAAAAACAGTTAAATTATTTATTATTAGAAAATAAATATATCTAATAATTACATTTATTTATTTAATAATTTCCATTTTTCAATTTGATTAAATATTTTGATGTGTTTACTTAGAGAGAAAGAGCAATAGAGACTAATATAAACAGTGTATTATATCACTTTTAAAACATTTATTTAAATAAATAATTGAACAAACCTTAAATAAAAAAATATATTTAAATAATTTAAATTATTTAATATGTGATAATATACTAGCTATACATTTAAAAATATATCTGTTTATTAGTTACATTTTATAAATTTAATTATTTTGTATTTAATTTAATATTTTTGTGTTTACTTGGAGAGAAAGAGCAACAGAGATAGATAGAGACAGATATTAAGATATTAAGGTAGATATTAAAATACCTTAACAAAATAAATTAATTAAAATGTATAAATAAATAATTTAACATACCTTAAATAAAAATGTTTATTTAATGTTTGTTAATATTAAGTGTAAATAAAAATAAAAATCTTTCTTTAACAAATTTATTTATTTAATTTCCATTTATGTAGATTTATTTACATAAGTTTTCATAACTTTACATAAAATTTCATAAATTATTTATTTACTTTTTTGATGCTGCAAGGTTGCTTAGACAATATGTGTCTTCTCTTGACTTTCTTTTCCCCATAAAACATCTCTAATGTCTTTTTTTTTATGTATACTTCGAATTCCTTTACTCACGACTAATCTGAGCGGTGACGTCAAAGATAGCAGATAGGGAAAAAAAATCCATTTGATGCTTTTAAGAGCCCTTCAAAATGGTTACTATAAAAATATCTACAACATAATACTTCATGTTGCTTGAAAAAAAAAAAAAAAATACATGTCTACTCCATCAATGGAGAAATGCTTTTTGCCCACATAATGGTGTAGTTATGGCATCTACCAGAAGGTGCTATGTGGATGATCAATAAGCAACGAGGGAGCTGACTGTGTTAAAGAAGGAGTTTGCCGATAGTTAGTATGGGCCTCTCTAAAAATGCCATTTTAGGCAGTGTGTCACTATAGAGTTGGAGTTGAGTTACAAAATGGAGAGTGAAACTGAAGCTGGCGCTTGGGTAAAGCTCATTTTTGGTGGGATGCTGGGCAGCGGCTGGCAGAGAAACTTAGTGATTAGAAGTAAATTCGCTCACTCTCTGGAGAATTATTAATTACAGCCATTTAAATGTACCCAGCGCTGGCCATGTCCTGCTCTAAACACAGTGACTGAGTGTTGTTACAGAGAAATGAGCCTAACTTACTGCAATTACAGAGTCTAGCTGTTAGAGCCAAGAAAATGCTCAAAGAAAAAAAAGTAATTTCTCTTTTGCAGCGTTGCGCACAATGACTCACAGCTGTGACTGGAAGGCCGCTGTGAAAGAGAACGAACGCACTCCTATTTGATAAATTCGGTTTGGTTTCTCTTGCTCTCTCCCTGACTGAGGTCCTGAGTGGGAGTGAACTCGTGGATGGTGTGAATTTGCTTTCTGGTGCTTTGGTTGGGAAGTTCAGAGGCGTTTATGCCTTGGCACACTCGTCCAAGCGCAGTCTGTCTTGGTAATTGTGGATATAAGCGGTCAGTCATGCTTTTCCCTGCCCACCAGCTAACTGGACATACACGCCACTGGCGAGGCCAGAAATGTCAGAGTGAGTGGATCTAGCTGAAATTGGGTGGACATCTGTTCGCTGCCTATTCTCAAATTATTTACATTTTCCTTAAATTTGTACCCCTTTCCTTTGCCTTTCCAAGACATATCTGCTCATTCACACAGGCAGGCACGCAGGAAACTGAATAAAAAGATCTGAATTACCGATTTCCTACTTACTGTTTTACTCTTTATTATTATTATTTGCACACTGGTGGTGTTCTATGAAATGATGCTGTTTTTTTTTTGTTTGTTTTTTTGCAAGATTTTTAAAATACACTAACAATGTTAGTGTAAATTTAAAAAAATATATATTTCTGAAAGTTAATAATTAAAGAAAGTTTATTGTTTTACAAGGAAATACGATTCCATGCTTTCTACTTAAAAAAAAAAAATTATGTTTAATTCAATGTTTCTTGGCATTTATTTGTAATTATCTGTAAAAATATATTAGCTACTGTATTTCTGAAAATCGCTGCAAAGTTGTTTTTTTTCAGTGCAAGAACAATTTTAAATGATAAATATAAACACCATGTCTTATTTTATGTTGATAAATATACAATTTATATATACAATTTATATTTTGTACATTTGTTTTCATTTGTTTTGTAAGTTTGGTGTGTTACATTTTGACACATTTTGCACATTGTATTTGTAAGGCCATTATCAAAATGTGATTGGTTCTTTTAACTATATTTCGATACTTGAGCGTTATGACTTCTTTCATTTATATAATCACCATATGCAGTCTCTGACATGACATCCCAAATGGTGAGTTGATATCAATGCCATGTTCTTGTCCTGAAGAGTTTTTATTTTTTCATAATATTGCTAGCCAGACAAATGCATTACAAACTGAATACACCACCAACAATTAATTCAACTACTGTTCACACGTGATTAATTCAGTGCATTTTTCTTTTCTGGGAACGTGCTTTAATTAGCATCATCACCATCATAATCAACCTTCCTACTCGTTCTCCTTCATTAAATGGCGTGTTTAAGTAATGGTTTTGATGACCGCTTGATTAGCAGTGTTAAATATAGTTGTTTGTATTTTCACAGAGTGCTGTTTGTTTTCTAACATGCTCTTCAGAAGGCTGTTTTTATTGTGTGTGTATGGAGCTGTAATTCATTTTTACGTCTGGATTAATTTGTGTGGACAGAGCTCTCGATGTTTTGCGTTCTCTCACCTCGGATGACACTAATGACTTGTCCCCGTGAGCTCAGAGAGCGGCACAAGCCGCTGAGGATGTGAGAGGCACATAATTATTGCTTATTTCTGAATCCCCTGTTCCTGTTAATTTGTAAATGTTCTTCTTACAAGTAAACTTGTCAGAATGTGTTCACGTGTCCCAAACGAGAGCTTTCCATGTATTTCTACACGATTATGCTGTTACAGGATTTTTTTCTTACTTTCAGTGTAAGCTCCAGCATTGACATTGTAACAGTCAGTAGAAAAATGACTGACAGTTCAGGCTGTGGCTGACAAGACAGCAGTGGTCAAGTCCAATTTGTTTCTTTTTTTTCTACTTTCCATAGTGTGGCAAGTTTGTTTTATTCGATCAAACAAAACAACATCAGTCTGTCATCATTGTCAATATTATCATATTTGAAGGAAGTATTGAGAATTGCGGTGCACAAAAAATATCATAGTGCATATAATTCAGTCTTGGAAGAATTGGATGAGAGGTTTGAGTTTGTTTTGACATCTCTGATTACTGAGCACTATTCGAGACGTTGTTGAGATCTAGAGATGACACATGTGAGAGTTAATTATTCACAGCTTATTAATATTTGAGCAACTTTTGTCTGCCAAATCAAAGTCATATGGTCCAACCACCATGCTGAAACGTAGGGAAAAAAGAGGCCCCTCGTCAGAGTGTTTCTTATGATATTGGATAATTTGACCTTTTTTATGACAAAGCAAGACAAGTGTGTAATTAGCCATGTAATGTGACACCGAGGTATAAGGTGTAAACGTGTTTGAAATATATACGCAGTGGTGGGCTGTCAGGGGCAGCAGGGCCTTCTCTGCTGGCCCTATAAAAAATAAAATTGTGTGAAAAATGTTTTTATTGATTATTTAGGTATCATTTTCTTTTGTGTAATGTCCACAAAATTGCCTATGATTAGTTTAGTTGAGGTTGAACTGGAATATCCTACATAAAAAAGTCTGCGGCCAGCACTAAAGATAGTGCCACCCTTTTGTTGAAAGACGTCACATCTGATTTGTTACGAGTATTAGTGACAGAATCGTCAGCCAATCAAATTTGACATTCAATGACAGCCCGCCCTCTGGGTCTAGCTGTGTGCCCAGTGCTACCCCCAGCGTCCCTTTAATCAGGGATTTCCAAGGTACGAAAGTGAAATTCAATGAAAAGAAAATGACAGCTGCAGTCATCGGCGCCTACACCAGATCTTGTTGCCAATCTACTAAAAACACCTTTTTCAAGGCGCTCTTTTGCAGACAAATGAGAATAACTGAGAAAGGAAAACCTACACCCAAAGTGAATTCGCTAACAAAGGCCAGCAAAGTTTTTATGCACCATTTCAAAGATTGCAGTTATTAGTGGCTAACAGCTAGCACCGAGCACAAGTTATTTTGTTGGCCGTGTTTACTTTTAATACGAGTAAAGGGACATGGAATGACAGACCCATGGACTTTATTTACAAGTGACAGGTGAGTGCTTTATTATTTGATGAGTATTGTATCATGCACATTGTTATGGAGGTGTACGTGGTGTGTTGATAATACTGTGGTGCGGTGTGTGGATGTCCAGCATTTGTACAGTTTTGCTGCTTTGGGCGCGTCGTCATTTTAGAGTGACGTGAATGTGCACAGTGACCCGTTTATTGCCGGATTACTTTTACTGATCCATGTAGGGAAATTTACTCTGCATTTAACCCACCCTAATCTAGCCTACTGTTGATCATCTGTCATTGTTGTTGAGAGCCTGTGTGTGGCATAATATGTGCATTATATGCATATGGCTGCGTTAGCTGTAACAGAGATGTGTAAGATGTGTACATGTAGTTTACAGTTGCTTACTGAAGGCCCTGACTGAAACCCCACGGTACGCCACTGTATATACGACACCAACATTAAAAGTAAGAGTACATTTTTTTTTACTTGCTTTTTAAAAAAATGTCTTGTTCATTGTCCTAGACAATTTAATAGTCTCAATTTAATCTGTTTTCAATCTGACTGCCATTTATTAAGTCATTAAGGCGATCTCATTTGTAATTGTTCTTTACTCTATGGGACATATTGGACAGGACGAGGCATCTCGGACCTGATAAATGTCTTATCCGATTTTTGTTAGCACACAATGATTCATGCTCTTGGCAGCTTTATCCACTCTTCAAAAACCCCATGAGTCAGTTCCTTGTCAAAGGTGTTTGCCACATCTGACTAGGGTTGGGTACCGAAACCCGGTACCAATATGGCACCGGTACCTATGGAACCGGTATGTACTAGAACCGAATCAGAACGCAGATTTCGGTGCCTCATTTCGGTGCCATGCATGAGCGATCGATTAAAATATTTGTCCTTTGTTTCTCCGAAACGCACGTAAGAAGCATCACAGGCTACAACTACAAATATTTCAGCAAAATGTATATTTTAGTCAGAGTTATTGCGCTCTTATTTCATTGCGCGCCGTCTGTTTGGCGCGCATGCGCACGGCGGCGCTCATTCTAAAACAAGTCTGTGAAGTTTAGCAGAGAATCGCAAAGCAGAAGCTCACGCACTTCTGACAGCAAAATGGAAATATTTCCATGGCATTCTAACATTTACAGATGGAGAATATACCTGTGAATTGTAAGTTATGCATTACGGAAAACAGCAAACACATTAAACAGCGCGAGAAGCATCTCTGTCAGCGGCACACGCAGTCTTTCTGTCAGAGCATCTGACAGGGCGAGCGCGAGCCGCTTTAAACTGAAACTATAAACTATAGGCTACTGTATCTTACGAGTTTTTTTTATAGCCCTTCATATAAAGCTTGTCACATGTTTAGAACAAATTGTATTATGCACTTTCTCCGCAGTTCAGTCTGTGTCCTCCCTAGATATTTTATCAGATGCGCTCGTATCAAACTGTATATCAATATTATATATATATTATAATAGTATATTAACTGTATTGCTTCATAATAACGTATTGATTATAAAGAATATATCAATATATCGTACAAACTCTATATACCGCCCAGCCCTAGCTTTAATTAAAATGCCTAAAGCTAAAATTCTCTTGTATTAGCGTTTTTAAACCCGTTTAATCCAACAAAATAGAACATTATAACCTTTTTAGTCCACAACACCAGTTAAATGTCCTTTTGTGATCTGAAGCTTCTTGTCACAGAATGAGGCAGAAAATTGTTCCATAGGCTACTAATGCATTGATTACAATGGATTTTAAATATACTTAATTATTATGAAAATACCAGAGATGGCTTGAATAACACAGACAAACTATAATTGTCGAGTCAAGTGTTTAATGTACTGTATTTGTTTTATCATTCAAAACATTTATATCTTCTGTTTACTGTTACAGGAATAGCAATGCCTTTGTCCTATTGGGGATTTCCTGGAAGCTTCATTAGTTCCATATACTGTATGTGTGTGTGTGTGTGTGTGTATATATAAATATAACAAGTATCGGTTCAGGCACCGTTTAGGCACCGGCACCGTTTTAAAAGTATCGATTTGGCACCGGTATCGAAAAAAACCAAACGATACCCAACCCTACATCTGACTACACAGGGAAGAGCGCTGCATAGTGCTAATCCTATAGAAAAGCTGAAATATGATGTTGTGCGCTGATCTATGAGGATTACTGTCCTCTGATTCAGAGGTAATCCCCTAAAGTGAATTCACTAATGACATTAGCACCTTTTTTTCTCTGCTGGAGGGGAAAATGGAAAAGAAAGGGCATCGCTTAAACTTGGATGTATTGATTGTGACATCACATCTACGGTTGGGAATCTTAAGTTGACTGGTTCCAGTTCTGCCTAATGATTCGGATTTTGATAAATATTTTTAAATAAAAAATATTAATGAAAACTAATGAACAGTACTCGCATGAAGATTTGACAGATCATTTTTATGACTGCATTCTGTCCTTGTTTTTTTTCATGTCGATTCCCTTTTTTAATTGGATTCCACCTGTTTTCCATTTTTATGAATTAATTCTGTCTGTGTTTTCCATTTTAATGAATTAATTCTGTCTGTGTTTTCCATTCTTATGAATTCATTCTGTCTGTGTTTTCCATTTTTATGACTGGATCCTTTGTCTTTTTCATATCTATTCCATTTTTATGACTGGATTCCGACAGTTTTTTTCCATGACGATGATACCACGTTGATTCCATTTTTTTTTTTTTTTTTTATTGGATTGGATTTTCCACATTTTCCACATCGATTCCATTTTTATTGCTGGATTCCAGCCGTGTTTTCCAACGTCAATTCCATTTTTATGAATGGAATCCACCTGTTTTTTCCCATGTTGATTTAATTTTTATGATTGAATTCCGCCTGTGATTTCCATTTTTATGAATGCATTCTGTCCATGTTTTCCATTTTTATGAATGCATTCTGTCCATGTTTTCCATTTTTGTGACTGCATTCTGTCCGTGTTTTCCGTTTTTATGAATTCATTCTGTCCGTGTTTTCTATATCTGTGTTTTCCATTTTTATGACTGCATTCCGTCCGTGTTTTCCACATCGATTCCATTTTTATGACTGGATTCCGACAGTTTTTTTCCATGTCGATTCTGTTTTTATGACTGGATTCCACCTGCATTTTCCACGTTGATTCCATTTATTTTTTTATTTTTTCTCTTGATTGGATTTCACACATTTTCCACGTTGATTTAACTTTTATGGTTGGATTCTGCCTGTTTTTTTTTTTTCCAACGTCGATTGAGTTTTTATGATTGGATTCCGTCTGTGTTTTCTATGTTGATTCCATTTTTGTGGCTGGATTCCACCCGTGTTTTCTAATGTCGATTCCATTTTTATAAATGGATTCCATCCATGTTTTCCATGAAATGCCCTGCTATAAAAGGATTCGCTCCCAGTGCTTCACCCACTTCACACCAGAACTGCTTGCGGAACCAAAAGTTATGAATTTCGCACACTTCCGGTATTTTATAGAAAAGTGATTCTGGATAAGATCCGTTTCACGGTTCCCAAAAATCCCAACAGTAAAACGTAGGTAGGTGTGGGTGGAGCTTCAGAAAGAATAGAGGATCCTGATTTCAGAGTCTCAATTACGAAGCGGTGGGCTCCCTTCCAGTGTCCTTGATGCGCTCCTTATTAATAACCAAGCACATGTTCAGGTTCTGATGAATTCAAGCGCACGGATCCACGTCGCCAAAGTGAGACCCCCCACCCCAGCCCCCCCTCTTGTCTTTCATTATTGCTTTTCTTTCCCCAACCTGCTGTGTTAAGTTGCATGAGTTGGACGTCAGGCTCTCTGGCAAACACGCTTGCTCGGTCTGTCAGATGTGACGGTGGGAGAATCGGTGGGTGATTAATGAACTTGTGTCTGTTACCGAGCTCAAACCATCTCCGTCAACTCACGGGTGGATGTGAGAGGCTGACAGTCCATGGCGGATTAGCCAGCGCTGGACTGTTTCCGTGTGGCTCTTGGTTCTGGAGCCTGAGGATTTAATCTGGACAAGAGAAACATGGCCACACACCTCAAAAAAAATTGTATCCTTCAGCTTGACAGGGACGGCGTTTTGGCCCACGTTATTATGTGCTACCCACCGAGCGTATTTACATGTCGTACATTAGTGCGCAAGTAGACGAGTTTGTCAGATGCAGGCCCTTGAGCTTACTTTTGTCACTGCTGATCTATGTTTAGATGTTAACAGAAACATATAGTCGCCATAGAAACCTCAGCAGGCTTCAGGCATAATGGACAATCAGCTGGTAATTATGAATAAATCCCAACAGGCTGAATCTGGACTTGTCATGCTTGAAGGGGTTTATTCGGTCATAATGACAGCTGACAGCAAGTAATCCTGCTATTACAAGGCTACCTGCAAAATAAATAAGGTAAATGGACAAATAAATAAAATAATATTTTATCATTGTATTAACAAAGAGATGAAGCATAGGGGTTATGTTAGATACATAATATATAATATGTATCTATAAAATATACAAAGGAGCAATGTGATTAGAGTGGACTACAAAAGCAAACATTTTAAGAATTTAAGATTTTGAAGGTTTTATTAAAATAAATTAAAAAAGAAAATGTTCCAGATTTATCACAATATTTTTTATGTTGGTCATTTAAAGCTGTATATACAATATACTGTACACATTTTTATGGAACAGTAATTATACAGCTACTGAGAAAATAGGGGTACTTATGACAGTTTTTTTTAGTGATGATATAAATTCTAAATAACTTGATATGACATACTGAAAGCCTTTTTGGTGGCTATTTATAATTAATTGATATAAATCCAAAATTCAGGATTCAAACTTGTAACGTCCTGTGAGTCTTTTTGAATGATTCATTAAAATAATTCTCATGAGTAATTTTCTCATGATTTGAACTTTACTGGTTGCACTGTGCATTTGTTTTACCTCAATATAAAGATATTTTCTTGTCATTATTTTACAGTACGTACAGTAGCATTTAATTCAGACTGCAAATTCAATTCACAACTTGAGTGAAATATGATTTTGTTTGTCATGCATTGGATATACACTGCTGCTAACAAGCGGTGCAGAAAACACTGGCATAACCACAATAGAAACAATTACATATTTGTATTTATCAGCATCAAATAATTTCAAATTACATTCGTGCTCTTCTGCTTCACTGTAACATTATACTCCCATGATAAATGTAAACCCATAGCAGTGTTAGACAAAGCATGGGCACATGCACTCTAAAGTTACAGACTCTCCGTCGCCTCAAGACCTTTTCAAGGGTCATCATAGCTAGCTGTCTCTTCACACGGCTGTTTCTCCTCAGTGCTGGCTGCAGTCGCTCTAGAGACAAAACTGAAGGGTTGTTCTTGGATTCTGTGCTGTTCCTGTGGGTGTCTCTTTAGATTAACTTTGGCTGCTGATTTTTTTTCCCTCAGGAAGAAAATGGCAAGAAAAATGGTGTTCTTTAACCCTAGGCAGATTTTCTAGGCCTGCTAAAGTGCTCTAATAAAAGGGGCCCCTTCAGTCTCAAGCGAAGCCTGAGCGTAGTTTATGGCCGCTTGCAGATATGGATGTCTAGCTGTCAGTGACCTTGTTATAACCGCGCTTTCCAACTTTTTTAAAAAGCTGCTTGCTTGTTGTTCCATTAATAAACTCACAGGTTAAAATTGAAATCAGACAACTTTAATGTTCACGTTTCTTAGGTTGTCAAGCGTTTTTGTGTTTCCTCTTGAAGCTCTTTCAAAGTAGGCATCAGGACAACATGTTGAAAGTCCTTGTACAGTGAAAATAACGCAGACGTTCTTTTCAATAAAAATCTGTCGAGGCAAAAGAAAGTAAGAGAATATTTCTTAAAGTATGGGATGCCATGGAATATGCCACACACACACACACAAAAAAAATCAATGATGTTCAAAAGTAAAAAGAAACAGACATTGTTTTGTCTTTTGATTAGTCTCAGATTACGTCTTAAAGGTCTTGAAGCGATAGTTCACTCAAATAAAGACAAATGTCTTTATTTACACAGCCTCATGTCATTCCAACTATCCATAAATTTCTTACTCCCACAGAAAGACAAATTTTGAAGAATTATACTGGGCACAAATTGTGAAGAACTGGCTGAATTGGCATTATTTTAGTATCATTAAGGCTATTATAGTTTTATTGGTATTCAGAATTAGAGTTTATTTTTATATTTTCTGTTTTAATTTTTTTAATTTATTTAAAGTTTTAGTAATTTAGTTGCATGTTTTTGCCATTTAAAAAAAAATGTCTGTATACAGCTTTTATTCATTTTTATTTCAGTTTTAGATATTTTAGTACATCAAGGTAAACTAAATGAAAATAGTAGTAATAGTTTTACTGTAGTAAGTTTTACTATATATGTGTGTGTGTGTGTTTTAGTTAACTAAACCCTGTGAAGAATTACTACTGTAGATTTTAAGTATCACAAAAGTGGCCTGTGTATGCTTTGTTCTAAGTCTTCAGGAGTCATACAGAAGCTTTTTGTGAGGATCAAAGTCAGTCACAGGATCATTCCAATTTGTAAACAAATCATTCAGATTATTTCAGATCTGAATCAAAAGAGTGATTCATTTACAAAACACATATTGCTACATCTCTTCTGAAGGCCTCATGGAAAAGAGACAAACAGGTTTTAAACGATGTGACGTGAATTGTTCATATTTGAACAAATCCTTTAATCTGCTGCTTGACAAAAATTAGTTTTCGCATAAAAACAAGACGTGCCATTTTGCGATCGGTGTGAACACCGTTGAGGGATCCTGCCTGCCTTTTGACTGATCTCTGGCTTGATAAATCTCACTGGAGCAGTACCGAAGAGAAAGGCCAGCGAGTAACAAATTATTAAGCCGTGTTACTGCCGCCGATTCTCAGAGATGTGTCAGAAAAGAGGCTTTAATGAGCTTCTCCAATCAATAATCCTTTAACAAGGATAAGAACTCTCTGATGAAGTGGGATGCCGAATTCCCCTCCGCAACATCCTTTTCCGCCTCTCACTCACCTGCTTTGTTTGTCTCAGTGGAGGCACGGTCACAGAATGCAGTGCTCCCCACACCGGCAATCTGCAGTTACACAGTGCCACTCTCCCTGCATTAGCGAGCTGCAATCACACAACACACCCCGCATCGGCAATCTGCAGTCAATAGGCCGAAAAAGACTTGATTTGCGAGTATTGACAAATGGGATGATGAAGTCAGGATGGGTTCTCTCTCCCAACTCGGCTGGAAGTCTCATTCCATTTGGATCGAGAACAGACAGTGGTTGTTAAATTAATGATTCAGAAGACTGAGTTTGGGTCGAGATGGTAGGGATAGTTGAACCAAACATGAGAATTCTGTCATCATTTACTTACCCTCATGTTGTTTCAAACCCGTTTGCTGTTATTTAAGTCTTTTGAAGAAATACAATAGCTTTGGTGAGGAACAAGGAAATTTCAAGAGATTAATAAAAGCATGGGTTTGGAACAACAAGAGGATGAGTAAATAATGAAATTTTTGTGGGTATAAATACATCTTTAAGGCTACATAGGTTGCAGTATACTATATTTTTATGCTTTTAATTGGTTTTTTTTATGCAGAGTTATTGCAAAAGCAGATTTTCCAAATTTCCATTTGGGGCCATGTCAGACGCGTAGATATTTCTTATTCTCTTACCATGATCGTCACAGACACGCACATATTTTAATGCTCTTTCAGTGCATTGGTCATTAATCTTGAGAACAAATGAGGTAAGTTATGAAATGTTCTCGAAAAGATAGTGGAAAGCCAGAATAATTCACCTCAGGTTTCAAAGATGAAAATGCTGACACAGATTCTTTGTTTCATTTCTTATTCACAAAGTGCAGGCACC
This sequence comes from Schizothorax lantsangensis, assembly GCA_027422415.1. NCBI lineage: Eukaryota > Metazoa > Chordata > Actinopteri > Cypriniformes > Cyprinidae > Schizothorax > Schizothorax lantsangensis. The sequence continues at coordinate 27,263,378 of CM049847.1, read as the reverse complement.
CCTGTTGATTAATACTTCTCATGATTGATCCTCTTTCACCAAATTACTTCACCAATTGCAACAAAAGTTTGCAGAGATTTCCAAGAACAACTGACCTCTCTCTTTCTTCCTTTTAATTTCTTCCTGTGCCTTTTTCCGGCAGACTCGGTCTTAAAGCTGAAGTGTGTAATTTTTCTGTCACTACCATCACCAACTGGAATAGTGAAAGTGATGAGTTTTCAAACATTTCCAAATGATTTCCATTGGCCGGGTCAACAGTTAACCCCGCCCCAAACTCACACCATTGGTTGAGTCACTGTTGCTGGTCGGGATCCTCAAACAAACCGAGCAATGTTTTGAAAACACTTCAGTGGGGTTAGTCAGATTACAGATGGTTTATTTTTTATTCTTTTTTTGACAGCATTTTAAACTGAGGTAGGAGAAAGTATTGAAAAACGACGTAGTTTACCTTCATGATTTACTTATGAAAATTATGATTTACTCACCTTAATGTCGTTCTAAACTTGCATGATTTTTGTGGGTGTGTTTTTCAGAGGAAAGAAAAGAATTACGACTGCACAATAAATCATATATTAATTGTGATCACTATTCTCTCCATTTCTAAAGCATAATCATCTGCAATATTTGCCGCCTTGTTGTTTATCTTCAGTTTCATTTTAATTTGGTATTTGCGTTATATTGCATTGCAAACCTCCTCAAGCTTTCATGGTTGCAGTTGCCAGAAGTTTAAATCTCCCAATCAGAGCATTTCTCTTAAATCCATACATTTTCTGCCCAGTGGTTTGCTTAATCTTCCCAACCTGGCAACCATACGCGCACACTCTCCGTATTACGGAAAAAGCACTGATGAACTAAAAACGCCATTAACATTTACATGTTGTAAGAAGCATGTTGACCGTAGGTGGCTGATGTCACTGTGATGTTGTTGCAATGATACTGTGGACTCAATGCATCAGACAGCAGACTGTCCACGTTTAATGTGATTACTGTAGGATCCCACTGTGAGTTCACCTGCTGGAACATGTCCAATTAATGAAGTAAGAGGGAATGTACAGAAACTAAGTACCACTGGGAGCTGAATCATTAGGCCCTGTAAACACTCAAAAACTCAACTAATTTATTGAATCATTTGGTTTCTGAATAACAAAAAAAAAAAAAAAAACATAAAAAACTGGAAGTCTTTCTATCTCAGAGTTCAGAACTGTACTGCTAGGGTCCCTGAGTGATTGCCCCAGCCCTGTGGGGTGGTATTTTTAGGGATTCTGGAGTGGGCTGTGGTGCATGTTCCCGTCAAAAGGAGGGTTGCCTCTCCACGCAGCCAACTGCTACTCAAGAGTAAGGCCAACGTTGCCTGTGGTAACCTCACAAAGCCAGCCGTGGTGAGGTCATTGGAGATTGGATGGAGTGCAACACAACTCCTGCCGTGTTTTTTTTTTTTTGCACAGATAAGGGGAGGGAGAGGGGGGCGGGTGGGGTTCAGGATTATGGGGCTTGTCCTTTGGAAACCTTTTCATTTTTTTTCCAAATCTGATTAGCCTTTGAGATGTGTTTAGGCAAAAAGGGAGCGAGGGACGCAAGAGGGGGATGAGAGGGGTTAGATCTCTCATCCTTCAGCTTTTGTTCACCTGCTATAGAAAGACTCTGTATTTCACAGCAAATTAGGCTCTGAAGAGCTGTGGTCCAGAGGAGCTCACAGCACTGATTGCCTGTGTTTTGGTTTGCAGGTAATGAAGGGGTACGTGTGTGTGTGTGTGTGTGTGTGTGTGTGTGTGTCATCAGTAAAATGTAGAGTAAAAATTTGCAGCTGTGTAGCATATTGTAGCAACATTTTAGGTTTTACAGATTGACCCAGCATATTTTATTAACAGAAATAATATTCATATTACTATAATATTCACATTACCAAAATATGAGAATTTAATAATTAATAATGTTCTGGTTCTTGTTTTCCCCCCTTGCAATACAGTTAACGGTAAAAGTTTTAAAGCATCATAAAAGCATTCGAAAAGTGTCTGATACAAAGCATTTTTTAAGCACTTACTTAAAGCCATATGATTGCTTTTTGTGAGGAAAAGACCAAAATTTAAGTCCTCCCTAATATCAGCCTGGCTGTCATTCAGTTGATTCATTGAAGAAGAACTAACTCACAAAAAGGATTTGTTTACAAATGTCCACGATTCTTGAATGAACTGTTCTTAGTAGTCAGATATTTTCAATGAATCGGTTGATTCAGTTCTCAAAACTAGTCTAAAGGATTTGTTTAAAAATCCGATTAATTCGGTTCTTGAGTTTATCTCACCAACTTGATCCATTCACAGCAGGCAGCCGCACTAAAGAGGGAAGACGTTTTAAAAAAATATCGGTCCATCACCTAAAGCTTCTGTATGACTTCAGAACTTTTGAATTATAATGCGCACGTCACTTTTATGTGTTTTCTTTAGGTCTGGTTTGATAGCTCCATTCCACTTTCATTGTAACTGCATGGAAAAGAGCAACCAGCACATTATTCAGAATATCTCTTAAAAATGAAAGAACATCATAAGATGAGAGTGAGTAAATGATGACAGAATTTTAAATTTTAAATGAACAATCCCTTCAGGTCATTCTAAAATTTGATCTAGGGTTCCTTTGAAAGCGTGTGGTACTCCTGCATTATCCATGCTTTATCCAGCAAGAGGGGCCCATTCCCTGTTTCCACAGTGCTAAACTGGGCTCAGCGCCCACGCTACGGTAAATTCATGACACGGGCATTTGGCCTACGGTCTCTCCGACTGTGGAAAAATGAGCGGGCAGGAAGCTCCGAGCCTTTTGTTCTCGCAGGAAAACATGAGGGTCACATGGTGTACGATGGCACTGATGCTTAAACAGACGTAAAGGAGGGAAAGACAGACCGAGAGAGAATATAGATGAGTGAAATTTTGCACGCATGAAAGATAAAAGATACGAGACAGCTGTGTCTGCAGCCCATAGGAGCTTGGTTGCAAAGTAATTTTTCATCACTGCGTTTTAGAGCAACATTATGTTTCTTGAAACTACACATACTTTCCATGATTCCTTGTAATAATATCTAATCTAAATTGCATGTGTAACTGGTCATTTTTTTGCTTTCCACTCAGCGTATAGCTGAGAAGTTCTGTCGTTCCATTCACTGACTTTTTCAAACCCGTATCCACATCTGTGTTTAATATCCTCCTTGATTTGCCGTTCCAATGTTTAATGGAAGTAGTTATTGTCATTATGTTGTACACATTGGCCAATGTGTTGTTATTAAAATGACTGTAATTTATAGCAAAATGCAAGTGTATGTTCGAGTAATTGGAAGTATAAAATCTCTGATGGGAAGCCAGTAAATGTGCCGTTTCCCAGATCCCAAGCAATTTGTATGAAAAGTGAGCCCGGCGTACGTAGGGTTCCTTGTCACTCACAATGTGAAAATGTTGAAGGGCATTTCATCTGCGCACGATACTTTTCTTAAAATCATCTCTGTATAATATATCGCACATTCGGTCGGATACAAAAAGAAGCCTTAAATGCCTTCATCTGCTCAGTTGGATTACTCTAAAGCATTCTTTAAGGAACAGGAAAAGAAAAATTCCAGAAAGATGAAGGATCCAATATTGCTGTGCTGTTCTCCCCTCAATAACTCCTTCAGGATCAAATGTTTTACAGAGAGAGCACCTGCATTTGTTCTTGACAAAAGCAGAAAACACTTGGATAAGTGGAGCTCCATGTCATCGTTAACCCAAGACCTACATTCCCCCTTCGAGTCTCTAAAACAAACTCCTGATTCTTGTGAAGCTTCGCACCCCTGCCGAGCTGCTCTTGAAGTTACGGGGCTTCCTGCGAGGAAGAATGGAGACTCTATGAGAACTAAACTCTTTCAATCTGGGGGGGGGGGATCCTGCTTCTTTGTCTGGATGGAGACGGGTTCTGTGACCAATTAGTGTTTTATTGGTTAGCGGAGAGCAAGAGGCTCTGTCGTATGTGTCCTCCTGAGAAGTGTGTGACTGAATATTCAGCTCTTCCCTCCCTGTGGCCTCTTCTTTCCCATTGAGGAAAGATACACTGTGTGTCCAAACCTCATTAGAAGAACAGCAAGCGTGTTGTTTTTTAGAGAAAGAGAAACCCAGGAAAGGAGTAGGTGGTCTAGTCAGGCAGCATCCTCCAGCAAGGAATGTCTAGGGTTCAATACGAGTTAAGCTGTATCAACGGCATCTGTGGTGTAATGCCAATGACCTCAGAAAATAATTACAGCTCGTCCATTAGCTGAATTTTATTTGACTCACATGACTTTGAAAAGTCATGTGGTCTAACCATCAAGTAAAAAATAAATCATATTTTGAATAAGTTTGATTACTGAATACATCTTAATATTTTTCAAAACATTTTAAAGGCAATTGATTGATTGATTGATTGACTGATTGATTCATTGATTCATTCATTCATTCATTCATTCATTCATTCATTACAAATTATTCACACAGTGCCAGTAAATTATTAATAATTTATTGATTCTCCCTAATTCTTTTTTCTCTCTTTAATTTTTATTTGTTTATCTGATGCAGTGATTCCCAAATTTTTTGTCAGTCAATCTACTTTGACCTAAAATATTTACCTGAAGTCCCCCTGAGATTTAAAGTTAATATTTCAATAATTTAACAACACATTCATGTGTTCTCTGATGTTGGTTAATGGTCATATGTTTTATTTTTCCATTTAAATCTGTCAGAAATGTCCAAAATAATCTAGAAGTAATCAAAAAGTAATCAGAAAACAGTACACTATCTAAAATAAGTAATCTCGATTACATTACTGACTACAATTTTCAACATGTAATTTGTAATCAGTAACAGACTACAATTTATACACACGCACGCACGCACGCACGCACGCACGCACGCACACACACACACACACACACACACACACACACACACACACACAATGTGATTTGGTGGCCAAATGTTTTAAATTGTTAATAAGCAGTGAAGTTTTGTTAAAAGATTTTTTCTAAGAAATTATAAATAGAAATAAAAAATAAAAGATTATGCTAAATGAATGTACTAAAGTATTGTTTTTGAGTTAATTCTACAGAATCACTTACTAGCATTGTCTGTGTAAAGTAATATTATAAGTTAATATAAGTTTGTAAAGTACTTTTGTAGATATGAATTGAAGAACAAACTTGTCTGTTTCCTGTTGTCTGTCTTACCTGACGCCAGGTGTCAGATAATGGCTCTGTTGATGAAGTTAACCTACAACAGTAGTTTAACCTCTAAAATGACTATTTAGACAGTGTATAAAATCTCAGATACACTTTCATAAAACAGAAGATTTGACAAAATTATAAGCTTTACAGTTTGGCTTTTATGCCTTCCAAATGCTGGCGCCAGTAACTTCCAGTTTTTCTCAAATTGTGATTTTGAATAACTGTGGAACAAGTCACAATTATTTTCTGTGGTAATTAACATTAATCAACAAACACTGTTGATTGAGCGTAACTTTTGACACCAAGGCACCAAGACAGTTGCATTTGCACAGCTTCTCAACAAAACAACTAAAAAAGAAAAGCTCTCATAACAACCTTCACATGTTCATGATTAGTTTGTACTTTTTATCCAGTCACAGTGGAAAGTGAAATTTGATCCAGTTCACTTTGTTTCTTCTTCAAAAATAATACTTTCCAATCGCTCTTGTCATATAATTAGCTCGTCATTAGAAACATGCACATATGTAACCTTACAAACACTCTGACCTGTTCGGTTATTGTTCAGAACATCTGAATGTTTGGAACTAAATATTATTGTTTGCTTTAGAAAATGAAATGTTTGTTTTTATGAGAATTTCAAGTGACTTAAAAGAAAACATTTAACTCAAAACTAAATTTATGTCAGACGTCCTTGAAACGTTTCTAATTCCTGTTTTTTCTCTCTCTCTCTCTTTGATTTGCCTCAACTTGGATTGCTGCTGTCATGGAAAAGGTAAGACATTTATACTCATATGTACTCCAAGAGAGATTCTTGTGTTTTTTGAATGTCTAACAAGTTAATTCTTCTATTACTTTTTTTATTTTTTATTTTAAGGTATCTTAACTAGTTGCTTATTAGCATGCATATTACTAGAATATTAGCCATTTATTAGTAGTAATTAAGCACATATTAATGCCTTATTCTACATGACCTTATTCTACATCCCTAATCCTACCAATACCTAAACTTAACAACTACCTTACTAACTATTAATAAGCAGCAAATTAGGAATTTATTGAGGGAAAAGTCATAGTTAATAGTGAATAAGTGTTCCCTATTCTAAAGTGTTACCAATATTGTTAATCATCTCGTCACCAGACACAAAAGCTCATTACGAGTGAAATAAAATATTCGGTCACACTTTATTTTAAGGACCAATTCTCGCTATTAACAAACCATTACCTACGCCTCAGTAAACTCCTAATTTGCTGCTTATTAATAGTTAGTAAGGTAGTGGTTAAGTTTAGGTATTGGGTAGGATTAGGGGTGTACATGGTGTATATGTTCATGCAGAATATGTGCTTTATAAGTACTAATAAACAGCCAATATGTTAATAATAGACATTCTAATAAGCAACTAGTTAATAGTGAGAATTGGTCCTTATATTAAAGTTTTACCGAATATTCAATGAACGTGAAATGTATTTAGTTAGGAATTGATGTAGAAAAAAAAAAAAAATATATATATATATATAAATTTGTAACAAAAATTTAGATGGAAAAAAAATAAATGTATTTTATTTTTCATTATTTAATTTTAACATATTTTACAGCCCATTATGGTTTGATGATCACTTAAATATTCTTTGTCAGTACGATTCTGCTGATGTTCAATGTTAAATATATAAAAAAGCATATATATAGGCTTTTTTTTACTGTATTCAATATAGTACTTGGGGGGAAAAAACTGAAACCCACCCTAAAGCCAGAGCTTTTGAGGGTGAGATCTTCACAGCAATGAGTCTGTGAATCCCCAATGCATGTGGTGCTCCAGACTTCAGTCCTTTATCCTCAGAAGCTACATTATGTGCAATGCAGGACAGGTTCCTGTCTCCCTCAGCAATGAGTTGTGGGTGCTTTTTTAGACCTCGATGGACTGAGACAATGCACAGAACTGCTGAACGTGAACTGTTTTAGTGTCGCATCAATACACCAATTAGAAGCAGAGGCAGTGTGCTTTTTAAACCACACCACAGATCTTCAGCCGGTGTAGTTAACCCGGAGCGGAAACCCCACATTTCCAGCCTGCTTGTCCTTTTGAAGATCACTCATGAGGTCTATAACATGGACCTGGGGTTTGCGGGTTAGTGGATAAGCCGAGTTGCTGAGCTGAATATGAATGTTTGAGCGTGTGCAGTCATGCAGGTGAGTGAATGTGTGTGTGTGTGTATACTGAGGGATTGAGCCTGAAATGCGCTGTTTATTTATCAACGGTGCACAATGAAATCATGTTTTCTCTGAAAGCAGAGATGATGCTCCTGTCTTTCCCATGAGAAGTCTATAGTGTGTGTGTTTAACTGTCCGCAGCTTGTACGTGAGTGTTCGTATATGCATTAAATTAGAAGCATGAGAACACGACGGGCTCTTGAAATCTTCGTGGTCCTGCACATAACAGTGACCTCGTGATTTAAGAGTAATTTTTGGCCTAAAATTTCTCTTCTGAGCACTAAATGAAGATGAATGGCTTTCCTCGCTCTCTCGTTGAGCTCCCTTATTTGGGCAGGTTTGCTCTTGTCATGTACAGTTCTGCTCAGTATCGCTCAAGAACGGGAAAAAAAGGGCCAAAATGATCTCTAAGAGATATTTTCTAGCGGATTTGACAGCATAAGATCTTTTCCAATCTAATGGCTCTTTATTGGCCTAATGACGAATTTCTGTTAAAGCGTCCAGCGTAAAACAATCTCTAATGGCCTCGTGTCATGGGAGAATAAATCATTGCGGGGGTCAGCGCTGGAATTTTCTAGCTCCGCCAGCGCTTCTCATTAAGCCTTTGCTGTGTCATTCTTGTTAAATAATTGCCGTCCCCGGCTGGGAAGCGAGTAGGTTCTCCTGTTAATATAAGTTTAGTAAGAGGCTCTCGACAGCGATATTCCATGATTCAATTAAAATTGATTCAGTTTAGTCTGTCCGGGAATATGGTTTTCGCTTCACTCCTCATAAATCGAGAGCGGAGCTGTTCTGCTTCAAGTGATGCTAAATCACTGTTGCCATTGCAAAGCTGTTTGGAGTCACGGTCACATGTACAAACACAATTTGAACAAGAATGTAGTCGCTGCTCTCGTTGACGTATTATGAGAATGTGCAAAGACATTGTATTGTTTCTCTGTAGCTACCCATAATGCAGCAAATACAAGAATGTCTCAAATGGTTTGATCAACAAAATATGAGACCAGTTGCCATTTATTTGTGAAGGGCAAGACTCTTGTTTTCTGTCTTGCAGTCTTTTAGGCAGCCTTTTTATGAGCAACGCGAGTAAATGCGATTGATAACTACAAACAAGTCGTTCAACAACTATCTAGTTCGTTAGTGAGTTAGTAAGTTTTTTCTCACATTAAAATGAATTTATTGATGTTTTTAGCAGCAGTGATTTGATTAGCATGCTAAAGGTGTGTTGTGTTTTTGCCGTCTTTTTAATTTTAACACTTAAAATGCTGCCATGCATACTGTGTGAAGACGTGGTTTGTAACCCTTTTGACTCCCATTGTCCACAACATGAATTTTTCAGTTGTTTGTGCTTTACTGGCTAAGAATTAAGGAGAGAGATTTTTACTTGAAATTTCTACTGTATAAAATATTTTAGACCTTGGTATAACTAGAAAAAAATAAAAGTTCTAAAAATAATTTTTAAGTTTTTTTTTCTATTTTGCTATTTGTGAATGCAGAACTTGTCTTGTACACCAAGAAACATCTCCATGAGCCGAAACAGGGCTTTGATTCTGATTAGTAGACTAGTCATTCCGTCTATACACCGTCTAGTTGATTGTAAAAACTTAGTATTGCACATCCCTATGATGAACTGTTTTTACTTAGAAGAATGGATGACTAAACTCATCTCACTGAGATTCTGGAGATTTTGAATCTTTTCATATAAGGAAATGTTTTTGGGTTAGTACAGAGAAGCAGACTGAAGGCCCCTCTGAGGTGGTCCGCACGCTTCCTTCGCCGCCTCTGAACAGGTTACTCTCCTGCCAGAGGATTGGATTTCTTCAAGCCAAAGTCCTCAGTTTGTCTTGTTGACAGAGGAGAGCGGCTTGCAAAACTTTTCTCTGCAGATATGCCTGCTCTGAGCTTTGAGAGAGCTTTACGGCTGTTCGTACAAACGTCTGCTGTCTGTACTGGTGGCTCTTCTTGGCTGTAGGAGCAAATGCATTTAGACATCTTTAGATGGACAGTGGGCCACTTTATAAACCAGTAAATATTATATTAGAGTCTTTTGGAGAAAAATTACTAATCTCTTGTTTTATGTTTTGTTTTGCTTTGCTTTGTTTTGCTTTATTTTTATTTATTTATTTTTCTTTGCCTTGTTTTATTTTATTTTAAATGTTAACATTATTTATATGTTTACATGTATCATTCAAAAATTTGAATTTTTATTTGCATATCTACATTTAGAATTTAGCTTATATTTGTAATTTATATCTGTGAATAACTATAGAATGAGTTATTTTCTGTGGTTATCAGAATTAATCATACCATAAAAGGCTACTAGCTGAAACGTTGGTTAATAAATCGCCTATGCTTAAGTGAGTATGCAGTTGTTCTCCTCTAATTGGTTCATTTTTTTTTCTTCAACTTGCACCTCTACAGGTGTGCGTTTGCTTTGCCTCACTTGCTCTATTAAGGATCAGAATTAATCAACAAACACTGCTGACTGAGCGTAACTTTTGAATTTGGAACATTCCCAGATACCAAGACAGATGCATTTGCAGGGTTTTTTTGGGTTTTTTTTTTACTCCTCAAGGTTAAAAGGTGTGTTCACAACATTCACATGTTCATGATACTTCATGATACTTTTTATCTAGTGGAAAGTGAAATTTGATTCAATTCACTTTGTTTCTTTAGAATGATACTTTCCAACCATTCTTGTCACATGATTATCATGTCATCAAAAACATGCACGAATGTGACCTTACAAACACTCTGACCTGTTTGGATATTGTTTAGAATATTTGAATGTTTGGAGCCAACTATTATTATTTGCTTTACTAATTGAAAAAAAAATCTAAATTGTATTCTAAATATCTACATTTACAATGTAGTTTAAAATATTTATTTATTCATTTATTTACATAGAGCAAAGAAAAGGGATTTTGGGCCAGTGAGGTTAAAGGGGCAAGTCCCTGTTTAGGAGACATAGCTGTCTCCCTACCCTACTGTCCTGGGATGGGGACGTGAAGACCCTCTCTACCAGCTGGCCCTCTGTCATCTCAGGGGTCAAAGGTTAAGCTGTGTGGCCACTCATCTGGAACCAGCAGCCATCACCAGATGCCTTTGCTGATACCTTGGTTTCCTCTGTTCAGACACACACATACACAGCAGCGGTCTGCTGAAGGCCATTCATAGCTGTTTTAAAGTAGCACCCAGCTGTTGGAGAAATAGTAGGAATCTCACATTCCCTTGCTTCTGTTTACAGCTCAGTCTGGGCTTAGTTAATTGTTAAACCAGATTCATCAGCTGATGTGGGCCCCCTTTTGAGCAGTTTTGTGGTAAATCCACTTACTGAAATAGACTGTTGACAACTACAAAGCAGAAGACACCTGAAATAGCACTTCAGTTTCAAGGTTTTGTACATGATTTAAACATAATGTGAGGCCTGAATGCTGTGTGTATGTCGGGGAGCCGGGTTTTACCAGGGAACATGGATGACAAAATATTATTTTAATAACAATCTCGAAATGTTGACTGTTTAAAGGGATAGTTCACCCAAAAATGAAAATGTGATGTTTATCTGCTTATCCCCAGGGCATCCAAGATGTAGGTGACTTTGTTTCTTCAGTAGAACACAAACAAAGATTTTTAACTCAAACCGTTGCAGTCTGTCAGTCATATAATGTCAGTCAATGGTACCCACGGCTTTGAGAGAAAAAAAAACATACACAGACAAAACCAAATTAAACCCTGCGGCTCGTGGCGATACATTGGGGTCTAAAGACATGAAACGATCGACCTGTGCAAGAAACATAACGGTATTTATATCGTTTTTTACCTCTGATCCACCGCACTGTCCAAGTGTCCTGAGCTCTTCACACAACAGCCGGCGTGTGATGTGTATTCTTCTTCTGGACCATTGACACTCAATCTACAATCTCAATTAAGAGTGTCAATGGTCCATTTGAGAGATAGGTGGTGGTAATGCACTTAAGTGCATTAGTCTGCGATCCGCCGTAAAGCAAGAAGAAGAAGAAGACGCGTCATGTGCCGGCTGTTGTGTATACGAGCTCAGGACAGTGCGAAAAAACAATCGGAGATATATTTAAAATTGTCCTGGCTCTTTCAAGCTCTATAATGACATGGGCATTATAGTGTTCAACAGTGCAAATGTAGTCAAATAAAGCGCACGCATTCATATTAAAATGTGCATTACATGGCTCCGGGGGGTTGTTGAATAGAGGCCTCCTGTAGCGAATCGATGCATTTTAGTAAAAAAAAAAATCGATATTTAAAACGATATCACAGTCAAATCAAATCACTTTTATTGTCACATCATCACAGCACATGTGCCTTGGTGAGTGAAACCAAGAGCTTGCTCTTGAGAGCGTGCTCCAGACAGTGCAGAAACAATTAACATATAGACAGTACCATTACATACTTACAGACTTATACAGATGACAATGTGCAATATACACATACATATACTCAGTACACACAGTGTACTATAGACACTCTTACAGTTCTTAATACACATTATACACCATATTTACACATTCTACATTATGTACACATATTTACACACACAATAATATGCAAAGGTGCAGTAGATTATACATAAGCTGGATACACAAATGTCATGGATGTGCATTGGATGGTATCCAGTGGTAGCAGATAGATTGTTGTATTAGTGCAGTGTGTACGTGTAGTCCAGTTTGAACTGTGTTGGAGTTAAAGTGCAGTGCGTGGCATACTGTAAAGTGGGAGTGTGCTGTAGGGTGTATTAGTTCTGACTGTTCATTAGCCTGATAGCCTGAGGGAAAAAGCTATCCCTCAGTCGGCTAATGTGGGATCGGATGCTGCAGAGACGTCTTCCTGAGGGCAGCAGAGAGAACAGTCTGTGGGACGGGTGGCTGGAGTCATTGATGATCCTCTGGGCTTTCCTTATACACCGCCTGGTGTAGATGTCCTGGAGGGAGGGAAGCTCACCTCCAACAATGTGGCGGGCAGTTCGCACAACCCTTTGCAGAGCTTTCCGGTTGCCAGCGGTGCTGTTTCCAAACCAGGCGGTGATGCAGCCGGTCAGGATGCTCTCCACAGTGCAGGTGTAGAATGTTCTGAGGATGCTGGGGCTCATTCCAAACTTCCTCAGCCGTCTCAGGAAGAAGAGGTGTTGATGTGTCTTCTTCAGCACTGCATCTGTGTGAGCGGACCATGTGAGATCCTCAGTGATGTGAACGCCGAGGAACTTAAAGCTGTTTACTCGCTCCACAGGTGTCTTGTCGATGGTGATGGATGTGTGTTCTCTGCTCTGTCTCCTGAAATCCACCACCAGCTCCTTGGTCTTGTCGATGTTGAGTGAGAGGTGGTTCTCCTGACACCATTTAGTCAGGGTACTCACCTCCGCTCTGTAGGCTGTCTCATCATTGTCAGTGATCAGGCCTATCACCGTTGTGTCGTCAGCGAATTTGATGATGATGTTAGAGCTGTGTGTGGCTGCACAGTCATGTGTGTACAGGGAGTACAGGAGTGGGCTGAGGACGCAGCCCTGAGGAGCACCAGTGTTGAGGGTCAGCGGAGATGAAGTGTTGTTGCCCATTCTGACCACCTGACTTCTGCCTGTCAGAAAGTCCAGGATCCAGCTGCACAGAGATCTGTTTAGTCCTAGAGTCTGGAGCTTCACAACCAGTGTGGCAGGAACTATGGTATTGAATGCGGAGCTATAGTCCACAAACAGCATTCTCACATAGGTGTTCTTGTTTTCCAGGTGGGAGAGAGCAGTGTGCAGGGTGAAGGCAATAGCATCGTCTGTGGAACGGTTGCTGCGATATGCAAATTGCAGCGGATCCAGTGAGGCAGGCAGCACAGGGCAGATGTAGTCTCTGATGAGTTTCTCAAAACACTTGCTGAAGATGGGTGTCAGAGCAATGGGCCTCCAGTCATTCAAGCATGTGATTTTATTTTTCTTTGGTATGGGCACAATGGTGGATTATTTGAAGCATAAGGGAACCACAGACAGAGAGAGGGAGAGGTTGAAAATGTCTGTGAAAACCCCGGCTAGCTGGAATGCGCATGCTCGGAGCACACGGCCTTGGATGCCATCAGGACCCACAGCCTTGTGGATATTCACCCGTCAGAAGGATCGGGTTACATCCGCGACAGAAATGGAGATTGCACTCGCCTCCTCTGCAACAGCCGCGGGAGCGCTCTCTGTGTGGGCGGTGTTGTGAGCCTCGAAACAAGCATAAAAATGATTAAGCTCGTCCGGTAGAGAGGCGGCAATGTTCAATGTAGCTGGTTTATTCCCTTTAAAATCTGTGATGTTATTGATGCCCTGCCACATGCTTCTTGCATTGTTGGTGTTGAATTGTTCTTCAACTTTGTTTTTATATTGTCGTTTGGCGGCTTTGATGGGTTTCCTGAGATCGTAACTTTTCCGGATTTAAAGGCAGATGTCCGCGCTGACAAGGCTGCTCGAACATCGCTGTTAATCCATGGTTTTTGGTTGGGGTAGATGCGGATTGTTTTTGTCGGCACTACGTCCTCTACACACTTCCTGATGAAACACGTTACAGTATCTGAGTACGCCTCTATGTCGTCATCAGACGCTGCCCGGAACATGTCCCAGTCCACGTGATCAAAACAGTCCTGTAGTATAGCGTTCGATTAGTCCGACCAGCATTGAATTGTCCTGAGGGCGGGTGCTTCTCGTTTCAGTTTCTGCCTATAAGCAGGCATGAGCAGAACGGAAGAATGATCCGATTTGCCGAAAGGTGGGCGGGGGAGCGATTTGTAGGCGTCCCGGAAAGGAGAGTAGCAGTGGTCCAGTACACGATCACCACGCGTGTTGATGGTGATGTGTTGAAAGTATTTTGGAGCTATTGTTCTGAAGTTGGCTTTGTTAAAGTCCCCCGTAACAATAAACGCTGCATCTGGGTACGCGGTTTCCTGCTCGCTTATATTCCCATACAGTTCCTTGAGTGCCTCGTCTGTGTTGGCTTGAGGGGGAATGTAAAGCTGTGATTATGATCGCTGTATATTCCCTCGGTAGCTAGAATGGTCGACACAGAAGCATATGAAATTCCAGATCAGGGGAGCAGAAGGATTTAATAGAGTGTAGATTCCTTTCATCACATATGATATAAACAGTTTTGTGTAACTTCCGCTATCTGTCGTACGCGTGTTCACGAGAGACAGTCTTTCAAAATTGACGGTGGATGCCATAGGACGCCGGCGCGGCGCGGCGCAGCGCATCCGCATGTGAGTCTCGCAAAAACCAACATTTGTTTATAAGAGCAAAGGAAGCAAAGTTTCCTTACTTTAGCAAAGGAAAACCAGTCTCCTCTTGGCTTATATCGAAATCCTCCAACATTTTTCTTTACAAATACTCGTTTTGTGCTTCTAATTCTTGACCGGCGATTTGTTTTGTTCTCTCTCCGTCGTGCTTCCACGTTTGTCACGAATCTCCGGTGCTTACGTGACACATACATCCTACGTCATCCGCCGGAACGCTTCCGCCTATGACAGTTAGCATAAGTGAGAAAAAGATGTTTATATCGTTTTCAATATGGATATTTGTCTTACAAAAACGCATCGATTCGCTACAGGAGGCCTTTATTCACCCGCCGGAGCCGTGTGATGCACGTTTTAATATGGATGCACACGCTTTATTTGACTACTTTTGACCTGTTGAACACTACCACCCACCCATGTCATTATAAAGCTTGAAAGAGCCAGGACAATTTTGAATATAACTCAGATTGGATTCATCTGAAAGAAGAAAGTCATATACACCTAGGTCCATGTACGTTGCGTTCATTAGTTTTTTTATTTAAAATTGAAAACAGAAACATGAGAAAACAGCACCATTTTAATTTTTCGTTTTTTAAAAAAAAAAAACGAAAAAACAAGAAATCGTCTTGATTTTCCATTTTTACATTCAGGGGTAGAAAATGGATAAACAGCTTGAATGTTCGATTTCCACGTGTGGGCGGAAATCAAACACCCCTTTCCACTTGATCAAGCAAGGATCAAATGGTGCCATCATCATGTCGTCTTCAGTTTTGTGCAACAGAATAAGAGTCCTCCGCTGTTAAAGCGTTTATTGCTAACTAACAAATGGCTTGACACAATCCATACTGAGGCAGCGCCTAGACAGGGCTTACTTCTGTGTAGGCATAGATTCTCTATGGCAAATATTAGGTGCTTATTGCAGAAATATGTATGTACCTCAGATCTGCAGCCACATTACCATTTAGTCTATTTCTTTGGCACACCGCACATTTTATTTAGCTGTACAGTTATCAAAATCTGTGTTGCAAAGCTGCGTGACATTTACATTATAATGAAGCGCATACCACTATCTATTTTAGTGTGAATATAAAACTATCTTACCGTTTTGATTATTATTTCGAGTATTTTTTCAAAGAGAAGTTTATATGATACTGTTATTATCCGACGGCATGTTACACATGTATATAATACATGCTATTTTTTTTTTATAAAGGGCATTTTTCTAACTTTATAAAATATGTAGGTCACCTTTAATATTAAATTCCTGAATTTAGTCAATATTTGAAAAATATGCCACCACTTGTCTTTTCCTGTTTTTGAAAAAAATAAAAGAAAAATGAAAATGGTGCCATTTTCTCATGTTTCTGTTTTCAATATTAAATAAAAAGATGAATGAATGCAGCGTTCATGGACCCACCTAGGATGCCTCGAGGGTGAGTAAAACATGGACTAATTTTCATTTTTGGGTGAACTAACCCTTTAAGTCAGCAGCACCATCGTAAAAACAAAAGTGTTTGTGGGTATAGGATACATTCGCTAAAATTAGAGCAGTTATTTTCTTTTTACAGTTTAAATTTAAATAATAATTTGTGGATATACGATAATGTACAAAAGTTTTATTTTTTAATTAATAATGTTTTAATATTTTTATTTTTGCAAGGGTGCATTATATTGATCATAAGTGACTAAATAAAAGTATTTCAAATAAATAAATAATAAATAAATAAATAAGTGCTGTTCTTTTGAACTTACTATTAATTAAAACACTGAAATAATGTTTCATGGTTTACACACACACACACACACACACACACACACGCACAGACAGAGAGACACACAAAGCAGCACAACTGTTTATGTCCTTGATGAAAATAAGAAATGTTTCTTGAGCAGCAAATCAGCATATTAGAATGATTTCTGAAGGATCATGTGACACTAAAGACTGGAGTAATGATGCTGAAAATCATCTTTGCATCACAGGAATAAATTATATTTTAAATCATATTACAATACAACACAGTTCTTTTAAATTAGAATATTATTTCACAATATTACTGTTTTACTGTATTAAATAAATGCAGCAAAGATGAGCATAAGAATTTTTTTCCAAAAGCATTAAACCAACCCCAAAACAATTACATAATTTAAATTAGATCATTTTAATCATATTTTATCAATACTTTGCTGTGGTTAATAAACTATATTATCAGAATTCTCTTTTTTTCACTGAGCTTCACTGGGCAATGCATTCTGGGATTGCCCTCGCTGAGCGGATGCATGGAATGCTGTCTGCCAAAATCAGGTATCTACCTTTTGGAACAGCCTTTGATGCCCATAAATGCTGTCTGCAGAGGAAGCTCACTGGGTTTTGGAACAGAGAGTGAGTGTGTCCATGTGGATCACTCAGTGTCAGTGTTGCGCTGGATGTGTGGATAGTGACGACGCAGTGAAGTGCTGATCACCTGAGTCCCGCCGTCGGTCTCTGGGTGCTTGTGAATGTCTTAAAAGACGGCAAAGCGCTGATCGTGGAACCGTGTGATCCGTCATTGGCTCGTCACAGATCGCCTTTCATCCCCTCTTCAGGGCATCCTTCAGCCACTCTCTCCGTAGGTGGGTTAATCGTCCCGATCACTGGCCATGGCACTGTTTGTCTGTGGGATTTGCATTAAATTTTAATGAGTGATTGGATTAAAATGGCTAGGGCCGTGCTCCCAGCAGCCTGTAGCATGTAATCCCTGCCGTGGCAGGCTAGCGATAAGGGCACGTACTGGCCCAGTGTGAGCAAAACCCCTGAACGGCCAAGAGCAGCAGTGCAGACACCCAGATACAAGGATGCACAAATCCTTCTCTGATTGGCCATGCTTAGAGTTTGCAGCTTTTTCATTGGCTCATTAGAAACCATTTGAAAATCACTTGAGTGCTTCAGTGGTGGAGTGGCATTCTGAATTATATGTAACAAGAAGTTAATTTTCCTTCTGATTGGAGGAGAAGAAAGGGACAAGAACAAAGTAAAAGAATGGGGGAAAAAATCCACATTTGTTTTTCTTTATATCAGGGCTTCATCTGTTTTATCGAGCGCCCGATATGCTTCTTAGAATTATAAAATTCAGCTAATTGACCCACTTTGAGATCACAGATAAATGAGAAGTAAAAAGCATTCACTTTTAATCACCAAAGGCTTTTAAAACCAGTTTTTCCAGTACAAAAAAAAATACCATTTACTGTATTGCTAATATATATGATAATATATATATATATATATATATATATATATAATGTTTACTGTATAAATTGTAACTGTAACTGTTTATATAAATGTAAAAATAATAGGTATAATATAAATAAAAAAATAAATCACATTGTATAATAATATTTTATATATTGTAATAGTAATATAATGTACTGAAATGTGTGTGTGTGTGTATATATATATATATATATATATATATATATATATATATATATATATATATATAATTTATTTATGTGTATGTATAAATAGTAATGAAATAGGACTATATTTAACTATAATTATATTTACATTTTATGGCAAATACAGTAATTGTTTTTGTTAAACTTTTTTTTAAAGTTACTTTGGATAGAAGTGCCTGCTAAATGCAAAAGTAATGCAATACTTATGTAAATATATATAAATATTTATATATTATAAATATAGTACCTAATTTTTTATGTAATATTTATATATTTTTATTATAGTATAATTGTAGTTTAATTTCATTGTTTTTAATCCTATTTTAGGGATGTATGAAATAAGAAAATCTAAATATTACTTTAGATTTCAAAGAAAAAGAGGTCATTTAGCAATTTAGACTTTTAGTCACTCTTATTTTTGCAGCATTTCTCCCAACTCCAGGTGTATGCAAATGCTACTTGGGGGAAATCCTGGCCCTTTTCACAATAAGGAATCTCAGAGAAGGTTTATTGTTGTCCAGCCTCTTTGATTTTCCTTCCATATCCAGGACTGACAGGCAGCCACCCCAGGGGTTGTGTGAATACAGCAGACATGCACCCAAGCAGAACAAATCTTCCCTCCCTCTGCCCCCCCTCATAGTACTGTACCTCAGGACACTTCAAAAGTAACCTGACCACTACACACATTCACAATATGCTGAAAAAAGTACATAAAAAAGGAAAGAAGGGGGATGGCATTACACAATGGCACTCGCACTGAACATGGACCCTTTATTTGAATTTTCTACGGTTTTGAGGCCGAGCTCATCGCTGAACTAAATAGCAAAGTGGCTACAGAAATACTGTCTACTCAGCAGAACCCGAGTATTAAAAACTGTTCTTCCAGGTTATAAGAGAGCCAGGATGACCTACAGATAGAAAAATAAAACATAACCATGTTATTTCCAGACCCAATGCTGTTAAATATTTCCATCCCAGAGCCTGAAATGTAATAAAGTTCACGGCATGTGTTCAGCACTGTGAATCTGTAAGGGCATTTCTCTCTGTTCCTCACGTTTCTGCTTCTAAAACCCAGATGATATTGAATTACCCATGGAAATCTGGCACAAATATGCAACTTTTTCCGCTCTTTTAGGCTTTTTCCTGTTATAATGGATCCCTACTGTGAAGTTCCCCAATAAAGACTTAGAACAGACAGGTTAACCTGACCATGTTGCGTCACGCTATCGCTAGCATCCTGCAGACGACGAACTTGTGACATGGGATAGATTTTGTTTGAACAGTGGGGGTCGATATAAGAGGGATCACATGGAGTACAGATGAATCTCTTGGGCAGCACGTTATAGTTTGTTGATTTTGAAAGAGTTTTGCTGAGAGCGAACATACAGATCAGCTAATCTAGCTGCTCGTGGTAGAGAGAACGTGTTCTTTAGAACATTAAGAGCCTTTGCTCTGCGGTGTATGTTTCAGGATATAATATTCATGCATTCCAAATGAGTGACCGAGAGAGAGAGCAAATACAAGCGCTGATGGAGTTCGTTGAGACTGGAAAATCCTCCAGTCATTGGCAAAATGACCGAGGCCTATTTTCAGATTAGGCTGTTATCCAGGGCTTTTAAAAGCTACATCACTGAAATCCAAACCGTATTTGTTAAAAAAAAAACTCAGATATCATCTTTATCTTAAAGAGTTTTGATTTGTGGCCAAGTTTTTCTCTGGGGATTATTGGAAAAATACAATGTGTCTTATGTAGAGGCTTTTAGCTGAGGTGGCCAGCTTTCTGAAATTAATACAAGGGGTATTTCTAGTTCATTGAAATGTTGATTTTTATTACTTAATATTATTTTATATTTATTATTATTGTTATCATTTATTATTTTAAATTTTAAAAAGCAAATAACACTCATTTTAATAACTGTTGCATGGATCTAAACCAAAAACGAGTTAATAATAAGAAATTTGTTTTGAATTTAAATAAGAATTATATATTGTAATTTGTATACTCTTTAAAATATGATAAGATCAGTAAGTCATGGCAACGTGTGTTTTTACATTACTTTAACTCATGAAAATAAGAAATTCAACTTAAATTTAAACTTAAGAAATTCATATGAAATTCAACTTGATTTTATAAGACGGTTTAATGTAAGTTGAAATGAACTGAGAAAATATATATATATATATATATATATATATATATATATATATATATATATTAATGCTGTCAAACGATTAATCGTGATTAATCGCATCCGAAGTAAAAGTTTTTGTTTACATAATATATGTATGTGTGCTGTGTATATTTATTATGTATATATATAAATACACATACATGCATGTATATATTTCAGAAAAATATGTTATGTTTATATATTAAATATATTTATTTATAATATAAATTATATGAATATAAATAGACATGTAAATACATGTAAATATTTTCAAAATATATGCTGTATGTGTGTGTATTTATATATACATTATAAATATACACATAACACACACATATTATGCAAACAAAAACTTTTTTTTTTGTATGAGATTTATCGCGATTAATCATTTGACAGCACTAATACAGTATAAGATAAGGCCAGCTCCAGACAGGGAAATACCAGCAAAAATGGAGAGGGAAAAAAGGGTTTGTCTGGTCACCCTACTTTTAGCACAACTGGTGCGTCATTAAGTGTATTTTTACTACTGTGAATAGGCTAAAACAAGAGCCTTGTCTTCTGTGTTTGGGTGTCTGGTAAATACACTTCTGTATGTCATTCACTAGAGAGGTGTTATAGGCATTGAATTTCAGCGTCTGAAGGGCTACAAATCAATGGCATTGACCTGTGACTTTTATTACCTGCTGAGCAGAACTGATAGACAAGTCTTTACTGAGTGTCTCGTTTGATCAGGCGTTGGCAGAGCATTGGTCTCCCCACCCGTTCCTGTTCTGACAGCTTTCCACCCATTTCTCCCTGGCTTAAGTTGTTTAGTTTTACTGTTGTTTTTTCCCGGTTGCAGAAGTATTTGGGATAAAGACTGACATATTTATTTATTTCCAGTTGCTCCTCCTCGCACCCTAGTAAGTTTTCAAACGTGTAAAACAATTCAAAAAGTCATGACCGTCTGCAGCTCAGTTTTCTCAGATTTCTACAGTAACAGTACTGAAAAAAAACATGGTGAAACATTTGAAGATGGTATTTGTATGGAAGCCCATTTCTGGCTTAGAGTGGAAAAAATGTAAAAGGTAATTGTGATTTTAAATTTCACAGTTGCGATTTTATTTATCATAATTGTGACTTCAGATCTCTCTCGCTTGCAACTTTGTTTCACACTTGCGACTTACTTGTAATGAATTAATTCAGTATCTCTCCTTTGTGAATAAAAATTTTGAAATGTAATTTATATTTGTACTTCAATTTGTACTTTATATCTTACAGTTGCAATGTAATTCTCATAGTTTTGACTTTATTTTGACTTTATATCTTGCAATGTTAATTTGTTTTTCACAATTCCAACATTAATTCTCCTGCTACAGCTTTAATGTAATTATGACTTCATATCTCCCAGCTATGACTTTATATTTTACAATTCTGACATTATTTATCGTAATTGTGACTTCAGATCTTCCAGTTCCGACTTTGTCACTCAGTTGAGACTTCCTTTTGTGAATTTAATGCAATATCTTCCGTTGCGACTTTATTGTCACTTCCATTTATGATATTTTGCGTTGTAACTTTATATTTGGCAATACAGCTTTATTGTAATTTTTACTTCATATCTCACAGTTGCAACTTTGCTTCTCAGAATTGTGACTTTATTGCAGCTGTGATTTCTTATTTTGCATTTGTGACTTCATATCTCACATTTGCAACTTTTTCATAAGTGTGAGTTTATATCCGACAATTGTGACTTCATATATTGCACTGTAAAATGAGATTTTACTATTTTTTTATATATTTTTTTTATATATATATTTAAAAATGCTGACATTATTATAATTCTGACTTCAGATCTCACAGTTGCGACTCTATTTCTCATAAGTATGACTTTCGAGACTTGTGTATGACGGTTGATGAAACATTCAGGCTGTGAACATGCGTTGATGGCCCATCACATTCAACACTGAAGAGGGCCCATGTGGAACCTTTTTAAGTAATTAAATGTCATGACCAATAATGGGAGATGAATTTCTCAAGCTGTTTTATGGCCAAGCTCCACAAATTCTTTCCCAGGAAAAAAAAGAAGTATTTGCAAGAAAAAGATGTTTGGGTCTGCCCCTAAATCAGAACCAAGCGACATTTTCTTAACCTGCTCCTTTCTGTTGCTTGGATCGATTTTCCCCGCTTCGGAATTGACAGATGCTGTCTGTATGTGGGCCGTTTTTTGAAGAACTCAATGGGAGAGCACCTCTCTAAGGAGTTTCTCTTCACGGCATTCTGTGAAAATCCTTTTTTTATGGGCTACTGCCCCATTCAGACCTGCCTCACATTCACCAGCTCACATGAAAAATAGGAGAGAATGTGAACCGGATTGTCCCGCTTGTTGGCCGTTCATTTATTTACGCAAACAAATGGATTAGGAAAGGGGGGCGGGACTGGTGGGGGAATGGAAAAGAAAGCGGTCCAGACGCGAACCGCAGCGACGTAGCCAAAGTGAGGGGGTTTGAGACCGGGCCGACCTGACTGCATGCTGGGATCCTCAAAAGGCATTTGCCCTCCCCCTTTCTTAACCCCGCCCACACGTGGAAGAGGAGGAGGCGTCCCGGCCTGCTTCGCACAATCGATTGGTCATGGCTGTAGGGCGGGTTAAACAGCTTGTGGGGCTCACGCGGTGCCAGTCTCCCCCTTGGCAGATGTCTGGGAATCTTGGGAATGGAGGTGGCCGCTAAGGCACAGATGCATGGCTGCGATAAGTTAGCGGCGGCATTGCTTAGACTCATTTTTTTGGGGTAGAAGCCTTGTGGGGCCTCGGATTGGCTCAGAGCTGAGTTGGGGTCACGGGTTCTCCCGGGTTGCGGTTACTGGGATGCACTCTCTGACTGCGCTAATTGAGTTGCTCGCTTCCTTAACGAGGACTCTCTCAGTTGCATATCTCCCACCGTCTGTGTGTAACATGAACACAAAACATCATTAAACAAAGACTGACAGCAGAGGTGCAGGGCCACTAATTTGACTGGGCATAAATGCTGCACTACTTAATGAGAGACCGAGTTTGTGTGGCTGTGTCAGGCGTTATTAGGGGCAGAGGGCTGGAAGGGGTTCATGTTCGCTTCAGGCTTTGTTGCTTGCAAAGTGAAATAAGCACAGTTATTTTATCACACCCCAGGTTGCGTACGCAGGAGCGGCTCCAGTCTAAAATAAAGATGTCAGACCCCTGTCGAGTTCCTTTGACTGTGTTTTCTTAGGCAGTTCCGCTTATTTTTTTGTCTAATTAAAATCTTCTCCGCTTTTGCAATTGTCAAACTGCTTGACAAGAGATCCTTGATGCCGTCCAAACATTTGCCATTTACTCTTTTTGGGAAAGCTTCCAGAAATATAATAAATACGGATCACTGCATTCAATTTTGAGCATATACTTTGTCTATGTTATGCTATTCCCGTCAAATATAAGCGTTTCTTCAACTATGGGCACTTTTCCACAACATTTCCACCACAAAGTCATTTGCGTCTCAGATTACCTCAAAATTTATTTTTAGTGGATGAAATTACATTTTTGGAATGATATGGCCAGCTTGCTAAGGCTAATTTCACCACATTTGATGTGTCCTAAATACATGCAATTACACAATGTTTTCACACTTTCAAATTTGACAAAATTGCATAATTACTGGAAAAAATATTCAGGTCAAAAGTGATACTTATCTTGAGTTTCTATGTTCCCTCACACATTTATCATATATCATATCAAGCTCTTTACTGACTTTTGTAAAATTTTGTTGTGGTGGAATTCATGCAATAAATGGTGCAAGAACATATTCATTTAAATTACAAAAAATTTATATTATAATTTAACAGTTTTATAATGATATTTTTTAGTTTAAAATTTAAAGTCTTGGACACAACAATAAAATCTACATGTATGTAGCATTTGTACAGAAATTTGTAAAATAAGTGAAGTATCATGGTAGACGGTTTTAATGTGACTTTCATATAGCCCAACAAAATCTGAAAACTGTATAATAATAAAAAAAAGTGCCTCAGAGATACAAAAGTGCACGTAGCTGAATAAACTTCTTGGAGCTGGAGGTTCTTGGTGCTAAGGGTGAAGGTTTATTGGATTATTTTTTAGATTTACAATAGGCAAATTGAAGAAACTTGCAAACTTGCAAACGTCTTTTGTTGGGAACATGTTTGTTTTCTCATTGCACTACAGGTCAGAAAGCATCATCTAGTTACTCTGGCCATAGCTTCTCTTATTTCCATCCAAGGCAGCTGAGAGCTCCAACACTTATTAGCATTCATGGAAAAAACTTGCTGTCAGTCCATCATAAAAGTTCTGTTTAAGGCTGGAGCCTTTTCAGCAGCTCTCAAGGGCCTGTTTTGGTGTGTGTTGAAAAAAAAAAAAAAAGAATAAGAATGGGTTGGAATTGACGTGTGCTTTTGTAGAACTCAAACATGGGCTCAGACAAGGCCTAATTGTCAACCGATGTAAAGTGACAGGGAAAAGTGTAAATCACGCTATGCTGGCACACAACAACGTCTTTGATGGAGACTTGTAATTGGGAAAATCTGGCTGTGGTTAATGGCTCCAGTTCCCCCCTCGACAGCACCTCCTCGCCCGCACCCACCATCTCCACCAGCCCCCTCAGAGCTTCCAAATCATCCAAATCAAACAGCCATGTAATTTCCAGCAATTGTGGTATGTGCTGTGCAGAGTGCTTGCTTTATGAAACCTGAAGCTTTGGTGAGAGAGTGTCTGGGTACAAAAAATGCAAAGGGTTTAAATTTAACCTACAGCCTCACGCTAGAGTTAGCCAGCTGGTTAAACCAGTTAAACTTTTATTTTTTATCCTAGCCTTGGCACAAAACAGTATGTTCTCAGGTTTGGATCCCAAGTGTAAAATCGGACAAACTAATAATAAATTAAGTCACAAAAAGCAAAAATTATACTTGGATATTGTCAGGGTTCTGTTGTGTGTGTCATCTGTTCCTGCCTCTTGTGTCCATATTTGGTTTGTTTCCTGTCCTTGTTTCATGTCATTATGAGTTAACTCTTGTCCAGCTGTGTTTGTCTCGTTATCTGTAATTAACCTGTGTATATTAGTTCATGCCTGTTCAGTTAGATTTCGTCTGGTCTACTCGTTACTTCCCGGTGTATCCTGTCTCTGAGTCCTGCCTTGATGTCATTAAAGACTATTATTTGAGTTTAAGTCCTCGTCTGCGTGTTCCTGTTCCTCCCTCGTGTGTGCACCGTGACAGATATAGAGCTGGGCGATAAATTATATCATATAATAAAAGATATGTTAATATCGGTGATCAGCTCTGGACATTTTTACTCAATATAAATAAATCTAACTGTCCAGCAGAAAAAAAAATATGACAGCCAGTAAATGCATGAAATAAGTCTGCATTTTCTGCATGTCTCTGTGTTAATGAGTGGTGTAGTTTCATCTACTAAACAAACTCAAACACACGTGACACTCACAGTGTTTTCAGCATCTGCATCTCAATATATGAGACATGAACACACAAACTTCATCTCCAGAGCAGCTCTGACAGTCACTTCACCTGCTTTACACGGTTTCATTTGAGAAAAAAACTACCATCAAACACACTGAAACCTCCAAAATAAAAGTTTGGTTTAACTTGAAGAAAAGTGATAGTAATAATATTTTTATCTTTAAGGAATATCATACAACCAAGATTTTCATCCATGTTTTTATTTATACAGTTCTGTTGTGCAGCCTCTTATTTGATCAAAATAAAAATTCAATGTTATGTTGTAAATTAATTATTTTAATGTGGTTACATTTTAAAAGATTGATTAAATTGTTAAAGCTTTATTAATTATTTCATTAGACACAATTTTTTTTATGATAAATTAGTATCAAATCAAACACAGAATTCATAAAAAGGAAAACGCAGAATTCAAGGAAAATAAAACAGATATACTAAATGAACAGGTAGCTGTTCTGTAGAGTTTAACTGTGAACAAACAAGTCACCTTTACATCCATTCTCAAGGTCTAACAACATGTAGTGAGCATTTAATTCCCCATTATTGATGAATGAATACCGTAAATATCAACATCGTACAGTATGATATGGAAATAAATATCATGATAATATTTTTGGCCATACCATCCCCTTGGATGACAAAAGAAACAGCATGCTGAGGGGTACGGAAACATACTCAAGTGTTGGTTTCCGTAACGCAAATGCAATGCAACCAGGTTCTAGCTTAGCTTGGAGGTGGCAGTTTTTTTTTTTTTAAGTTAGGGTTTAAGGAAGTTTAATGTTGCTGACCTCTTTCAGGCCCCGCTGCCCACCCTGGGCCCTTTCCCAGCAGGTTAGAGCGCATTATTAGCAGTGGGATAATTAATTGTCAGGCACACAAAAGGCAGGTCCTGGCTCTTTCGGGACCCCTGAAGGAGCTCTTGTCCACTGGAAGCTTGTAAATCACAGAGGCTGCTAGGGTCAGCCCGGCAGTCCTTTCCTCAAACGGTCTCCAGTGCAACGCTAAGGCTTGATTCATGTGAAGAAAAGCTTCTTTCAGCAGCAGGTAATATATTTTATATATTCTCTAGCTTGCCGTCTTGAGTCCCTCAAAATCAGATAAGATTCACTTGTTTTTACAATGAAAGACCTGAATGTCACAGTGGCCTTGAGCGAGAACCTGGGTGCTATGGATAGAATCTTCTAGATAAACATAATTACACATGCAGCCTTGGGTCCAGCCATGGCCAAAACCTGCAAACGGGTGTCTCCCTTTGAAGCAATGGGGTCCAAAAAACAACTGTCAGATTGTCTTTTTTTTTTTTTTTTTTGAAGTCATGTGGTGCAACCAACGTCCAGAAATTTGGTAAAAAAAAAAGCATAGTTTGACCTTTTTATGACAAAGCAAGGTTAGTTCAGCTTAAAAAGTGGCATGTGGTGCGACTCCCCAAAGACTTAATTATATTTATGAGTTTATTACAATTTATTGTGATCAGTTTGAACTATTTTCCAATAATATTTTAAAACATGCCTCGTCTCGTCACTTCAGTTATGAATTAATTATAGCCTATATTTTCGAATCAAGTCTGTGGTGGTTATGACCTTGTCGTAACTAGATTTATTATTTTGTCATTGCTCTATGTGTGTGAATTTGTATGAACCAAATTTTAGGAAGTGGCTACATGATCTACATGATCATGAAAGGTATCTTATAATTGATGCAGTCTATAATTAGTGTTGTTTATTTTAATTCTCTAATTTGTTTTAGTAACCAATTCGATAAAGGAATTATGCAAATGAGATAACTGCAATGGATGCAAAAAATGCAATGCCCACAATGCAAATGGTAAAGGGGACATGACACACACAGTTCCACCCAATCTCATGTTAATCTTGAGTACCTATAATGTAGTATTGCATCCTTCATATCTCCTAGTCTTTAGTTTTATCATATTTAGAAAAAAGAAAGAGACATCTTTACGATTCTCTCCGAAAACAGCCGAGCTCCTGGAGGCGCGCCGTGGGCGGAGCTAAAGAGTGACGAGCGCTTTAGCGCCGATTGCCAACAAAACACAGACATTTGATGCCGTTTCACTTACCGTCTACAGTTCCGATTCATGACCGGGATCTTTTATAGCTGGGTCCACTTCATCTCTCAGTATCAAACGATGTGCAAATCCAGCATCAAACCGGGCCTTGTTTATAAAACAATGCATAGCACATATGCATAGCAGAAGTAATACTACTGACGACGCTCCATGAAATCTCTAATATGGACAAAGGTATCCAGTTATCGCTGTAGCTGAATAAAACGCAGCCATGATCACTGCATATAATTCTATAAAATAGAATGATTTCTGCCTCATTCTGTGATATGAAACCACATTTGATCACATAAAGAAGTTTCAAACACTCAACTATGTTATTAAGTTAATTCGGAGTAAAAGCATGTCAATAAATTATATCTTTGTTGGGCAACAGGTTTGTAAACAGGCTCATACCGCACACATGCTACGGTAGTACATTTATTCAAGGCTCAGACCAATTTTTGTCGCACTGTACAGCCCTGACCAAACCAGTTCCAGATTGTAGAAGTAGCTCATCCTTTAGCAATATACTCCTCCTCAGTTTCACGTCCACCTTCCGCCATGTCGCTCCGCACGGTCACACACAGAAATATGTCAACAACTAGACTTTATCGTTATTATCGTGGGAAGACTAATTATTATCGTGGGGATAATTTTTACTGGTATATTGCAAACGATAAGATATTGCCCATCCCTAACAGTACATTCACATGGGGTGTCAGCATCAATGCCTCTCGTCGCTCCGTCGCGTTGGGTCCGTTGCTCGTGGTAGAAGTTGAATTTTTTTCAACTTTTCAAGTACCAATGCAGGTGTTATGCAAATACCCTGGTGCAGACACTAGCCAATCGCATTCATGCAACACTATAAAACTAATGTGATTGGCTGTTGTCACTATGATGGTCGTGTCAGCACCAAGCTTCAGAAGGCACACTCTTGCTCTTGCTCTGGTCGATGTGTGTGCGGGTGCGCTCTTCCGGGAGAAGTGCCCATACAAGGAATTCCACCCTTCATAACGTCATGAAGAGACGTGCTCGAAAAAACTTTCCGAAACTTGTACAAACCCAGAAGGAGTGTATTGGCACATAAATACTCTGGTCTACATCAAAATCTTTTTTTTTTTAACCTTGGCCATGTTTCATGAGAATCCAACTCTTTAACAGTGTAAATAACTCAACATGCATGAAATAGCATTAGACCCCCCCCCCTTAAATAATTTAAATACACACTGCAATACTGGCCGAACATTTCACTCACATTTGCGACTAAATATAGATGTGTGTGAACTGTAAAATTTATTTCGTATTTATGCGAATAAGCTTTACGAAATTTGGGGTATCTTAAAGCTGCAGTCCATAAGTTTTGCCTCTTTGTCGCCATCTGTTTGAAAACCTGGAATTGCAGCTCTGTGCAGAATTATCTTCCATGCGTGGGGTTGTGCTCCGGCACGGCTCAAGCGTGGATGAATCTAATGTTTTGAGCTGAATGTGTGGCAGTCAGTCACCGCACCGGTGTGGATACTGTACTTAGGAATCACAGATTATAGTTTACGTCTTGGAATATATGACCCAAATAAGAATGTTCACCGTATATTGCCATCTGAACAAGTAAGTAACAAGTCTGCCATGTTTGTTCTGACCAACTGAGGAAAAAAGCATTACAATAAATCACGCTACCAATGGTGATTAATAACGATCGGTTAGCTCATATCACATCTAACCGTGCAAATTATTATTATTGTTATACTTTATTCTCAAATTATTAATGTTAACAACATCAGCATTGCGTGACAATGAGTATAGTGTGTATTAGCGTGTAGATTTCAATTTCTGTACAGTCTAATCTAATTGTCATGCCTTTCGAATTTCATATTAAGAAATTCTTTTAACCCAAAAAGCAAACTATGCTTCCTTCGAACTGGTTGTCTTTAAAATACAAATCTTGTGTAATCTCAGGCTATCTGTAATCAGAAGCACATTTAAAACTGGAATATAATTTAATTTCATTCACATGTGTTTCATAAACACATAATCCTTTCTGGATTACAATCCGCCATCAAAATTATACATTTAATTATTCTAGCTGCTGTGAGAAAAGGTTCCGTCACCTACAGGATCCTCACGTGCTATAGCCTACTAGCCGGGACAACTTCTTTGTTTACAGACGTGACGTAATGATGCAGTGCCATGCTCGAATTTCCTGCGAAAACCTAACCGTACCACTCAAATTAGAAAACATTATTATAAGATAGGGATGTTCATTTCGGTTATTTTTCCTAACCGACAACCAATGTTCGTTAACCGATTATTAACCGTTAACCGACAAGATTATTTTAAACTAGAACTGAATTAAATTAGAAGGAATAGGTGTCTGTGACCCGTTAAAAATACTAACATTTGTTTTCTGGGGATTAATTTTACATGCGCAAAAAGCAGCAAACAACAGAACATGAGGATTCACATGGTCATCATAGCTATCACATCATGCAGACACGCACTTGCAGCACGTTTGCGAGTGGAGAAAAACATAATAAAGCTAGGCGCTATATATATATATATATATGCTGCTTAAGGTGCCATGATGGAGCAGTGCAAGCCAAATGTTTGTCAGTGCTGGTGTGCCAACCTGCGCTGCTGTGATGCGTAATCTCATGTACAGATGTATGTGTAGGTTATCAGAATCTCTAAATAGTATAATTTTAACACTGACGAACTTGGCACTAAGTTCAGTCAGGCTTTTTTCAAATATGTGGAATCATTGGCGTTTTAGTACACATGTAATTATGTGATATTGTGGATTCTGTCCTTGTGTGTGTATTTGTATGTTGTTATTGTTGTGTCTTTGTTTGGACCGAGTGTGTCCTTAATAAAGTTTTGATTGATTGATATATATATATATATTTTGCGAGCGGAGAAAAACATAATAAAGCTAGGCGCTATATATATATATATATATATATATATATATATATATATATATATATATATATATATATATAATAACGAATAAATAGGCCTAAACGAGAAATGTATTTTCACTTAAATAATATTTTAAGAAAACGAAAGAAAAACTGTGCAACAAGTAGCCTATGCAGAGTTTCGGTTCATTTTTGTGCTGCGCGAAAGGAAAGCAGATGGCTTTGACATGAGAACATTATTTAAATATGATTAAATATATTAATTTTAAATAAGCATTAAGCCCTGTACTGTACCAGTGTAGATTGCTCCTTGTTAACTGGACTACATGTAATGAATAATACGCAGGGTTTTGCTCTGCAAGATTTTAGATGTAAGGAAGATGACAGACTTTTGTCTTGTGGCATGCACTTGGCTTTAATAACATACACATGAAGAAGCCATGCGCACATACAGACACACACACACTGGTGTGAAGGTGTGGAGAAGGGAGATTGTGGCACACAGGGCAGATGGCAGGAGGCAATGTGTCACCATCCACTTGAGGAAACGCCAGATACAAGGGCTGTGGGAGCCCGAGTCTCCAGCGGGCAGATGGGAGTTCTCTTCAGAGAGGGCCAAGCAGACAGCGTCGTCTCATTAGCCAAGCTCATTACCCCAGTAGTACCAGATCACTAGATCTGCCATGCTCTGCATTAGCAACCCTGAGCTTCAGAGTCTAAACGTCAACGCAGACTGAGACTCAACCATCAAATCTAGAGCCAATAGACTGTTGGGTTGGAGAAAAACCAACATTTTGGCTTTGGTACAATACTTGCCTTTGATACCTCACTATTGATACTTTAGACAGCAAATAATTACAAAAAGAAGAAGAACAAAATCTTTCTTAGGTCTTGGCTCTAGTCCTTGTGGCTCAAAATAATCAAATGTTTTGTTTCCTTTTAAAAGCAGAACAGAGAAAAACTAATATTATATTATATTGTATTGTATTGTATTGTATTTAATATAAAATATCAATATAATTATTGAAGACCAAAATATATATATATATTTACACCCCAAATGTCCAAGACTAGTAGTCTTGTATTGACTATTTTGTAAAAATAAAAACAAATAAATACTAATAATAATAAGTATTATTATTATTATTATTATACAATTCATGTATATAATGACATTTATATAAGATTATAAATAACACTCAAAATTAATTTATGAATTAACAACTACTATTATTAGTAGTATTATTAGTGTTAGTATTTACACCCTACATGTAGGACACTCCATATTTGTACCAAATGATAATATTGCATCTCTTTAAATGTTTGGTACTGCTTTTTAAGTATCTGGAACACTGTGCAACTCTAAAAGACAGTAAAAGTAAGTATGAACAAAGGCATTTGTTTTGACTGTTAACCCTTCATTTCCCTGGATTTGTGTTGTTACAGTCACCCTGTGTTAACAGATGGCTGTTATGATTATTTTGACACACATGCAAAATATCAAAAAAGAAAAAAAAAATTTGAATCGAATTAACAAAGAATCTGTACTAGAATGCCCCCCTCCCCCCTGGAATTTCATACTTGTCAGGATCAGTTGTCTATTGATATAAAAATGTGTATGAAAATGTCTCATGTTTGTGGTATGTGGTTGCTGGAGATCTCTCCCCGTTGTTTGTGTGTGTAAGCATGTATGTGTGTGTATCTTGCTTCAGATGTGTTGCAGGAGAGTGTATTGACGTTTTCAGGGGCCCGTGGGAGGCTCACACTGGAGCATCCTGCTCTTTCATCTGCTGCTCGTGGAGAAATGCGGCGAGAGAGAACTCACAAACAGAATTGAGCGAAGGAGCCTGTCATTCTCATGAAGTGTATGTGTATGTGTGTATGGGGCGGCTGTATGTGTTTTACTCTTCCATGATTGCCCTGGGCTCCAGGCTTTTTTTTCTTCATGTTTTCATCTCTGTCCTCTTGTACAGAGGAGAACGTGGATCAGGCAACACAGTGGCCTAATTTTGTCTCAGGGAACCACTCCGGCTACAGGAGAACTTCCTGTGTGGAATTCTAACTGTGTCCTGTAGATGAGATACATGCTGGTGTACGGAGCTCTGTTAGTGTAATTCATCACAAATGTCTACACAAGATAAAGAGTAAATAAACATTATAAGCGTCCTTTGTACGATCCAATTATAGATGCAATGCAACCGCACATGTAGACGTGAGCTTTCTGTGAATGGGGATTTGAATAGCATAAATATTCACTACCACAGTAGATCTTACCAATTATTTAGGACGAACAGTGTGTGACGGTGATGTGAACGTACATTCAAATTCAGACTTTATCTCTCTGATACAGATTTTGCCAGTGATGAGAAGCTGGTACATTATTTACTTATTAAAAAAAACAGAGTAGAATAGAATAGAAGCTGAGTTAACTGAATAGGTGAGAATCAATCATAACTTCATAGAATTGATCAGTCAAGAAGATGAAAAATAGGATATACAGTACTGAACTTTTTAGAGTTGTTTTATTACAGTAGAATAGAATAGATATAATGTATTAGTATATGGAAAAGAATATAACAGTTCAGTATAAAACAGAACTGAATGGAATGAAGTATAATGGATAAGTCCAAAATGAAATATAAATAAAATAGATCAGGAGTGAAAAATAGAACAAATAGAATATAAAAGAATAGTCTGGAACAGAATAAGAATTTATTAGTAGAGCAGAGCAGAGCAGAGCATAATTGAATTGAATAGAATGAAACAAGTTAAAACTGAACTCAAAAGAACAATAGAATATATAATTTAGCTGTATGACAGAATACATTAAAATGTAAAATGAATATAATAGATTAGTCTAGAGTAGAACTGAATGGAACAGAATAGAATATATTAGTCTAGAACAGAACAGATGTGAACTGAACAGAACAAAATGCAATGGATAATTTTGCAGTAGAATAGAAATAGAAAACTGAATATTTTAGTTCATTTTACAGTCAAGCAGGACACAATCTGACAGAACAGAAAAATTATATTACAGTAGGATGAAATAGATAATTCAGTCTGGAACTGAATAGAATATAATAGTTGGGTCTAAAACAGAACGGAATGGAACATAATACAGTAGATTAGTCCAGATTAAAACAGAAATAAAATAGGTCATGGTTGAAAAATAGAACAAACAGAGTAGTATAACAGAAGAGAATAGTCTAGAACAAAATGGAATTCATGAGTAGAACAGAACGGAATTTAATAGATTAAAACATTAATAGATCAGTCTTGAATTGAACCAAAACAGATCATGTTACAGTCAAGCAGAGCAGAATCTAACGGAATAGAACAGAGAAGGCTTTATCAACAGTATTGTGACTAATATATCAACAGACTGGATGGATGGAGAAAAGGGCAGCATATTGCTGTCTGAGTGCCAGTGTCCCACATCCCATGTGTGTCCTGTTGGAATGAGTTCCAACAAAGGCAGGATGATGTGTGTGCAGATACAGGTGGCACAGGGACACAGCACAGATTACAGGATGGTCGCCATTCTGTTGTGTGAAAGACGCCTGCAAACTCTCAGCCTGATAATTAAATGCTGTTTGAGCTCACAGAACCAGACGCACCCAGGCCTGGCATAGGTGGGCTTCAAGAAAAATTTCCATTACTTAAAGGCACAGTTCACCCAAAAAAGGCAATTCGGTAACGCTATTTTAAAGTGTACTTGTTACATGTTAAATGTACCTGTACATACTATTGTAATAACAAAAAATATTCATAATTACATGCAAGTAACCCTAAGACAAACCCTAATCCTAACCTTAACCGTATAGTAAGTAGTTAATTAATATTACTTAGTGCTTAAATGTATAACTACACTGTAACAAGGAAACCTTAAAATAAAGTGTAACCGAAAATTTCAGTGGGGTCCAAAATAACATTGGACAATATGGAAAATATTAACCATATATGAATCCCTTCCCCCCATATTATACAGTATTGATTGTATAATGATTATCCATTAATGGGAAAGGAAATGCTTTTAATTATGACCCTGTGTAATCCATTATATATTTTTTCTTTATTCTGTGTTTTAGGATTTAATACAAGTTTAATTAATACAAAATTAACAATTTACTTGAGCTTTTAAAATGTAATCAATTGAAAATATAACAGTTATTTTAAAGCGAAACATTGCATTTTTATTTTTTGTCAAATATGATGCTGCACAACAAACGACTTGAAAACTATCACGGTTGTATGGTTTTCCTTAAAAATAAAAATATTGCTATTATTATTTTAAAAATAACATTTTAGTATACAATAGTAATATATTTCTGTCATCATTTTTTCAGGTTAGCCCAAACTTATTTTGGAGGATTGTCGTGAAGAGTTTCAGTGTGTGTTTTATGGTGGATTTTCTCAAATAAAACTGTATAAAGCTGGTGAAGTGACTGTCAGAGCAGCTCTGGAGATGAAGTTCATGTCTCATATATTGAGAAGCAGATGCTGAAGACACCGCGAGCGTTGGGTGTGTTTGAGTTTGTGTATCAGACGAAATTACACTACTCATTCACACAGAGATGCAGAACATGCAGACTTATTAACCAGATTCACTGACTGGTGTTGTGTTTATTTCTGCTGTGATTAATCCAAATCGATTAATCATTATCGGTATGCGTTTTATGTATGAAAACGTGTACGTTTTCTGTTAAATTAAAATGATCTGTCCATGTGGGATGTTTAAAAGCACAGTTAGTTTATATTATGTAATTCATGACATAAACAGGCATGAAATAATTAAGAATCTGTTTGATAGGCCAATTTTCTTTTGTTTTAGAAGTAAAGGACAGCAGCTTTTGGCCAGCGTGCTTTTGCCCTGAGTGCACATCTTTTCATTACATCATGACCAGCGGTGATTAACATCGTACTCAGAGCCATTTCCTAATGTTTACTCCATGTAAACATATTACAATAATGGGAAAATGTACTATTTATTTTCCACTGCAGTGAATCTGCACAAGTCATCAGAGAGCAGTGGTTTGAGGCTGGGTGGCCAAATTGTTGCTCAGGTAATTTTAGCTGTTTACGTTTGGTTCATTTTTCTGGGCTTCTTGCATTCTATCTCCAACCAAAATTACCCTCCATTACGGCCATTTGATATTGACTTTAATTTGAGTGCATGTTATTTTTGTATATATCTCATTAAACCATGCAGATTGATTTGATTTGGTTTTTGTAGTTTGATTTAAATACACCCACGCCCCTCGACGCACAACAACAACCTACAGCAAACGCACACTCGCGTCGCCTCCAGAGACACTAGCGATGAGACGTCTCTAATTATCATAATGTATCCATTTGTGTTATTGTCACTGTGACTTTCAGAGAGGTGGCAGAACATTGTTTCCAACTGGGATCTTTTCTTTCTCAAACATCTCTCTTTATGAGACCCCTGGGTAACATCTCTAGCGTACAGGGTGATGGTCCTGTGGTGCATTGTGGGAGTGAGCGGAGATGTTTGAACATTCGGCCTGCGCCATGTTGAGACCTCACGTGTGACTCCAGAGGAAACCGAACCCGGACGGGGACGGGGCCTCCGCGGACACCTGATGTTCCTCTAATTGGCCACGGGTGAGCGGTGTGAGTCTGTCGGTGGGGCTCCGAGGCATCAGAGACAAGCTGCTATTAAAGTAGAACACATCCTGTCTTATTACCCAAAACAGGCTTTGCGTGAATGCTGTCGGTAGGATTTTATTAAATTATTTTTGATGCTTAATGGAAACTCTTTACCTGTGGAACAGCATCCATTACTGCGCACGAGGGCTTCGGGGCTCTTTAGAAACTTGACAAAAAGCTTCCCTCCCCTCCCCAACTGCTTAAAGACAAAAACGGGGGCTGTGAACCTTAGAGCTTTTTGTGTGTTCTTGGAAGATTAGAGCATATTTTCATAAGCCTTTTTAATGAAATGGAAATTGATGAACAAGAAATGCAGGAGAGACCCCCATCCTCGTCCCTGATCTTGTCCAAAACATGTCAGGGTGAGGACATCCCTCGCAGGGTTTTGGATTTTGTTGTTTTATCGCTCGTCCGCCATGTCTTTCAACCCTTTCCAGGAAAGCAGTCGAGGCCCTATGTGTGTCATGTACTGTTTTATTTTATTTATTTTTTTATATTCATACTGGTTATCACAACGCTCCCCGTTGAATCAGTGGATTCACGTGATTGGCTTTTGAAGTCAGAGTCTCCTTAGATGTGCTTAAGACTGACAGCGTCTCAAGGATTGTTAAAGATATGCCTCTTTTGATGCCCTGTCTTGGCTTCGTTGTGTTTCTGTCCTCACACAGAGCAAAAAGGAGTATTGTATGGTTGTGATTCACACACAGTGTTGCGATGTAAACCAGAGACCAGAGACGGCATCATGCTAAAATGACCATTCATCATTTTAGTTGTATAAATTGTGGTTAACATGCATTGTAGCATGCTAAAACATGCTAGGTTATTTATTTATTTGTTTATTTATTTATTGGTCTGTCTGTCTGTCTGTCTATCTATCATTTATTTACATGATTATTTATTTGCTTTTAAATCATCCATCCATCCATCCATTTATTTGCTTTTAAATTATTTCTTTATTAATTTACGTGATTATTTATTTGCTTGTAAATGTTTTTATTAATGTATTTTTTTTTTCCAATGCACTAAAAGACTACATTTAGGCTAAGACTAAAACCTAAGTGTAAAAATAGAATTATTATTGATAATAATAATAATAATAATAATGACTTGATGATGTTAAATTACATGTGGCTGCAGTACCAGACTAAAACTTACCAAGCTTATTATCATAAAAAAATTATAATAATATTTTGGTACTTGACATAAAATAAGCATTATTTTAAATAAAATCTTAAAGATTAAACTTATTTTATTTCAGTTAGTTGCCAACATTTCTCGTCTTCTCATTAATTTGTTGAAGTCCTAAAATAACTATAAATAGATAAACTAAATGGATGAGCTGTCGTCTTTTAAGACAGAAACAACAGCATTTTAACTAAAATTTAAATAATACCAAATACTATATGCTATAATACTAAAATCATACTGTTAGTGTCAAATACAAGTATAAATTGTATTTGGCATCAATAGATGGTAACTTTACAGGGAACTACAACATAACATGGGGCCTAAATTGTAAGTATGATAGTCTGACCCTCACTGAATAGGTGAGCAATTCAAATTGATGACGCACAAACCATGTGACCCAGCTTGCACATCTTCTAACTCTTACCCCAGCGTAAGCTGCCTGAAGTTGTTTTCTCCAGAACTCCTTGAACAACTTTCAGAACAAATAAAGGAAGAGCTAAATCACAACAGGTCTTCTTTACGTTTTTGTGACAGGTGCAGTTTCACCGAGAGACTGAGACTAGCAAAAAATGATGCTGAAAGGTGCACAATCACCTCACAGTTTGGCATTAATATGCAGGGGGAAAACAACTAAAATAATCCCTCTCTCATAAGGACAAGACAATAAAAATTCTAGTCATTTTCAGTAAAAAAACAACAACTGAAATTCATCCACCCGCCGTTTGTAGGTGTGGCAAAATATTAATTTTGAACTCAGCATGTGGCATTATCTCCGCATCCCATATTTGCATCCATCTAAGGTGAGAGAGGTTGCTAATGCGAGCTGACTGGCATTAATGGCTGCTGACTCGACCATGTGTTGCCCACGAGCTGACGAACAGCAGGCATCGGCCTCGTCCAGGGCCGGCGGTCCGACAGACAGACCCTCAAGTTGGGGAGCAAAGCACCCCACTTTCTCCCCTTGAGTCCCACACCTCCCTCTCTCCTCAGCAACTCTGATTGATCCAGACGCAGGGTGACCTGTACTGTCAGTCAAATCTGCCCGCAAGGTGCTTCCTGTCATGGGCTCGCACGTTTTGTCCACAAACACTCCAGAGTGATCAACGCTCTCTCTCTCTCTCTCACCGAATGTCTCGACACACTCACCTGCAGGCTTTAGTAGCATATTAGATTAAAAACTAAATCAGAAGTGTAAAGCTTGATGCTGTGCGCCACATCTGCTCATAAATATTTTAATTTAATGATAATGACGTTGCCGTTATGCACATTAGTTCCATTGCAGTGCCTTGCTGTCTATTTAGACAGCATTGTAGATGTGCGCTCAACGCAAATGCTACCTTCTGAGATAACTTGTTTTGGCAGCATCACATGCAGGATTGGAGAGGGAAATCCCAGAATGCATTGTGAGAGCACTGTCCAAAAAAATCATCCAAGATGGCGGATGAGCTGAGAGAAGAAATATATTCTCAAAAGTAGTTCACACTAATTAAAAATGAGCTGTTTTACCCACTTTTGTGCGCTTTTGTATTTTGTCTTGCTGCACTGGCAGATTTTTTTCCACTGATTTTTAACTAGTTTATACTTAAAACAAATGAAGAAATTCTTCATATCAGTGCAGAAGTCTTTAAATCTTACACAGTGTTGCATCTCAAGCAAATGCATCTTATTTTAAGGATTTCTAGACAATTTAACAAAACAATAATGCAAAAATATGTATTAAGATTATTTATTTATTTGTATTTTTAGAGAATGTTGTGCTGTTAACTTAGCAACATGGAGATTTTGGATTATCACCTCCAATATCTTCATAAATATATAGTTCAGTCATGAAACTTTAGATGGCGCAGGTTAAATGACTTGGTACAAGCTGATTGGTTCATGCTGCATATGCAGCCAATGATGAGCTTATTGCCTTGCATTTATATGGCTGGCTAACATTCACTTGAGATTCCTGCAGCGTGCCTCAGATTTTCTCTGAAACCCTCCACCTTCCCCAGTTCCACCTGTATAGATCTGCTACGGGTTATTTTATATGCTATTTGTACAGCAGCAGTATGTCTTAAATACTCACGGCACCGTCTCACCATACGCATTGGCAGTAGCAAGTTCCTGTACTTGCTTACAGCAGCAGCAATAATCCACAACTACAGCAATAACCAACAGCAGCAGCAATTCAGCAGCAGCAGCGTAGCAAATCTATTCCGCCAAGACCAAATACATTAACAATGTCATATCCATCACCATGCTAAAATCTTCAGAGAGTTGTCATGATCGAATTACAGTTAGTCAATGTGTATCAATACATTGGATCTCTGCATTCAGTCTTAAAGGGATAGTTCACCCAAAAATGAAAATTCTGTCTTCATTTACTTACCTTCTTATCATTCCAAACCTGTATGAATTTCTTACAGTACTTCTGTGGAACATAAAATAAGATATTTTGAAGAATATTGGTAACAAAACATTTCTGGTTACCATTGTATGAACCAAAATAAAAACAAACAAACAAAAAAAAAATCACTAAGACTTTCCAAAAAAGAAAGAAAGTCATACAGGTTTGGAACAACATGAGGGTGAGTAAATTCAATTCAATTCAAGTTTATTTGTATAGCGCTTTTTACGATACAATCGTTGCAAAGCGCTTTACAGGAAATTAAGTTTCTACAATATATTTATAAATAAAGACAGAATTTTCATTTTTGGGTGAACTGTTATTTTAAAGTGACAGCAGTCTATTAAAATTGGTTTATGGATCATTTAAGGTTCTTTAGAGTGAAAAAAAGGTTCCTTAGATTATTAAAATGTTCTTCACACTAAGAAAATATGGTTCATTTAAGAACTGATTACCGAAAGGTTCTTTGGGAAACAAAAGGCATCACTGCAAAAAAACACTTTTAGAATCTTAATTTTTAAGACTGTATAGTGGAAATACTATTGTTTGGTTATCTGTGGTAAAAAAAAGAAGTTTTGGAACCTTTAATTTTAGTAGTGTGCAAACAAAAAGCAGGAAGCATCTTGTGCCTCTTTTTGACTCTGCAGCCAGACGTTCGAGCAGATGTAGCAGAGTATCAGTGTGAATGTTTAGTCGATAAATCAGAGATGAATGAGGACGAACGATTTTAAACCAACGGAGCTGGACCCATGGGCTTCGATTGCTGCCCAGTAATAAGGTGTCAAGTGTGTAAACAGGTATGACAGATCCAGATTTGAGGTGACAGCTGGAGAGAGGGTGAGTGAGCCACGCTGCGTTCTGACAGACTTCCTTCCCTTCCCTCATACACACGCTGGGATCGTTGGCCAATCTCAGTCAGCCATTGTGACATGTACACCTGCTTCGCCTTGATAGGCAGTTGAACCTCAGGACTGTCGGATGTGGCCACCCTCCTACCTGCCTTGATAGGTGTGCCTCTCTTGGATACCCACCAAAACTGGCAGCCACCAATGCTTCGTCACCCCCCGTCACATCAGTCAGTCTCAACTGGCGGGGTCCGTCCTGCTGCCGACCAACCCACCTTCCCGCTGACAGTCCGTCACATGCAGAGGGCGCGTCCGTCACAGATGCACCTCCCCATTCTGCCATCAGTGCCTCTCTGCACATGGCTAAGCACAGTCCCTGCTGCCACATGGCGGGAGGGCCCGCGTTTTAACACTTTGTGGGACACACTTCCACATACACACTCTCAACCTCGGCAAGTCCACAGCAACTGTTTACACAAGACTTGTTACTGTTTTAGAAGGTTCGTACTGTCCGAATAAATGTTTTGTCTGCTGCGTGACAGATGTGTGTTTGTATTTGTTAGCTACTTGCTAACCTTTAGCCTTTTGCTGTTGGGTGCTATGGGTCGGAGCAGGCCGTCAGTGAGTTTGATACTGATGGATCGTGGCAGTCTAGTGCCTCAGGGATCAACAACCCAAGAGGCCTTGGGAACTAATACATGATCACTGCTGTCCAGATTTGGGTTTTCAGCGCAGCGAGCTGTCAGTACCGATGTGAAAAATGAGGAACGAACGTTCAGAGAATGGAATTGCAACATTTTCTGAAAATTTGGATGGTGCTTGCGTGTGCAAAAGGTGCGATGATACTTCAGTGCTGCTGGTGGTTATCTGAGTGTCAGGGTTGTGCTCCATTCAGAATTTGATTAGTGGATTTGAATTGAGGTATTGCACAGGATTTCGAATTGCAGTTTGAATTTGAATATAAGGAAATGGACTAAATTCACTGAAAATCAGTGAAATTCACAGAACTGGCTTGACAAATCCTTTGTTGAAAATTGTGGAAAACAAGTTGAAAAAGCCAGAGTTGAAAAGAGTTGAAAAAGTCTATCATCTGTCTGTCTATCTATCTATCTCACATTTCAAATGACAAGGGATCAACTTATAATCATGTTTATATTAATTAGCCCATGAACTCATTCTCTCAGAGGGCCTGGGTATGCGGCGCATTCACAGCTTATATGGACGGAATGCCACTGATACACACACACACATATATATATATATATATATATATATATATATATACAAAATGTATATCTATCTATCTATCTATCTATCTATCTAAAGTGTGACTGTGTATATAGATCGTGTGTGTGTGTGTGTGTGTGTGTGTGTGTGTGCATATGTGTGTATGTGTATATACTGTATATATATATATATATATATATATATGCACACATACATATATACACACCAGTGGCGAGCGCTGACTTTTTTAACCGGGTATGCTGAGTGCTAATATTAAGACCACAGCCCCCCCCCCCCATCTCCTCTCCTCTCCTCATCGTTTTTAAAACACACTCAAAGAGGAAAACACCGTGGCAGGTGTCAATTTAAAAGTATGCACATTCCTACCTTATTTGTAAATTAAATTTATCTCCTATCCTTTGTCTATAGTTTCAGGTTTATCCATAGATATTCGAATGCTAGAAAACAGCTGCTTTTCCACATAAAAACTGCCAAATAATGTTTACGTAGTTTCGTTATGATACGTAATATTCAGAGGGTGGGGAGATGGGGGATTCCCCCGCTCTATACTGTATGTCTCTGCATAGACTGAATGTTTTTTTTTATAATTTTTTTTTAGGCTAGTTATTTATTCATTTATTTTTTTATTCCCAGTGAATAGGAGTTAAAACTCCCACCCGGGTGACACTACTCCAATAATAGATAATAATAATAATAAAAAAAATAATAAAAATATATTATTAATAATAATAATAATAAAAATATTGCCAAGTAACGTTGCAAACAACAATAAAATCAGAGAAGGACTTTAACTGTAAGCGACACAAGTATACGGAAAACAAAGGTATTGTTTCTTATTTTTTCCTGATGTTTGTTATTATTTAAAATTTTATATACATTTTTATAAACCTTTTTTTATTATTTACTACTTGTTGACAATAACGTCTTCAACATTGTCTATGACCAGCTATGTTTTTAGTGGACTTTCAAAAGTTGCTTTGCTTGAGAAAGCATGAAAATATACAGTTATGATGTTTTTTCATATGATTTAGTCGAGTTAGTTTTGCATCAAACACAATGTAATTTTCGGCAATCGAGATCTGGCAGCAACAGCGCATTTTATCCGCTTGGGTGAGCGCTTCGCGGACCGCTTACCTCCCGCATGAAATCAGCTGCAGACCAGCAAATCACTGAGAACGCGCAACAATCCTGACGAGTCATAGCAACAGAGCGGAGGCGAGAAAGCTGCGGAGAATCCGCTCGCCCGGAAGTTTTCGTAACTGACATAGATTTACGGAAAATTACCGCTGTTTTTC
Source organism: Schizothorax lantsangensis (assembly GCA_027422415.1). NCBI lineage: Eukaryota > Metazoa > Chordata > Actinopteri > Cypriniformes > Cyprinidae > Schizothorax > Schizothorax lantsangensis. Next base: position 27,219,965 of record CM049847.1, on the reverse strand, counting down.
ATAAATAATTTTATGCACTTATTTCCAACACTTTATTAAGCTGTAAGTCACATTTCAAATGACAAGGGATCAACTTATAATCATGTTTATATTAATTAGCCCATTAACTCATTCTCTCAGAGGGCCTGGGTATGCGGCGCATTCACAGCTCATATGGACGGAATGCCACTGATACACACACACATATATATATATATATATATATATATATATATAAAATGACGTTTAATTAATTAAGTAAAAAAAAAAAAAAAGGTTTTTAGATTTTGTTTCTAGTGTTCTATGTGGTTGTTTCTAGGGTGTTCTGGGTGGTTGCTAGGTATATGTCAAAATAGCCCCCCTCTAGTTCACTATAAAGAGTCTCTACATATTGCTCAGGTAACATTTTACGTCTGTCCAATTGTTTCTTCAATTTTGTTGTCCCTTACGCAAATATAAATGCTTTTTCACAACAAGAAGTGCCATATGAGGTTAAGAAAATTGTCTGAAGCACAAATAGCATGGGATGAGTTGCCATCCAAAGCTTAATATCTGGGGCTACGAGTTTGTTCAGAGCCCTAACCATAATTATATGCAATATTATTAGTGATAATTACCTTAGCAAACACTCCTAATTAAACTGCGAAACCAAAGATATAATCAGGAAAGTTTGAAAGGTCAGGAAACTCTATTTACAAAGTTATCCCATCATATGTCTAAAAACCTCAAGCCAAAATAATCTTTCAAACAAACAAGAGCAGAGTTTACCTGTCCTTGAGTGAAGGCCTACTGGAAAAATGAACCCCGAGTACCTTGCCAAGAGGCAAGTTCAACCTGCCAAGCTCTGCTAGTGAGGACAGACGACAGTGCCGGCTTTGATGTGGAAATGAATGGATTTATTTTTAAATTTCTTGACGAGGTGTAGCGGGTGTTCTCGGTGGCCTGTGACAGTGGCAGTTGGCGGGTGCCGCAGGTAGAGACCTCGATAGATGTCTATGTTTGATCCACATTTACCCACTGGCACTCAGACACTAGAGGAGATCCTGCCCAGGAATACATGATCACTTATAGAAAGAGAGAAGGGAGGAGAAGGAAAAGATGCAACCTTGAAAGCTTGTCTTCCATACAGATAGACCTTCTAAGATGACTTACCAATACTGTGCTTAGATCATATTCTTGATTAATTCATTTGCTTTGTACAGTGAGGTTAACTGTGTTTAACATTTTCTAGTTTTCTTAACATATCATTTTACTTTTAGTACTGCTTGCTGTGACTAGTATCTATAGCTAATGGGAAAAATGAAATGATGATGGATCTTTTTATTCGCTAGTGCGTTAAAATGCAATTTATACTATATATATACAATGACTTGAATGCATATGTTCTATGAATTCATAGATTCAGTTTTGAGGCATATTTTTCATTACAAAGAAAAAAAGCCTCTTTAAAAGATTGAAGTTCTTGAAAAGGAAACCGTACTAGTTACCTAATATTTTATAATATCTTTAAAAAAATGCTGTTAGAAGTTTGGAGACAGATTTTTTAAATTCTGAAAACAAAGTCTCTTATATTTTGTGTATTTTATATATCTTATATATTTTCTCTTTATATAGTTTGTATTTTAATATATTTTATAATGTAATTTATTCCTGTGATACATTACTCCAGTCTTCAGTGTCACGTGATCCTTCAGAAATCATTCTAAAATGCTGATTTACTGTTCAAGAAAACTTTTCTATTATTATAAATTAAGAAAACAGTTGTGGTGCTTAATATTTTTTGTGAAAACCGTGATAGATTTTGATTGATGAGTTTAAAGTTCAAAAAATAACTTTTGTTTAGTTGAATGCATCCTTACTAAATATAATATTTATCAAAAAATTACTTTATTTTTATTTAAAAAATATTTGTTTGTTTGTTTGTTTATTTATTTATTTATTTTAACAAATATGCTTCACTGCTTATTAAAATTTTATTTTGTTTGCCTGGAAAACCAAGTCATGTGGTCCAACAAACATGCAGAAAGAAAGACAGGAAATGATGTCATGGAGAGGACATGGGCTCTTTTGACTTGTGTAACCGCTTAGCATCCAAACATTGTAAGCAGATATCTGTTCCCTATATCATCTTCAGTAGTATCTTCAGAGTATCTTCAGAAAATCCAATGTCTTTTATCGTTTCTAACATTTTAACAAAGTTACTCCATCCATGTTGAAGCGCTAACCACAGAAAATGCCCACATGTGATGTTCTCAGAGTCTTTCACTGACAGACAAGTGAAATGAAATCTGGAAAAACCCTTGCAAAGCGATGATGGCACTGAATACTCCCACATCCCTCTTCACGCCGAGGAACAGGATGAATTTAATTTCGTGACAGTCTTGAATTGCAAATGTGGAAGAAATGCTTGGCAGCTCTCCAGAAGAGTGAGAGTGCACAGTGCCTGACAGGCTGGTGTGTCACATTAGTCAAATGAGATGTGAAGGCTGAACCAATCATCTGATGCAGGTAAAAAGCTCCTCACGGTGTCATCCTGACAGCTCCAGCCAATGAGGAAAGCAGGAAAGTCGTCGGCCGCTCTGGCCAAAACACAAAAGCCTTGATCAATACAATCTATTACCAATTAAAGGCCTTAATGAAATAATCTGTTTACGTGAAACGGAGATCCCTCGGCTGCTAGCGGAACCAATCCATCATCCAGAACCATTAAAGACCGTCCTGCTGGCGATTTCTCAAATTCCTGGCAATTTTTAATCTCCTGATTTGAAGCAGTAGTGAAAGCCTAATGCTTTAATTCAGCTGGTAGGTGGCGGAAATGCGATTCAAGATGTGGCTCGGTGCCGCAGATGGGAGAGAAACAATTTAGCAGGCCTTGCGGTGGCGCTGGACTTGGCGAGACCCAAACCCGACTCGACTGAATGCTTCTGTGCGCTAAAGCTAATTGAAGTGATAAACTGCTGACCATCTGCCACAAGAGAGCATCTTCAGAGTGAAACCGGACACGCGGGGCTCATTGATCCACGCTAATTCCACAGGAGATGCTATTAAGTGAACGCTCGGCCGTGTGCGTGTGGAAACGAGCTGCCGCTGATGGACAAACCGGGACGTAATGGACCCCTTCACTCACAGCCTCACACCCGCATTACTTTTCACCTCCCAAACGCATGTAAAGCCTCTCAGAGCCGATAGAGAAATTAGCCCCGGCGCTTCTCCATCCGCTGTGCCTCTGAGAAGATCGACCCCCAAGTCGCTCGCCCATCTCCCGATGTACATTTAATTTTATCGGCCAGCTGTCAGTGCCGGCTAGCCAAATGTTAGCCTGTCAGACTGAAATAAGGATTGACGGAGCGACTCAAGCACTTCAGGTCACTTAGTTTACTCACTTATTCACTCAGTAACTCACATTTATCTCTTTATAGAAGACTACTCTAGTGAAAAATAAATATAGTAAAATGTATTTGAAATACATTTATTTCATGCTAAATATACTACAAATACATTTACATATTTATGTACTTAATAAAAAATACCATGCAATTGTATTTTTAGTATATTAAACTGGTATACTTAAAGTGCTAAATTGAAACAACAAATGTTGTGCTTAATGTCCTTTAATTGTGCAGAAGTAGTGCTGAAGTCCAAATAAAGATATACTGAAGTATATTTGATTGTGCTAAAGTGGAACTATTGCAAGTATACTTTAGGTAGGCCCTACACTTTAAATATCTTGCTTTTAAAGACCGATATTATTCAAAGATCATACAATCATCATCAATAGTGACATTAAAACACATTTTAGGCTTAATATTAAGAAATTTGCTTTGTGCACAAGTAGTACTCCAATTAAAGTTTAATTACAGTTTTTATATCCGCAAGTCTCGAGCAATTTGTCAGTAAATATGTTAATAAATTTGAACTATACTTAGTATGAAATAAATGTATTTTAAATATATAGTCCTACATTTTTTTACTAGGGTAAAGTCTATGACGACATAGGGGCAACGGGAGTGTTGTAAAATGTTATTTCATCTACGCTATAAAAAATGTATTTTTATGGTTTAAATAAAGCAAAGATTATTAGAGTAGTTTTACAAGAAAATACTATTTTAGTCTATCTACTTCAACATTTTACATTTCAATGTGTTGCTTGCAATTTTTTGTTAAATTTACTATTAGTAAATCCAGCAGCCATTTTTAAGCCGTTTTTAAGCTATATGTCAAACTTATTCACATGTTTGTCTGATACATTTTCATTCATTCAGCTTATTGTAATAAATTAAAAAAATTAAAAATAGGTCAGAATTTGTTAATTTATTCAAAAAATAAATGTAAAAAATAAGCAGAAAACTGAAACTGAAAAAAAACGAAAAAACTTTGTCGGCAAAACTAAAAGTCTTATGGTCTAACCAACAAAATAAATATTTTAAAATATCAAATAATTTTGCTTTTTTTTATGACAAGGAAAAGTCAGAGCAGGTTGTAAATTCGAAATGTATAATTGATCAATTATATTTATGAATACTAATATCTGTATAAAATATAGCTTTTGAATGTTTTTAAGGTTTAATGAAAATATCTTGTGGTTACACCGCATGATATTTTTAGTGGCATTTTAGTGACAAAGCTTAAATCAAAGCTTTTATTTTCAAAACAACATGAAACCCGCATGAATACAGACAGTTTTTCTAAAAAAAACAAACAAAAAAAACGTGGCATATGTTTTTTAATTAAAATATTTTGTGTTTACTCTTTGTCATTGACCCAAATATTTGAAATGTTAGCTTATATAATACTCTATGACTATATTCTATACAAGACACCTCACTTGGGTGGTGGTCTTGAGTAATATTTTACCCTATTTTATTTATTCATTTGTAATTGGTTAAACTCTAGGTATTACAACCCAGCCAGTTACAACACTCCCCAGTCTCCTGCTTATTGCGTAAAGAGAGATTCTTGAGTGTTTAAATGTGTATTCGGCTTAAAAGACAGCAGTGATTATTAGGAGCAGATCACTTGGTCTACCACGTAATTTAAGAGGGGTGTTTGAGGATTTGCAGCATTAGTTGCCTCCTTTTCTAATTAAGGCTGTTAAACTGTACGTATGCTTGTGTATATTTTCAGTCCAGTTGTAATGGCTCCTCCCAAGCGTTACTGCCGTGTGCCGCACCACAGACGGGATCCTCTGATCTCTGCCTGCTCCGGCCCTCCAGGAACCTCTAGAAGAACAGACCGTTTGCTTGCGATCGCTGATGTGGCATGTCGTTAAAAAGTCTTCATTCTCACTACCAATAAACAGCCAGAGCTGGAACGTATTAGTAGCTTCGGGAGAATTTAAACCAGAATGCTTCAGACCCACAGAGCTGTTTATTTGTCAGGCGAGCCCATTGCCCTTGCCATGTTTGATATCATTCGGAAAGATTCTTGTTTTCGCTTTTGAGATTTTCTGATTGCACATGCCTGGGCTTTTTGGGCGGGTGGTGCTGAGCATGGTTGTGCGTGGATTTTTTGGCAGGAATTTGCATTCCAAAATTCCTGTTTTTGGAAGAGAGACGTTAAAGGGCGTTCACACTGACAGCAGTTAGATCACTGGAGGTCATCAAGTCGCTGTACTGTTGGTAGTAGGCGTTCATACTCGACTGGATGGACGGCTTTCGGAGAAACGTGGTCTAAATCTAGCTGCCGCATCGAGTCACTGCGAATTTGCATAAAGTTTGTTTCATCATAGGCTCTGTCGCTTATGTGAAAATCATTAAATCTTATTCAAAATGAATGATTTCCGGTTGCTTTGCACTGTCAGTGTGAACACCCTTTTAGTCTTACTGTGCACTTAGCTACAATAAACAGAATATTATTTTCTGCACAGGACAGCACTTTTCATCAGCCTTGTGATTAATGACAGCAACTGCTGTAGTATTACATATTTAATGTGTTTTTGTATATGTTTGTACACATGCAACAACATATGTTCCTTTCGCAAACCTACTGAGCTCTTTTACAGAAAAAAGAAATCCAAGATTTAGAGAAAGCAAGAGACATGTTAATTATAAATATACATTTAATTAATTCAACACTGAAAAAAATAATTTAATAAATAATAATGCACTAATTAATAATTATTAAAAAAATGACTATTTATACCGAAATTTGTTTGCCATGTGTATTTATGCTTATGCTGGTTAAATATATTCACAATTTATTATTCATGATGAAGTATTGATAAAATAATAATTAATTGAAATTAATAATAATGAATGCAATAATTGATCATTATGAAAAACTGGTGGTTAAATATAGTCATTTTATTATTCAAGATGGGAAAAATTGCTATAATAATAATAATAATAATGAATTAAAATGAATAATAATTAATGCAATAAGTGATCATTATTAAATACTGATTATTTAATCCATGTGTTATGTATATGTATGCTTTTGCTACTTAAATGTACTCATATAATTCATTCAAGATGTAAAAGTATTGCTAAAATGATAATGAAATAAATGAGTAACAATTAATGCAATAATTGATAATTATTAAAAACTATTTAACCCAAAATTTGTGTGTTATGTATATTTATGTGTATACTGGTTACTCAGAATTAATTATTCAAGACGGAAGAGTACCGATGAAATAATAATATATTAAAATGAATAAAAATGAATGCAAAAATTTATAATTATTAAAAACTGACTGTTTAACTGACTGTATGCATTGTGTATATTTATGCTTTATTTATATTTATTATGCGTATGCTACTTAGATATATTAATATAATTTATTCAAGACAGAAAAGTATTCCTAAAATAAAAATGTATTCAAATGAGTAATAATTAATTATTACTTATAACAAACGTTTTACTCAGAGTTTGTGTGCACTATGTATGATAATGCTTTGTATTAATGCTCTTTATTTTTTTTTCCCTAAACATTTTTATTTTATTTTTTTAAGTCACTAATGAATGTGTGTAGGTGTGTTGGTCATGGTCTGAAGGTGCCAGTTATTTACACTGGCTTCTGATGTGAATACAAGGTCTGGGTGGAGCTTTACATCAAATAAGTGGAGCGGCTACTCAATTCAGGCCAACAGCTCCTTCAGAAACAGCAACTCATTAGAGCAGTGCTGAGACCAATCAATACAGCCATTAACCAAGAGCAGCACTTGAACAGGATCAAACCTGCTCAATTGGTCAGCATTGCTGCACTACACACACCCCCTGCTTCACTCCTTTAGAAATTCCTCTCCCTCTCTCTCATATTGATAAATCACTTTACTTCATTTTCTGATCTGTTTATTACTGAAGGATTGGCAGCACTCTCTCCCTCTCTCTCATTCTTGGACCTTTTTGCTGAAAATGGCTTTATGATCATGATTATTGCGACTAGTCTCAGTGTCCAACAAAGTTGAAATTTTGATTTATAGCTGTAAATAATAATTATTGTTATAGCCATTATACATACAGTATATACATAAAAATTTACATTTTGACCACTACAATTCAAAAGTTTGGGCTTGGTAAGATTTTTTTAATAAATAAAAATGTAAAAAAATACAGTAAAAACAAGTAATAGTATAATAGTATTACAATTTAATTGTAATTTATTCCTGCAATGGCAGCATCATTTCTCCAGTCTTCAGTGTCACATGATCCTTCAGAAATTTCCGATTTGCTGCTCAAGAAACATTTCTTCTTATTATCAACAGTTGTGCTGCTGAATATTTTTGTTTTCATTTGTAACATTATAAATGTTTTTATTGTCATTTTTTTTTGTTTATTTTTTTTGTTTAATGCATCCTTGCGGAATAAAAGTATTAATAATAAAATATTACTGACCCCAAAATAAGCCACTATATTATACACACACACACACAAAAAAAATACAATAATATAATACATATAATTAGCCCAAAAACATAGTACACAAGTACAAAATTAATTTTATGCCAAACATGTTTGCTTTGCAAGCATACTTAACATGAGATTTTATATGATGCTAGGGCTAATGCCCATTAGTGCTCTTTGTGGCGGTGCTGAGAATGCAGCATGTATTTGAATTGCATTATTAATTACGGTCTGACGTATTGAAATGCAACGACAAACAAAATCATTAAAAAAAGCATTTTTGCACTCTGAATTTAAACACAGGCCAAACTCCCTGTAGTCACGTTCTCTCTTCTCCATTTATTGGCTAATTTGGTATTACATTATTTTCATCTTCCTTTTCTATTCCACCTGGAAAAAAAGGCAAAGGCTCACCAACCTCATTAACACACTTCAAATGGAATTATAAAAAAAAAAAAAAAAGTGAGCAACAGTTTGTGAAAATTTAATAATTCAGTTGTGGTGCTTATCCGTAATTCCCCAGGATTTCATTAGGAAGCGTAGAGGCACCTAAGAAGAAAATCACTCTTTTATTTGGCTTCATGCATATTGTATTTTAATGCGTGGTAGTTTCGTGCTGGAACGCTGTGATGGTTCTGCATGTATAACGTCGAGCGGGAGGTGAGCGGAGAGAATGTGTGAATGGCGTGGTATTAACGCACAGCTCATTGGAGACCTGAACGCCAAGAGCGTTTATTGTAGATGCGGAAAATCACAGATGGAGTTTCATTACATTCTGCTTATGGGCTTGTGGCCATTTACAACATTTAGAATATCTTATTTAATGCTGGCTGCATGCTTTAATAGATCTCTTGTATTTTAAAGAGGGATAAAATAGGCATGGACGAGTCTTCAATGCGTGATTGTCATCGTAAATCCCGGTCAGATGGGTGGCGGGAGCTGAACTGTGTGGAGAGGCTAGCCCGCTCTGACCCCTCTGACCTTTGACCTTCGTCTCATCAGGTTTTTGTCCATAACTGACAGGAAGGTCAAAGGCGTTTTGCTCCAGCTGCGGCTCATGAGCTGAGCATCAAATGTGGAAATGTTTTCGTTTCGTGTCTCGAAGTTCCTCGTCACAACACTCGCTGGGTAATCTAGTTGGACACGAATATAATGTATCCAGCCAGGCTGTTGTCTCTTTGAATAACTCCGGATTTCCATGTCATGTTTTTATAGTTCTATTTGCTTTTTGAATGGTTTTTATGCTATGAAACTAGATTAGCAATCATAACATAGTAAGACGTGCAGCATTGGAAGCTACATTCAGGACTGAAATGGTCACACTAAAGAACCAAAACTGGTTTCCTTAACCCTGGGCCTTTTCCTGTTTCAAAGCCTGATGTTTTTCCCCTCAAATGCAGTGTATTTTTTCATGGAGCCTAAAGCAGAAATGCGAGGAGGTTTGCATTCCAGGCTGAATACAGGTTTCCTATGTAGCATCTAATAGGAGCCTCTCTATATATGGGGGAGGTGGGGGGAAGAGGAAAAAAAATAGCTGTGTAGCCTCTGAAATATTTAACCCGAGCTAATTGGAGAGCACTTCCCATTTCAGGACTCCTCAACCTCTGAAAAAAGCAAGACCAGATCAAAGACTTCTGCTCTTTCCCTCTGGATACTGATGAGAGAGGAATGGGAGAGAGAGAGAGAGAGAGAGAGAGAGAGGACGAGAGATAGGGTTTTGAAGGAGAAGATGCAAATAGTGGAAAAAAGACGTATCCTCAAGAGACAGAGAAAGAAAGAGAGAGGGGCATGTGTAACCAGCAGAAAATGGGAGAAAGTGGATGGGGAGACAGGAGAAGGACGGATGTCGTAATGAGATGTCAAGTGACGCTCGCATCGTTTGACCTAAAGAACAAACAGGACAACTGTTATGAACACACTATGTGTTGAGAAGCCATTTTCATGAATCAGTTCTTTTGAACAGTTAAAAAAAAAAAAACATTTCAGTGTGATTTATTTATATAATAATAATAATAATAATAATAAAAAACATAAGATAACAAAAACATAGCAAAAAATACAATTAATTGTTTCCTTTGACCATCTACTACTGTTTAAAACTTGGAGTCCGTAAGAGTTGATTTGACTGATTGATTGATTTAAAATAAATTAATATTTGTATCTTCAAGGATGCATTAAATTGGTCTAACATGACAGTAAAGAAAATCATAATATTACAAATGTTTTCTATTTCAAATGAATGCTGTTCTTTTGAACTTTTTATTCATCAAAAAATCATGAAAAGATAATAAAGGGAGACTGGAGTAATGGCTTATGAAAATTCAACTTTGACAACATAGGAATGAGTTAAATTTTTAAAAATCTTCAAATAGAAAATGGTTATTTTAAATTGTAATAATATTTTTGAATATTACTGTTTTTACTGTATTTTTTATCAAATAAATGCAGCCTTGGTCAACAGAAGAGACTCTTTTAAAAAAACATTTTTTTTAAAAATCTACCGGCTCCAGATTTTTGAACAGTATTGTGTACAGAACAAATATGGAATCATTTCAGGTGATTTTTGACATCTGTTGTCGACAGAAGAATCTGCTCTAATTTAACCATTCCAAACGATTAATTCTGACACACAAACAATATGTTCAGTCTTAGTTCAAACTGTTCATTGTAAAGAATCATGTCAAGTGAAAGATTCATTTACAAAGCGAACCAGTGACCATGTGTGTGTTCCCTTTGACCTTCATCCTTTCCTCCTACTTGAGGGGCCTTTTTTACCCACTTGCTCAAAGCTGTTATATCCCCCGCTTTACCATCAACACTAAATAGGAATGGAGTTCAAAGGTCAGAAATGGTTATTGCCTCCTTCATCAGAGCCTTGTTATTATAAAATAGAGATGACACTTTCACAGGTCTTTTGACCTTTTTGCAATAGATCCAGAACTTAAGCAGTCCCCAGTCGCATCCATCCTCCCTTCCCCATCCAGAACTGTGATTGACAGCTGGGGCTAATTTCATAATCTGGCCAGCCTGCCCTGCACCGCCTCCATAACTTTATTTGGTCAATAAAAAATCAATAAAACGCTCATCTCTAATCGGTCTCTCTGCTGCTTTCATCCCTGCCTCATTACCTTTCCTACCAAACAGCAGCAACACACACAGCGTCTGAATGCTGTCACCACATCTGGATGTCTTATTAAATTCTCATTCATGAAAAACTTTCATATATGACTTGAGCTCATGAATGCAACAATTTCAATGTAGAATTTTCTAATAAAACTATTTCCAGTTCCAGTTCTAATTTCTTTAAATGATTCTGATTGTTTAACTTCTGTTTAAGTCTCTAAAAATAACACTTTTTGTACTGTATGCATTTTAATTAAAAATAACTGATTCATAAGAGTTATTTGTACTGTAATCGGACTACACTGGTTGCGCTGTATGTTTTTGATTCTCTAAAAAAAACCGATTCATAAGAGTCATTTGTACTGTAATCGGAATACCCTGGTTGCATTGTCTTTTTGTTTTGATTCACTGAAAATAACCTGCTGAAAAGAGTCATTTGTTTGGAGATTCATCTACACTGGATGCACTGGATGCTTTTGATTCACTGAAAATAACCTGCTGAAAAGAGTCATTTGTTTGGAGATTCATCTACACTGGATGCACTGGATGCTTTTGATTCACTGAAAAGAACCTGCTCAAAAGAGTCATTTGTTTGGGAATCCATCTACACATTGCACTATATGTATACAACTGCAGTAGTATTGGATGTCGCAAGACCATTTTTAATGGGGCAAGAGCCCCAGTGAAATACTGATAATATTTATTATCTTGATGATATTTAATTTCATGTGTTTTCTGTCAACTGTTTAGAATCAGAAGTAGCGATCATATCAGATTTATGAATTAATTAATCTAATTGTTCAAACAGTTCATAAAAACCCCTGAAATAGTTTGTGATTCGTTTTGATTCATTTTGACAGTTCACTCATACACTGAATCATTTTTAGGGAACTCAAAACATAATTATTTAAAACCAAAGGCATAATAAGATTGAGACACAAGCTTTAATCACATGAGCTGTGCTGTTTTCCAGCTCTCCACTGTGGCCCATGTAGCAAATAATGCTGTTTAGTTTGTCACTAAATATTTGCTCAGCAGAAACCTTGTCATGAAAGTTTGAAACGGAGTCACGTCATGATCTGATTTCCTGCACCTGCGCACCACATCTGCAAACAACAAATTGCTGAAAGACATTGCTGAGGTCAGAAACCCCCCAGCTGTACCTGTTTGAGAACAGCACTGATTCGTCATTATGCTCATCTCGTGGCCTCTCTCAGCGCCCTCCAATAAACCGTTGGCAGAGGGGTTTAAAGGGCCCTGTGGCGGCAGGTGTTTGTCCTTGAGTGGTGCAGCACGGACGGTGCCGGTGTGATCGGACCTCCCCTCACCTCAAACTGATTTTCTCAATGCTAAAGAGTTCACGAATAATGTTTTATCTGCTTTCTCCTTCCTTCCATTTCCTCCCTCATTGTCTGACTGTGGGGAATAATGTGGGAGATAATAGTAGGGTTCTGCTGTTTCCCCTGAGCAGATACCTATTTCCAGATCCTTCTGAGGGGTCGCGATTCATGCAGGGAAGGAAAAAAGGCGTCCTTGTTTCAGAAATGAGTGTCTTCCTGTGTGAGGGCATATTTATTTGCTGCGTACCAAGCAGAACAGCCACTCTGGTGTGTGTGTGTGTGCGCGTGCGTGCATGCATGTGTGTGTGTGCCAGACACAGAGCAAACTTATGTCTAGAGAACTTATAGACACCATATGTTTAGTCTCTATCAGTGGTTTAATAGTTCTGACACTTTCATACAGTTGTCTGGAAAGTAATAGCACTTTTTAATCTCCATTGCATTCTTAAAAGGATAGTTCACCCAAACATGAAAATGTAATTTACTTATCGCTTTACTGTAGAGCATGTTATGGTTAACATAGTTTTTTTTTTGGCCTCTATCTTCTTGCAAAACTCTAAAAACCTACTTTTAAATACAATTATTTGCAAGTTTTTTTTTTGGCCTCTATCTTCTTGCAAAACTCTAAAAACCTACTTTTAAATACAATTATTTGCAATTTCCACCTGAAATGAGTAATACAAATGGCAGTTCAACACCAACTTTTATTCTTATTTATACAAACAATGATTACAGTGGCAGATTATCAAATATTAAAGACTTATATTTGTTTGGTTCCTTGCACAATAATAAGTTATGACCCCCAAACACTTTTCCCATAGTGCATGATTTGTAAACTAATACATTTTGATGTTTGCAGTTTATAACTATATGTTTGGCTTTTCTGATGTGGTAAACTTGCCCAGTAGCTCACCTGGTACAGCATTACTTACGGGTACAAGTCACAATAAAAGAGCTCAAAAACTTGTAGAACCAAGGTAAAATGGCATGGTTACTTCAGCAAACGTGTTTTATCTCATGCTTGCTTTTGTTAACACTCGGTTAGGTTTAGGGTAGGGTTTAGTATAGGTGCTATGCTAATTTAAAATGCAATAGAGCATTAATCTTTTAGTTCCACTCACCGGACATTTCATTTCTGAACTGCTGTGATGCGTACAACAGCCATTGTAATCAAACGTTGGCAGATTCACATTCATCTGTTTTGGGGAAAATGGAACACTGACTGGATATTTCACTTTGAAAGTGTTGCGAAACATGCAAGAGACAGCGCAGTATAGTCTTGCTGAAATGTCACCACAGACATGTTTTTCCAATGAGCCTGGATTGGTTATGACAGTTTGTTAAATCAGATTTGAGGTATTGTACCTTCTTGCTTCTGAGTCCTATATTTTGTTAAAAGTGATCATAAGAATATAGTTTCTGCTAATTTATGCTGGAACTACTGTTCCGAAGACATGTTTTCTCACCGCACTGATATTTGTTGTGGTGCTAAAATTGTCTCAGTGGGCTGAGATATTCTTTTGTTGTGGTGCTACAAATGATTGTCTTGTAGTGCAGATTGAGACATATTCTTGGAAAGTGCACGGTGGGCAGCAGGCTCTCTCCATGCACTGATGACACACAACACCATGCTCAATTAGCCCTACAGTTGGCTTAATGACCGCTGAGAGTCAAAGGCACGGTTTTGCAGGATGCCGGAAAGAGGTGTGAGCCTGGACAGAGCATAATGTGGGCCAGCTCTCTGGGATTTCCCTTTCCAGTTCACTGCTCAGAGTTTTGGCGTAAGGGATCATAGCTGTTCCACATCAGGCCAAAAAGCACATATATAGCACATATATATATAGACGTACACTCACATATATTGCATTTGTGCTTAAATATTTATTGAAAATTATATATATATAATATATATATTATTTTTTTTTCAAAACCACATGAAAACAACTTAAATATAACTTGCATATTTCTAAGATCTTGTCACATGATTTAGGATTTTTTTTAGGAAATTAAGGATTTTTCTTTTATTTATCATGGACACTATTGTTTGTCATTGCTCCAAAATCAACAGGTTAGGATTCTTCAAAAAATTGTGCTTCAAAATGATTTTTAATGGATGCAATTTTAAAAAAACATGTAGTTAGTTGTCAGCCGTGTTCAACAAGAACAACGTTGAGTTTCTTTGTGTTGATGGACTGTTGTACCGCTCCATTATTAGTGAGTATTTTCATGGCCAAGAGCAGCTTGCAGTGAGCTCAGAATGACGTTTCCTTAGAGATGAGAAAATGGACAGATGGAGGGTTTGGATGCTGTTGGCTCAATTAGCGCACATTTCAGTCCCGCTGCAGCTCTCTGTTGTGGACAGCCAGTCCCAACCTTTTACAATTACGGGGTTCCAGCCAAACAAGGGCCAGCCTGAGAGATCACTGAGCTTCATGCAAAAAGAACTGCCATTTTTTGACAGCGCATTATTCACGCAGAATGGCGAAGGTGTTAAATTCTGCAGTGTGGGGTGACCCTCTGTTTGAGAAGGACGACGCTTCTCTCTGACTGTGATTAGCACTTCCCTTTGGGATATAGACAAGTTCAAGCACACCCTTAGGTTGGATAAACGGTTTCATTCAAGTCTTGCTGTCAAGAGGCAGAAGGACCTCAACCCTTGTCGTTAATTTGTTGTATGTTGTTGATGCCGCGGGAAGATGGTGGAGCTCTGGGAATTATAACTGCTCCCTAATAACCACACAGCAGGGAAATGATGCTCCTCGGCATCCTGACCCCAGACCTCGGGAACGCCACTGGTATCACCTTGCTATGATTTACACAGAAGCTGAAATTCACAAAGGATACTTGACTAACAGTGATTCGCTTCCTTCCTTTCATTCTTCCGTGTGCTCCTTACTTCTGTCAGCCCGAATCGATGGGTAAATCTCGATTGTCACTCACTCAACCGGCTTCACAGGCTGCAGAGCTGGAGGTCACGGCCCCCATCGATCTGTCAGCCTGGTTGCCGTCTGGCTCGCTGATGGATTCGGTCCCCCCAGCTTGGACAAGGGCTTCTGAGAGAGAGATTTGTCCCTAGCAAGCGACTTCCCCAACTTGTTTTCAGCTTTAGGCTTCCGCTGTGAGCTCATATCTTACTTCATCCATTCTTTTTTTTCTTTTAAACACTCATTTTTAATCAGCAAAACACTATTTTGTTCTCACGGGTGATTGCCGTCGGCGTGCCAAAGGTGTGTCAGAATCAGTATCATGTGATATCATGTCCAAGCCATAGAGTGCATTGTTGTAGCATGTTGGTGCTCCGCCCAGATGGGTTCAGGAGGAGTTCAGAAAGGTTGGACTAGATGTAGACATTGTGCGACTTCGTGGTTGGGTTTCATGTAGCATGTGGCACTGAGCTGTAGTCTGTTACACTGGAGCTGATCTGGCTGTGTTTATTTCCCTGACATCCAACCCTCAGCTTAACCAATAACAGCTGACAGCTGCTGCATTTCGAGCCCTGAGGAGTTCAGAAGGGTGAAAAGGTTTGATTTTAGATGAAATGTACTTAAAGGTAATGTAATGTGGAATGCTCTTAATGCTGTTCTCAGTTGATGGATAGGTCAATGACACATGAGTGTCCATGATAAAGAAATCTTTCAAAAATCCAGCCTGAAACATTTTTTTAAAGAGATGATTAATTATGAATTCCAAAATATTAAGTATTCCACACCACTTGACATTCTTTTTTATTTAAAGGTCAAATTACCTGTGTGTGTGTGTGTGTGTGTGTGTGTGTGTGTGTGTGTGTGTGTGTGTGTGTGTGTGTGTGTGTGTTTGGAACTACTTGAGCTTGATTTGGTGGGAAAAATATAAAAAATGTTTCATATAAATAAGCAATTGTTTTCTAACAAATAACAAAAATGTAGCGAACTGTGTCATTTTCTTTTCAAAAATGTCATTATTTTAATGCCACAAATATCAATTAATAAAATTAATTTTAATAAAAATTAAAAACATGCTTATAATAGAACAGGTATATTCAAGTCTTTCAATACCATATAAATTCATAGGAAGAACACTGAGTGTTCAGGCCACAATACAACTCTTCCTCTTCATCTCTTCTCATTTGGGGGGGGAAATGAGTGTAGACTCCTTTCTTCAATCATGAAAATGATTATCAATGAACAATGACATCATTTTGAACAGTGCTTAAATTGCCTGTATTTTAGCATCCAACATTCAAGTTCACTTGTACATTTGTGTTCTTTTGTGCAGATATAAGTTGTAATATTATGTTTATGTTGTGAATATCTCATGTACACATAGGATGCATTTAGTTAGGGCTATTTAACCCGCTCGAAAAGTGCTTCAGTTTATCCATTTCCATTTGTCATACCGACTATGATTTTTTTTTTTTTTAAATAATCATCATCCTTTTAAATATTACTTTTACAAAAACATTGATACATTATTAATAAAACATTATTAGTATTATTTTTCCTCATCATGTTTTCATCAATAGTATGCTTTACATTTACATTTATGCATTTAGCAGACGCTTTTATCCAAAGCGACTTACAGTGCATTCAGTCTATCAATTTTTTTTATCAGTATGTGTGTTCCCTAGGAATTGAACCCACAACCTTTTGCGCTGCTAACGCGATGCTCTACCACTGAGCCACAGGAACTAACAGCTTTAATTAGAATAATTTGAATAATCGTTTTACTAAGGTATCAATACTCATCCCTTGTGTAGAATATGAATTGGGAACATGTTCCATTCACCCCCACCTTCTCTGTCAGTGTCACTTTACTGTACCGCCTGCTCAAAATGGTCAGAGAGTTTTACTGTGATCCTGGTGCACCTTTGATTCCAAAGCCTTTACAGAGCAGTATTACGAAGGCAAATAAGGGAAATAAGAGCAGGCAAGTAGAGGTGCTTGATATTAGCTTTCTGCTAACAGGAAAGGTCTTAAAGACATAGTTTACCCAAAAATTTAAATTCTGTCATCATTTACATTGAAGAACACAGGTAACCAAGCAGTTTCTGGTCCCCATTATCTTCCATAGTATAGTATGGAAATCAGTGGGGAGCAGAAACTGTTTGGTTACCCACGTTCTTCAAAATATCCTATTTTGTGTTCAACAGAAGAAAGAAACTCATACAACAACTTGAGTGTGAGTAAATGATGACAGAATTTTCATTTTTGAGTGAACTAACACTTTAACACATTTTCCAGCACTCTTTTCCCCCTTTTGGTGGTTCTGGACTGGAAAATTTGGCCCTGTAATCCTGATGTGTCGACCAGGAACCACTAACTATCCGACTATCCTCACCACGTAACTGATGCAAAACAAAACTCTAACCTACTAAAACCTATTAAAATCAATAATGTCATCCTGGAACCAACCAGTTGCACCCTGTTGCATTGCAACACTACTCCAGAATCATCTAAAACGCTGCTTCTGGGGTTTGTTTTTAATCTCTGGGGGTTTTCTTGTGCTGCAACTCTCGCCTTGTGTCTACTCTGGCTGCCAATATCTGGTAGAGTTCAAGACGTTCTTCCTGGTTGAAACTATTGCCAGTTGCCGGGGTGGCTATAGTGTACTTTCAGTCTTTCATAAATCCATCCACACCAGCCCAGCCACTTTAGGTTTCAAATCCCTCTTTCCCTCCACATGAAGAGATCCTCCCTGAGCTGGTCCAAACCACCATACTTGGTTCTCACTGCTGGAACAAACTCTGGATAAATGGAAAATGTATTCCACTGCTACATTCCAACGAATCCTGAAGACACATCTTCAGTATTTATTTACAACAGATCTCACACAGAGTATTTTGTACTTTGTTTGAAAAAAATCTGCTCATTTCATGTACTGCTATGAATCTGAGCATATTGAGGTTACTCATCATCAACTCATCTGTACTAATATTTTGTTGTCTCTACATAATTATTCAAAATAAATAAATTAAAAAAATAATGCAATTCATTCATACAATGACTTTAAGACACCACCTCTATGATGATCTTTTAATATTTCTCTGAAAAAAAAAATATATATATATATACATTTTAACATTTGATATTTTTCCCAACAAAATGGGCAAAATGCATGAAAAAAGGGAATGGCAGTTATATCATAGAAAGGACCCCTGAAGACCTTTATGACTGTGTCAAGGTCAGTACAGTATGTCTCATAAATTATCTGATAATTTGACATTTTTATAACAGGGCGAGGTTAAATTGGGTGGTAAAATATAACATGGTGTGACTCTGAATTATTAATTCATAATATGTTAAAAAATGTTTTTTATTACTATTTACCTTGAAATTGAATATTTAAACGCTTTGAAGATGTGTGCGCTCATATGTATTTGAGGTGTAAAATATAATTTGGAATATATTACTCGAGTCACTTTTAATCAATAAATTTCAGTCTTTCTTGAAAAAGGTTTGAAAGTTTTTCAAAACCATCTGACGCATGAATACAAAGAGCACAGTTCTAAGAACTTGGCATGTGTATTTTAAAATAGATCCCCACCCCTCCTTTTTTCATGAAAATTCTTATATGTCATTGACCCATGTGAAAAATATCTTAGCCATTATTTTAGCAGTAATGTGATATTGTTTGCAATCATAGTAATTTGAAATTATTACGTTGTATTATGTTCCATTTTTGCTGTAAGGCATAGCTTAGCATGCAGCAGGCGTTCTCATCCGATCCCAGGAATAGCCATTAACATGATTTGTGCACTTTATTGTAAGCCAGTTTCGTAAGAAAGCATCTGCTAAGAACATAAATGTAAATGTAGACGTGTCATGTACAAGGTCATGAAAAATGCATTACCTCTGTCAGCTAAGCACTCGCCCTTTTCATCAGCGTTGGCCGCCTCAGCGCTCTGTAAGAAATATAAAATAGCCCTTGAAAGAGAGAGGCCCTATTTTCTCTGGCTCAGATAGAAGCATTAGGATGAATTTTTAGATAGTTTACATATCCTTTCTATGCATTTTCCATTTTCTTTTTTTTTTCTGACGTGATAGACCTCTGATCTCGCTTCATTACTTTTCATTAAAAGGTTGTGCCCTGTAATCTGACCGAAACAGAAACCGAGGGGACTCCACGGGGATCCATTCTCACTCTGTCACCTTTCACAAAGAAAAACACAGCTAATGCATGACTACTACATGAAAGGGCAAGAAGAGGAGGACGAGTCTGGTGACAACAGACGTATCTCCTAGCCAAGTCTGTCATCTCATCGCTGTAGAAGAGTGTTTGGGAAAGAAAACCTAAGCAGACCCTGTTGGGATGGCGGTGGGGGGTGCGGAGGAAGGAGGATCCTGGGAAATGGGTGGTAGTCATGGCTTGGGTTACTTGTGTTTTGGCCCTCTCCGCCCAGGGGGCTGCACCGCACTGCCACCGTCTTCTACTCCTGTGGGCGTTTCAGACACACTGATCCAGTCGCCTCAATAGGCTCGGGTTTCCCGTTTCCCCGCTGGCCGATGCAGGCCGCAGATAACTTTGTCCCCATGCTTGTATCTTTTATCTCACATCTGGGAGTCTTGCCTGGGAGCTGGATGGTGACTACAGTGCCTGCTTTGTCTCGGCCCTTGTCATTACAAGGCTCAGGTTGCGGGCGGAGCTGGCAGACCTCCACCTGAGTTCGGGAACCGTCCCATCACGTGCACTCCCGAACATGCTCGGCCGTTGGGTTTTTGAGGGGCGTGGCCTACCCTGGCGCAGGTTAAAGTGAGGAGGCAAAACACACGGGTCTTGATGACTCTGCAAGTTGTGATGGTTATCTTAGAAATTATCCCTCTGTAATTGCTATGAAAGAATGTTGCCTGAACGTTTGGGTGGATTTCACTCCACCTCTCAGCTCGCCGTGCCCGTGTGCCCATGCGGAATGCATCCGGGGTCTCCAGCCCATTAGCTTTCCTGTGTATGTGGATGTTTAAAAGCCCTCTGTTAAATTTACAGTAAAAAAAACTGGCTGCCAGAAAAAAAAAACTGTAATAATGTTTCAGGTATTACAGGATGGCATACAACTTATAACTGTATATTTCATTAAGTGACAATGTTAATATGCATATATATCAGAACTACCAAAACACATATTAAACTAAAATAATGCAATAAACATTAACTAAATAACAGAAAATGGAAAAAAAACACCCTAAGGTATATTACTGATAAAAAAAAAAATATAGAAACAAAATAATTTTATAAAATGTCATCTTAATTTAATGTGAGGTGTCACGCAGGGACTTAATAATAAATATACACAGTACACACACATATATTATGTACACAAAAACTTAATCACGATTAATCGTTGCCCAGTACTAATAAAAATAAAATTTTAAAGGATGTAGCCGCTTCAAACAATTGATAACCCACATTGTCTGTTGTGGGGAAAAATTCTGAGAAAGTGGTAGTATGTAATTTTTTTTACGGTAATTTTAAGCATAAATTGTCTATTTGACCTGACAGATATCACTATGACAAATCTCTTTTAGGTTATCAGAAAACTAGTCAACCAGAAATAAATCCACCTGTGAATCATTTTGCATGTTTGGGTCAAGGAAATCTATAATACCTAAAGAAAGCTAACCATTAGCTTTTCCATTCATCTCAATGGCTGGCACTCAGTTGTTGTATGAATTTTGGGCTAATCACCTGAGCAGTGAATGCTGTATGACTCTCTACTCTGCAGCTGAAGGACAGTTTTGCCACAGTGACGCTAACACGCTAATCACCAGCAACTATCCTGAGCTGAGACGTCACAGGCAATGGAGAGAGAAGAAAATGTAAGCCTTGCAAAATATATATAATGTTATGTCAGAATGCACAATTAATTTGGAATGGAGAAAGATTTTTTTGGGGGGCCAGGGCTTTAGGTTGAAGTTTGCAAAATGGCAGAAGCTAGGAAAACTGCTAATTGCTTGTGGCATAGAACAAATTTGCTACGTTTCTTACTTTATAAGATGTTTTGCAATCATCTCTTCTCATACATGCACTTGCAAAAACACAATGTTTACACTCTCTCTTTGGACATTATTTACCTTAAAAGTACATATAAGCAGTGTTGGGCTAGTTACTCAAAGAATGTAATATATTACTCATTACTAGTTACTCCTTTCAAAAGTAAAATTGTTACTTTACTTATTACTTTCTGGCAACAGTAATTAGTTACACTACTAGTTATATTACTTTTTCTTCACGCCCCACAGAAGTTGTAACTGTGGATCTTCCACATAAAATTATTCTATCAACATATTTCTGCCTCATCATTTGACCAAAATCCACATTGGATCACAATCAGAAGTTATTACAAACACTCAATAGTGACTGATAGTGACATTCAAGTAGAAGTGTTGTATTAATCTCATTAATTGTCATGTGTAGCTTGAAGCTAATTGTAATTTCTCCATTTCCCATATACGATTATATTTCATTATGTATTTTATGAAATCACATAAGTTTGTAAGTTTGTATAATGCCAGAGTTAAGTAAAGCCACAACTTACACAACACTGTTCAGATCATCTTTTTTTCTTGACAAAATCAATATAATGCAATATTTCTATCTGCTGAATGTAAGCTTTTCCATATTCCAAGTTTGCCTGCTGCACTGGGGACATCACATGCATGTGCGAAATGAAAATATATCTAGGAATTATTTGATTGTTGGATTTTAAATCAGCGGGGTTGAGGCATCAAAAGTAAAAGTAACTAAGCTGTTTTATGGATGGTAACTGTAATATTATTACTGAAATCTTATTAGTAATTAGTTACACTACTAGTTACTGCAAAAAGTAATATTATTACAGTAACTAAGTTACAGTAACTAGTTACTGCCCAACACTGCATATAAGTAATTTAAAAGTACACATTAGTACCGAAAGTCAAAGGGTGCCAGCTCAGTGACAGGTTTTGCCTTTTTTTTCTGAGAGTTTTATCATATTTCCTGCTGTTTTGTCTCACTCCTTTTTGTAAGAGAAAGCAGACATTTTGAAAGCCTTTAACCAAAGAAGCCGCAGATTACACTCGATGGCCTTTTCTCACTGAAAATAGTTAGCCACAGGTTCATTTTGGGTTAGCGCGTCATATTGAGGATCTTTTAAAAAACCTCAAGGAAAGCACAGAGAACAGTGGTTAGTGCTTTTAGAGGGAAGAATCCAGCGCAAGATGTTTGACAGAGTGGGACGACGTTGAGGAAATGGCGGTACTCATGGCGAGAAAGAAAAGAATACATCAAGCCCTTTTAAAAGAGGCCGGACAAGATGAGAGCGGCCGAGTGGATGAGAGTCCGTCACCCAATCCTTCTCCTGCGGACCGGGGCGGGCTTATAACGCTATTACACTGCACTTTGCTAATGGTGTTAAAAAAGACAAAGAGGGCAGGTCAGGGAGAGTGGGACGGGTGATACACTTAGCTTTAAAGTGCATGGCATTACCATCATTTTCTGTTTGATGCCCTCTGACAAACCCAGTCCCTTTTACGCCGAGAGGCAGAAACCCGAGAGCAGCTCTTTTGTGTGTTTGTTATGGGAGTGACAATTAGGCGGAGGGCATTAGTGTGTGTGTGTGTGTGTGTGTGTGTGTGCGAGACAAGAAAGATGTTTATAGGCTTGTATGCGTGTGTTTAGATTTACATGCATGTGTACACACTTCAGCGCGTACGAGCGTCTCGCTCCGCTCTTGTTTGTTTGTTTGCGATGCCGTATTTTCTAAGACAGGTGTTTACTCACCCCATGATGAGAAAAACAGCATGTTATCACACTGTGGAGAAAAGCGCTCACAATCACACAGCGCGGATCCCAGCAGCCCCCTAGAGGACATAACGTGCACATAGAGTGGATTTCATTCCCTTTAATCCCAGTAATCTTGTACCATGCCATGAAATACACACTTCACACCACCTGAAAGTGATTACATATGGCTGAGGTACAGTAAAAAGGGTCAGTGTTGCACTCAATGTTATCAATGGTTCTGATGTTTTCAGAATATATTTATACACTACTATTTAAGTAGAAAGACGTCTCTTATGCTCAACTGATTGGACAACTATTTGATCATAAATACAGCAAAAACAATATTATTGTGAAATACTATTACAGTTCAGATCATGCTGATCATCCTTCTAATATGTTTGCTGCTTTTTTATTATTATTAACAATGTTAAAAGCAGTTGCTGCTTAATATTTCTGTGGAAAATGTGATTATTATTTTTTTTGAAATATCACATTTTTTGGAAACAAAACAAGTGTGTGATTAATCAGGAGAGCCAGTGCTGTCCGTCAAAATTATGATTGCTCAAATAAGCAGATGCCAGCCAGGCTGATTAGAAAGCCGAGAACCCCAAAGATGTTGGACTGGATCATGGCCCCACACGTTTTATTTTTACACACAGTCAAGTTGAAAGGGTGAACATGAGTTATATTTGATTAAAACGTCTCTGCTCATAGCATACTTTTAGAATTACTGATGATTTAGTATTTAATGCTGGTTGACCTACATTCTTTCCTCAGTATTGATTGAGTATCAGTATGGAAACATTCTACACAGGTTGCTTGAATTTAAGCTGCTGTTTAAATGATGTTAAACTTTACGCTTAAGTCTCTTGTGTTTAGCCTTGTGTGTGTAAGCTAAAGTGTAATAAATTAATAAATACAATTCAGGGCTCGCAAAATTTCAAAATCCCTGGTAGCCCTTCGGGCAGGTACTCTTCAGATTTTGGTAGCCCGAAAATTAATTTAACTAGCCCAAATAATAAAATACCTTAAAAATCAGACAGGAGTTTAAATCAATCAAAAATATTTTCAATACACAAATATCAACAAATATGAAGGAAGGAATTTTATTTCACTATTTACAGGGTATCTGCAGAATTTTTAAAAATAAATTTAAGGCAATTTATGACCCATTTTAAGAGCTGCACAAGTAAAATGAACACAGTGTGAGCGGGGTTGGACAATGTGGTAACAGAGTATTGAGCCATAAAATTACATGATTTACAGTTCAGAAACAGGTTTTCACAAGAACAAAAATCTTATACAACAGCATTTCAGCCTTTAGACCATTTTTATGAAAAGGGATAAATCAAGCATATAAATTGTTAATTTAAAACTTATAAATATTACTGTCTTAATTGGTTATATTTTTTAGAAGGCACATTAACTTCTTTCTCATTTAGAACTCTGTGTTTGCTGAGTTGATATTTGCATTGATCTGATCATAAATGGCAAGACAGGCTTATTGGATATGCAAATTCATTCTCTGCCATGAGGTGGCGCTTTAGGAGCGCTGAAATATTGCGGTTTCCCCGGTAACGATTGGACACAAAGCAGCTCCGCGCTCATAAAAGCTGCTTAATCAGGAATTATAGCTAAAATGAAATGAAATTGCCAACGACAAGTTTCTGAGGACAGTCGGTTCCCTTCAGATACATTCAAATAAAGACATCCGCGCTGCGTTTTGACTTGAAAAGTGCAGCTCATATTTATTCAATGACATCATTGCCTTTTGAAGTTGAATCCAGTATCGTGACTCTTGTCTTTCTGTCCCCAACTGTAGAAATCTTGAAAATATAATTACATTTCTTATACCATTTAACGTATTTAAAACTTTTTATGGCCTTAAGTTTGATACAACTCACTTTAGGAGTTTTTAAGAACCCGCGGGGAGGTAGCCCGTCGGGCAGGGCAGTGATACATTTTGGTAGCCCGACTGGAAAACACAATAGCCCCGGAACGTCGGGCTAGCGATTTTGCGAGCCCTGCAATTATATATTAGATTTTATTGTTATTTAATATCCTAAAATTATAAGTATATGGTATGTGTATAATTACTGTATACAGTAAATATGTTTGAGTATATACATGACCTTTTATATAAGTAAATATTATCTCATAGGGATTGTGTTTGTAATAATAATAATTTTTAAATGTAATGTTGAAGTGTGCAGGTATTGTGTGATAAAGGTTCGTTTTCAGTTTCCTCCTGTTTTCTAGGAGTGTGTGCCTGAGAAATCCTTGTTAATCTCTCTCGTCTGCCATAACCACCCATAAAACTACTGCTGTTACTCTCTCTCACACACACAGGCCTACAAATGTGTTAGCTACTTTTTACATTTCCACAACCTTCCAGATATATTATTTTATGGGATTTGGGAGGAAATAAATAGTTTCTTCACTCAGAGGAGTATTTTCGGTGAGATATTGTGTGTGTGTGTGTGTTGTAGGCTAGTCTGTGTGTCGTGGGTGGTTTGTGTTGTTTTAAGCATTGTGTGTGTTGTTGAAGGTGGTACGGTGTGTATTGTTCTAGGCACTGTGGCGGTACAGCCTGGATGCGGAGTGGCTTCTCAACAGGCGTCTGCAGGTACGAGAGAGAAGTTTCTTAGATGAGCCATTAAATCCCAGAAGCCTCATTACACTCGCCGTCAGAGCTCGAGATCCAAACGCGCATATTAAAAATAAATGCCAGACGTCCTCAGCTTTTAATAACAGTATTTATCGTAAAGTTAGAGAAAAGATAATTTAAAAGGAAAAAAACATAAATACAGTGTCGTGAGACCACACTGGGATTCAAAATCTGAATTAAACCTGAAAGTTTTAGGATTGAAAAATACATAAAGAAATGTTGTGTAATGAATTGTTTGTATTATAATTTTTTTGTGAATGTATTTTTTGGATATTAGAAATATATTGTGAATGCACTTCAATGCATTATTGACCAAAATTTTATTTTTATCGTTATTATGTGTTGGTATCATCCAATATTTTTTTATTGATATGTAATTGTGCTTGCTAATTTACACCATTTTTTACATTTTGATTTAACATTCACATAATCTCTAAAAACACTGATCATTTTATAACAATTAACTGTAATATTTAGCAAATTTCTAAATAGAGATATATTTTTGTTGTGAATTATAAAAGTATAGATCTGCAATATCATTTATCAGTTGTTTGCCATGTAATAATTCAAATTACTCAATAACAGTAAAAATATTAAAACTAATCTGTATCAAACATTATAATTATAGTGGTCTCAGATTTTTTAAACCCCACTGTATATAAATATGAATCATAAAACAGCAAGTCTCTAATGATAAAACACTGAATCTATTTCAGAATAATATTGTTTCCTCATTCAGGAGTTGATGTCGGAGTCGTGGCTTGTTCACGCTCCAACATTTGCACGGATGACCTGGGTCTAAATCCATCTCGGGTCACTTCCCAACCCCAATTTTTATAATGTTTCGTTGCTTCTGTCCTGTTCTGGTTGATTACAGGAAAAAAAGCCCAATATGAAAATTTGTGTTAAAAAGGTTAATATGCATACATACAAGGATTTAAACATGCAGAGTAGCTGAAGTAAGGTAGTGAAGCCGCCATGTGTGTAAACATCCTCCATTAGCAGCCCATTAGAGCCGCGGTACAATGACAGACAGCATACCAGCGCAGCTGCTCTCTGAGCACGCTTTTGATGATAGAACACAGATTTGTTTGCTGTCATTTCATTTGCTGGACTGCACTGGTCACTTCTATTTTCTCCCACCATCTTTCAGTGACTGAAAGGTCTTACAAAGCAGGCCGAGGCATAAAAATGTAATTAAACAGGGGGGCGTAGTGTTGCAGCGAGGACGGGGTACTTTTATCTAACACCGGTCCAGAGTAAATGAGGACGCCGTGTGAAGAGAAGGTGGATGTGAACATGGACCTTCCGAGACAACACACAGCACCTGGAAAATTACAGACACACAGACCTGCTCACCTGAACGTATAACTTAGACATTTGTGTTAAAGAAGGGTTAAAGGAGGAGCACAAAACAACTATTACTTTTCCTCTCACACAGACCACATGTGTTTTGTCCCCTGGGTCTTCTGTCCTATTCTTCTTCTTTTTTATTTGTTTTATTTTTCTCAACCAACCCCCCCTTGATGGCGTTTTTTAGCCCTGGCCGAACGTCAGCTGGGATAACGTTTGCATAAATGCTGTGATAGAAAAATTGCTCAAGCGGAGTTGGAATAACAGGAGAGATTGCAGGGAGATGTGGAGGGAGGAGGGGGCCATGGAGGTCTCGGCGTCTGCCTGACACAAAGAACAATAAACATGTTCCACATGGGGAGAAGTGGTCCACAGACCAAGCCCAAGCTGAGCATGTGGAAATGGGTTCCAGACCCAGAGCCGTCGGCACAAAGGACCATTCTCACACACATGCACACAAACACACACATGCTAAACACCTGCCCTCTCCCTCTGTTTGGTATAAACACCGGCATGAAATGTGCCGCTAAACCCCTGACACCAGAACTAACCTGCCATCATAATCTCAAATCTCATGCGGGCCCAGCACATAGCCCTGCGGCATGCCCGAGGTGGTGATGCGTTTGAGGCAGAATTACCCCTGAAGTGTGTGAGGCTTGTGCCAGGTTATTAGCTTGCTGTGTTTGCCCTAAACTATTATGGCCAGGTCATTGGTTAATTGCAGAATAAACGCACATATTTGCTTTGGCTGCAACTCAACTAAAGGTTCAGGACAGAAAAAAACAACAAAAACTTCTAAATGAGGGCCAAACTCCACAAGACCCTCACAAACTCATCATTTCTGTTTGACCTGGCAGAGCTTGGCAAACTTTAGCATCTGCTCTGTGGCAAATTGCGGTGCAAAATATAATGAATCACTTGGCTTAGAGTGTGGGGCTTTCTAAAGAGATTGTCTCATTTTTCTCTCCTTCCAGACAGCTGGACTGTCCAATTGCACCGAGGTAAACCCCCACACAACCCCAACTTTCGGTGGTTGGTGTAACACAATCCATAGATGTTTCATTTATAAAACACTCAAAACCACTTTTCCACTTCATTAGTCCAATTCTGAAATTCACAACATTGCTTGAGAGTAGGGCTGTGCAATTAATCGCATGCGATTCTCATGTGCATCTCGTCAGTAAAGCCGTTTCCGTGAATGGCGCTAAATCGCCATCACCTGCTTTCAAATGGAGCGGCAGTTAATACACAGAGCTGTAGTTCACTGACAAGCTAGGCAATATCGCGTTTATAATCGCAGATGAATCGCATTCGATTATGAATGCAATATTGCCTAGCTTGTCAGTGAACTACGGCTCTGTGTATTAACTGCCGCTCCATCTGAAAGCAGGTGATGGCGATTTAGCGCCAATCACGGAACCGGCTTTACTGACGAGATGCGCATGTGAATCGCATGCGATTAATTGCACAGCCCTACTTGAGAGAGACACATTAAATACACTAATAGTCAAAATTACTTTGTTTGTAACAGCCAGAAGCCTCTAAATGCCATGATAGATCGTGGATTCTGTCTTTTCTGAACTGCTTGCTTGGTTATAACCGCTTCCATTAAAGATGCTTCCTGCTATGGTCCTGGAAAACAGACTCTTCTACATGCAAACATTTGCTAAAGGAAGTTCTGAAATCTGGATCTGAGGCTCTCTGTCGGCCAGACACTGCTGTAAATCACGGCACTTCAAACCCCTTCTTTGACCGCACCGCCAGGAAAGTTCACCCCGAGAGTCACCCTCCTTCTAAACATGCCAAACGAGAGTGGTTTGGTCTGATTAAATGAAGTCCAGTGGGGATGATAGCGGCTGAAGAATGAACCAAAGACCAAAAGAGCCCCAAAATCCAGAGATAGATTTCTGCACACATACATTCCTCCAGATGGGAAGAGAAAGAAACTTAGCACAGGTTTTGCACCAAAGGCACACAATTAAATTTAATTAGTAATTTTAGAAGCAATCAAGGACAAATTTAATGAAACAAATGAAACAAAGCTTTCAAGGACTTATTTAATGAAACAAAGTACATCAAGAGAAGTTTATAACATGGATATACTGCATGCTTCAGTGGTTCTTTGCTTCACCATAATTCCATAATTTTCCTACTACATCAGCTGCTTTATAGTGTTCTTGAGTTGGCTACTTGGTTCTTTAGAAGTTAAAAATATTGATTTTAACATTATAGGTTCTTCAGATCTGTTTCTGGGTTCCTTTCAAATTAACTTGTGATACAGGAGTTCATTTCTTTCAGAATTTTCTCCTAATATAAAACAGAAGCAACTGGAACAATTGTAGACATAATATTACATAGTATTACATGACAATTATGATCCCAATTTGAAGCCTTTTTTTAAATATTTTATGCAAAGTGTGATATTGAGGGTCTTATTCTTAGGGTAGAGTTCTGAGAAGCAGAATACTTTAGCAAAAGTCCCATTTTGTTCTACATTCAACTTCATTGTTGTCCTACAATGACGATATCTCCTGTGTATTTTTTCTTGCTTAGGAGAAAAGGGTAAAATAAAAAAGTTATTTGTAAACCTAAATTGGTTCTTTTTGGCATCAGGCTGTAAAAGCTTTTTGGGTTCTAACTGGATTGTAGACATGATGAAAATATCCCACTGTGAATGGGAAGCTATACAGCTCATTTAGAGCTGATATGAGATCAGTTGTTGATGTAGCGGCGGAGGAAGAGTTCAGGGAGGTCTGATCGGGCCTGTGCTCTGAGGACTCGAGGAGGAAGTAGACCAGTGACTACAGTGTGATTGATGAAGCGAGCTCACCTAACTGCATGCATTAGCTCTCTCTAAACATTCTGGGCTTACTTATTGATATTTCCATCTGTCATCTCCCCCCCTCCGCCACCCCGTACCCACCAGCCATCAGCTGTAAGGTCATTTTTTATACCGAGATACTTTTGTATCAAAGGGAATGACGTGTTGCCTCAGTGTGTCGGATCATTTGGCCGACTCCTCCGGATTTAATGACATCTGGGAGTGAAAGGGGGGATGGGGCATTGATATTGATTTGTTAAGGCGTAATGCACCGTATGAATCTGAAAGAGATATGCCTGACCTGCGGAATGTGTAGTAATGATAACGCACTTTGCATTAAAGGACCGCTAACACATGTTTTTATGGCAGGGTGATTAAATTTAGAGCACCGTAAACATCAGGAGGGTCCTATGGCGGAGTTCTGCTCCCATTACTCTTTGCTCAGCTCTCGATATCGTTTACTGGAAAGTCGTGATTAGAGGCAAAATGACACAAAAACGCATAACAAGAAAATAAGACAGAGTACACACATCTCTGGAGAGGACCAAGCATTTTCCCCTGCCAGGGAGAGAAATATCGAAGTGCTCTTTGCTGAGGCGGTATGAGATGAACATGGGTTGTTTTTTCAAGATGTTTTATTGAGTTTGTTGGATACAAGGCAAACTAAGACAGCATCGGTGATGTAGTCCAGGGCTGCATTTCCCAAAAGCATCGTAAGCTTAAGTACATCATAGACCCATTGAAACCAATGTAGCTACGATCAACTTTTGGGAAACGGAGCCCAGGTCGTCGATCATATAAGCATGGGAGTTTAAAGTATTGCTGATGGCCAAAGAAGAAAGTGACACAAACAATTGGAGAGAGGGATAAAGTCATGCAGTGTGAAGGGGGTTGTTCTCTGGGCCTCGGTGATAAGGCAAGGAGATCTTCAGCTTTAGCTTGTGCTGCTACAGCTGGTGTTTGGCCTGGCTTGGCCCTTTGACAGCAATTCCAGACCTAGATTAGCTGTCATCTGAAGCCAAATCTCACTCCAAACCCCCGCCTACTGCCCCCTAACCCCTGGCCCCGGCCCTGCCCTTTCTCCCCTCAAAGACCTCAAGAAAACAGAGTCGTGTGATGTTCTGATTCATCTAGATAACATTCACAGTCAGCAAAGTGAAGCAGCTTTTGAGTTTGTTTGTTTATCATGTGATTTGCTTTTTGGGGGGAGGATGTTTTATAGTTTGTAAAAGTCTTTGGTTTCATTCCAAAAACCTGCCTCCAGATCATAGAGGTGGTCCAAATGCAAAGACTTTTCTAAAAGGTAGGCAGTTTTATGCTGCCTCTTTAGAAATCTTCTTTTAAGCCAAATTCAAAAGCCAACACTTTTTTTAAGAAGAAAGTGATAAGTTTAGTGAGAAAAAAAAGGTTGATGAGAGAAATGAATGAAATGGATATAAATTAAATTCTGAATTAAAATTAATTTGATGAAACATTTCAGGTGGTATAATCTTTTATTATCGCTTAGAAAAATTATTTGACCAAAAATACTTTAGCAGGTGTGTCAGCCGCACTTGTGAGTCTCTCAGCTGGAGCCTTCACACTGGACAGAAAAAAAGGTTTTAAAATAAAGGTTTTTAAGGTTTTAACTCAAAAGTATTATGAATTAATGATATAATATTTTACCAGTTACCTCTTAAAAATCATTTTAACAAAACTGCTTCACTGCTTACTGGTATCTGTCTGCAAAATCCAAGTAATGTGGTGCAACTAACATACAGAAACAGCAGAAAAAAAATAAAACAGGAAATTATATAAGAGTTGACACTTGCATATGTGTCAGGTTCAATTAGCCTCTTAAAATACAGATAATTTTTATTTTAACAGACTTTTTTATGACAGTGCAAGGTTAATTCAGGTTGTAAAATGTCATGTGGTGCGATTGCTCCAAAAATGTGTTGGCCTATATTTATGAATATATATATTTTTTTGTGAAAAATCCTTTTTATTTTTTTGACAGTTTTTGAAAACGATAGATGTAAGGGAAACATATTATTACTTTTTCCTTTATGGTTACACTACATGACATGCTTTTTAATATATTGTTTCATTCTAGCATCGTTTGTATTTTTATAAAGCAAGAGTTGCTGCCTGTGTAGGACGTTTCAAATCTGTCATTTATGAGATTCCATTCCAGTATGAATGTAGGCAGGTTTTAGCACATACCTTTTGTGTGTAGGCTTTTGTTGACCCCGTTTGTTTCTTTTGATTTCATCTCATCTTTGTTTCACTTTGATATTCTCTTAAATTGGATGAAGCACCCTGGTATGGCTTCTCATAGTGTGAACACTTGATTTGAGTTTGCTGTCTTATGTTCTGTAGTGTCTGTAGTGAAGGGGGCTGCTTTGATGGTTTGGAAGATGGAGGATGAAGCAGGTGTGTCAACCGCACTGGTGACAGACCATTAGAGTCTCTCGGCTGGAGCCGTTAGATATTATTCATGTAATCTTCACACTGTGGACAGAAAAAGAGGATCTGAAGAACTCAAGTTCACACACGTTCATGTGTGTGTTTTGCTGTGTCTGTGTCTGTGTCTACAATACATCCTGTTTTCTTGTGAACTGCAAGGCTTCATATCAGTATCAGTAAATAAAAAGGCTTCATATTCAATATCAGAAAAAAAAAATGGTCAGACATGTGACTTAAGGGTGAATAAACTGACTTGAGGGTGAGTGAACGATGACAGAATTTTAATTTTCAGGTGAACTATCCTTTTAAGTGTCTGAATGCTTTTTAGTACCTCTGCATTCGACTGCACATGAAGTCACAGTTCCACCGAAGTTACTGCAGTTTCTGCGTTTCGAGTCGTACCTTCCTGCAGGTGCTCAATTTGTGTCTAAATTGCCCCAGCCAGCAAACTCATTTCAGAAGAGCTAGGCTAAAGCCAGACCATGTGAAAACCCATAATGAAGTGGCTTTCTCTCTCTGAACCCCTGTCAATCTCTGCTCATCCACTTCCACTTGGTCATTCCAGTCAGTTTGGCCCTTAGCGCCAAGTCCCCCTCGACCAATCCCATCCTGTCACATACGACATGGAAAATATCTGCACTATGAGTGACAGGAGCTACTAGCAATTTCTCTTTCGAGATTTGTGTTAAAATATGTTACGTTCTCAATCTTCGGCCTGTCATTGTGACAACTTCTGCAGTTTTGTAGATCTCAACTAAGTTGTTTGTGTTTATTTCCTCAGATTCTTGCATGGTGAATACACAGTGGAGGTGGCCATCAACGACTACCTGGACATCTACTGTCCGCACTACGAGGACCATCTTCCTCAGGAGCGCATGGAGCGCTACATCCTTTTCATGGTCAACTATGACGGCTACACCACCTGCAACCACCACATGAAAGGCTTCAAGCGCTGGGAATGCAACCGCCCAATGAGTCCGAATGGGCCCCTCAAGTTCTCAGAGAAGTTCCAGCTGTTCACACCCTTCTCTCTGGGCTTCGAGTTCCGCCCAGGCCACGAATACTACTACATCTGTGAGTAACCTCCTCCTTTCTTACTCTAATTCTTCAACTTCGAACCCCTCGTCTGCGTTTTCCTGTTACCAGGTGTCGGTATGGCCCCAGGGTGCAATCATTCATTGAACGGATGGTTCTTGGGTTACAGGAACTGTGGTGTAGAGGGTAAAGGAAGACTCAATAAAGGACACGCAGACTTCACAGCAACATCTGATCAATAACGTGCCACACGGTTCAGTCTTCTGAAACCTGTTATTTGGTCTCTAGAGACATGTGGCTGAATGCACAAATAAAATACATGCCAGTCCATCTTTGGTTAATGCTATAACAATATGGTTTAGAGAACCGAACACAAAATGTAACTGAAACTTAAAATTACAGGTTGCACATCTTGAATTTACATTAAATAAATCTGTTATGCACAATGTTGTATATAGAGCAGGATATTGTTTGTAAATGGCTGGCTCATCTACAGTAGCCATGTTTTACCAGAGTAAACAAAGAGTAAGATAAGTCTCCTGAAGTTTCCCTGATTTGACATTGCAAGAATAACACTCAATTTTCTTGATTGTTGTGTTGTTATTTCCACTGTGTTTGTTTCTGATGGACAATTTTCTTGATTTGATGAAGATTGAAGGAATGGGTCACCACCTAATAAAAAAGTAATTTATTTAAAATACATTTATTTTATAATTATGAAACTTTGATTTGGAGTACTACTTGTGCATAATGCACATTTCTTATTATTAAGCCTAAAATGTGTTTTAATGTCACTGTTGATGAGGATTGTGTGATCTTTGAATAATATCTGCCTTTAAATGCAAGATATTTAAAGTGTATCTTAAGTATACTTACAATAGTTCCACTTTAGCACAATCAGATATTTACCTCAGTATATCTTTAGTTGGACTTCAGCACTACTTCCACACAATTAAAGAGCATTAAGTACAAAATTAGTTGTCCCAATTTAGCAGACTTTAAGTATACCAGTTTGATATACTAAAAGTACAATTGCAGGGTATTTTTATTAAGCACATATATATGTAAACGTATTTGTAGTATATTTTGTCTGAAATAAATGTATTTTAAATACATTTTTGTATATTTATTTTTCACTAGGGTTAAAAGGGATAGTTCACCCAAAAAATGTAACTTGTCATCACCATCTTTTGATTCCAAACCTGTATAACATACTTTCTTCAGTGGAACATAAAAGAGAAATTTAGCAGAATGTTCATGCTGTATACAATGAAAGTGAGTGGGTACTAAGGGCTGTTGAGAAAATTACTAATTATTAGCACCATAATTATTGTATTTGTTATGTAAATAACAAAAACAAAACAAAAAAAAACAGTATTGTTATGCAACTCATTGTATGGAATACTCCTTTTGTGTTCAACAAAAGTCACACAGATTTGGAATGAGATAAGGGTCAACGACATAATTGTAATTTTTGGGTAAACTACCACTTCGATTGAAAGGTTTTGATGTTCGGCATGCATGACATTGTTCTCTTTCTTCCTACTACTTGGAACAGCATACAGTTATGTTATATTTTCACCGAAAATATCAAATCCACTATGCATTACCAAGAACTAGTCAGTCTTTTTTTGACTCAAACTATTGTTCATGTGTCCACGTTGACGCATTTCTGCACACTAGGAAGCTTTTTCTCTGTAATAATATATCTATGTAGCATTTTGGTGCGGTGTGCCACGTGGACCACTCTTTTCCAATGCTAGCCACTTTAAGCATATCGAAATGGTTTAAAAATCAATTATTACTGTCATTTAAATGTCTGCCATGCTCTATTGTATTCGTTGAAGTCATGTTTCGTGCAGTTGGAGTTGAAGACATTTATTATTGCTATTTGAATGTCTAGGACCTTAATCAGAGGAGTCGAAGCAAAAAGTCCAGTTCTAGTGAAGTCCCTTGGGACCAGAGTTTGGCAGTGATGAAAATGTCAATTTGTTGAATGGCATGTGCACTATTAGCCGTGCACTTTGCCGCTCTGAGTGAGATCGGTGCAAAACCAGTTACCAAGGCCATCATGCGTAACTGTCCAAATTATGCTGATTGGTCAAATCATATTTAACAGAAGGATCCTGATGGGGGTAATTGCATCCACAGCTTCTGGGGTGCCAGCCATTACCATTTTTCAGATAACAGCTAAAAGCCATTAACCTGGAGGGGGAGTTTTTGGCTCGGGATGGTGCCCGGCCGACAGGCCTAACACCTTGTCCTCTGGAGGCGGCCCGCCCACCGCCTCAAGGTCAAACCTTCGCCCAGCCGGATGAATCGAGTGGGGTTCTGCTTTATCCTGTTCTTTCGCTCTCACTTGCATGACAGGGGGGAATTTGCCGGGGTGCATCTGTCCCTGTTTCACTAATGGTCTTGTGAAAGGTGTCCTTTGGCCTGATAAAAAGGGCTCCCGCTGGGCACAGGCAAAAGGAAAAGGCTCAGGGCAGCACGCAGGATGCATTAATGAGGCAATTTCTCCTCTTTTTTGTTTTTTTTCCCCCTCTTTTTTATTCTCACTAATGCTTTTTTCTGTATATGTGTGTGTGTGTGTTTATTCCAACTTTCAGATGAGAGAAGGGACTTTGAGAGCAAAGTTTTCGTGTGATAAAAGAATGCAGCTTTTTATCCTAAACGAATGCAGCTCATTAAGTAGAACAGCATGATTTTTACCGCTTGCCATGCTTGCCGTGTCCCGGGTTGCCTTAGAACTGGCCCTGTGCCCTCAGAGCTCGGCAGTTCAGAGGTTTGGGGCTCGGGGGGACTCAACCTGTAGCTCTGCTCATGACTATAAATCTCCCATTGTGTGTCGGGACACCTGATCCTGAAAGCATAGTCACACAAATTGCTCTTTTGAAAGCTAAAAGCACATTTGTCCTAATAATCGCTGAAGTCATTTCTAATGGTTCGTGGCCATCTGTTGTATCTAACAGCCAAAGATTTAGAGGCCAGAAATACAGAGCAGGCTTTAAGGTTAAGTATGAAAATCTGAGGGCTTTCTGTGCTTAAAGGAGTAGTATTACCTTTTACTACTCTAAAAAAGACGTTAACTTATCAACACCTCATGGTCTTAAAGAGTTAGCTCACTTAAAAATAAAAATGTTACTCTAAACCCAACTCAGGATCATGAGGAAACATCTCTCTCTAAGTCTAAAATGTGTTTTAATGTCACTATTGATGATGATTGTATGATCTTTGAATAATATCGGTCTTTAAATGGAAGATATTTAAAGTGTATCTAAAGTATACTTACAATAGTTTCACTTTAGCACAATCAAATATACTGCAATATATCTTTTGTTGGACTTAAGCACTACTTCCGCACAATTAAAGTGCATTAAGTACAAAATTAGTTGTTCCAATTTAGCACTTTAAGCACTTTGTTTCTTCATTAGAACAAGACATAAAACCAGAAAGTTACGGCAGAAGAATGTTCGTTCTGCTCTTTTGCATACAGTGAAGGTGAATGGAGAACGAACACTGTCAAGCTCCAAAAGAGACAACAAAAATCACCATAAAGGATAACTCTCATTCACATTCAAATATGGAACATCAAGAATCATCAAACCAGGTTTGAAATTGCCATCGTCTCTTAAATGTCTTGCAACCGATCACATCAATGTTTCAATCAAGTTTGAATGTGCTGAAAGTGAAAATGAGATTTGATAGCTGTGGCAGACAGAATTGTTTGTCTTTTCCTTTACACAAAGCTATCGTGTGGCTTTAGGACACTTTGAATATAGCGCACAAGTCCTATGTCCTACTTTTATGGTACTTTTGGTTATTTTTAAAGCTTGATAGTGCAGCTTCAGTTACACTTTCGTTGAATGGAAAAGAGCAGCTCGCTGAAGAAGATGAAAAGAGTTTGGGTGAGTAAACAGGGGTAGATTTTCATTTTTGAGTAAACTATTCCTTTCATTTTAGTGTGATTCGTAAATGTGCTGCTCATTTGACCCAAAGCAGTCACAGGGTGCCTCGAGTGGGTATCGCTTCAAATATCATGGCTGTCCAGGAAATTGAGGTGGTGGGCGTCCCAGAAATGTCGCCAAACCAGCGGGGCGTCCCAGACCTTCCTTCCATCCTTGGGACGTTGTCACCCCAGTTGCAAGGGGAAAACGGAGACACAGAAGAGGGTCAATCAAAGAAAAAAGAAAGGAAAGAAAGAACCCAGGGTTCAAAGTTTGCACTCGAGGCCGGGTGTTTCTTATGCCTGTCCTGAGCTGTTTTTAATGCAGTCCGCCCTGTCGCTTGGTGCGAGACCCGCTATTGTGCACCTTTTGTTCCAGACAGCGGCCTGGGCTGAGAAGTACTTAGTCTGGCTATTCATCAGACGAGGCCAGCTCCTCCTCCAGAGAAGTGTTTGGCTACTATCAATATTGTTGCTGTCATGGCCCCTGGGGTTATGAGGCAAAGGGCTCTGCCACGGGGTTACTGGGGGGGTGACCGAGGCTTAGTTTGGTTATCCCACAACAATAGAGGATGTCCATCACCTTTGGGTCAACCCCGCCTCGACCCACCGGAGAGGGTGACTGAGTGAATGGCAACTGTGACATTCTCACAGGCCTGTGTGCTTGAATACAGCAAATTGGAATTTCAGAGACTCCCAACACACACACACACAGACACACAGACACAGTGCACCAGATCTCTGATAACCCTCTGTACATACACACAGAAAAAAAAAAAAAAACATGTTATCTAAAAAATCTAAAATCTCTTTTGTTGTCACGTTTCTTCATACATACTTAATCATAGCATAAGTTTATTTTCGTGTGTTTTTTTTTATTTTATTTTTTTAGTTTGACCATTTCTTTTCAACTAAAATGGTGAAATGTGCCATTTTTTAAATGTTAACATCTTTTATCCCACAGAGTGAGCCAAAGTAAACTATTTGTTGGTTGGTTCCCCTGAAAAGTCTAAACACTGTGTCTCTGAGGCACTTTCAAAACATTTGTTTGAGAATTCCATCCAGCCCGACATAGCAACAGTGATGAACGATGAACAGAATGTGATAAAAAATAAAAATAAAAACAGCAGCATTGTGAAATATTATTACAATTTGAAATAACTGAATCAAATCATAATATGCTGATTTGGTGCTCAAGAAATATTTCTTATCAAAGTTGCTGCATAGTATTTTTTGAAAACCATGATTATATTTTTCAGGATTCTTTTATCAGTAGAAAGCTCAGAAGAACAGCAATAAAATAGAAACATTTTGTAACATCATAAATGTCTTTACTGTCATTTAATGCATTTTGGCTCAACCAATTTCATGAGTTTGGGGTAGATCTAGTAGTTTTCTCTGACCAATAAAAGATGGGGTAAGAGTCTTTGAGAAACCTGTTTGAAAATAAAAGTTTTTCCTTTCCAGTTGGTTACACTAGTAGACTTAATACTTAAATACTTAAAAGAAAACCATAGTACTACTGTTGTATATGTGTAAAAAAAATAATAATTGTATTACAGTGCTACTTTTTGGTACTTTTTTTTTGTCTTTTTTGTTTTATAAAATGCAGTAGAAAGGAATTGTCTGAAGGGATTTCTGTTGTCCACTAAACTAAAATGTAAGCTTTGATTTTGAGGGGGTTTTTTTACAGCATGAGAACACTATGTGCCAATTTTACATCCACACACTTAAGAACACCTGTTAGAGCCGAATTCACCCAAAATAAGCTTTTGTGCAGAACACATCAGCTCTCCATTAGCTGAGGCGCTGAGTGATTTGTGGTAATTGCTGAAGGAATTTTTATGTATCTGAAGAGCAGACAGAAAACTGTTTCATGGCAAAAATCGTGATTTGTTTTCCATTTGCGATCTTAAAAAATTAGCCAAAAATCCATTTGTGTGCTTTTGTATGAGATGAGGGGAAACGAGCGCCAGAATGAAGTTACACTTTCAATGGAGAACTGACTCAAAGTGCTTTCTCTCAGCCTCTCTGTAGTGTGTGTGTGTGTGTGAGGATAAGAGAGAGAAAGAGTGAGTGACTCACATGGCAGAGTAATGGAAATTTGTTCATTGCTCTCCAGGCAGATGTTGTGTCTGGTTTAGAGAGTACAACAGCTCCTGGTTGCCATGGTGTCAGCAGACATGGCTTTACCAACGAGACTGAATCTCACGTGTGTTTACCATCAAAGCAACACATGGCCTTCGTCTTGACTTTATCTATTTTGCAGTGCTATAAAGCACAACAGTACGGTTTCTGAAATAAAAAGTAAAAATCTAACAGGAGGGACTAACTGGGTCATGCTAACCTGAATAACCTATATAGACACTCAGGGGCGTGCTTTTTTTAGAGGGGGCACGAGTGAAGGCGGTGGATGCGGGGGTGCTCGTCATGACACACAGCAGCCATATATATATATATATATATATTAATTTTTCACATAGGGCCAGGTAGGCTTGGATAGCTTTTTTCCCTTAATAAATGAAATCATCATTTTAAAAACTGCATTTTGTATTTACTTGCATTATCTTTGTGTAATATTTAAATTTGTTTGATGATCTGAATCTTTTAAGTGTGACAAATATGCAAAAAAAAAAAAAAAGGCAAAAACCTTTTCACGGCACTGTATATAGCTATATAAGTATAACTGATATAGGCTTATGTTTTATTTATTTTTCCCTTTTTATTCAAAATTTTCCCAAACGTGTTAACTATAACATGAAATATCTCATTTCTCAAATATGTGTAAGTAGATGCATTTTGCACCTTTATATATTATGATAGTTGATCTATAATGGGCAATGGACAAAGTAGCCTAATAGTGTAGGCTAATCTATTAACTACGCATAAAAACCTGTCTTTTTACCAGCCCGATCTCACGGCAATTCGTACATATTTTACGAGGTGGCTAATTCGTACAAATTTGTACGACCTCACTCTAGGGCTGCCACTAACGACTATTTTTATTTTTATTAATCTATCGACTAATTTATCGATTAATCGATTAATCTAAACGATTAATTTATCACACAAAAAATCAACAATTTTACTTAAGAATATTTTATTAAACCAAATTAAATCCAAATTTCTATGAAATCCTTTTTTAAAGCAAAAGTAAAGTGCAACATAGAGTGCAAGAAGCAAGTGTCCATCTCATAGTCCAAATCACTGAAATCAAAGTTCAGTATTAGTGTAAGAAAGACGTGTTCTAGTCTAATAATACAATTATAATCAGTATTTTAAATAAAGGAGTATTTACCAGAAATATTATTTACCAGAATTTATTTAGGAGAAAAATGCAAATGTGCAGTATTTCTGAAAAAGAAAAAAAAAAGAAAAATTAATGGAACCATTAAAATGGAATCCAGAAAATAATGGAAAACTTTGTTGTTTCTGATGAGAGAATCGTCAGAGAGCAGAATTCCTTCAGCGAACGCGTGCACTGAACAAAACATTTCTGCGATGACTCATCTGAATGCCTCTGATTGGTCATTGCATTCATAAGCTCAACAGAATTGTGTGTGATTGGTTACAATGTGCAGCTGTAAAAATGCATCTGTCCCTGGCTCAGCTTGTGCTTGGTGAGATTATAATTTTTTTTTTAAGAACTGTCTTATCCTCTGTATACACCGAAAGCTTGTCGTTGGTGAGATTATTTAAAAAATATTTTGAAAAGAATTGTCTTATCCTCACCAAGGCTGCAATTATTTGATGAAAAATAAAATTAAAACAGCGCCATTGTGAAATATTGTTACAGTTTAAAATAACTGTTTTCTATTTGAATATTTCTGATTTGGAAGAAGTATTTCAGAATTAGAATCAGCTTTATTCGCCAAGTGTGCGCAAACACACAAGGAATTTGTTGTGATTTTTAAGAAGCTCTTGGTACATACATGCATACATACATACATACGTACTGTATATACGTATATTTCTGACATGAGAACAGAACATTTAAATAAGACTTAACAATAATAATAATAATAATAATAATAATGTGTATGAATCTGGAACAGAAGATTTATGTACAGATTTGTGCCTTATTTACTCTATATATATATATAGCTGTATAGAAAATTATGCATACATATTTACATAGTACTAGAGAGAGAGTAAATAATTAGAGATGGGGGATGAATTACAGGCATGAATTACAGAACACAGGTAATAATTCCTGTGTTAGTTGTTTAGGCTAGAGATGGCATGGGGGAAAAACTGTTTTTATGCCTAGATGTTCTAGTGCACAGAGATCTGTAGCGTCTGCCTGAAGGGAGAAGCGCAAAGTATTTTGGAATAAACTTAAAATATCTAAATATATTAATACTTATAATCAGGGCTCTGAACCGGTTCAAGGAACGAAAACGAAAACCAGAAACGAACAAAATTTTGACAGGAACAGAACCAGAACCAGAAAAAAAATCAAATTTTATAGTTCCGAACAGAATCAAAAAATTTAACTGGTTAATGGCCATTTAACACGAAATATATTTAATTTAAATCATTGACAGATTAACAAAACGAAAGAAAAAAAAGAGCTGAGTTTCGGTTTATTGTGACACGATCCAAAGTTCACGGAAAGGAAAACGACAGCAGAAAGTAGTTTTCTTTACTTTGCAAAAGCTTGACAGTTTTGAATGTCTTGCTTCTATCTGTATACCAGTATGGCTATCGCGCCGGCGCTTGACGCGCACACAGACAACATATTTTTGCGATATTGCAGCCTGTTCATTATAAAAATTCATTATCAAAATACAGTTAAAGAACCATATAATAAGTAGCACTGCTCCGTTGTACAATCTGTTGCATTCAGCGTGACCACTATGCTGATATGCGAAGGATGATGATCGATGCGAGTGAAGCACAAAGTCTATTTCATAAATAATAATATTTTAGCATCCAGATACGTCGCGAATATGAAAACATTTGGATTCGTGCCTTATGAGAGAGGTAGGCATCAGTTTCACCTTAAATTAATTAGTTTTTAGCTTTACATTTATATAGCCTAAACGCTTTAAATCGCCTTAACTTTAGAGGATTTGTTGTGGAGAGAAGGGAACTTTAACTGTTTATAATGTTTGTAAACATTCTGCTTTTACCGGCATTTTAGCCTACATTATTTCTGAATGTAATCATAAAATGCGACTTAGCCTATGTTTTTTTTCCTCTCAAAATGCAATTTTATAAGAGCGTTTAACAATGCAGCAAACATTTTTAAGTATCTTGAAAAAATACTTCAATGTCGTTAAAGCGTTAGCAGATTTTTTGTTTAGTAGGCTACATTTGGCCAAAATCTATAAAAGACGATGCTGTATTGGCTATGATTAAAGGGATAGTTCACTTTGAAATTAAAATTTGGTATCTATCAGCTTACCCCAAGGGCATCCAAGATGTAGGTGTCTTTTTTTCTTCAGTAGATCCAATTTTGATGTTTTTAGGTCAAACCGTTCTAGTCTGTCAGTCATATAGTGGCAGGTATAGGTGACTGTCTCTATAAGAGGGAAAAAGAACATGCACAGAGAAATCAAAATTAAACAATTCCCCATCTTAACTACACATTGATGGCCTAAGACACGAAACAAGCGGTTTGTGTGAGAAAACGAACAGTATTTATATAGTTTTTTACCTCTTGTACACAACCATGTCCATGTGTGACGTGTGTGTGCGCACGCTCTGGCTCGTCGGCGTCAACGCTTGACGGAGGGCTTGTCTGAAGCGTGGTGCTGACGCGCCATCATAGTTACAACAACCAATCACATACTTCTCTGGTGTTGCATGAACGGGATTGGGTATTTGCATGAGGCGATCTGATTGGCTGATGCCTCCGTTGGCGCTTGAAAAGTTGCGTCAGCACCACGCTTCAGACACGCCCTCCGTCAAGCAGGATCATGATCAGGTCGTCTGTGTGTGTTTTTGCTCCCCATGTGTTCCCTGTGACCCAGTTTCTCCCTCACGTTGAT
Organism: Schizothorax lantsangensis; assembly: GCA_027422415.1. Classification (NCBI taxonomy): domain Eukaryota; kingdom Metazoa; phylum Chordata; class Actinopteri; order Cypriniformes; family Cyprinidae; genus Schizothorax; species Schizothorax lantsangensis. The sequence goes on along the minus strand of CM049847.1, from coordinate 27,176,677 downwards.
TGTTGATTTGATTCCAGGTGTGTCTCGTCTTCCTCCCTGATTGTCCTGTCTTTAAAAGCCCCAGTCCATTCAGTTAGTGTTTGTCGGTCCTTGAATGTCTTCCCTGTCTGTACTTCTTGTTACCCTGTTGGATTATTAAAGACTCATTTGTGAATTCCTTGTCTCCTCGTTCCGTGCTTCCTTGCTCTGTGTTCCTGAGAGATTGTGACAGTAGGACCAACCGAATACAGTTACCTCCGTGTGTCTACCCTCCGTTTTTGTTTCCGCCTTTTTCCTCAGTGTTTTGTTTCCGTTGTGTTCCATGGATCCCCTCTCCCATCCAGAATACCTCCTCCTCCTGCTGGAAGACCATACTAGACTGTTCCTGGTCCTCGCTGCTCTAACCAGCTACCCGGACGACGCGCTCTGTGCGTTCTACGACGCCAGTTTGAACATCTCGTGCAGAGTGCTGTCGTCCGAAGATGGTCCTCGAGCGAATTTCGCCGCCTTTGTGGAGTGGACACTGGCGAGAAACGGATCTCCGTTCCCCGCCTGTTCCTAGAAGAATCTCGCCAGTGCCACTCCCGACCCAGTGCCCAGCCCACCATCTCCCCGCTGCGCGGAGCGCATGCCTGAGCCCACCGCTGACGGAGAGCCAGAGCCCACCGCGACCGACGAGCCATCGTCGCACGGAGCAACAGAGCTGAGGATCGCTGCAGAGCCGGAGCTGCAAATGTCGTCAGTCAAGGTGCGTGAGCCGGCAACAATGCCCGCCTTGAGGCAGAACGCCACGGACGGTGTGAGCACGGAGAGGAGATCCGCCACCTGCACCGCGGCTGAGCTGAGTATGGTGCGTGGTTTGTGCCAAGGCAAGGGAGAATGGGCTCCAGTTCCCGAGTTTAGCCCACGGAGGGCTCATGTGCCTGCTCCCCGAAAGCGTCCTCCAGAGCCCACGCCCTCCAGTGCCTGCTCCCCAAAAGCATCCTCCAGAGCCCGCGCCTCCAGAGCGCCCTCCAGTGTTGGCTCCCGTTCCTGAGGTCAGCCCTGGAAGTCTGGAGGCTCTCAAATGTCCACCCTCACACCCACTCCTGCCTCCTCCACCTCTGTCGTATGGCAGCCCCTCTGCTCGCCCTCAGCCCACCATCTATGCGGTGCGAGCTCGGTGGGACTGCCATCCTCCAGCATTGCCGTGGTTGGAGATTCCCTCGACTCCGTCTCCAGCCTCCGAGGCCCGGACTCCGCCTCGGCCCGTTGACCCGTCGGCTCCACCATGGCTCCTCCTCCCTCCTCTTCACCGTGGCCCAGCAGTCCACTAGCTTCGCCGGGCTCCCTCGTCCCTCCGGCTCCACCTTGGTCTGGCGTAGACCATCCTGCACCTCGGTACTCCACTCCTCTGTCTTCGCCTCGTCCCTTCGTCCCTCCGGCTCTGTCAGGCTCCTTCATCCCCTTTGCTCCTCCTCTCTCCTCTGTCGCTCTGGCTCCACCGCGGCCTCACGGATCCACGCCTCTGCGTCGGTCGCCGGCACCATCTGCTCCGCCTAGGACCTCCGGATCCTCCCCATCGCCATTGCTCTTCGGCTCTACATCTCCACCTCGGGCTCCTCCTCCACCTGCTCCGCCACCGTTGATCGGCCCCCTGGAGTCAGCGGCCATTCCTCCTCCATGGCTCCTCCCTCCGTCGGCTCCAATGTGGGCCACTGTTATGACTGTGGCCTGGGTCCCGCCAGGCTCCTCCTGCTCTGGGTCCCTCCTGTCTCTCCCCTGGCTCCTCCCTCCTTCATCACCTCCCAAGTCTTTGTCTGCCGGCCCCCTCCCGGGTGTCCGTCCTCCTCCTGAGCCTCCTCCTTAGTTCCTGCCCACCCCTCCCCTTTGGATGTTTCTACGGTGCGAGGACGCACCTTCCGGGAGGGGGCGATATGTCAGGATCATGGACCTGTCTGTGTGTGTTTTTGCTCCCCATGTGTTCCCTGTCACCCAGTTTCTCCCTCACGTTGATTGTTGATTTGATTCCAGGTGTGTCTCATCTTCCTCCCTGATTGTCCTGTCTTTAAAAGCCCCAGTCCATTTAGTTAGTGTTTGTCGGTCCTTGAATGTCTTACCTGCCTGTACTCCTTGTTATCCTGTTGGATTATTAAAGACTCTCGTTTGTGAATTCCTCATCTCCTCGTTCCGTGCTTCCTTGCTCTGTGTTCCTGAGAGATTGTGACACACGGACTGTCATTAGTTGCACTTTCTTTGATTAATTTACTTAATTTGCAGTGTGTGATAAGTAGATAATTATTTAAATAATTTAAGTAGACGCATTTGTTTTGATTTTTTGTTTTGTTTTGTCTGATTTTAATTACTTTTCATCAGAGTTTATAACACTGTGCTCAGAGCTCCTTACTGAAGTTTTTTTTTTTTAATCCCTATGGAGAAAATGAATGGGAAAAAAATACTTCCACAATGAAAGTGGTCAGTGTTGTGCGGTTGGGTTAGTTTGCCGCTCTGTGATTTAGGTCAGCCATTCAGATATTATACCTTAAAGCCATTTCTAAGTATATCATGTCAAATCACATTGATTTATCGCTCTTTGAGGAATATTAACAGTAATTGTCATTTTCTCTGTGTCTCCACAGCCTCACCACACCCCAACCTCGGTGGGAAGCCGTGTTTGAAGCTGAAGGTGTACGTCAAGCCTACCAGTAAGTATATCCCAGTGTCTGCTCTCTGTCCATTTGTGTTATTTATGGTCATACTTGCAAATCAGTACCAGGAATCTCACATCCCAGTCCTCGTGTCCAGATTAATTTAACCAGGCAGGTCAACCCTGGGAATTCTAGGGACACCTGTATTAACTCCAGTGATGGGTGAAATGCTTAGCTTTGTGTAATTTATCTTTAGGAACTTCATTCCTATCGCTAGATCTAGACCTCCACTGATGACTTAGACAGCTTGTTTTATGGGGCCGATCATTCATGATACTAGAAACGGTGGAGCGATAGTGTTGCCCCTCAGGGGCACTCGCTGTAGGAAGCTATTCATCTCACATAGGCCAGATAACGATCAAAAACGTTGACCTGCAACTAATCAAGCTAAGCAGGTCCGGACGCAAAGAGACCTGCAGGGGTTCCCACACACAAGCCATTGACACCAGGATAGCCTGCAGTTAAACAGAGGCCTTGGTTTGTTTAACCCCTCATCACAGGTAGACGTGCCAGCTATGGGTAACACCGCATAAATATTTCTCCTTCATGACTGCGACGGGTCAGACACATCCAGAAAATACGTTCGCTAAGCCGGGCTTTAATATGTAAAATTTACAGCCTTTGCATGTATATCTAGACCTGCTCAGCATCAAGAAGAACTTCAACCTGGAAATTAAAATAGATATTTTTTTAAAAGGTTTAGTAGGGAAGTTTCCCCAGTACAGTTGAGAATTAAGAACCAGTTCTTATGCAATAGATACAGTATATTTTTGGGTCCATGGCTTGACATGTCCTGATGTTATAAAGAAAAAAGGGCTACACTTTATTTTCACCATCCCCAAGAGACATTCTACTGTCTATAAGTAACTTTGCAACTACATGTCAACTAACTCTTGCAGGAGTATGACTGTTAAGTTAGGATTAAGGTTTGTAGAATGATTTACATGTACTTGCAAAGGTCCTTATAGTCAGTAGAATGTCTGTTGGAAACCGTCAAAATAAAGTGTTCGATATTAAGCAGACAGTCTACTGGTCTAATGACTGGTAGATGCACGTAGTTACAAAGTTACTTATAGTCTTATAGTTACTTATATCTCACTTAAGGTGATAGTTCACCCAAAAATGAAAATGTTGTCATCATTTACATTTACAAAAGAAGATATTTTAAAGAATGCTGGTAATCAAACAGTTGATAGTCCCTCATTGACTTCCATAGTATTTATTTCCCTACAATGGAATTCAATGGGGATCAACAACTGTTTGGTTCTTCAAAATATTTCAAAACATCTTTTCTGTTCTACATAAGAAAGAAACTTATACAGGTTGGGAATGGCATGAGGGTGCGTAAATTATGACAAAATTTAAATTTTTGGGTGAACTATTCCTTTAAGTAGGTACTTTGCCATAATCTTTGATTACTATTGAGAAAAATATTCTAACCAGCATATAAGCATTTAAAAAACTTTTATCCACCAAACATTGTCGACCAAGTTTTGTGCAACCCACATGCAAAATCAAACAGGAAATTAGGTCATAGATTGGTCCCCTCCAGACCTTCATGACTGTGTCAATAAATTTCCAAAAACATAAAATAAATGGATCTTTTCATGACAAAGCAAAGTTAGTACAGGTTGTATAATGTTGTTAGACTCACTAAAAACGTTATGATATTAATTCATTAATAATTTATAATACAATATTTGCCAAATATAATTTTTACTTCCAGAAATATATTTAAAAAGTTTCAATAAATAATAACAATTATAACAAACACACATTGAGATGTGTACTTTGATATAGGTTGTAAAGGAATTTTTTTAATTTGGTTAAACCAATTTGACTGATTTTGTTTTGACTGGGATTCTGTCATTTACTCTTTATTTACTCACCTTCATGTTGTTCTAAACCTGTATCAACTTCTGCTGAACATAAAAGAAGATATTTTGAAGAATTTTGGTAGCAAAACCAAAGTTTTTCTTTTGCTGTTTGAGCAAATGGGAATGCAAAAAATATATTTGTGGTAGTCTCCCATTCACTGCTTTTCAAGTTAACCCTACTATGACGACTTCCGCTGCTGAGAAACCTGGAAATGTGAAAAAGGTATGTTGACTTTTATTGTATTTTGTCCATATTATGGAAGTCCATAGGCTCCAGAAATTGTTTGATTAACCACATTTCTCAAAATATCTTATTTCTGTTCAACAGAAATAATAAACTCATACAGGTTTGGAACAACATTAGGCTAAGAAAATGATGGCAGAATTTTCATTTTACGTGAACTATCCCTCTAAATCTCAACTTTTTCAAAACCATATGAAACCAACATAAATGCAAAGAGTATATTTGTACAAGAACTTGTAATGCGAAATCTAAAAATGTGCAGTTTGAGGTTCCATCATGTTTATGAAATCATTAAGGAAATTGAATCTGAATCACAATTAGAATCATTAAATTCCTCACAATTCCCACCCCTATTTTCCAGAGTCATCATTTAGGGGTTGTGCAAGTTTGGAGGAGAAGCCTCAGCTCATATGACAGCCCGTTAGCGTGATGTAATTGTTAGCAAACAGAAGTGTTCCAGAGAGCAGTTCAGACAATCACATGCAAATTGAAATAACTATTCACCTCTCACTCTATCATTTATCTGTTTACAAGAGCACTCGTGACTCCATCCAGCTTCTCAGAGATAATGTACACTGCCTTTCACAGCGATTAGATCTCATGAGAGTGCGAGTCAAAAACTGACTGAAGTTTAGTTGATTGTTCAAATTCCAATTCACGGTTCTCAACTTTTGTCCACCGTCGGGCTTCAGAGGTGTAGAAAGTTGTTTCATTGGGGTGTGGGCTTTGGGGTGTTTTCATGAAATATTTATATGTGCATATTCAGGATAGAGAGTAACGAAAAGAACAACAGATGCCTGTCAGTGAAAAGCTTTATCATCCGCCATGATCCCTCCATGTCTTTGTTTATTTTCCTGCTCTCTGATGGGGTGGAATCCTAGTCTTGTTGTGGACACAAGGGTTAATCTAAACTCCAGACCCCATTTTAATGTCTGTAGGGATCAAGGAAGGGAATTGTTGGATCTGAGACAAAAGCCCAATGAAAGGCAGGCTTGGAAAAAGTGCAAGGATGGGCCAGGGGCTAAAGGAGGCGGCAATGAGGGAGTAAAAAAAATGCAGAGCCTTTACACTGAAGCAGATGTCCACATCTGAGTGAAAATAGAATGTTAAAGATGTGATGAAGCAGGGGTTCTTGTGACAGAGCTCTTACTAATAATAAAATATTAAAAAGATGTCATTTGTAAAGAACCATAATTATAATGTGTGTTAAATTAGAAAGATGCAACATAGAAGGTATATAATGTTAAAAAATATTAAATATATTTTAAATCTAGACTATAAAACTATATTGCCTATATGCAGATATGTACACACACTTTTTAAAATGCATACAGTACTTTTCAAAAGTACTCCGTATTTTTACTGATCATAAATCATAACCAAATTACAATTTAAAAAAAAATATTTTTAAATGTAAATTATTCCTGTGATGTGAAAGCTGAATTTTCAGCATCATTACTCCAGTCCTCAGTGTCACATGATCCTTCAGAAATCATTCTAATATGCTGATTTGGTGCTCAAGAAACATTTATTATTTTTATCAAAGTTAAACAGTTATGTTCATGAATAATTTAGTAAAAAGCATGATTTATTTTAAGGATTTTTTTGTTATTCAGTTCAAAATAATTTATTTGAAATATATATATATATATATATATATATATATATATATATATATATATATATTAATAATAATTATTATTATTATATACACACACATATTAGTCCAGCAAGTCTAAAATTAGCCTAGAATAAATAAATAAAAACATGGCACAGGACCAAATCACATGATCTGTCCCTCCAATTAATTATTTCCTATGATCAGTAAAAACCCCATAATCCTTTGCTGTTGTTTTCTAGATTTTGTAGGTGATGTTTTTTACTGTAATTAATGTGGAGCAGACAGGAAGAGGCAAAGGTGCAACAGTAACAAAAAATATGGATTATGATTATTAATGTACAATCTTTCTATTTTTTTCTTTTTCTTTCTTTGTCAGATGACTCTCTGTACGAGTCTCCAGAGCCGTTCCTGACAGATGACTCCAGCGGTGGATGGGCATTAACGCCCAGTCTGTGGCTCATGCTTCCGCTGCTGCTTCTGCTCCTGTGTCCCTCATAGCATTATCACCCTCTGAGCATGACCACGCCCACCCAACCTGCTTTGCCCCGCCCCGCCCCGCCCCTTCATGCCCATTCAGTTCTGGAGTCCAGCCAACAGATGTTGATATGGATTTTTACCGAGCCTGCAACCATGCAGGACAGCCGCTAACCAGCCCTCATTTGCAGTGGCAATTATGCCCACCCAAATTTGGGCATTCCTGCATCGGCGCTCTTGCTCGACTGACAAAAGACATGTGAATTGGCCAGTTCTTTTGAGAGCGCTCTACTTTTCTGCCAACATCCCACCATCATCCGTGTGTCAGGAGACAGATTCAACCGACTGCCATCTGAATCGCTCTGTTTGTCTGTGTTAACCACCTACCTGAGCCTTCACTGTCATCTGAGCTCAATTTTCACGTTTCTGAGAGCGTGTGCGAGTGTTGATGCTTGTGTTTGCGTGTGTGTTTGTGCTCGTTGGTGCGCGTATGCCGATGTTCACATATGAACAAATGTACAGAGCAGTCACAGTCCCTTAAAAAATGACTAGAAAAACTTGTTCCATTACTCATTGAGAGAAGAAGACAATTCTATCTGTGAATCTGCCAAAGACACTACTTAAACTTTTTTAATAAGGGGAGTGGGGAACATACTGGCTTTGGTAGGAGATTACATGCAACCATGGAACATTTCAGGCATTTAGAGTCATGGGAGGGGAGTGACAGACAACAGTGTAGATTTTTCTATTATCATCTTTTTTTGTCATACAAAAAAGAAACAAAAAACAAGAATGTTGCATAGATTTAAAAAAAAAAAAAAAAACATAGCTAAAAATTGCCTTTTTTCACTGGTGCTTAATCTGAAATGAGCTTGTCTGTCTTGAACTGCAAAAAGATCATTTTCTTAGTTATTATTTTTGACTTGTTTTCTAGTAAAGATATTAAAACCTTTGCAAAACAAGATACATTTAATTGGAAAAAAATAGTGTAAGATATCTTATTTCAAATAATAGTCTAACATTGAATGACGTTTTATTTACCCTATTGGAAAATTATGGAGCCCCTGAAGTGACCTTTGTTAAAAAAAAAAAAAAAGACAAAGGTTTTCTCTGAAAATTTCCCAGTTAGAAAATGAATAAAACATTTTCTTGTTTTGTCACACAATAGAACAACAGTTTTTCTCATTCACATCTCAAGAGAACAGAAAATGTTCATGTTTTTGTGCAGAAGTTTTCCATATGTTCAAAAGTGTTTAGAAGACTTTTTGTACATACAAAAAAACTTTCTTAAAACACTTTAATTTGCATATAGATGTTGCCCATGCAAAAGTTTCTTGTGCACATTGCAAACAAAACAAAAAATCTTCTGGTCCGTTGTGAATTAGTTTCATTGTGTGTATGATTTTTTTTTGTATGCATGCATCACTGAAAAAATTAGTGTAGGATTTACTTTGAAACAAATTTCATTTAGAAACTGTTAGAAGTCACAACGTTACAAAGAAACGACAAGCAGATTTTGAATAGAATAGAAAGAATGAAATAGTTTTTTTTATTTATTTAATTTTTTTTACAACTTTGAAACATTTTTTACAATGTAGATGCTTTTTGTGGCACTTTAGGGACTCCATAGCAAATAATAATCTTTTTTGTTTGCTTGTTTGTTTAAGCATAACCTGACAAAATTTTGTGAGGTTTGCATTTAAGAAAAAAATATTTATTTTTCCAAAAATAATAATAATAATAATTCAAGAAAGATCAATTTAAAAAAACAAAAATTGTGTGAGATGTATTATTTCAAATAATAATCTTACTCTGAGTGACATTTTATTTACCCTTTTTTGAAAATGATGGTCTTAATAGCTGACGCAAACGTACACAAGACAAAAATACAGATTAAGAGAATGTATTTCTGCAGTGTATACAGTGCCAAGTGGAAGAGGGGATGTCTGTGTGGAGGAAGTGTTTGTTGTCAGGTCAGCTTTCTAACTTTGGTCCCAGCCTGTGTCGCTCTCTGTATCTGTCTCTCTCTCTCTCTCTCTCTCTCTCTCGCTGTCATTTTTGAATGTGGTCTGTTCTATGTGCAACCCGTCACGCATAGATCTCCCACACTTGCACTTGCTCCCTTTATCCGTGCTAAAGAGGACCGCTGAACGAGAGGCCTCAGGACCCTGAGCGCCGGTCACTTTGGCGTAAAGACTGACGGACCGAGGCCTTGCACTGCAAATAGAAACGCTACATGAGACTCCATATGAGGGATTCAAAATCTACAAAGCACTTCTGCTTTTGAGACAATTTCATGAAAAAAAAAGAACAGAAAGGAGAAACTATAAAGATGCGGGAATATTTGTGCGTTGGAATTGTTTTGTGACTGTAAAAATATATGTCATGAAGATTTCAAGGCAAGTCGGCATGGATCGTCTAAGAGAACGAGCAACGTTTTTTAAATGTTTGTTGGAACTTTTATATTTTACTTATTCCCATGTTATTTTTAACTTTTCAAAAGAGCAGCAGAAATTATTCATATGTGATATGAAATTATAATGTAGACCCTTGAATTATTAGAGCAACGATGGTACCAGTTCTGCAGTTACATGAGTCTAGACGAGTCAGATGTTGCTGTTGTTGTTGATGTTGTTTCCTGCTTGTATCACGATGCATTCTGGTACATGTAGTCCTGAAATGTTTTTTTTTTCTTTCTCCAAGTGTTACTATGAGATTATTTTTATTTGTTAATCATGTGGATAAAACATATTTTGAGTTCATATAAAATGTTCAAATGCTCTAGCAAAGGACAACTACAAGAAAAAAAGGAAAAAATGAAATAAAGCTTTTTGTTTAAATTACAGTCTTTTTTTTAACAATCAGGAAATGTGAGTTTGTAGGCCTTAACTCTGTGTGAAATGAAATTCTTGATTTTTTTTTTCCATTCAGCAAGGATGCATTAAAAGTGACAGTAAAGAAAAATTTCCATTTCAAAATAAAGGCTGTTCTGCTGAACCTTTTATTCATAAATTAATCTTTAAAAAAAAAATCACACTTTCCACAAAAAAAATAATCATCATAACTCTTCTCAACATTGATGATAATAAGAAATGTTTCTTAAGCAAAAAAATCAGCATATTAGAATGATTTCTGAAGTGACACTGAAGACTGGAGTAATTTGCACTCTTACAGATTGGAGTAAAAAGACTGAAAACTTAGCTTTGCATCACAGGAATAAATTACATATTTTAAATATTACTAATTTATATTAATAAATTGTAATATTTCACAATAATACTGTTTTTACTGTATTTTTTATCAAATAAATGCAGCCTTGGTGAGCTTAAGAAACTCCTTTAAAAATGTAAAATGTAAAAAAAAAAAGAAAGAAAGAAAAAAATGCCATGTTCCAAAGCATGATACACTTAATTTTTTATTACTTTTCAGAACTGAACAATATATAAGTTTAAGGTAAGTACCTTGTATGATGTTGTTGCAGTGCATTCTGGGAATAATATATGCAGTACTGACGTAGAATATGGCTAAATCAAGGCAGTTATCAACCTTTTGGAACAGTTTTCATGTCGAGTGCATCTATGATGCCTTGAATTGCTCCCTCTGCAGGCAGCTCACTAGGTTTGGAAAACTTTGAGGTATCTCAGAACCTCCAGAACTAATCTGTTTCGGCATCTGATCAATTTTTTTTTTTTTTTTTTTTTTTTACGATAGCCGTTTTTCATCAGGGTTACTCGTATTTTGATGAAAGCAAAGGAACTCAGACCAGGCCAAATGAGCTCCAGAGACGCCTTCATAGATAAGGTAATGTATCAATCACACAGAGACCAGACAACATGAAAGCTCTTCCTTTGGTTTTTATGTTTCTAACTTAAAGAAAAAAAAAAAAAGATTATCCACCAATTTAGCCGTGTCATTCAATAACTTAATCCCTGCTGGCCTTGTGACCCTCCAGGACTCTGAAAACGTCCTTTCACACTGACAACACATTTCCTATTTCTAAACGTCTCATTCTCTTCCTCTATTTGTCTCTCACTGACACGCATGGACACCTTGCGTCCAAAGGCTCTACTATTTGGGAAGGGATGGCAGTAAATGCATCTGAACGGCTGTAGTTTGCAGTAATGTTTGTGAGAGGGTCAGAAAATGGAGGCTGATAGGACTGAGTGCTGAGCTTGGTCTCATGCAGTGATGGAAAGCACCGTGCCAGGGGAGTCTTACCGAGGAGAGATGGGGGTAATTGTGCACAGATTTGGACAATTTTCCCCCAATTTGGTATTATCTGTGTCCTACCAGACAGCTGAAACAGGAAATGATGGAAGATTCTAGAAAATACCCCTTTCCATGACACCAGGGCCTCCTGGAAATTACGCATCTTGAATATCACCCGCAATGCATCGCATTACGAAATATTAAGTATTTATACATTGATAAATATGGTATATGAAGGGCTTATAATTCACCATATGGAAAACATTTTGTCAGTCAAATGTCAGTAACAACGCGTAAAACCGTTTGACATTTAAATTCACATAATATGAAAAGAAAAACTATTGCTGGAACATGCAGTTGGTTAATTTAATTTATTTGCGTGGGACCAACTTCGTACAGTCTTTCAAACAAACAGTGTAAACTGTAAGGAATGGAAATTATTTTACATTTCACACCACAGGCACTGCAGTTCATTTAAAAGAAAAATGGTTTATTTAATTCAATTATCTGCTTCATTTGTAAGGGGTCAAAGGTTAAACTGGTGTGAGACACCGTGAGATTGGTTTGAAACAGCAAACTTCCCAGCATTGCATATGTATACACTATGCACAGTATGTGAATGTTCTTTATGCATGGAATATCTTGAGTTCACATTTGTACAAAAAAAGAGCAGTAAACAACTAGTGAGCACTAGTGTTGTTTTTGGCGGCCTGTTTTAATTTTAGTTTTAGTCTAGTCTTTGTGTGAAGCTGTCATTTTAGTTTTTATTAGTTTTAGTCACGTTCATACTCTTTTTAGTCTAGTCAAGTTTCAGTCAACTAAAAGTCTGAGCATTTTAGTCTTATTTTAGTCAGAATTATCCATGACTATTTTCGTCTAGTTTTAGTCAATGAAAATTGTATTTTATTCTCTTTTTAATAATGCAATTCTATTTAACCCAGTCAATATAGTATAAATACCTAGTAGTATAGACGAAACCCCAATAACGTGATATTTAGCCCCTGGAATGCGAACTTTACCGGGGAACCCCCCTCGAAATGCGATTGGGCTAGTTTTGGGCTAGTTTTGAGTAGCAATTGGGCGGGTTTTGTTGCGAAAACCTGGCAACCCTGACAGCCCCTGAAGTGAGACTGCAAAATAATAATAATAACGTGACAAAACGAGACGAAATAACGTTATAACATTTCGTTTCGTCTCGTTTTGGTCAACAAAAATGAAGAGACATTTTAGCATAGTTTTTATTTTGTAAACTACATTTAGTCTCGTTTTTATTCGTCAACGATATTGCATTATACATTTAATTATAGTCATCGTCACATGACCAGCATTTACGTTGCGTCTCGTCTCGTTTTCATCACATGATAAAGGTTCGTTGACGACGATATTTAGTCATAATTTTCGTTGACGAAAGCAACACTAGTGAGCACTCTGTGGAATATTGTATCCCACATTGCTAAAGTGACGTGACATGTGGCCAGAGCCGATCCTCCCTATACGCAGAATACGCAGGCTGCATAGGGCCCCCAAAACACCAGGGGGCCCCCTTGCTCTCAAAGATGTTTTAATTTTAGTTTCGATTTTGAATTTGGCCAGCTGTTGTGAAAACAGGAATGATCATTTCTTTTAATGCAGTGCGCTGTCACGCTCTCTATGTAAAAATCTTGTAACGTGAATGTCGTACAGTCTCTTGTTTGAAAAAAAATAAATAAATAAAAAACAGTTGAAAACGTACCGCGAAGAGATACTGTTTCTCGAGCGCCTTCCGCGAGCGCGATTCGAGACGGAGTGAAACACGGACAAATGCGTTTCATCCATTCCTCAACCCCCCCCCCCCCACCCCCCCCCCGGCCGGCGACACAGTTTTGCGTAGGGCCCCCAGAAGTCTAGGATCGGCACTGCATGTGGCCAAGTATGGTGACCCATACTCGGAATTAGAGCTCTGAATTTAACCCATCCAAAGTGCACACAAACAGCAGTGAACACACACACACACCGTGAACACACACCCGGAGCAGTGGGCTGCCATTTATGCTGCGGCGCCCGGGGAGCAGTTGGGGGTTCGGTGCCTTGCTCAAGGGCACCTCAGTCGTGGTATTGAAGGTGGAAGAGAGCGCTGGACATTCACTCCCCCCGCCTACAATTCCTGCCGGCCTGAGACTCGAAGAGTCTCTAACCATTAGGCCATGACTTCCCCCATCCACTGCACATGACCTTAGTTTTATAACAAGTTTATCTTTTTGTTTTGTCAGAGAGCAAAGATTTAAAGGTGCCATAGAATGTAAAACTGTATTTACCTTGGCATAGTTGAATAATAAGAGCTCTGTAAATGGAAATGACAGACAGTGAGCCTGAAAAATAGGCGAATCAGAACATAACACCGACTGTGACGTAACAGTCGGGATCACTAATAGTTACGCCCCCAACATTTGCATATACTCGCCCATGTTCTAGACCAGCCACCAGCCGAACCATCAGAAGTTCTGCAGGTATTGTCAAGAAACAAGCGAGGACAACAGTGAAAATGGCAGATCATGGAAATAAATGTTATGTTCCAGGCTGTGCAGGGGATGTGAAGTGCAGGGATGGGTTGGTGTCTGTATTCAGAAAGGCACGGAAAGCAAATAACGCATTCTAATAAAATAACGCGAGCCACTAAATGGACATGGTTAGCTCCTTGCTAGCGGTAGCCTGTTACATTACAGTACATAAGATTTCACTTACCACATAAACAGAGTAAGGAGAGACGACTGAGTATGATGGTTAATGATTTACAGATCCTGAGCACCACTGACAAGCATCTGATCTTGTAAAATGTGTGGTAAGTACTGCCGCTCCATAGTATAAACAGAGCACGTGTGATCGCGAATCTCGAAAGCGAAAGTAAAATTCGATCATGAATTTGAAAGCAGTTTCAGTGCCCCGCATATTAATAACGGCTCCCTGATGCCCGCATTTTATATAATTACCCGAAGATATAACAGCAAGAGAAAGTATTGAAATATATATTTTCCTCCCTGTGTTTCCTTCCTGCTGTTTGAGCTACTGAAATGAGTCGCACTGTGAAACAGCCAATCAGAGCAGAGCTCAACATTATTATTCATGACCCTTCCAAATAAGCCAATAACAGACCGTTTCATTCTAGGGAGAAATCCTAGGGTTGTAAATGCACATGTAAAACCATTTCTGGAGAATTTTTGCCCTTGCCTAAGCCACATACCTTCTATGTAGATATCAGAGAACAATTTAAAATATTGTATCAATGCATTCTATGGCACCTTTAAAAAAAAAAAAAAGATTGTTTTTATTTACAAGATGGCAACTGGACAGCACTCAGAATTAAAAACGCCTACATGAGCTCATTAGTATTCATAGGATTTTATACATAAAGCATGGCTCTTGCACATGCATTTTTTCATGTTTGGATAGAGACACAAATGTACAATTTCATGTTATATTTTTACATATGAATAACCAGTGATGAACACGTTTAAAATCCTTCAAAATTTATAGAAAGTCGAGTACATGCAATTCATCGTAATCTATTTTATTGTATTTAAGGAGATAAATGTTCAATAGCATCACATTTATTTAGCACTCACACAGTTTACCATGTACTGTATACACTATAAAAATAATTTTTTGAAGTTGTAAACAAAACGATCATTAGAATGTTTTATTAGAAAATGTTTTTCATTTTTTCTACTTCAAAATTTCAACTTTAACTCAGTGTATACTTTCTGTATCTTTACAATTGTTTGTGAAATGTACTTGCACATTTTTTTTCACTATTTTTTCACTGTACCATTTATTTTACATTTGAACTTGTTTTAAATTTATTTTGATATTACAGCAGTTCCAATATGTGTTGTGTGATTTCTAAATTACACTGTACAATCAGTGGTTTCATTTATATTTCAAACATGTTAAGCTTTACAACTGCACTATAGTGTTTTTGTTTGTTTGTTTGTTTTTTTGTTTTTACTAAAAATGAACAAAGATAATTTATTGCACAAGTACATAAAAAAACATTTCCAAACTACTTGGCCCAATGCACAATAATGATTTATAATTCAAGCTGCCAGGTCAGATTTTGTGGGAAATGTCATTTTGACATCATTCATCTTTGCATGGTTACATCACATCCTCAAGGATAATAAGGTTTAGCTATTGCAGAGCATGTGGGCTGTGGTGAGAGATGCATTAATAGTTCTGAAAGCCTATAGCCATAACTAATGAGCAACATTATTAACAATGGATCGTTCAATAAGGCAACCATCTGAGTAATCATACCAAACCTTGCCTAACTTCTGTAACCCAATTTATTTATTTCAAATGAGTCAAAAGACCTGCTCAAAGTACATATATTCCTATTTTCATTAAGTCTATTTGACATTCGCTGTGATAAAATGATCAGCTGTAACCACGGGAAGACCGGTGTCATCAAACCATCATATTTATCAATGCTGAAGAGTTGAGCTAACGGTCAAATCACATAATTACCAAAACAACGTTCCTCCACGAGTAGGCCAAATCTAACTTTAATAATTTAATTCATCCACACAAAGTGTGCAAATGATTTAATTAATAAATTTGCCAGTAACTCTATTTTTGGGCCAACTTTTCGCCATCATTAAATGATAAGCAAGACATCGCCATGGGATTGTGTGTGAGTACTGAACTCAGTCATCTGTGACAGTACATCGCACAGGCTAGTAAATAAAAGACTTTAGGTTTCTGAAGCTCTTAGTATGCTGTTATTGTTGGTATCAATCCAAATGTAAAACAAAATGCATGGAAGAGGAGAGGTACTTTAGATTCGTAACTATAATAACTTATACCAGAACACTGACAGAACTGATTTATCTGAATTTTTTATTTTTTTTCTCCTGTTCACAAATGATATCAGTAAGGATTCATGTATGATTTTCAAGGGGTTACAGTGTTACTTTTTAAAGAATGTTAAATTACATTGTTGCTTTTTTTTGGAAAGTCAAGTTACTTTCAAATTATATTGTTACTTTTTATGGATTGTTTAGTTACGTTTATTTTACATTGTCACTATTTATGGAAAGTTAATTTAGCTTACGTTTCACATACTATTAAAAAAATAGTCAAAGTATCCAAATGCACACAGCGACAGAACGAGGAATCAGCATTACAAACAGCAGCCCTTTGCTATCATTTTCCAAACCTCCCGCTAACTCATGTGTGACAGACAGAAAAGTGAGGAGTCTCCAGAAAACAATAAACGAAAGCACTCTTTGCTAATTAGCATATTGAGTGCTGTATCTCTTCAGCGAGATGAACTGATTGGTATTCTGGAGTGCGCCAGCGTCTCTCATCTCCGGTAAATTTGCTGTGAACGGTGACTGTGTTCCTGTCGCGTTCCCATGTGCCGCCACTCCACTGTCCTCTTGTGCGATAACAAAGCTCAGCTTGACCTTTTAGCAATCAAAAGCCCAACAGTCGATGTCCTATCAAACACTCAGTGTGAGATGCCCATGCCTGGTTCAGGATAGAGCTGGTAGATTGCACCCTAGGTACCCCCTAACAAGATAAAGAGGGGGCAACTAAGATGTCTTACTCTTAACAAATCAAGCCCAGCGATCTCATGGCCGATACAGTAATCCTGCTGCGTGTTACCTTGAGTGGACCTATCGCACAAATAACACGAGAAACAAAACTTGTTAAAGTCCCTCTGGCAATTTAGCATGGTTGGACAATGTTACTTTTTAAAAGTAATATGTTACTACTGTATGTGCTACTCATTATAAAAAGTAACTAATTATGTTACATACTATTTATGGAATGTTAAGATACTTTTGTGCTACATTGTTAGGCTACTTTTTCATAAGACAAGTTACTTTTATATCAAATTGACCCCTTTTACACATTTAGTTTTATAATTTACTGGTAGGCCTAATGTTACAACTTTCTCAAACAAGAAGAATTGACAGAACTTATTTACCAGTATTTTTGAAAAGGTCCTGTTCACACATGTCCTCTAAATGGTAATTTACCAAGATTTCATTTACGAAACTTTTTTAAAATAGAAAATTAGGATACTTTGTATTACATTGTTTCTTTTGTGTTGTTACTTTTTTGTTACATTACGTTTATTCATATACAAAGAGGCAAAACTTACGGACTGCAGCTTTAAATTGGGTTTCTGTTACATTGTTGCATTTTTAATTGAAAGTTATTTTGTGTTAGGCCTACCCAGTGCCGATCCTAGACTTCTGGGGGCCCTACGCAAAACTGTAAAAACTAAAATTAAAACATCTTTGAGAGCAAGGGGGCCCCCTGGTGTTTCGGGGGCCCTATGCAGCCTGCGTATTCAACGTATAGGGAGGATCGGCTCTGGGCCTACCCCAGGTTGAAAAAACACTCGGGCCAGTTCCGGTTCGATTCTCGCCTGCACAAGATATAACAGGCAGATATAAAGTGTAAATTGGTAAGACTTACCACTTTACACTTTATATCTGCCTGTTATATCTTGTGTTTTATTTACAAATGGTAGGTTTAGGGGCAGGGGTTGCGTTACGTGCTCATAAATGTGTAAATAATGTAATATAAATAAAGCTGTTGTGACTGTTTACATTGAAAAATCACACCCCAACATATATGCAATAATGGCAATGTTATTACCCAATATATAATTTAATTATGACGATAAAATTCCCAGTATCGCATCGGCGTATCACCAAGGGTTTCTTATTTAAAGCAATGGAGGACCCTGCATGTCGAAAAATTATGCTAAAGGGGTACCTTGAGAGTCAAAAAGCAATGCCAAGTGGTCCTGACCAAGTTTCAATATGTGACGAGTTGGGAGTGAGACCGTGTTGGTTTGTACTGTCATAATGTTTAGTACATTTAAATCCCTTTTGCTGTTATGGTTCTCAAGTGCTCCTCTCCCAAACCCCCCCAAAAATTGTATGTCATTTTGCCAAATTTGAGAAAAATCCCTATGATAATTTTGCCTAATTGGATGGAGCGATAACCAGTGTGCATGAGGTGATAACCCAATGACGGGTAAGATTCTCCTTTGGCCAGAGGGGGACAACCTAAGCAGGGCTTCACCGCCACTGGGCACCTGCCCGGAAAGGGAGGTGTAATCTGTGCAACGGGAGTGAGTGTGATGCTTCTTTTGGGCCAAGAGCATCAAAGGGGGGACTGTAAGAATCTATAATCTGCCCCGACCCAGATTCCACTCCACAATATATGTTTGATCATGCTCATTTCCCAAAATGGCTTAATTATTATAGAGAAGAAGAAAGTCAACAGTTATGTTGTTTCTAGACCATTTGGGATAATCACATCCTGAGCAAATGGTGACCAATTGTAGAATGGAAGCGGGTGTGGGACACCATGAACCATCTCAGACAAAGGGGTGTCAGAACTTAATTAACATACAGACCACAGCTGTTACAACAGGAGCAACTTCATTTACATTAAGGGTAGTAAACTGTAACTGTATAAAAGGTTTGAACTTAGGATGTTCTGGGTTCATTCCGACTCTGTTGAACCCAAGATACTGCATGTATTTTGTCACTGCTATGCTGCAATAAGATCTTATATAGACATCTTCATCGAATAACATCTTCATCAAGATCTTCAATGTCCTCATCACTTTTTCTTACATTAGTTATCATCATTTATTTGTCATAAATAAAGACTGGAGGATTCAAGTTGCGGAAACAAGAACGTTTTATTGCAAACACGTCAGACAGGTGAAACTGAGGAAACAAGGTTGAGCTCTCCGTAGGTTGGGGCAGGTAGCGCAGGGAAACAATGGGCAGCCAAGTGTCTGGTGATAGAGTCCAGGAAAACGGCAGAGATCAGGAATCACGGAAGCAGGAAGCAGGAACGGACGAAAACCACTGACCATGACACGGCAGACAATCTGAGGATCTGACAACACAAGACAGCATGACAGGATCTAATATAGCCCCTGTAAATGATCCCCAGCTGGAGCGAATCAGCCTCAATCAGACACACCCACACACAGACACCTGCACACACACACACACACACACAACAGGGCGAGGATGGGACCGTGAGCCCATGAACCGTGACAGTACCCCTCCCCCTAGGAGCGCCTCTCGGCGCTCCCAGCCGATCTTACCTGTTGATTGTAATCATCAATAAGGGAGTGATCCAATATGTCCCTGGCCGGAACCCAACTTCTCTCCTCCGGACCGTAACCCTCCCAGTCCACCAAGTATTGGAATCCTCGTCCCCTCCGCCTCGAGTCCAGAATACGATTTACCGAATAGGTGGGTTCCCCATCTACGAGTCGCGGCGGGGGAGGAACCGGAGTAGGCGGATTAAGACGAGACCAAAAACGGGTTTAATCTTGGACACATGAAACACGGGATGAATTCTCCTGTACGCAGGAGAGAGTTTGAGGCAGACTGTCACTGGACTAATAATTTTATTGACAGGGAATGGGCCAATAAATTTGGGAGCCAATTTATTACACACGGATTGGAGTGGAATGTTCTTGGTAGAAACCCACACTTTTTGACCAACGACGTAGACGGGAGGCTTCGACCGGTGGCGATCAGCCTTAGCCTTGGTGCACGCCCCCACCCGGAGGAGAGTCTCTCGGGCTCTCGTCCAGGTACGGTGACACCTCTGGACGAAGGCGTGAGCAGAGGGGACCGCGGCTTCGGATTCCATACTAGGGAAAAGAGGTGGCTGGTAACCTAAACTACACTCAAACGGCGAGAGGCCCGTGGACGACACCGGTAATGAGTTATGAGCGTACTCAACCCATGATAGTTGCTGACACCAGGAAGTGGGATTCTGAGTGACCAAACATCACAATACCCTCTCGAGATCCTGGTTGGCCCGCTCAGTTTGACCATTAGTCTGAGGGTGAAACCCAGAAGACAAACTCACAGTCGCCCCCAATAGTCGACAAAACTCTCTCCAAAATTTGGACACGAATTGGGGACCCCTATCGGAAACCACATCTACCGGGAGGCCATGAATGCGAAAGACGTGATTAACTACAGTGGCCGCTGTCTCCTTGGCTGAGGGCAATTTGGGCAAGGGAATAAAATGAGCCGTCTTCGAGAATTGGTCCACTACGGTTAAAACAACCGTATTACCCAGGGAGGGCGGGAGGGCAGTAACGAAATCTAGCGTGATATGGGACCAGGGTCTCGAAGGGACTGACAGCGGCTGAAGTAACCCCTCTGGAGGTCGATTGGAAGTCTTACCCCGAGCACAGACTGAGCAGGCCAAAACAAACTCTCGGATATCGCGAGCCATGGCCCGCTACCAGGATCGTTGTTTAACCAAAAACATGGTGCGACCGATTCCTGGATGACAAGCCACGTTGGAACAATGACCCCATTGAATGATGTTGGACCGTAACCTCTCCGGCACAAACAACCGGCCCGTTGGGCATCCGGGCGGGGGTGTTACCCCTTCTAAGGCCGTGCGGACCTTCGATTCGATCTCCCAAGTGACTGCAGAGACAACCAACCTCTCAGGTACGATGCACTCGGGAGACACCGGGCGGTCTGAATGATCAAAAATGCGTGACAATGCATCGGGCTTGATGTTCTTAGAACCCGGCCGATAGGAGATGGAAAAATCAAAACGTCCGAAAAATAGTGCCCAACGAGCCTGCCTGGAGTTAAGACGTTTGGCGGACTGAATATATTCGAGATTCTTATGGTCGGTCCAAACCACGAAAGGAACCCCCGAACCCTCTAACCAATGACGCCATTCCTCCAATGCTAGCTTGACGGCGAGCAACTCTCTGTTACCGATGTCGTAATTGCGTTCAGCAGGGGACAGTCGATGGGAAAAAAACGTGCAGGGATGCATCTTGTCGTCCGAGGTGGCACGCTGGGATAGCACTGCACCTACTCCCACCTCTGACGCGTCGACCTCCACCACAAACTGGCGTGTTGGATCAGGGGCCCAGAGAATAGACGCCGATACGAAATGGCTTCTGAGTTTGGTGAATGCAGCCTCGGCTGCATTCGACCACCTGAACGCCGTCTTGGTGGAGGTCAAGGCAGTCAGAGGAGCGGCTAGTTGGCTGAAATTGCGAATAAAACGCCGGTAAAAATTAGCGAACCCCAGAAACCTCTGCAGGGCCTTGCGGGAATCAGGGGTCGGCCAACTTACCACAGCCTTAACCTTGTCAGGATCCATGCGAACCCCCTCAGGCGACACGATGAAGCCCAAGAAAGGAACTGACTGTGCATGGAACGCGCATTTCTCCACCTTGACAAAAAGCCCATTCTCTAACAGCCTCTGGAGTACTCGCCTGACGTGTTGAACATGTTCCTGGAGAGAAGAAGAAAAAATCAATATGTCATCCAGGTAGACATATATGAACTGATCGACCATATCTCTCAACACGTCATTGACGAGTGCCTGGAAGACCGCAGGAGAGTTAGACAGCCCGAACGGCATAACCAAATATTCAAAGTGCCCTCTGGGGGTATTAAACGCGGTCTTCCACTCATCCCCCTCTCTTATGCGAACCAAATGATAGGCGTTTCTAAGATCTAACTTGGTGAAGATGGATGCTCCCTGCAACCTCTCGAAAGCTGAAGACATCAACGGCAAAGGATAAGTATTCTTTACTGTGATGTTGTTCAAGCCTCGGTAGTCAATACAAGGTCGCAGAGAGCCATCCTTCTTCGCGACAAAAAAAAATCCTGCCCCCGCTGGAGAAGAAGCGGGGCGGATGATCCCGGCTGTCAGAGAATCAGAAATATATTTCTCCATGGCCTCCCTTTCAGGAACAGAAAGCGAGTATAATCTGCCCTTAGGCGGAGACATACCTGGTACTAACTCTATAGCACAGTCGTAGGGACGATGAGGAGGAAGAGAAGCGGCCCTGGACTTACTGAACACTTCCTTCAGGTTGAGATACTCCTCGGGCACGTTTGACAGGCTCCCCATCTCATCCTGCAACAAAGAACAAGAAACAGAAAAACCAGCAGACACAAGACAAGAGGCATAACAGGCTTTACTCCACTCAGAGATGGTGTTGCGACCCCAATCCACCCGAGGATTGTGTTGTGTGAGCCAGGGGTGACCTAACACCACCGGAGCCAGTGGTGAGTTGGTGATGAGAAAAGTGATAGTCTCTGAGTGATTGCCTGAGGTGATGAGGGTGATGGGTACCGTGGACAGGCTGATCTCGGGTAGCGATTGTCCATTGAGGGCGCTGACAGAGATCTTGTGACGGAGTGACACCATAGGGATGTGAAAAAGTTGTGCCAGGGAAATGTCCAACAGGTTACCCTCGGCTCCGGAGTCTAACAGCGCCGTCCCATCGTGTCGTCCGGCCGCCCATTGCAACCTCACCGGGAGGAGGGTAGTGGATGAGGCTTTGTTAAGAGATACTCCACCCGACAGTTACCTCAGACCTACTGTCGGGCTTGATCTTTTACTGGGCAGCTCGCCAGGAAATGGCCAGCCGCGCCGCAGTACAAACATAGTCCCCTCATCCTCCGACGATCTCTCTCCTCCCGGGAGAGCCGAGCTCTACCCACCTGCATGGGTTCGTCAACCGACGAGTGACTGACCGTATCGCCAGTGTCGAGGGAAGGATATTCTGGTGTACACTTGCGTCGACCACGCAGATCGCGTTGCTGAAGCCGTGCATCCACGCGTAAGGCTAGATCCACAAGCTCGTCCAATCCGGTGGGTAACTCCACCGTATAAATCTCCTGTTGGATACAGTCAGCCAGCCCATGCAGGAACATATCCCACTGCGCCTTCTCGTTCCACTCACACTCCGCCGCCAGGCTCCGGAACTGAATGGAATAGTCGGAAACGGATCGCTCCCCCTGGCGGAGATCGGCCAGCATGCGCGCTGCCTTGCGCCCGACCAGCGCGCGATCGAACACTCTCCTCATCTCCTGGGAAAGTGAGCGGAACGAGGAACAACATGGATGGCAATTCTCCCACACCGCCGTTCCCCACAATGCTGCCTTCCCTGACAGCAACGTCAGCACTAAAGCCACCTTAGATGCCTCCGTGGCGAAAGTCTGGGGCTGGAGGGAGAAAAACAGAGAACATTTAGTCAGGAACGCTCTACAGAGGTTAGGATCTCCGGCATACACTTCCGGTGTAGGGAGTCTAGGTTCTTGCTGAGGGTTGTTGTTCCCAGGACTGGGAGAATCGGCGGTGTGGGTGGCGCAGCGGGTGATCTTAATAGTTGCAACTGGGTGGTGAGCTCGGACACCTGCGCTACTAACGCCTGCACAGCTCGTCCGGTGTTCAACATATTCTCCTCCTGTTGATCCATACGAGCGTTGTTGTTGGCTAACAGTTCCTGAAAACCACGAGCCTCCGCTGAATCCATACTGTGGTCAGATCCTTCTGTCATAAATAAAGACTGGAGGATTCAAGTTGCGGAAACAAGAACGTTTATTGCAAACACGTCAGACAGGTGAAACTGAGGAAACAAGGTTGAGCTCTCCGTAGGTTGGGGCAGGTAGCGCAGGGAAACAATGGGCAGCCAAGTGTCCGGTGATAGAGTCCAGGAAAACGGCAGAGATCAGGAATCACGGAAGCAGGAAGCAGGAACGGACGAAAACCACTGACCATGACACGGCAGACAATCTGAGGATCTGACAACACAAGACAGCATGACAGGATCTAACATAGCCCCTGTAAATGATCCCCAGCTGGAGCGAATCAGCCTCAATCAGACACACCCACACACACAACAGAGCGAGGATGGGACCGTGAGCCCATGAACCGTGACATTATTTTGTCGGGATCGATGTATTCTAAAAATAAAGCAGGCCTTGTTCTGTCAATCAGCGTCATTTCAGGATTGATCATTGCCGGTTTACCGGTTTATTAGTTCAAAATTAGCGCGTACAATGATGAGCTGACTAGCACAACATTGACTTACAGAGTTTGTATTTAAAAAGTCAAAGAGCAAACATTAGATGATTTTTAAGGTTTCCACAAAAAGTACATTGACTACCTGTATATCTTCATTTTAACGCTTCATTTTAGTTTTCAAATCCTAAATACTGTTGTTATAGGCCTATTTATTGAACAATAGGCATAGCTACAATTTTATATAAAAAAAAAAATAAACTGTTCTTTCTGCTCAGTAGATCAGTAGATAATTTCCACTGGCAGATGATTTGTGTATATACAGTAGTTGTTAGATCTCAAGAAGAAGCACGACACCGTATCTCTATTCCGAGGCTCTCATTTATTCTGAACAGTAACTTCACATCTGCACGCTAAACATACTACTCTTCCTTTTTACTCTCCTCCTTCTCCTCTTCCCCCTACTTAGCACCAGTTATTACTTAAGACACAACATTTCCCCTCTTTGTAAAACACAATTCTTAACCAGAAGAAAAAACATGTACTCTGAATAAAGTAGTTGTAACTTGTAACAACCTAGGCTACTATTCAGTAACAGTCTTTACAGAACATTCAATGTCATATATATTGCCTAAACTGATAACATTAATACATGAACGGTCAGCAAACAGTCTATTGACATTTGAACAAATTCAACAGCATTTCTTTACAGTTACTTCAAACACTTTTGTAACCAGTAGTGCTGAACTCATACAGAACAATTGTCTTTCCTTTTAAGCTACATTGTGCGCAACTGAGATACAGGACAGTCCTGTTTAGGTTATCACATAGTCCTTGTGCCAATTAGGCATACGCCTCATACGTGAGACTCTCACCGGATTGTGTGTAGTGTTAAGTGTTTGCTGTAACGTATTACTAGCACAGTCAGTCAATCCAGGTGAGTGTGCCAGGTGAGCGGCATTCCACTTTTTTCCATCACTGAGCAAGAATGTGTTGGGTCCCACTCTCTTCTCTACTCTTACAGGAGCAGAGAATCTCGGATGACCTTTTGGAGTTGCGCGCGGAAGCTTTATCCTCACTCTCCCTCCCACATCAAAGAGAGGAGTGCGAGCACTGCGTTTGAGATCTGTGTATTGTTTCATTTTATCCTGTTACTTTTTCACATTTGCACGGACAGCAGCAAGATCACTTTTGCCCTCACCATGTAAAGGTAGGATGTTAAGCTTGGTTCGCATCTTCCTCCCATACAATAGTTCATATGGTGACACGCCCGTAGTGGCATGCGGTGTTGCCCGGTACACCTGCAGCCACTCTGTGACAGCTCTGTTCCATGGTTGTGTGTGTTGAATTGCTGTCTGGATGCACCCTTTCAGTGCGCGATGAAATCTTTCGACAGCGCCGTTAGATGCCGGATAGTACACTGATGTACGGATATGTTTTATGTCTCGTTGTTTCAAAAACTCAGCGAAGACAGCAGAAGTGAACTGGGTACCATTGTCCGCAACAATGCACTCTGGGTTGCCATGACGACTAAAGACAGTGCTCAGAAATTTGACAACATCCTCAGTAGTCGCACTGCTGGCAAATGCAAGTTCTGGCCACTTGGAATGATAGTCTTTGAGTGTTATAGCATATCTACAAGCAGGGGTGGCTGTTTCGAATGGTCCGACGACATCCAGACCCAATTTTTTCCATGGGCCCTCAGGAAACTGAACTGGCTGCAGGGGTGCTGGGTGTGTCACCTGAGTTTTGTCATTAGACTGGCAGGGAATGCATGTAGAGACTGTTGACTGGACCTGAGAGTCCATCTGCGGCCACCAGTAAAGTTCCCGTAGTCTCTGTTTTGTACGCACTACTCCCTGGTGAGCCTCATGTGCCAAGGAAATCACGGTGTGTCGAAGGGCTACAAGGACTAACAGCCTCGTTCCTCTGAAAATTAAAGCATCTTTTACTGAGAGTTCGTCTCTCACTCTGAAATATGGAATCAAGTCCTGACTCACTGCTTTGATGGAGGGTGGCCAGCCACGTGTGATTTGCTGTCGTAGTTTCTCCAGTTCAGGATAAGCAGCACAGGCAGTTTCAAAGTCAGTCACAGAAAGAGAGCATAATGTTGAGGAAATGAATGCTACAATTTCAGGCTCCACGTCAGTAGAGGAATCAGCAGGTGCAGGTATGGGAAGACGAGACAAGCAGTCTGCTGTGTGATTCAGGGAACCAGGCCGATAGACAACGTTGTAATCAAAACAAAGCAGACGTGCTGCCCAGCGAGCAATCCGCATTCCGGCTCTTCCCATTCCTTTTGTGGTTAGTAAGGTGGTGAGTGCCTGGTGGTCTGTGCGGAGTGTAAAGCGATGGCCCCACAAGTAAGTTCGCCATTTCTCAGTAGCCCACACACATGCCAGGGCCTCCTTCTCTACTATAGAATATTTTTTTTCAGCATCAGTAAGTGTGCGGGAAGCGAAAGCCTCTGGTTTTTCTGTTCCATCCGATTGTATTTGGGCGAACACTGCACCCAAACCATAGTCACTTGCATCTGTTGAAATTACTTAATGGATTGTGGGGTCATAAATGTCCTCAAAGCTGTTTTGAGCAGCAGGAGTCCAAGCAAACAGTCCTTTTTCCTTAGCGCACTCACGCATTGGGGCAACAACTGTCGCAAATCCAGGAAGAAATTTTTAGTACCACGACACTAATCCTAGGAAGGATTGCAGAGATGTTGCATCTGATGGATGCGGAACTTTACGGACAGCGTCCAGATGCTCCTGGTCAGGTAAGATGCCCTTAGCATTGATTGTGTGTCCCAGGAACCGCAGTGAAGTCTGTCTAAAATTGCATTTTTTCTCATTTAGCACAAGTCCTGCCTCTTTCAGTTTCTGCAACACAGTGCTCAGGGTCACGTCATGCTCATCCACCATTTCTCCGTACACAATGAGATCATCCAGGTAATTTTTTACGCCTGGTACTCCCTCCAGGATGGTGGCCATCATCTTTTGGAAAGCAAAGGGCGCCGAAGCCAAGCCATAAGGAACCCTACAAAATCTGAACAGGCCATCATGTGTGATGAAGGCTGTAATATCTCTACTATCATCATGCAGGGGAAGCTGATAGTATGCATTAGCTAAATCGATAGTAGAAAAGACTGTAGCACCCCTAAGGCTGGTAAGCATTTCATCAATGTGTGGTAAGGGATAACAGTCGGTAATGACGGCTTTGGTAACTTCCCGTAGATCAGCACACATCTGTATCCCAACAGTTTTCTTCCCTGTAACAACGATGGGAGATACCCATGCCGAAGCATCCACACGTTCGATCACACCAGCTTTCTGCAGACGGTCTAATTCAGCTGAAACAGAAGCTCGGACTGCAAAGGGTAAGCGTCAGAATTTCTGACGCACAGGTTTCACTGGGGGGTCAATTTTTACTTTGTGGACAAAGTTCTTTACACATCCTATTTCGGTATCGTCCACGGGTGTGGTATTGGTGGTCATGATGGAAGTGCAGACATTAACACCATTGATTTGAAGTTTCAGGGCAGAAATCAAATCCATGCCCAGCAGAGCAGTCCCTTTATCCACAACGAAAAATGTGGCCGCAGCTAATGCATTGGAGACACCTGCTTGTGCTTGCAGACATCCAAGTACAGGTATGCATTCCTGAGTATAAGTCACAAGTCGGATGGCAGGTGTAGATAATTGTGTGTCACTGAAGTAGCGTTTATAAATATGGAGGGGTAATATGGACACAGAAGAACCTGTATCCACGACGAAATGTACTGTGGTGCCAGGTGAAGCAGGAGTATTAACAGTCACTTTGCAATGTAGTTTCTGTGGTGCATCAGTCGAGTTCTCTAAGTACAGTACTGTGACGTCATGCACTTGCACCTCACGCACATCACTTGCTGGAGCTGAACGGCACACTCGCGCAAAATGTCCCTTCTTGTTGCATAATTTGCAATAAAGTTTTGCAGCAGGACATTGTGCTGAGTTAGCTAGGTGCTTGTCTGAACCGCATCTGAAACATGACTTACGGGCATAAGAAGCGGGGGCAGCAGCTGGACGTGAACGATGTTTCCCTCTCGCATGGTGTGACTTAACTTGTACAGCTCGCACTGGAGCATCCCTGTCAGACGTCATTCTTTTTGCGTGCTCAGCCGCAGCTTCTAATTGTATTGCAAGGCCGGTTGCTTTCTGTAATGTCAGGTCCAGCTCGAGTAACAGTCTCTGTCTAATATCGCTTTGTAAATGCTCCAGCAATTGGTCACGAATCATATCGTCGACTTTATCACCAAAGTCACAGTTAGCGGCGAGTGCATGCAAAGCAGCAACGTACTGTTGTATGTTTTCGTGTGGGGCTTGCACTCTTTTTCTGAACGTATGCCGCTCCACGACAACGTTAACTTTTGGCATGAACTGTCTTTTTAAAGCAGCGACAGCAGTATCATATTTCTCACCGGTGTCGGGCAGAGCGTAAAAGATGCGTTGACCCTCGGCACCTAAACAATGACGTAGTGTAGCTCTCTTCCGAGCATCAGGCCATGCAGTGCCCACTGCGTTGATTACCAGCAAATAATTGTCAAAGATGCGTAACCACATGTCGAATGGCATGGTAGGGTCTCCCGGGCAGAACAGGAACATTGCCGGTGCAGAGACATTCACAGACATTTTTTAATCAGTCAATAAAGTCAGTACTGAAAAGTTAGTATCCTCGTCGCCAATTTGTTAGATCTCAAGAAGAAGCACGACACCGTATCTCTATTCCGAGGCTCTCATTTACTCTGAACAGTAACTTCACATCTGCACGCTAAACATACTACTCTTCCTTTTTACTCTCCTCCTTCTCCTCTTCCCCCTACTTAGCGCCTCCAGCGGCAGCACCAGTTATTACTTAAGACACAACAATAGTCCATATTTAAGGTAGCCTATTTCACTGCAATACATAACTATATCTATAGTAGGCTATATATGAGGGGAAGTCGTGGCCTAATGGTTAGAGAGTCGGACTCGTAATCCAAAGGTTGTGGGTTCGAATATTGGGTCCGGCAGGGATTGTTGGTGGGGGAGTGAATAACCAGCGCTCTCTCCTCCTTCAATACCACGACTGAGGTGTCCTTGAGCAAGGTACCAAACCCCCAACTGCTCCCCGGGTGCCGTAACATGGCTGCCCACTGCTCCGGGTGTGTGTTCACTTAGGATGGGATAAATGCAGAGAATACATTTCACTGCTGGTTATATACTCTCTATATAATCGTGTATGTGACAAATAAAAAAAATCTAATTCTAATATATTGGTTAGAGGAGGGGAAAATACTTTAAAAAGCATAATTTACGTAAGTGGTGTCCAGGAATAATAATAATAATAATAACAATAATAATTCTGGAGGACCCTGAATTGGGTCCTCCAGAAGGTCCTGGAAGGGTTTGTCTGTAATTATTTGTTGCCAATGTAATATTGTATTTTTATTTGTTTCATTTCACTGTGTAGAGTAGGTAACGCTGTTCTCCCAAATAGTGGGTGGGTGTGTTACTGTAAATAATTTACTGAACAAATTACTGCTAAGAAAAAAATCTCAGCTGCCTTTAATTTTTAGTCAGTGTGGCTTTATGAGTCATTTCTAATTAAATTTAAATAAATTGTCAGAAAAAGTTTAATCAAGTTAAGTTAACATTATAAAATAAAGGGAAAAATGTCATGACTTACTGAACTTTTTTAACAGTGTAGAAAACAATCTAACCTATCTAATGACATTAATTTGTTTAAACACTACCTGTTGTAGGATCAATGATGAGGTTTCTAAAGACCTTCTACTGTACAGAGATTTCTAAAGAAAGAGAGATGAGCAAGAGTTTAGTGTTTAACTCAGTTAAAGTTTAATGAATATGGACATATAAGTAAAATATACAAATGTTAAGTTGTTGTACAAATAAAAAGGTTAGGAATAATTTCGTTTCAATTGTGTTTTATTTATTCGGTGGGCCTCCAACATACATTTTTCCTAGAGCCTCCAAATGTCTGAAGAACTGGCCCTGCGTTTATGTTACATTGTTACTATTTATGGAAAGTTAAAGCTGCATTCTGTAATGTTTTTTGGTTAAAATGGTCCAAAATTAATTATTGAGCAAGTACTTAACCAATCAGTGTTCAAAACTATCTCCTTACCTTAACCCGACTCACAACAGTAAGCTTGAAATAATGTTTCTAATTTGAGTGTTTTGGGTCGGTTTCCGAGTTTGCCACAGTTAGTCTTTGCGTCACTACATCACGTCTGTATTCATAAAGTTGGGGGAGTCATGGCCTAATGGTTAGAGAATCGGACTCGTAATCCAAAGGTTGCGAGTTCGAGTCTCGGGCCGGCAGGAATTGTGGGTGGGGGGAATGAATGTACAGCAATCTCTCCACCTTCAATACCACGACTGAGGTGCCCTTGAGCAAGGCATTGAACCCCCAACTTCTCCCCGGGCGCCGCAGCATAAATGGCTGCCCACTGCTTCGGGAGTGTGTTCACGGTGTGTGTGTTCACTGCTGTGTGTGTGCACTTTGGATGGGTCAAATGCAGAGCACAAATTCTGAGTATGGGTCACCATACTTGGTCGTATGTCACGTCACTCACAGTCACTTAATAAAGAAGGAGTCCCAGCTGGCTATTTTGTAGCCTCTTCTTACAGCAGCTGGAATAATTAAACTTGTCTTTTTAGCACAAGTTCTAAGGAATATTTAATTGCTTTTTGTGGTTGAAAGAACAATTTCTTTTGATGACATTCGAATGGTATGACAATTAGAGATTAGGCTGTACAGAAACTGAAGTCTACAGATAACGCTAAAACACTAAATACACTCGATTTATTGTAAAACCTTTTTTTTCAGTTGGTCAGAACAAAACTGGCAGACATTTTACCTACCTAACATCTTATTTTGGACATATTTCCAAGACACGGTATCTGTAATTCTGGAGTACAGTGAATATCCACACTGGTGCATTGACAGACAGCCCACACAAACACCTCAAAACATTAGATTTATCCTCGCTGAGGAGCCGTGCCGATGCACAACACCCGTAAAAGAAGATAATTCCGCACATAATTGCAATAGCAGGTTTCACACAGAGATGACAATTAAGTGGCTACAGCTTTAAATTTGGTTGTTACATCGTTGAATTTTTAATTGAAAGTTATTTTGTGTTACATTGTTACTTTTTAATGAAGGCTAAATTACTTTTGTATTACATGATTCATATTTTTGGAAACTTAAGTTACTTTCGTTTTGCTTTTTAACTTTCTAAGAAAAGGTACTTTTGGTTTTCTCACAGAGATCTTTTCCTCCAGAGTGGAAGTGGATATTATGAAGTAAATTTAACAAGTAAAGCTATTCATAAGTTGTTATTTAAAACCCCTTATTTGATTATGTAACATGCATTACCTGTAATACATTTCCTCAACACTTTAGAAAGGTGAAGAGATGAAATAAGATTTGCTCTTCGATCTAAATTGGAAGTTGATTTGTATTCCCTCCTCCATTACAGGAGCAAACCATCCCAGTTCTTGTTGCACTGCACTGTGGATTCATGCAATTGGAAAATAAACTACTTTCCATTTGCCTTCATAGTTTTTATTGTTCTTGTTTTCTCATGCTTTACAAGATATGCTTGAAAGAACATAAACTTCAAAACATTTCCACCGGCCTGTTTCTATCTCCTCTCCATCAGGGCTTAAGCCCCAGCAGTAAGCTGTTACATCGCATCCTGTTTGCCACATTAATTTCCTGCGCTTAACAATATTTTAGCATAATTAACAGGAGTGAGCCAATCTGCTGCTCATTGATTCCTCCTCTTTCTCTCTTCCTCTCAGAAACACACACTCAAAAGAGGGTGAAAGTCTGGCTTGCTTTATTAATGAGGACCATCTGTGCAGAGGCACAGTGAAGGAGAGAAAGAGAGAGGGAAAAAGATGAAAAGACAGCAGAGAGAAGAGGAAAGGAGAGAGTGTTGAGAGGGAGCTGTGAGAGCTCAATAGAGGAGTTTGAGGTCTGAACTGAATCTGATCAAGATCCTGGGTGAGTCTAAAAACTGTAGGAAGACAAGGAGAACAGTTTTTCTTCCTCTAATGTCTTCCTTTAAACTCATTGTGATAAATCAATAGTCCACTCAATTATTTACTCACTCTCCTTTTTCATCCCAAATTTGAAGATTTTTACTAAAGAATATATGAATTATGAAGGCAATCCAAATAGTAGGCTAATAGTTAATAGTAATTTTGATTTCATGCGGATTTTAAATGTTGGTCTTTCCCTCAGACAAAGCTTTCATCTGCATTCAGTATACTTGTTACAGAGCATAGTCATGCAGACCTATTTATTGATATTTGTGCATTTATGACATTTATAAGCTATATATATATAAGCTATATATTAAGTTGTTGTTGTATGTTGCTGTACCTTGTATTCCTCTGATAAAAATAACAGCATGTGGGTTTGAAATCATAAGTAGCACCTGAGTAGTTAATGACAAAACGTTTGTGTTCATTGGGGAAACAAACACTTTAACACTTCAACAACTGTTCACATATATTATAAGACACACTATTTTTAAACACACTGCAGTCTGTTCAGTTAGTACCAGTTTTCATAAACTGAGAAACTGAAAAAGAAACTGCTAAGCAGGTGTTACAGCTTATTTTGTTAGCTTTTTTTGTTTAAAGGCTTGAATGCAAACTTAAACTTTGGATCAAACAGATGGTTTAATTAACAACAGTGTGACACCGCATTGACGATGTGAATATTATAAATACATATATACATACAATATTTCTTAGGTTTTTAAAGTTGTAAAAACAGAAAAAAAAAACTGAAAATTAAGAATATATCATTTCTGCATTTCAAGGTCACTAATGAAGTGCTGGAGAACTTGATCATCAGTTTTACACAAATTGGTGCAGTTCACACAGCTCAAGTGCTGGGGGCATGCAAATACTAGAATTCATTTACATCTTCCAATTAAACTTTTCACTCAATTTTTTAATGCGTAATATAAGACTTTTGGACCCCACTGTATTTTATTATAATGCTCAACAGATCATTCAATTCATTCAGATTAGTGTTGTCAAATCGATTAATCACGATTAATCACATCCAAAATAAAAGTTTGTGTTTACATAATGTATATGTGTGTGCTATGCAGTGTTGGGGAAAGTTACTTTTAAAAGTAATGCATTAAAATATTGCGTTACTCCCTAAAAAGTAACTAATTACATTACTTAGTTACTTTTTATGGAAAGTAATGCGTTACATTACTTTTGTGTTACTTTTTAAATCTGGGCAGGGCTTTCTTGTTTGTTTTTAGTATAAAGTTCTAGTTTTGGCAAACGTAAAAGCCCTTTCACACCAAAAGTGAAAAGAATAAGCTTCAGGCTGAAGGGAAAGTAAATTCACGTCTGTACAATAAAACAAAGAAGAAGAAAGTTCAACTCTTCAGCAATAAAAGAGAAGCACAAATGCTTATCTAGAGTAATTTTTATTTATTAGTATGGTTGAATTGGATCATTGAAGGTCAGCAGCAAAGACATTGGTTAATAAAATGAGATTAAATACAAAGGATATTTGTGTTATTTAACATTTATTTAGTGCTGGTTTGCGTCATATTCTGAGTTGCATTTAACTTTTTTTATTCGTTTTGAGGAATGCTGAATCTGTTTTTTTTTGTGAGTGAGATGACTTAATGCATGTTCACATTTATTCTAGAACTACAGTAACATCTTACTCCCGATTTCTCAATGTCAATCAATAAATGGGAAAAAAAAGTAACTGGCGTTACCTTTTTGAAAAAGTAACTCGGATATTTTCTTGTAAATTAAAAAGTTATGTGTTACTTTACTAGTTACGTGAAAAATTTGGTGCTATTTATGTGTACAGTATATATAAAAACACACATACATGTATATATTTAAGCAATGTTTACAAATATATGTATATTAATATTGAAATATTATTTATATTATATATATAAATATTTATTACATATTTCATCCGTGTGTGTGTGTATTATTTTATTATTTTGGATGTGATTAATCGATTTTACAGCCCTAATTCAGATGGTTAGAAATGTTATGAAACTTGATTGGGATTTTTAATGCATTCATATTTCAATGTAAATGAACTGCTAATCTCTTAAGCATTATGTTAATGGCTTATTAATGAAAGCTATTATATAGTGTTACCAAATTCTCTTTTCTTCTTTAATTTGCTTATTTATTAGTGCCGCTCTGTACCTTTCTTTCTGATGTTTTCAATTGGAAATAGTTAGCTGATGTAATGTAAATTCATTTGTCATTCACCAATAAAATCAATGTACAGCAGGTAGAGGAATTAATCATTGTTAATGAACACAAGGCAAGCTCTTAATTAGACAACCAACTGCAGGTTTGACCCAAACAGATCCATAGCAGCTCATATAGTCGATAAGAAGATATCGCTTTGCTAATGCCTGACTATGATTCTTTTAAATTGAGATATGCAGAAAACCTGTACTGAGTTTTCATTACCAACAGTCTGAATAATCAGTTCCACCCTGCAAACATATTCAATCTAATGACCGGCCCCATTTAAACCTTTTTACACTTTCACAGGTCCATTTTATTGTACACCAAGTGCACCAAATAAAATCTTCTATAAAAGTATTAAAATATGTGCAGTGTTTCACAATCGCTAAAAGAAATCATGGCTTTCTGCTTGAAATTTCAGATCATTCTTTGATTGTTTTAAGTGGGATATATATGCTGAGCAGCAGATGAATGCATAATGGTGGTGGGCTGTTGTAAAAACATGTTTAGATTAGATATTTCCACAAATGTGGCATAAAAAAAAATCAGCATAACAATCAGGCCCAAGTCAAAGTCCTACTAACTGTCACCACAGTAATACACAAAAACCTGCAGATATAAGTGGGCCGGGAAACAAGCTGATTTCCATTCTAATGGACACTCTCGGAGGGAGCGCAACTCCAGCATGGAGGTTTCTCGTCGGCTTACCGGTTAATGAGCTCAGTTTAGAGATGCACAAAGAGCATTTATGAGCATCCACAGGGAAATACCCAACAACCCGATATCGGTTTCAGGGTTTGTTAAGAAGAATAGCTCTTTTTACGAGACACGTTAATGGTTATATGTAGAACAAAAATATCTAAGGAAAGGACAAGTAAAAAGCACACGTGCAAAAAAAACATGCATATAAAGCGTCCTTTGTGTGCCCATGGGAGGCAGTGAACGCTCCGTAAACACGACGCGCTGAAGATCACGACCCTCAGTCACAAAGCACAGGCTGGGGCGAAAAACATGAAATGTCCTCCAGAGATGCCGTAATTGCCTGTTCCTCTTTTGCAATAATCCAATTACCTTTTCCATCTGATTATATTTGGAGAGTATTATGTTATGTTTTTTGAAAAGGGCAAGCTGGCCATGCTATCAAAGTCACGGGACACGTAATTATATCATACCACTGGGTCACCATTGTAGGCTGCGGGTGGCTCGGACAGGACTGGAGGAAGATTTTGTGTCCCTGAAAGCCGAACCGCAGGCCCCGTCCTCACATCTTAAGAGTTGTAATTAACCAGGGTCACTTCTGAGAACCACACACTGACGGAAGTTTATCAGCCTCCGCTAACATAAAGGACTAAAACCAATTTTGTGATAATTAGGTTGTCTTTACCAAAACTGCTGGTCTACTGGTGTGAGTAAAGCAAGTAATCTGCATAGTGATATTTTGGTTCTTTTATAGCGACCTCCCCAGTACACAAACACTGGAGGAAACACTGTGGGATGGTGGACGGTAATGGAGATGCTCTAATTTGTTTTTTTGTTTTTTGCTTATTAAATGCGCATCTAGATGGTACTTTACAGGAATGGACAGCATACTGAAATTCAATAAGGCAACAATCTAACTAACAGCCCAATTTATATTAGCTGTCTTTAATTATGTACAAAATTGACCCCTCTTTCTTTGAAAGAAAGAAAGAAAGAACCCCTCTAGTCCTAATAAATAGTTGACAGGCTCATGAACAGGCTGCCTAAGGCTCATAAACTAGATTTATAAAATACATATGTTGTGCATGATTTCTATATCTGAAAATGCTTCAGTCATTTAGCGGCTCATTAACACCCGGAACCAGGCTAAAACTTAATCCTCGTGGTCGCAGCTGCATTTGCTCGCTCTTTTTAAGGCGATGTTTTTCTGTGCAACTCTGTGGCCTGGTCCACCACAAACTGAGTCTACTAATGGGCCTGCGGCCTGAGCCGCAGCGCTGTAATCTCACTAATTGCTAATGTGGAATGATGAAACATGCATGAGCTTTTGTTCTGCCTCATGTTTGAATTCTTTCTCTTGTTCAGCAGAACTCTGATGGCTCTCTCTCTCTCTGTGTCTTTCTCTCTCTCTCTCTTATATTCTCTCTCTGTGCATTTTCTCCAGCTGCTAGAAATGGTCCATTAGCCAGCCCCATATTTTCCCCCTTTAGAATCCAATTTGTGGATGTAATTGCACTCGCTCTGTGTTTTTTTTTCTTCTGTAATTTTTCTGCGTAGTTTGCGTAGTAGAGTCACAGAGCAAGACTTACGTGTTTATAATAACACACAGGGTCAAAAGGTCAAATTTGATGGGGTAAGTCTTTTGCCGAAACACGCAAAGCAATATGTGGTGACTTTCACCCTCATCTTCTTTCTTTCCCCCAATGCAACAAACTCCCCAATGAGCAGGACGTTGACTTAATAATGCATTACAGGCTCAAGAGAGAGTCACTTTTTATATCAAGTGTTTTGGCGTCTGTCTCCTGTGATCTAAAGCAGAGCTGCTCTACTGGTGAGTTGCAACCTAAAAATGGGTCACGGGTCTATTTTGATTGGGAAAAAAACAATGCTAAATGCATCCTCTTGTCTTTTGAAACATGTATGAGTTACTCCCTTCTATATGAAAAACAAAATGAAATATTTACAGTCAAATGTCCAGTCTGCTTCTTTCCATAAATGGTGACAACAGCAATTTTTATAGGACAAAGACTTAAATTTCAGTTCACTTTTTGCACAAAACTATGATATGTCTTCAAAATATGTTATTTCATTGCTGTCACAATTAACGTTATGGCCAGTAACCATTAAATGACCAACTTTGCATTCAAAATATTAATAAATACTATAATAGAATATATAATAATATATTAGTATTTTGTTATGTACTTTTGTAATTTTTAGTATTATTTGTAATATTATTATTATTTGTATTATTTCTATTTAGCTTTGATTTATTTTTATGGTAACACTTTAGATTAGGGAACACATATTTACT
This sequence comes from Schizothorax lantsangensis, assembly GCA_027422415.1. Classification (NCBI taxonomy): domain Eukaryota; kingdom Metazoa; phylum Chordata; class Actinopteri; order Cypriniformes; family Cyprinidae; genus Schizothorax; species Schizothorax lantsangensis. Next base: position 27,139,432 of record CM049847.1, on the reverse strand, counting down.
ATTAACTAAGAGTGAATTAATATGTGCCTAATAAGTACTAATAAACAGCAAGTATGCTAGTAATATGCATGCTAATAAGCAGCTAGTTAACAGTGACAAGTGGTCCTTAAAATAAAGTGTTATGATTTTTATTTTAGTTTTAGTAATTTTACTACTTTTACATAAACTTACTTATTTTAGTATTTTCCAAGTCAATATTTAAAATGTTCTTATACATTAAGTTTTTTATCTAACATTTTATTTGATTTCAGCTTTATTTAAATGATCCAAAAACATTTTTAGTACTTTTAAAACTTTGTTTTGTTATCAACATTTTTTTATTTATTTTCACACACAACATCACAACACAATATCCATTCAAAACAAACAAAACACAACAAAACAACAAACGCATACTCCCTATTCAAAAAGTCAAATCAAAAGGGAGAGAGAGAGGGAGAAAAAAAACACACAAGAAAAACATAAGTCATTCCTTTATATAATCACGTATATTAGAGGAAAAACACTGCCAAGCATCAATAGTGGAAGGCTTGTCCCCATTAATTCGCACTGTTGTACATTCACAAGTTACTATTTGCAGGAGGCTATGGATCCAATATGTTTTTCCACACATGTGCGGCGTAAACCAGTTCTGTATTATTGTCTTCTTCGCTGCCGTAAAACCAGCAAACAACATTCTCTTTTGTATTAAGCTTATACAGAGACCAGAATCATCATTAAGAAGACACAAACTTGGGTTAGCAAACCAATCAATTTGTAGTAAGGATGATAAAACCAGGTTTACATGTGTCCAAAGATGAATGACGATGGGACACTCCCAAAACATATGAAGAAAAGTACCTGATGATGCAGTGTTACATATATGGCAGTTAAAATTTGGTTGTAGTTTCATTTTGAATCTTTTGTAAGGAGTTATGTATGCTCTATGAATGACTTTGAAGTGAATTAGACAATGAGCCAAGTTTTTAGATGTTAAGCTGAGGTTAGACCACACCCTCTCCCAGTCGACAGATAAATTAAGGTCAGATAATTCCCTATTCCAAATAGTTTTAATAGAAAGAGGTTTTGTAATGCAATCAATAATCTTATTATATATCAAAGAAACCGACCAGCAGATGGTGCAATCCAATCCCGCATAGGATGAGAGGAAATGGGAAAAGTCCACGGAACTCCATACTCTTTGAGAGCAGAACGCAACTGAAGAAAGACAAAATATGCTGATGCAGGTAAACAAAATTTGGTTCTTAATGTCTGAAATGAACAGAGGCCCTGGTTATCATATATATCACCGCACGTGTTTACCCCTAAAGAAGACCAAGAGGGTTGGACAAATGGACGATTTCCGCATACAAAATTAAGATTGTGCCATAAAGGTGTACTGTTACTATATTTGAAGGGTCCTCCTATCCGACGTTCAACCGTTTTCCAGATTTTAATAGAGTTAGCCACAACCGGACCAAATTTACAATTATCACCTTTTTTTCCTGTGCCAGTAAATAAAATATCTTGAAGTCTATTTGGAATAACCTTGTCAGCTTCAATCACCCTCCATGAAACTGTAGATTGAGGATCAACCCAATTATGAAGAGCCTTAAGCTGGAACGACCAATAATATAATTCAAAATTTGGTACAGCCAGTCCTCCTGCGCTATTAGGATGTTGTAATGTGGTAAGTTTAATTCTGGGGCATTTATCATTCCAGATAAACTTAGAAATTATGGAGTTGATCTCCTTAAAGTAACCTGGAGGGGGAGAAAGTGGTATCATAGAGAAAAAAAAATTTAATCGAGGTAACAAATTAATCTTAACAGTGGAGATTCTTCCTTGGAGAGAGACTTTAAGATTCTTCCATCTTTGAATGTCATTTTTGACCTTAACTAAAATATTATTAAAATTGTCTCTGGCAATCTTATGAATGTTGTTATACATGGTAATGTCCAAATAGGTGAAAGATTCATTAATAGGGATAAATGAGGGAATAGAAGAATTAACTTTAACATTGTTAATTGGCATTAAAGCAGATTTGCTCCAATTTATTTTATATCCTGATAAGATACTAAAATTATAAAATTCCTTAATTATACTAGAGACTGAAACGTCAAAGTGGTCTAAATATAGAATAATATCATCAGCGTATAATGAAATACTATGATTATGATCATAAATCTTAATCGATACTTCAGATTTCCTGATGGCTTGTGCTAAGGGTTCAAGAGATAGACAAAACAATAAGGGGGAAAGCGGACATCCCTGCCTCGTTCCCTGCTGTAAAGGGAACAGGGGGGAAATAATATTACCAGTTATGACTGATGCTGCAGGTGAGTGGTATAATGTCTTAATCATAGAAATGAAGTGTTCACCGAAGCCGAAACATTGCAGAACTGCCCACATATAATTCCACTCTAGCCTGTCAAAGGCTTTTTTTGCATCAAGTGAAAAAACTGCACAAGGGGTCGAGTGGGAGTCCGCAAAGTCAAGAATATGAAAGAGTCGACACATATTGTCAAACGCATTGCGCCCTTGATGAAACCGGTTTGGTCCTCCTTGATCAAGCTATGAATTACCTTTTCCATACGAGAAGCAAAAACTTTAGCATAGATTTTCAGATCACATGGGATAAGCGAAATCGGTCTGTAGCTGGAACAATCTAATGGATCTTTCCCTTTTTTAAGAAGTAATGATATCAATGAAGATTTTTGATCCCTATGAAATACCCCATGTTCAATTGCAAAATTAAATGAATTAAGCATAAGTGTCCCTACCAAATCCCAAATTTCTAAATATAATTCAGGGGGGAGACCATCTAGACCCGGCGGTTTGCCCTTTTGAAGACTTTTTAGAGAGACATGGAGCTCCTCCATACTTAATGGGGCCTCCAAAGATTCTTTATCCATCTGTGAGATCTGAGGCAATTCCAATTTATCTAAAAACTGCTTACAAATTGGCAGAGGTGGGTAGTAACGAGTTACATTTACTTTGTTACATTCACTTGAGTAAGTTTTTTGGGTAACTAATACTTTTAGAGTATATTTAAAAATGGGTACTTTTACTCTTACTCAAGTACATTTTTAGTGAAAAAACTGTACTTTTACTTCGTTACTGTGGGCGACGCTCCTCTCGTTACTTTATCTTAATGCAATACAAGTTAAAAATGCTTCAGTTTATTCCAAAAGCGCTGTCTACTTTTCACTGGGCAATGAGCGATGCCCATTCCCAAATGATTCATTCTTTTGAGTCAATTCTGTTCAAAGACTTGATCAAACCAGTTGGCAAACCAGTGAATCGGTTTGTGAATCAGTTTGAATGATTCCTTCAGTTACCTGCCACACACGCTGAGTCGTCTGAAGAGTTGTAACAAAGTTTAAGAACATCAAGAGAGTTGAGCGCAGCGGCACGCGACCTGTTCCAGGAGGAATGCCTTTGCCTAAGCACAATTAATATTGATATTTTCACAATATTTACGCTTGCAGAAATATAGGCTACATTTGTTTACATTTTGCAAAGCAGACGGAAGAAGATCCGTCAATGTGCATTTGTTTCGTTATTTTCAGATGTTCGGTAGCGGTCATGTGAGGAGTTTTCACTCTTCTCCGTGTCAGAGGTTATATACATATAGGCTATAATACATAATTAATATACTTTGAAATATAATTTAATTCAGTGATGCAAATCAGACATTTCATCAGCTGTTACTTCAGTTTTCAGAGTCATATGATCCTTCTGCAATCATTCTAATATATTGATTTATTACCAGTGTTGGAAACAGTTTTGCTGTTTAAATATTTTTTGGAACCTGTGACATTTTGTTCAGGATTATTTGATGACTAGAAAGCTAAAAAGAGCAGCATTGATAATAAATTAACATATTGGAATGATTTCTGAAGGATTATGTGACACTGAAGACTGGCCTAAAGGCTGATAAAAATTCTGATTTGCATCACTGAAATAAATTACATAAAAAAAAAACATTACAAATCTTTTGAACGACAGTGTGTGTGTGTGTGTGTGTGTGTGTGTATATATATATAGATATACATAGATAGATAGATAGATAATTAGATGGATAGATAGATACACACACACACACACAACATAAATTTATCTATATAGCTAAATAAAAATAGACTATAGATATACAGTACCTGTATATGATCCAAAGTAACTAGTAACTAACTACTTGAGTAGTTTTTTTATCTGATACTTTTTTACTCTTACTCAAGTAACTATTCAGACTATTACTTTTACTTGGGTAAATATTTCTAGAAGTACTTTTACTTTTACTTGAGTACAGTTTTTGGGTACTCTACCCACCTCTGCAAATTGGTTCATCAAAATCTGTTTCGGCTTTATACAGATTTGTGTAAAAACCTTTAAATATGTCATTAATTGCCACAGGGTTCGTGGTGACCTGATCATCCGATGATTTTATTGTGCTAATATATGCCTTAGACTCACATTCTTTCAGCCTAAGGGCCAATAAGTGACTAGGTCTCTCTGATTCGAAATAATATTTTTGCTTAGTCCTATGTAAGATAAATTCCGCCTTTGAGTGTGAAAGTAAATCATATTCGTCTTTTAAAGAGGACAGCTGGGTAGCCTGTTGCTCAGTAAAATGTAGTTTTTGTACGTTTTGTAATGATTGGATTAAACTGGTGAATTTTCGCTTTGGCAAGAGTAGAAGAGAAATATATACAGAAACCTTGTATAGCACACTTAGTCGTTTCCCACAGTATTTGAGGATCCACATCAGAGGGCATATTAATTTCAAGAAATTCCTTTATGTATTCTTTTAGAGAAATAATGAAAGTCTGATTACTTGGTAATGATACGTTAAAGCGCCATCTAGGGGACTTGGCTTTAATATCGGAAAGAGAAATATTGCATAACACCGCAGAATGATCGGATAGTAAAATTGGTAATATAGACATGGAGGAATTAGAGGAAATTAAAGATGGGCTGAAAAATATGTAGTCTATCCTAGAGAAAGTCTTATGTCTATTAGAAGAAAAGTGAAGTCCTTAGATTTAGTATTCTGAATTCTCCAAAGATCGATTAAGTTGAGCTCAGTGATAAATTTATTCAGTAATTTAGAGGATGGATTGGCTGTATCAGATTGAGATTTATCTAAAGCAGGATTTACGACAGCATTAAAATCACCACCCACCACTAGAGGGCAATCAATCTGCTCAAGTACAGTTTTGGAAACCTTTGTGAAGAATGCACTGTCTGTCTCATTCGGACCGTAGATAGAGACCAATGCTAACCTAGTATTATGTATTTTGCAACGGATAAAAACAAATCTACCCTCCTCATCATTTCCGAGGTGTTCAATCGTTAAATGTAACTTCCTGTTAACAAGGATAAGCACCCCCTTAGTTTTATTAAGAGCGCAGGAAAAGGCTGCTAATTTATAATACTTATTCTGGAAACGTGCCACGTCAGATTGTTTTAGATGTGACTCTTGTTTTAGGGTACAGGAAATAGATTTACGGTGTAAATATTCTAATGGCTGGACTAAAGTCGGGAAAAAATTGTAGTGTGACATTGTCCTGCGTGCATTTCACCGGATAAGCCTTCCGAGCACCTTTCAGGATCTCCGATCTGTCATCCCATCTTAGTACGCGGAAGATGAGAGTGCGCGGACGATCAGAGTTTTTCCTTCCGTCATATACGCGATGTGCCCGGTCAATCTCGATGTTACGGTCCCTCAAGGAAGGGATCCACTTGGAAAGATTAACTCTGAGGAAACCAGCCACGTTGGAGCCCTCCGCCCCCTCTGGCAACCCCACCAGCCGCACGTTATTCCTCCTGCTCCTATCCTCAGTATCTGTCATCTTCTCGGTGAGTCGCTCCAGCTGATTTCTTAAGTCCGTGACTGTCCTCCTATCCTCACGTGCAGCTGCCTGAACGGAATCAACCCGGTCACGTGTCTGCTACGCCGCGGTAGCTAGCGCCTCAAGCTCCGCTCTCAGCTCTTTAACAGAATTGTTAGTCGCTTGTATGTCCGCACGCAGTTCACGCAATGCTGGAATTAGCAATGCTGGAGTCCACTGCCGAAGTCACAACCGAATCCAAAGTGCTTTGCTGCTCTTTAAATGCTAGCTTGATACCATTAGCGATAGCATCATCGAGATCCTCTCTGGAGATGGTGGAATCTTTGAATTTTTTCTTCTTTGGTGATTGCTCAATCTCTCCTTTCCGATCGCACTTGACTGCTGAAATACTCATGATGGGTCCAATGCAGAGTGGTTCGAAATTTACTGACAGGATAATATAATATTTGACAAAGTGATCAGAGCGAAGGACTATGCGTGCATCGCTGTCGAAGGGTCACGTGATCCTCACTTTTAGTGCTTTTAATTAAAGGTGGGGTAAGTGAGTTCTGGTAGTCAATGTTGATATTTGAAATCACCAAAACAAACACGCCCCTACCCCAAAAGGGTCTCACCCCTATTTTGATAGCTCCACCCCACACATACGTACAGCAACGATTAGTACTGTGAAACAAAGCAAAACCAATATTATTCACCTATCAAGAAGAAACAAAGCAACATCGGTGTCCGATCGCAGGCCTTTCTGCTCCTTTAGTTCTCTCCAGCGCTGGAAAGCTGATCCGATATTTACACGGGTCCTACTACTTGCCTTATCGTAACACCGTGTCTACACTGGACGTGAGTGGCGCGGCGGGACAAAATACTATAGAACTCATTATAATCAGTGATGCTGTCTACACTGGATGCCGCGCCGTGACACGACAAATCCCCGACAGTAAACTGCTGCCGCGTTCTATTTATGACATATTGACACAAATTTCCAATGATTTTCAACGGTCGCTTTGTCGCGTCCAGTGTAGACAGACCGCGACAGGACAACTGACGCATCCAGTGTAGACAAGCCTTCTTTTGTTCCGCAGACAACAAAAGAAGGCTTTTTTTTTTTTTTTTTCCTCTTTTGTTTTTTTATCCGCCATCTCTATCTTTTTGTTGTCACTCGGCTCGGCTAATGTCCGTCCTGTGCACTGAGCGCTCTCTCCTCACATCATGAGTAGACACGCCCCTTACTGCTGATTGGCTACAAGTTTGTTTTGGTACTGGGCCGACTCAGTTTTCTACGGCGTTTTTGAAAAATACATACCCCACCTTTAACAATAACAACTGTTCTGGAGCTCCTGTTCCCTATCCACTTTTATTGTATGGAACTGAGCAGCATGAACATGCTTCAGAGCATCTCCTTTTGTGTTCCAAGAAAGAACCTCATACAGATTTAGAATAACACTAGGCTGACTAAACAAAAGGACAGAATTTTCATTTTTGAGTGATCTCTTTAACATTTTTGTTTACTCTTCTACTACAAACAATTTCAGTGCTGTTGGGTCACTTGATGTCCAATGTAAAATTGGTTTCATAAGCAAAACCAATAGTGACCCGCTGAACTGAAGTACCTACAGATTGACCGTTTGAAGTGGTGACAAGTATGCCACAATGGAGGGAAGATTGAAGACAGAAGGATGAGAGAAGATGAGAGCCAGCTAGAGAAGAGAGAGACCCGGGCCAGAAAGAAAAACTATCTGCCTTTCATCTTTTTATCACTTTCAGTCGTCTCCTCATAAATTTACTGGGTCTTCTGTCACTTCAAGAGGGCAAAGAAGAACTCAGCTCTGATTGTGAATTCTGAAAGGGTGCGAAGGGACGACGCCCTCACACAAGACATCTGCACAGCTGTTCAGGTGAGCGGAACTGAAATCCCCAGCAGCCCCGTCCCACAAACAAATGGGGGCGGATGGTCATCAGTGGAAGTCATTTACGTCCATCATCTTTCACAGAAGGACGCAAAGCTCTGGAGATAAACACTCCCACCTGCTCGTGGCTGCCTCGGGGTGATGTGGAGATGAACTGAATGTAAAGAGACATTGAAGAGCGGAGGTGATAGGAAACCTCGGTGAAGGGCAATCTTGCTGATATAGAAACTGGTTCGGCTGCTACATTTTCCTCAGAAAGTGTTCTATTTCTGTTTGTGTGTGTGCAGTGTGCAGTGTGCGTCGTTGAGAGAAGGTTTAAACAGATGTAAGGTTGGAGGATTATGGAATAAAAAAGGACCTGGTGCAGAAATGGCTCAGGATTAGCAGCAAAACTCAGTCCAGAAGCACATGAGCTTGAGTCTTATCTGAACCAATCACAGCACAGTTACCGCTGATGAGTTCATCATACGCTTTGATTTGACTGAAATGGGTTCAGGCATTTATGTACGAGTAATAGTGCTTAAAAGTGAAGTGTGTCCTTTCTGTGTCCTAAAGTATTTTGTAAACGAGCATTATGTTTGGCTTCATGTTATATTTCAGGTTAGAGATATGGACGCTGACTGCTGGATCTATGAATCAGTTACACATGAATTGTAAATGTATAGTGCGGTGTGAGACAATGACATACATTAAAAGGTGTTAATAGGAGTTTTGCAACTTTAAAATCTTCATCCACTAAAACTTATGAGTAGTTATTATTTTTGATAATAAATGTATTAAATGTTTCCCTAAAATAGGCACAAATGTCACCATTTTCTGACAATGGCTCATCTCAATCATACAGTTATTTCTAGCCACTTTTTAACAGTATATTAAAAAAGTATAGAATATTAAAAATAACAAATATAAATAAATCTTATTTTACATATTGCGTAACAAAAGTGACTACAATTAAAATTACGTGGGAATATGTAAATACTAATGTTCAAAAGTTTGGGTTGGAAAGATTTATCTTATGCTCACCTAGGCTGAATTTATTTTATTAAAAATGCCATAAAATCAGTGATGTGAAATTTTATTACAATTTGAAATAACTTGATATGCTCTATTTGAAATATACGGTGGCCGATAGAGCTTCAGAAAACACATGCAAATAGAAAAAACACCAGCAAATTAAGAAAACATCTTCATCATTTTGACAGCACACGCGCTGCAAATCCTCACAACACATGCAAATTAAGAAACGCGCTGCAAATCCTCACAACACATGCAAATTAAGAAACGCGCTGCAAATCCTCACAACACATGCAAATTAAGAAACGCGCTGCAAATCCTCACAACACATGCAAATTAAGAAACGCGCTGCAAATCCTCACAACACATGCATATTAAGAAACGCGCTGCAAATCCTCACAACACGTGCATATTAAGAAACGCGCTGCAAATCCTCACAACACGTGCATATTAAGAAACGCGCTGCAAATCCTCACAACACGTGCATATTAAGAAACGCGCTGCAAATCCTCACAACACGTGCATATTAAGAAACGCGCTGCAAATCCTCACAACACGTGCATATTAAGAAACGCGCTGCAAATCCTCACAACACATGCATATTAAGAAACGCGCTGCAAATCCTCACAACACATGCATATTAAGAAACGCGCTGCAAATCCTCACAACACATGCATATTAAGAAACGCGCTGCAAATCCTCACAACACATGCATATTAAGAAACGCGCTACAAATCCTCACAACACATGCATATTAAGAAACGCGCTGCAAATCCTCACAACACATGCATATTAAGAAACGCGCTGCAAATCCTCACAACACATGCATATTAAGAAACGCGCTGCAAATCCTCACAACACATGCAAATTAAGAAACGCGCTGCAAATCCTCACAACACATGCAAATTAAGAAACGCGCTACAAATCCTCACAACACATGCATATTAAGAAACGCGCTGCAAATCCTCACAACACATGCATATTAAGAAACGCGCTGCAAATCCTCACAACACATGCATATTAAGAAACGCGCTGCAAATCCTCACAACACATGCATATTAAGAAACGCGCTGCAAATCCTCACAACACATGCATATTAAGAAACGCGCTGCAAATCCTCACAACACATGCATATTAAGAAACGCGCTGCAAATCCTCACAACACATGCATATTAAGAAACGCGCTGCAAATCCTCACAACACATGCATATTAAGAAACGCGCTGCAAATCCTCACAACACATGCATATTAAGAAACGCGCTGCAAATCCTCACAACACATGCATATTAAGAAACGCGCTGCAAATCCTCACAACACATGCATATTAAGAAACGCGCTGCAAATCCTCACAACACATGCATATTAAGAAACGCGCTGCAAATCCTCACAACACGTGCATATTAAGAAACGCGCTGCAAATCCTCACAACACATGCATATTAAGAAACGCGCTACAAATCCTCACAACACATGCATATTAAGAAACGCGCTGCAAATCCTCACAACACGTGCATATTAAGAAACGCGCTGCAAATCCTCACAACACATGCATATTAAGAAACGCGCTGCAAATCCTCACAACACATGCATATTAAGAAACGCGCTGCAAATCCTCACAACACATGCATATTAAGAAACGCGCTACAAATCCTCACAACACATGCATATTAAGAAACGCGCTGCACGGACCACAACGGAAATGTTTCAAGGGGACCCAAAAAAGTGACGGACCGGCTGGGATTTGGTTATTGTGCAGTGGCTATTGGTCAGTGGAGTTGTTGGTGAACTGAAAGGTGAGTTTTTTTGTTGTTGTTGTTTATTTTAACACTCTGATTGCATGATTTATTTGTCTTTTGGATATTATTAGATTAATAATGACGAATTACACGATTAACGTTATTATATAAGATGGCTAACTTAATTTAATATCCTCAACTAAATATAATTTCAAGGTTAATGAAAATAAATTCGCAATGCTTCATTAATTGTTAAAACTATAAATTGCAGACTGACAGTAAGAATAATATTTTAAAATTTATTCAGGCCCTTTTAGTAGGCTAATGAAAGAAAGGACAACGGAATACAAATACAACATATTTAGTTGAGGATATTAAATTAAGTTAGCCATTTTATATAATAACGTTAATCGTGTAATTCGTCATTATTAATCTAATAATATCCAAAAGACAAATAAATCATGCAATCAGGGTGTTAAAATAAACAACAACCAAAAAAAAAAAAACCTCACCTTTCAGTTCACCAACAACTCCACTGACCAATAGCCACTGCACAATAACCAAATCCCAGCCGGTCCGTCACTTTTTTGGGTCCCCTTGAAACATTTCGGTTGTGGTCCGTGCAGCGCGTTTCTTAATTTGCATGTGTTGTGAGGATTTGCAGCGTGTGTGCTGTCAAAATGATGAAGATGTTTTCTTAATTTGCTGGTGTTTTTTCTATTTGCATGTGTTTTCTGAAGTCGCAGCGCGTTGAGCTCTATCAGCCACCGTAGAAATAATATTTTTTTAAATGTATTTTAAAATGTAATTTATTCATTTGTTATTTGTTATTGATTTATAAATTTACAGCATCGTTACTCCAGTCTTCAGTGTCATCTTCAGAAATCATTATATGATTAGATTTGGTGCTCAAGAAACATTTCCTATTATTAGCCATATGCTAAAAACATTATGCTGCTTAATATATTTGTGGAAAACTGGATTTTTTTTTTCCAGGATGCTTTGATGAATAGAATTTCAAAAGAACAGCCTTTATTTGACATAAAAGTTTATAACAAAGTTCAAATTGTCAGTTTGGTTAATTTAATGTGTCTTTGCTGAATAAAATATAATAAATAAATCAGACTTTTAAATGGTAGTGCATGTTATTGAATTGCAGGAAGATTATGGAAATAATATTTCAATGGCAAATCTTACCCATTACACAAAAATCCTAGGTAGAATACATGGTAAAAAAAAATGGTATCAGATGGAAATACTATAAACTTTGATATATACTATGGTATTAAATGTTTACCATAATTACAATGGTATATATATAGTATTCCACAGTACTGAAAAACCATGGTATTGCCATACTGTAGTATTTTCTTTGTGCCTAAAAGCATAGGAAACCTTTTGGTATTTTTTAAGTTAATGCTGAAGGAATGCTACAGTACAAAACTACTTTTGTACAGGACAGCGCTGTACTTAAAATTGTGATGACGAAAAAATAATAGTTTTGTTACATCAACGGCTTGCGAAAACCTTAAATGTCAAGATCTAGAGAACATTAGTGAGATCTTGAAAAAACAACTTTTGTTATGTCAAGATCTAAGTCATTAGCTTGAGAAAACCAAACAAAAAAGTAATAATGCATGCTTTACACCCTTAGACGGAGGACGAAGAAGGGTACCCATCCTGCCCGTAGAGCGACGCTGTGTTTTAAATACTAGAGTCGAACCCTGCACTGCAATAATGACCCACAGCTTTACAGAGCCACTCTAAGCAAGGACAAGCCAGGACTTTAAAGAAAACCAATTAGTCTTCAGACCTGTCTTCCCTCGTTATTATTCCTGCTCTACAGGGGAAGATGAAAAGGTCAATTACACTTTGAAGTCGTGATTAAACACCATCTAGGGAGTTTTGAGATGCATTCTTTGTGCTTTTATTCAGCATTCGAAATTATTCCATTTTTTAGGCACAGAAAAAAAAAAAACTTTTAGAGTTTGAATGTCAGAATGAAATATCAGCGTGTGCCAGAGGAATGACAACCAGCATTTATAGTGTTCTTTAAAGAGCGGGTCTGGTTTCCTCTCTATACACACACAGTCCATGAACACACCTTCACACACTCTAAATCTGTTTTAATTGCTGGACATCAGGTCAATTTCAGTAAAATTGTCCTTTTCCCTGCATGCATCAACATTATAACCAATTAAATAATTTGTCTGTTATGTGCACATATCATTTTCTTGCATATCTGATTAAGCTTAAGTCATAAGAAAAAAATAGATCATTGTTCTATAACTGCTGAGAGAATCATTTAAGATTGTAAATATGGGTCATTCTCAGAAAACGTGTGTCCTCTGATTTACTACTGATACTCAACTCCATCACACTATTTGATAAATTGGATATTTAATTGTTTCCACCTGTTTTAAGATTTAGGTTATCAGTAATTTAAAGGGAAATCGATCAGACTGCTTTGCCATTATATGTGTTGGAGTGAGTTGTTCTGTGCTTGTGATGATAGTTTTATTGTGATTTCTTTCTTTCTTTTTTTCTTAAATTATAAATTTATAATAATGTAGTATATATTTGTAAAATTGATCATTTATGAGTTATCAGCTGTGTAACATGAAATGATTATCAGTTTATCGGTATTGATATTTATCGGTATCATTATCGGTATTTAAAAATCGAAATATTTAAATTTAAAATATATAATTTATTAGCTAATGTACATTTCCCCATTTATTATTGTTACATTTTAAATTAATATATATTGAGTAAAAAAACTCATATTTTATTATAACAGTTCTCTTACATTTTTAATAGGTATCTCATTGTTTGTTTATGTTTGCAAATATGTGTTCAATAGGTTAACACTGTTATGGGCAAAAAAATCATAGTGATTTTAAAAGGAAATTATGGCATTGTTTAGTTGTCATCTCATAAATAGTGTGGTGTGGGAAATCATATTTGCGGATAAATGCAGTTACGTTCAAAATCCATCATGTTCAACGCTACAATATTTTGTTTTGGAAAATAATACATAAAAATATATATATATATATATTTTTTATCCTGTTTCTGCAAATGTGACAATATATGAGAGTGGCCCACATATTCTATGAATTCAGTCAGTACATGAGATTTTTTTTTAAATGTAATATAAATGTATAAATTAGAAAATTATTCTAAGAAAGACTTGGCCACTGAAACGTGACTGAATTGAAGATCACTAGTAGGCTACAGGAGTGATTTATACCTGAACAGGCTAATTGGTCACCATACCAAATTACATGATTAGATTACAAAAAGAAAGTGTTTTCTTTTTATTTTTATTTCTTCCTGATAATTCTTGCTTGTCGATGTATCAGGTATGCTTCTTTTCTCGAACAGTTTTAAATGTGATCTCCTTATCAGCAGTCAATCGTTTCAACGGCGCAGACTTTACAGATTGCTGCGTCTTTAAAATGGAGCTCATCGATCATATCTGATGCTAAACGTGCACAGATAAAGTGTTCTTAGAAATGCAGTAAAAGGGCTCAAATCAATGAGGTATCCCACTTCTGAGACAGCACGTCTCGGAAGACGAGGTCGTTTAACCTTGACGTTAAACGCTAAATATCCAATTTATGTTGGGAGGAGAGCGCAGCAGCGGGGCATCGTAATCCTCTCTGACTGAGAGATGAATGCTAGTGCAGCTTTAGTGTGGGTTCAGGGGTGGCAAAGGAAATCAAATTCAAACACCTCCCTCTCTCTCTGAGCGAGATCTCGTGTCTTTGAACACTCTTAGAGTGATTGAGGTTTACAGCACAGAGAAGCGGGCCTGTCATTCACAGTCTTAATGTTGTCCGGAAGGAGGAGGGCCACGTAGTGAATGTGAGGAAGATTGTAATGAAGTTGATGTAGTGCAACAAGTTGTCACAAATTGCTGGGCCTGGTTAGTGCTGCATATGCAAACTATCTCTATCTTATACACTTATCAGCGAAAACATTGGTCACGTACACACTGTAAAGTTTCAGGAGTGACAACAGGATTTAAATACGGGAGTGAATCGTTTTGTGTGTGAACAGAAGCCGTGTGAAAGAAAACAGGCGGTGTTACATTTACAATTATTTGACCAGAATATCAATAAAGACGGCATGTACATGTTTGCCAGTGTTTTCAGCTCATCTGTGCTTTTTCTGTAATGTAGAGAGTGCATATGCACCTTGGTTGCCAGGTTGGGAGGATGAAGTAGACCAGTGGGCAGAAAATGTATCGATTTTAAGAAAAAAAGCTCTAAACTAATATGCCAGACTAAAATGATCGTTTAGTGTGTGTACACAACAGATCTCACTCTCGAAACTGCAATGATTGACATCATGGTAACCATAGCAACGTTGTGGAGGTTTGTGTATTTGGTATCTGCTATTTTTAACCAAAGTAATATTATAACAACCAAAGACTTATGTTCGGTGATTATAACTAAACCACCATCAACAGAGCAGTTGTGTTTTGTTAATGTTTGAAAGGCTGCTTTGCAAAGTGCGCTCTTGAAGGGTTGCCATGTCCACATTTTATAAGCAATGGTTATTAAACGTTTTTGGGGAAGTTGTTTGGGCTCAGCTCATAAAGCAGTCCATTTTATGGAGTTAATAAAGTAGGCAGGTTGCTATATTTTGGTGTGTGGCTTATTTCCAAAATAACACGTTTGGATTTGAGTTTAGTATGGGCTTGTTTGGGTTTTTTCTAGTAAGATCTGGCAACACTAATGAGTCAAAAGATACCCTGTGATTTCTTGTAGAGTTCAGAGTTTTAACAAGTTGTTCCATTTGTTCCATATATGCTACGCAAAAATTATCAGGAGTCAGGTAGATTATAGAATGCAATTGCCAAGCCTGTGTGTGTACAGAACAGAATTAAACACTAAAAGGTGACTTGACATGTCAACATGACAAGCCATGTGAAAGAAAATAGATGGGCTGTATTATACTTATTTGAGCAGAATATATAGATATAGATATAGCTATACGCTAATGTGCATGTTTGACAGTGCTCTTCAGTAATTTTTCTGTAATGTAGAGAGTGCACGTGCGCATGGTTGCCAGGTTGGGAAGATTAAGTAAACCAATGGGCAGAAAGTGCATCGATTTAAGAAAAAAGTGCTAATTGGAGCATTTAAACTCTTGAAATCTGGCAACCACAACCATAAAAGCCAGTGGAGGCTTTTTAACAATGCAAGATAATGAAAATGCCTAATTAAAATGATTTTTAGCATAAATAACAAGCAGGCAGATTCTGCAGATGATTATCCTTAATAAATTGAGAGAATCAGAAATCGTGATCACGATTAAAATATGATTTATTGTGCAGCCCTATCTGAACTAAACCAACACTGAACTGACTTGAGTTAAATAATCATGACAGTTCTTGTCATTTAGAGCTGTTTTACAGCAGGATCTTAACTGTCTAGTTGAGCTTCCATAATTGTTTCTGCACTTTTCTGTTTATTACTGTGAAGCTACTTTGACATGACTTTAGATTTTATAAGTCGCTTGCGTGGGTGACTGCTTTTTCAAAAGAGTAGCAAGATGGCAGTTAAACTGCTTTAAATAATCAGTAAAGTCTTGGTTTTGATTGACAATCTGAGTTGACACAGGAAAAACAAAGAGAGAGAAAAAGATTCCACTGACTGACAGACAAGCACATTATCCAGAACAAAATAAGCATTCCCTAGTCGCTGGTTTGTTCATTTTTATGGTCAGATGACTGGAGAATAGGTTTTGCTGGTTTGACAGGTTTGTGGCACAGAACGTGAGTCCAGAGGGAGAAATTACTCCAGTATTCTGGGTCTCAATCGTAACAGCTCAGCACTGAGCAGATCTCCATTTAATCCTGACAGGACAGGAAAGCTCACAGAGACAGCTCTATACCGCACCGCTCACTGCACATATAAGTGCATTCGCCAACCCACCTACAGACACACGCAGGGCTTAAGGAGAAATCGCTGAGTCCGCCACCCTAGCCGCGTGTCAGCGGTGCTGGTGAAGCAGCAGCGATGTCCAGGTCTGTGCTATAGCCCTGTCATCCTCCAGTAAAGAAGGGCAGTGGGCCAGGCTGCTGCAGAGGTACACGCCACATACATTTTTCATTACCTTTAGCAGCACAAGGCAAGAGGCTCAGATACCAGAAAGGAAAGTCAAGCAAATATGATCAAAGAAAAATGCAAATTTCACTACAAAATTAATATTTAACAGGGGATTAATATTCATATTGGCATATATATTTATATTTTCATTTTGGCTTTGTAGCAGTTGCTAGAAAGTCTGGTTTTGTATATTTTTTCCAAGCTATTTTCTGTGTGTGTGTGTGTGTGTGTGTGTGTGTAATGTTGGAGGTTTATATCATATTAAACACATTTTGTGTTTGATTGCTGCTGCTTGTGGCTTATGTAACTGAATATTAAAAGAGTTTTTTATGAAATACAGTGATTACAACACCACAGTACAGAAATACTGTACCATGCATGAAAAACCTTTATCATATACTAAAAACAATGGTTCTTTTACGGTCATCAACTGAAAGGTTATTTGAGGAACCATAAATGGTTTTGCATCCCTGAAAAAAACCATTAGTTTGAAACCTTCATTAGTTGGAGCCTTTCCATTGCACAAAAGGTTCTTCATAGCAGAATCTTTTGATTATTAATGTTCTTCACGCTAAGAAAAATATGGTTTTAAGAACTGTTCACTGAAAGGTTCTTAAGGGAACTAAAAATGGATCTATGACATTGCTGTAAAAAACCTTTTGGAACTTTTATTTTTAAGATCGTACTGTATAAGAATTTCCAAAATATGATGCAAAGAAACACTATGATGTGTCATAAAGAAATATTTCTCTGTGCTATTGTACTTAGGTCTTTAATCAAATTTGTGACATTGATCTTGTGATGGAAAATTGATCAGAAGTGATGGTAAAGGCATTTTATAAATTTTCAATTATAAGTTTCAATTGAACACTTTAATTTTGAATTGTCTATTCGTCGAGGAATCTTGAAAACCTGTATCACTGTTTTCACAGAAATATTCAGCAGCACAACTGTTTTCAGCATTGATAATAATAATAATAAATGTTTCTTAAGCAGCAAATCAGCATATTATAATGATTTCTGAAGGGTCATAAAGGAATATAAAAAAAATCTCCCTCTCTCTCTCCCTTTTGATTGGACTTTTTGAATAGGGAGTATACGTTCGTTGTTTTGTTTGTTTTGAATGGATATTGTGTTGTGATGTTGTGTGTGAAAAAAAATAAAAATGTTGATAACAAAAATAAGGGAATAAATTACATTTAAAAAATATATTGAAATAGAAAAAAATTGCAATAATTTTTACTAATACTAATATTATTAGTACTATTTTACTAATACTAATACTATTTTTCATTTTAAAAAAAATCATTAAATAGCTTTATAATGAGAATTCCTGATTTGGTGGCTGACTGCATTGGAATAAAAGAGTTAGAAGACGGAAAATTAGATTTTAAAACAGAGCGAATCATACCTCTGCATCTGATGAATAATATTTCAGTGTTTCTCTGCAAATTATGAGGCACACATCTGTGAATGATTCATTCTTAATGTCTTTATCTCACAATACAGAGCGTATACAATCATAAATCTGATGTGAACTGAACATGGCCCACTAATCACAGACTGTCTTTGAGACTTCACTTCATTTGAATATGACTGTTATGTACTTTGTTAACAGTGTTGTTGGCAGGAAAGAAAATATGCTAGTCACTTACTTGGCTATAAATTGCTGCTCTGAAAGTAATTAAAATAATTGCATCATCAAACATTTTGTTTCCCATCTTTCTCAGATGTTTTGACACTTAAATGAACACATCTAACATAATGAAATCCTTTAATGATTTCTTGTAAACTTTTCAACAGTTTCTTTAACTAAAACATCATCAAATTTCCCCCCCCAAAACTATCATTTAATAAGTTATATGAAAGGAATGCTCTGGGTTCAAAACAAGTTAAGCTCTATGGACAGCATCTGTTACAGAAAATCATTTCAATTCATCCCTGAGTTTGCAACAACAAACAAAAATCACATTTACCGAAACTCTATGGGGTAAGACATTCTACAGGGTTTAAAAGCAAAAACATGTTTTAAATGCTTTAAAATGGTCTGAAGCTTGTAACTTTGCACACACACACACATATATATATATATATATATATATATATATATATATATATATATACACACTCTAAAAAAAATGCTGGGTTAAATGCAACCCAGCGGTTGGGTTACTGCCCAGAAGGTTGGGTTAAACATTTAACCCAACTGTTGGTTGAAAACAACCCAGCATGTGTTCTGTATATATATACATTTAGATTAACTATTCTATTCTATCATCTAAAACTCTCCTAAAGTTAATCTTTTGAAACACTAACATATATATATTTTTTTTACATTTTGAAACACTAACACAATAACACTGTCAAACATAATATTTAGAATATATATATATATATATATATATGCCTATATATTTGCCACATTGCCTATTTGTATATTGTTCTTTTGTTGTCTGTGTCCTGTCCTGTTGCTGTCATTCTGTTGCACTGTGGAGCTTCTGTCACTATAACAAATTCCTCGTATGTGTAAACATACTTGGCCAATAAAGCTCATTCTGATTCTGATTCTGATTCTGATATACATACACATTATTTTATTAATTATTTTGCAACTTCAAGGCATTATAACATTGTATTACATAATTTTCTTAGAATTTTATCAGTTCAATAAGTAAAATTCTGTTTTTCTGGACATCTCCATCCTATACCCCATCATGTCTGGGTCAGAAAACCAAGCATTGACCCTGCGTCTGGCCGTCTGAGCATGAGCGTCCCCAGGGCCGCACTCCCGCACCCTAGAGCCCTGACCGCAAGGCTCTGTGGTGCATTCCTGCATGCTATCGCCGTCCACAACACGTCACAGTAGCTCCAACTGCTGGGAAAAAGACTCTCTTGTGCTTTCACCCCACACCATCTCCACCCAGCCCCCTTAATTCAGCTCTAGCCAAACACCTCCACACTTCCCCCTCACCCATTCATTGAGGGCGTAATTTATTTATTTTCATTACGTCTCCAATGACGGCTGCGCTTTGATCGGCCAACACCGCGTGGGCCGGCGCGCCTGTGGTGCCCAGGTGCTGAGTGAAGCCATTTCCTTTGGGCCTAATTTCTTACCCCACACAGCCCCGTTTTTGTTGAGACTGGACATCCAAGCCCGACTCCATGCTGAGTGTCCAAATGTCCCAAGCCGGATTGTTGAGAATAATTGATGGTTGAATTAAAGCACTGGGCTGAGATGGAGAAGACATCTTGCCTAGGTTGATCCATACGCAGCTCCCATTAGAAATGATCTATTTGTGTGGGATTCAGATCATAAAAATGTATGATTTGAACTGCATTCAACAGCATACTATTCCGTGAATAATTCTTTTTTTGGCATGTGTGATCCACTGCAATTGCTTTTAAAAATACTTAAAGGAGTTCTTGTATAAGACTTGTATAAAAGATGTCGCTTAAATCTGTGTAGCAGGATCTGTACCAGTAAATCAGACCAACTCTTGTGGTCATCTAAGTGGCTTATTTCTCCTGACAGGGCGCCATGACTTCATTCTCATATGACGTTCTGAGTTGGAGGTCTCCACTTTTCCAAAGATCATAGTCAAGGTCCCTCAATTCATCCCGTCTCGCTTTTAAGCCAAATTTTCTTCACACATCTGTCCTCGGCTTTGAAAGCAAGGTCAGTTGCGTTCTTTGGAATACAGAGTTGATGCTTTAGAACGTTGCGCCGTTTGACCCAGCTCTTCAAACAAACAACCTGGTAAGCAGTCAGAGACTCACTTACCCCTTTAGAGAGATATAGCAATAGGAGAGAAATACTTCAAACTCACTGGAACACGCCATATTTAATCATCCTTAACCGCATTTGTAATCTGGGAATGAGCTTTCTTGCTTTTATAATACCTCAAGAGAGGTCTTTTGTTCGAAATTATTGAGGGGTCTACAGGGAAGGTGAAAGCTAAGCTTGGGAAGAACACCCGGGTTGGGTTCGCTCAGAAGGGACGACTCTTGTTAGGACCACCACTGCGATTCTTGCCAGCCTGTTTCGTCCATTAGCTCTGCTGGGCCTCCACCACGGGAACCTCGTGTTGCATTTACTGCCGTTCTCACCACGGGTCTCCCACCGGACCCGGCTTCAACCGTTCCACCCTGACTCTCCTTCTGCTTCGGGAAGGGGGTGGAATGACGTTCTTCTGTAGATGTTATCTTTTCATCCAAGTTTTTTTCCTTTGACCCCTTTCTCTTCTTTCCAGCTGCGAAAGTGTTTATATTGAAGTGTGCAGAGAGCTCTCCCAGAGGTGTTGTAATAACTCAGTGTTACTGTGGGAAATGGGGATATTTAATGTTTAGAGAAAAAATTAAAGACAGAAGGTGAAAACCATGAAGATAAAGGGGAGTGATCAAGTGATCCAGAGGAGCGAGGTTGGTTTTTCTTGTGTTAGGCTTGATGAAGCAGCAGTACCGGTAGTTGAAACAGTAGTTTGATTACTTTGTCGGGCAAAAGTTTTCTTTTAAGATGAAGCGAGCAATGTTCTCTCTCAGTGGACTATTTTTCTTAGGTTACTGAAGTTAATATGGTGTACAGGGGTCGTAATATGGAACCTAATGTATAAATAATCCAATATTTTGTCATGTTGTACTTAAAAATGCAAAGCTTGCATATAATCACTATGTTTGGAACTTCATTTAATGCATAATGGATTTTTTAAAAATACTATGCGAAAAAGAACACATTATGCAGCAATAAATGTTTTGCATGGCCTGAGCACATTGTTAATTCATAGAGTGGTGTCCAGTTATCATCTTAGAATTTTTTTTTGTCACATTTTCTGTAAAAATGTCTTAACTTAGTCATTAAGAATGAAATGTTGTACATAATGTATTGTATACTTCAGATGTTTTTGGCAAATGCAGCTGGTTATCCCCTACGCAAAGTAAATATATTTTCTTATAAATTAAATCTCTGTGTGTGTGTGTGTGTGTGTGTGTGTGTGTGTGTGTGTGTGTGTGTGTGTGTGTGTGTGTGTGTGTGTGTGTGTGTGTGTGTGTGTGTGTGTGTAAATAAGATGTCAAGTGCACTGCAAAAAAATTTAAAATTCATACACTTATCAAGTATTTTGGTTTTGTTTTCCAATTTGAATATCTAAAAATCTCTGAAACAAGACAGATTTACTTGAGAAGCAAAACTGCATTAGATATTAACACTATAATAGGTTCATAGATCATAGACTGTCTCTGAAATATGAGTGCATTTTGTCATACTGTACTGGCAGATGCATTCTCTAAAAAAATAAGTCTTAATATCTTAGTGCTGCTTCTGCAATAGCTAAATGTATTTGTTCCTAAAACTTTTTTAACTAGGGCAACGAGTAAAAAAGGAGACTAATTAAAAACTTAAGAAGTCATTTTTCGTTGTAACTTTTAATAGGTACTCTACTCAGTGTCTGATTAGAAATCCTATAAAATTGCATTGTCTGAACTGTTATTAAAACCTAATGTTTTTTAAATCATATGTCACATATGGTAGTATAAATGAAATTGGTGAAATAGTGAAATTAATATAATTTTCTAATATAGTTATAGTTATAATATAGTTTTTTAATTAGCTTACATTTTGCAAGCAAACCTCAGTTGAGCACACCACTAACTGATTAGCCTGCTATCGTAGCTTATCCTATACCTCACACAAATAAACCTATACCTTACACACTGCTTCAGAAAGCTTCAAAACATTTATGAATCTTTAGTTTTGAATTAGTGGTTCTGTGGTGCAAACTTTTGTTTCAAAACTTTCAGAAGTTAATGCTTTGCCACTCTAGGCTTTGGCCAGGAACGAGTATCTAATGATCTCTGGTTAGTAAGTTCATTTTTAATACATTTTAATACTTAGACATGTATAATAGCTAGAAAAAGGACAATTATATTTAATTGCTTCTAATTGAACTAGTTAAGGCATAATAACACACAAAACAAGCACTACACATTAATAAAACACAACTTTTACAGAACCCTCATATTTAATGGTATTTATTTGTAGGTCATATAAGTTACACTTTTATTTTAAAAGGTTGCAGTTGATTAGAAAACAAAAGGTTTGTGCTGTGTTTTAGTTGCACTTAAACTGTTTTGACCAGCAGGCATCGCCAGCCTTTGAGTGCTTTAAAGGAGTAAATCATTTTGCGAAGCAAGTAGTTTAATTGATTTAGAGTGTTTGAAAGCTTCGTTTAAAACACGTTAAATGCTAGCATTTAAAAATTTTTTTTACAAAAGGCAATATCCTTGGTTCTAGATAAACTAAACAACTATATTTACAACTATATGGCAGACACCAAATAACTATCTATCTATCTATCTATCTATCTATCTATCTATCTATCTATCTATCTATCTATCTATCTATGTTTGTTTTCAAGCTTTCTTCTTTGATGGTTCAGATCAATTGTGTATGCTAAAAAAAATTTGTTTGTTTGTTTGTAGCAAGCTGGGTAACTGACAACAAGCACTTTCTCCATTGATAGTTCAAAAGCAGTTATGTATGCTATAAAACACTATTGATAAATGTATTTTTTATTCATTTTATTTTATGTTTTATTGTATTATTCGTTTGTTTTATTTTATTGTATTATTTTTTATTTATTTATTTTGCATTTTTATCAATATTGACAGGAATGGGAATGCTACTTTTTTTCCCTCGTATTATAAACCGAGTACCCATGAGGTAAACATTTGCATGCAGGTTGCATACTTCCAGGGGTGTATTTGCTAGTTTGGGAAGTTTGTCTCCTTGGGTCATCTGGGTATTCTATGCATACAGAACATTTGCATACTGGGCACAATATATGTAATGCATACTGGGAGTTGTATGATGCTATGCTGTTCCAAACATTGCCAACGAATCCACATGATTCTCTTGTTAAGCATGGAGGTTTTTTTGTAAAAACACAGCACAGCGCATAAATGTGTGTGGCGATTTTCTTTTTAAATACAAGTCTGCTCACTGCTGGTGAATTCTCTCTCAGCTGCTGTTCTTCAAACAGTACTGTTGCTGCTTGTTCAGGTGAACAGTGGCTTGGCTTCTGCCGGCTGAATATTAGATCCTGAGGCATTGGAAAGTGATCTTATTAAAACAGGCCGTGGAATGCGCCAGTTCTCCACTGCTGTCTCTCCCCCAAATTTGACTGACAGCTGGTAGGGCCCCTTCGCTCTCAGATGCTTCGAGCTGTCAATCTGTTTTGCCCCACAGGTCGCTTCTTGTCTCCTAGGATTTGTGTGTAGTGCTAATGTTAATGCTAATGTTAAAACAAAGGCAGTGTATTGGCTTCTTATTTTCAGCACAGTAGAGCCAGCAAGGAATTTGGATGTGCCAATATTTTTGTGTCTTCTCTGAAAGCAAAAAGACTGTCCGATGACAAATACACATATTTATTCGATTAAAAATGAATGCAAATCGTAATATCTTTTTCAAAGGCTTATAAAAGTGAAATGCAGGTTATTGTGTGTAAAAAAAAAATGTGAACACAGCTTTCATAACCACAAACATTAACAACATAACAACAGCTTTCATGGCCAGAGATTAACAAAAGCTACTCCATAAAATTATTTCAGAAATTATATTTTTCAAAAGCTACAGTAGCATAAAACACTGCTTGATGTAAATAAAATCAAATTAATATAATAATAATAAAAAAGATGAATTATTTTTAGTAAATTGAATACTGTTCCTGAGAGAGAAGGAGGGAAGTAAATGCAAAACTTTGAGAATTAATAAAAAGTAGTTTTGGTTTGACTTGAGCTCATATTTTGTGAGCCGATGCAAAATTTGTTGCCTTGGGGACAGCAATAGTAGGCACACACAGGAAGTGTAGAAATCTCCAAGTGATTGACAGGGAAGCATTTCCTGATGCATGAAGAGCCATATGCCAGCATCCTTCATACCAAAGATATTTTTATGAAGCTATGTTACATGTGACCTGCCCACACACTTAAAATGGGCCCATGCGGTTTCTCCCTAAACTGCACTGCCTCAGCTCACGTGTATCAATATAAAACACCTGATTTGAATATATCAGCAGCACTGCCATGTTAAACATAATTTCAAGATGGCAACAACAAATTTTAAATTATTTAATTTTGCACATTTTCTTTATGATATGATAACCTACTTTAATGTTTTGAGCTTATTAGTACTTGTACTAATAAGTACTTGTACTTGTACGTATAACCAGCAGTGAATACTCTCATTTCACTGCTGGTTATACAGTCTCTGTATAGTCGTGTATGTGACAAATAAAACTTGAAACTTGAAACTTGAAACTTGTATATTTATTGCATTTGATTGAATGAGGCTGGTACCCATTCAGCCGACCACCAGAAGGAGCCCTCTGCCAAATACTAACCATGAACTGTTTCTTCTATGGTTGTTTCCTGTTATTCACCTATATAAATAGCCATGTCTTACCCCAGATTCTTTCCAAAGTGTTGCCCAACATTTCACTGCCTTACTAAGTGGTTCTTCATTGCCTGTTTCTTTGCCTTCCAGTTATGACTATTTTGCCAGTCTTGTTGGATTACTAATTGTTGGATTCCTGTTTGTGCTTCATTTGCCTGTTAGATGGAATTCTTGTTACTGTTTAGCTTGCCTATACTTCCTCAGCAACATTTCTGCCCTTTTAGATTTATTTGCTGAGTTTATTAAACTTCCCGCTTTTGGATTCTATCTTCGCCTCCATGTTGAATTCATCACACATATTGGTTGGCTTGATTTATTTAGTAAATTGTTTACATGTTTTTCTCATAGTATAAAGGTATTGTACAATTATGATAAAATACAATGATTCAATTTACTTCATAAATTGAATAAAAACATAAAAAAGCAAAAACACACTGATGGCCATTCTTTATTCACCGTTTTATAGAAGTAGAATTTCAAAATCTTGCAGATTTTTTTCTAGAAGAGGTACATCACCATCTTGCTCCAACCATATGACTTGAACGCACCTGACATTTTAATTCCAATTTCCTAATTCATAAATACAAACTTCCCAGAGTTAAGTACACTACAAGCATTGTTCGTTGTTTGCTTTTTAGCATCTGTTTAGACCCGGAAACAATGACACGTGATGTCAGACTTAAGCAGGCACACAGCAAGCTTCACTTATCCTTTATGCATTCAAAATATACAATTTTACCCAATTTGTGTTCACCATGTAATTTCATGCTTGTTAGGATATTATGTCCTAAGCTAGCAACATGCTAAAATCACACTCTATTAAAGCGTTAGTTCACCAAAAATGGAAAATCTGTCATTAATTACTCACCATCATGTCATTGAAATTGACTGAAATTTTATGAAGCTACGAGAATGCTTTTTGAATAAAGTTGTTATTTTTTGTTTCCTTTAAGCACAAAAAGTATTCTCGTATAGCTTCATAAAATTACGGTTGAACCACTGATGTCACATGGACTATTTTGTTTGTCCTAATTACTACATTTCTGTGCCTTGAATGTGGTTGTGATGCTGTCTATGCAGAGTCAGAAAGCTCTCAGATTTCATCAAAAATATCTTAATTTGTGTTCCGAAGAAGGTCTTACGGGTTTGGAACGACATGAGGGTGAGTAATTAATGACAGAATTTTGGGGTCATTTTTGGGTGAACTATCCCTTTAATATTGGTATGCTAACATTCCCATTAAGTTATAAAACCATTATTTCTGAATGTTCTCTGAACATGAAAAATGTCAAGTTTTAAAAAAAAAATGTTTCATTTTTCCCTTGGTTATACAAATGTTAAGGTAAAATTTAGTTTTATTATTTTGCTAATATTATGGCATTACTTTTAAATGTCCTTTGGACTTTCTGTAACAAAAAGTAGTAACATAAAAACAAACATTAGAAGAAAATGTCAAACTAAAACATTTTAGAAGAAAAACTTTCCATGACAATGTATAAATAATGTTTTTATGCTAATGATTTGAGAACATTATTAAAGAGAAGAGAATGAGAAGAAGAGAATGAGCGTTATTGCCAGGTATGTTTACAAATACGAGGAATTTGTTATAGTGACAGAAGCTCCACAGTGCAACAGAATGACAGCAACAGAACAGGACACAGAGAAAAGAATAATATACAAAATATACAAATAGACAATGTACAAAATAGCAAAAACTCAATATATAATATAGCCAATTATGTGTGTACAGGTCTGAGTTGTGCAAATTTGAAATGAAAAATAAGTATGTGTGATGAATAAATAATGTATAATAGTGTTTTGTGTTCCACGTTTAATGTCAAGTGTTCATGAGATGGATGGCTTGGGGGAAGAAACTGTTCCTGTGTCTGGTCGTTCTGGTGCTCAGAGCTCTGTAGCATCGACCAGATGGCAAGACCAGTATTTGAGCTATTTGTGCAGTGCTGTCTGTACAGAGCATTCCAAATCACTCACCAACTATAGGATGTTATAGTCAGTGAAGCAGTTGTCTAGATTTTAAAAAAGAGCCATAGACTCGAGTCGTTTTTCACAGGTGAGAATGCTGAAGTAGGCATGACACTTGCTGCAGGCCGCATCTGTCATTTCGCTTGAATGCAAACTTTTCAACATGCGCCGAGGTAATTAGCAACAGTTGCTAATGCAGTGTATTCTGTATCTACTGTACGACTCATTCGGCTAAAACTGGATGTACGTAATGCTAATGTTGCTCCCTTCAAGAGCATTATACCACCACTGTCAATCACGGTTCCCTTTTCATGCAGAAACTCATTTGGATGATGTAAGGAAATCTCTTCGAATTTGTTATCACACACTCACACATGGATAACTTTACCTCAGCAGGACACTCCAGAGGCTTCCAATTACACCCACTCTCACCTCTCATTAGGATGCATTAACAAATAGTCCAGATTTCGTTTAAATAAAGCAGATCCTGAAGCCATAAAGGCCGGCCCAGCATCTGCGGCCTGTGGGGCAGGTGTGAGGCCTGATCCCAGCGCTCCTCATGGCCTCGGTCACCTCTCCACTCACTCCTCCACAATGGAAGCCCTCGGACGGCTCTGGGGAGCAGCGGAGCGCTCAGCAGCCATTGATCGCGTGAGGTGGAGGCAGCCGTGTGTGTCATTATTGGAATGCAGTATTCCTCCTCCTGCTTTTCATGTCTTCACACTCGCCGAGCACGCCATCGACCATTCTCTCTGCAGCATTACTCTCTCCAAAAGAAACCAATGTGCCACTAGAACTAAACTTGAGGAAGTTTCTAAAGTCCACCTGCCTCGCTCATGCTTACGTTGCTAGTTATCCATCTCTGCCACCTTTTTCTCCCTTCGGTTGTTGTTTAGTTTGAACTGCTTGAGGCTGTGTCTTGAAGGATGTCTTGAAAGATGTTCTATCTGTTGTGCAAGTGTTCAGTGTCTTAAACTTTGAGCTGACTTAAAGTGAAGGGTCTTGCCACCCATTTTCTTAGATTCTCCACATGTGCTGACAAGTCAAAACGATAAAATTGGAAATAAAATAGCTGTTCTTTTAAATTTTGTTAGTTTTTACTTAATTTGTGTGCAGCTGCTCATGTAATTTAGAGGTAACTAAAACTAAAACTGTAAAAACGTTAACTGAAAAAAAAATGCATTTGTACTTTTCAAGGCATAAGAATTTTTCTCATTTTTAATTAGTTTAACTTGGTAAATGTACTAAAATTACTAAAACTAAAATAAAATTAATAAACACTATATATACATATTTAAAAACAACAAAAAGTTATAAAAATGACAAAAACACAACACAATTACTAGAATTTTGTTGAAAATTACTACATGGAATCAGAAAATATCTAATTCAACATATGTGACCTTGGACCAAAAAACCAGTCATAAGTGTCAATTTTTTTAAATTGAGACTTATACATCATGTGAAAGCTGAATAAATAAGCTTTCCATTGATGTATGATTTGTTATGATAGGACTGAGAAAATCTGGAATCTGAGGGTGTACAAAAAACAAAATACAGAGAAAATCGCCTTTAAAATTGTCCAAATGAAGTTCTTAGCAATGCATATTACTAATCAAAAATTACGTTTTGATATATTTACGGTAGGAAATTTACAAATTATCTTCATGGAACATGATCTTTACTTAATATCCTAATGATTTTAATGATTTTTGATCACTTTGACCCATGCAATGCATTTTTGGCTATTGCTACAAATATACCCCAGCGACTTAAGACTGGTTTTGTGGTCCAGGGTCACATATTAACAAATAATAATAAATAATAATAAAAAAATAAATTCCCACCCATACAGAAAAAAAAAAAAAGTTTTCAAAAAGTTCTAACGCAAGTGTGTTTGTGCTCCGGTGTGTATCCCTGAGTGTATCCGAGTGCTCATGTGCCAAACCTGCCTGAATTTTCCTGCCGGCGCTGTTGTCTGATACACCATAAACCCTGTCAGCAGAGGCAGCAACCCCCGCCCGACCCCCCTCCTCTATGGTATTTTTTAAGACTAACTCGGCACTAACCCAGGTGCCAACTGCCAAGGCCTGCCGCATTGCACAGTTACTGCACAAACCTGCTAATGATTCTCTTTTTTTCCCGCCAGAGTGTTTCCTCCCTCCATTAACCTGTCAATTAGAGCTCAGCTCCAGGGCAGCCCAAAAATCAGCGCTGGTAAACGCACACGTGGGAGAGGTGGGGGGGCTCGAGGAACTGACTGTGATTGAAACCCACTCATCCCCAGCTCCCTTCGGGTTCGGACCCATCCCGCTCTGCTCTCTGGGCTCCGGCTGCCCTAACAAGCTCTGACACGCGGCGCTGAGCACAGGAGCAGGCCTGCAGGGCAGGGGAGGAGTAGCGCTATGCTCATTGATAATCAGGTCTCGTCCCCTGAGCAGCGGTCAAACAGAACAGAGCATCTCGGCCTGCATGGCTAATCCCACCCGCATGGCTCCGCTGCTACACCTGCCTCGGTGTCAGAAAAGCATTGGGTTTTGTAGCCCGTTATGTCTGCTGCTCTGTTTAATTGGTTTATCTATTTGCAGAAGTGCATTAGCGTTCTGGAGTCTGTGCACTCTTGCGGATGGCAAGGTTTTTGTTTGTCTTCGCCATTATAATGGACTCATTTTATCTCATTGCACCGAGCCGTTTTCTTCTGTTTTCTTTGTTCCGCTAATTGGGAGAATATCTGATTTATGTGGGTCTGTATCCAGATAGGAGCTTTGATTATGGCATTGCTGATTATTAAAATGCATGGCTCACAGAAAGGCAAATCCGAGCGCGACACCTTAGAATGATAAAGCGCAAGATGACATTCACTTGATTCCTCATCCATTTCGTGAGCTTTTGCTGATAGATTCTGTGGTTAATTGGCTGCGTCTGATTGCAGTGTTTACTATTACAGTATTTATCAATGTTTGAATAAAATTTTATTTTGTATAATTTCCATTTTCTTTTTAATTTAAGTTGTAGTATTTTTGTTATTTGGTTTTGTCATTTTTATTAGTTTCAGTAATTGTAGTAGGCTACTTTTCAGCTTTATTTCAATTACCTATAATGATTTCTAATTGCTTATTTTTTAGAATGCAGTAATACTTTCTGATTCTGTAGGCCTACTTTCTCCTAGAATGTACTGAATTTAATTAAAAGTTTATGAACTTTGTTTGCGTACTGCTATTCGTTCTGTTTAGGAGGGAGGTGCGCATATTCGGACGCAGAGATTGTAAAAGGCCCTTCTCAATGTGTTTTGAGCCAAACCGTCACAGACTGTGACACACTGACACATACATGTTGACACTCATAAATACACACACACACACACTGCAAAGGTATGATCAAGGTTCAGCCTTGGATGTTCAGACAGGTATGGAAGCAGGATCTCTGGTCCCCAAGGCTTGAGGAAATCTGGATGTACTTTCTGAATTATTGATGCAATGTAGACTATGCATAATGCAAAATACATGTGCTGGGGAGACCTGGGGCAATGCTTTGGAGGCAGGCAGGCAGGCTGTTTTCAGCGCAGCCAAAATGGGCACTAGATCCCAGTTTAGAAGCCTCACCTGACAAGACCTGCAGCACTAAAGTGAGTACAGCTCATTGTGCTGTAGAGAGGTTTTATGCCCACTGTACAGCTTTACACTCCAGCCATTAGATATAGCATACATTTATGAAACAGTTCTGGCCATCAGATCATTTCTATAGTTGTCGTTTTTGTTTCTATAAGAACTTGGGTTTTGTGAACCAAATCTGAACAAATGAATATTTCAACACATGACTTAGTGCTTCTCTAGACAGCAATAATTTACCAGGCAATTATATTCCATTTGTTCCATTCACATCGTTTTGTTTGTTGTCCTTGGCTGCTTTATTGTATCATACAGTCTGTTGGGCAAATCTCAATTTTTTTAAACTGCATCCAAACTGTAAATCATTCAAGCTTTTATTGGTGTTGCTTGATGTTGCTCATACTTAAAGTTAGGGATTTCAACAGACTCTGTAAAAAAAAAAAAAAAATTGGTCCAAAAGATTGGATTTTTGGCTCAGCAGATGATAAAATGGGTGGGAAAAAAATAGCTATTGAAATAGTAACCAGAATATTATTAAGATTTGCAGGTGAGATCTTTTAACCACATAGCAACAACCAACAAAACAGTCATAAAATCCAAAAATGCAAAAACTCTGTTGCTGTTTTTGTGATCTGTAACTGTTAATGGTATCATGTGATGCTATAGTTTTTAATAATATTTTGAATTTATTTTTACTTTTACATTTTTAGTTGTCGTTTTAATTTTAGTTAAAAGTTTAGTGATTTATAATTGTGTTTCTGTTATTTTTATTCATTTTTGTCAATACAGTTTAAAAATAAACTTCTTAAATTACTGAAAATAAAATAATTACATTAAAATAAAATATTTGTAAAAACTTAAACTTCTTTTATTTCAGCTAGTTTCCATGACAACATTTCTCATTTTCATTTAGTTTAACTTGATGTACTAAAATAACTAAAACTAAAGCTGAAATAAAAATGAATAAAAATATAGAAAACAAAAAACTAATAAAAATGTTAAAATAAATAAAACATTCAACAAAATTAGTAAATTGCCTTTGAAAGTTAGATTCAAAATATAAATTCAAAGTGTTTTGTAAAATGTTGTTATTGAGTTCATGCTCAGATTTCCCTTGTTATGCATTCCAGCGTCTTTTATAAATCATGCTTCTGTTAAAACATTCTCTTATCCATCATTTGCAATGACAGAAACTGCACGGGTTCTGATCCTGATTGTGTAAGAAAACAGCAGAAAGTGAAGGGCCAGTGGTTTTCAAACACTAATTCATGTCAAGCACACAGGGAGCAGATGCACATGCAGACAGTATTAATTCCAACCCAGAACTGTCTATGAACTTTCTTTGACCCTCTCCAGTTAAATGCACACAAACCCAGACAGACAACGAGACCATCTCCCTTCCCTCCCTCCCTCTCTTCCGGCAGACGCCAGCACTTTGATTGCCTATCATGAAAGCAAATATGTATACCTTATAAAGACATGCCCAAGGTCAGAATAACAACATATAAGGGTCCAATCTCCATATCCAATAGATTATCTTACAATGGGGCATTTCACTTCAAACTTAAGATATACATTTGTTGAAGATGCTTACAGGGCTATATTAAGTCATATGTATTGATTTCTTTTTTCTTTCTTTTTTTTTTCAAAAGACAGTTGTCTAAGATGCATGTATGTGAGATGTGTTAAGAGTAGGAAATGTCCAATGAATAATTTAGAAATATTTTTTTGATAAAAATTATAACTTTGTTTTTCAACTAGACACTCTATTTCAAAATCTATTTTGAGATATATTAATCTAATCATTCGCAAAAGTAACTAAAGTAGTCATATTTTGATATTTGTGATTTGTCACAAGTATTTGTGATCTATAACAGTGTTATTATAGTTGAGATACTTTAATAGATTTTATTAATATTTTGAATTAGTTTTCACATTTATATTTCCCTTCTTCATTTTCATTGTTAATTAGATTTGTTTTTGCCATTTTTATTAGTTTTCGTCTATATAGTTTTTAGTATAGAATTTTAATTTTAAATAAGTTTTTTTATTATTATTATTTTTAAGTTGTCGATTTTTAAGTTGAGATTGTTTGCACTGCAAGAAGCCAATCAGGAAATGCAAGTGAACCTCTCCTTTCAATAAGTCATTAAGATTCATATAAATGCATATTGGAACATTGCTAAACTGAACTTGTTCTGAACATGGTTTCAGAATCAAACGGAATAATAAAGAACTGCGAATTGAATCAGTTCACTGTTGATGCAAATATTCACACCTCTGACTGTTTGTCTCAAGATATTTGAGAACCATATCAGAAGAATAATGCAGTAAGTTTTGATATTCTTTTCATAAAATAAATACCACACTAAAACTGAATGCACTGAATGTAAACATCTTAGTTTTTTAAAGTAAAACTATTCAAAATGTAATTTCAAACGATTGAAACATATATTCATGATCCAAGTATCATATCTCTCCCATAGACATTATTAATCATCATTCTAAAATGAAAAGATGTAATGCCACTTTTTTTTTTTGCATGAGTTACCCGAGGATTATGAAAATGAGGAAAGTTTTTTTTAGCATCAGCTGAAGAAAAATGAAGAAAAGTTCCTTCATTTGTCTCCCCGCTAAGACCTGAACAACCATACAGCCATATTGAATTGTGGGACAGGAATGGCACACAGCAGCAGAGAGCAATGCTCTCATTAGGGACGGAATGTAATAAAAAAAGATGATGTCTGTGGGGGAAAAACAAGCCCTGCTGGTCGATATGTTCCAGCAAGTGAGTGTCCCGTTTCGGTTGATGGAACGTATTACGATGGAATACAATTTTAGCTCCTGCATTTTCTGAGCATCCCTGGACACCGAGGTAGAAGAGAAGGCCGATGCCTGAATCTTCAGAGCTCTGACAGGATACCTGAGCAGGTGACATCCTGTTTGTCAGAATCAACGCTCTCCTGACTTTGCTAGAGCGGGAGGAACGATCATTTAAATCTGTCACCCTCTTGTGCAGCAGGACCTCTGGGTCCGAGGCTCTCGACTGGTGAACTGCAGGTCTGTCGTGAACAACAGAGAAAAACAATGCTCAATGCAAATAATAAAATCTAACCAACCATAAGCTAAATATATAGGATGGTCTGATAGTATGCAGTGCATATGTGTGACATACCCGCCTCTGAATGTCAAACTAAGAAGGCTCCGAGATGTGAAAAATCCAGTCAAAGGGTCATCGTTCATTACACATGTGAACTGTCCAATGGCCTTTTTGTTAATGTTTTATTTTGAGTCCACTTTAGACATTCGACAAACTTTGCAACTACATGTCAACTAGCAGTCATTAGTGTATTATTTGACCCTTTTTATTTTCACGGACACCAACAGACATTCTGTTGACTGGAAATGAGAGTTAGTAGGCAGGTAGTTGCAAATTAATAAGAGTTAGCTGACATGTAATTGCAAAGTTACTATAAAGGAAAAGTTAGTATTAAAGAAAAGCATTTGGCAAATGGACTAAGAAAAGCAACTGTTGTTTGTTTGTTTTTTTTGGGGTTTTTTAAATGCAGTTTAGTAATTGCTTCTAAACAAAGAGTTATATCATTTAAAAGGTTTTTTTTTTGCAGTGATGCCATAGATCCATTTTTTCCCCAAAAATACCTTTCAGAGATCAGTTCTTAAAAGAACCATTTATTTTATTAGTGTGAAGAACATTTGAATAATCTAAAGAACATTTTTCCACTATAAAAACACATTTAGATAGTTTCCATGGATGTTAAAATATTTTTAAGAGTTGACTACAGTGTGTTTTTTTGTGGTAAATTACTGGCTGATGAGACCATAAAATCATTGAAATTCAAGAGACATTTCAAAACCTGTTGATAATTATACAAATGTTGGGGTTTGTGTAGTTCATGGCGATATTAAAAAATGTCATTGTCTATTTCGTTACTAAACAGTTTTGATATTGTGTTAAATCACTGAGTCCTCAAGTCCTCACAGTTAACATCCTCCCATAATCTGGAAAATAGTTGAGAACATAAAAAACTGAAAGAGAATCTGCACCTTTACACATTTTGATGAGAAGCATTTTTAATCCGCAGCATGTTGTTATTGGAGGAGGATATCAGATGGATGGCAGCAGCTAGAACAGAGGTGAAAAAGTTACTCAAACAAAAGCAGAACCTCATAAATGTGTCGGCTGCCTGGAAGCAAAGTTCAAAGAAATTATGAATGTGGAGAGAAGTCATTTTTTCTCATACAGCCCATAAAGCTTTGCCGATGCAGAGATAGCCTGCAATGTCATGCGCTACAGACATTGGTTAACAGCATGAGGATAAACAGTAACACTCAAGGTGTCAGGAGGAGAAAGTCGACATCTGCAGCTGTGCCCTTTAGCAGCTGATGGAATGTTCTTGCAGTCGAAACCTCTGCTTTGTTTAACGATCATCTTGATGTAGCACCTTTGCCACGTATCTCATGTAAGCTCAGGCTTTAGACTGGAATTCTGTGGAAAAACTCACTCACCTCATCTCACCACATGTAGAAATGCACATTCTCACCGCTATAACCCACATACAGACATATGCAGTAAATTCCTCTAACTTTTAACTTTTCAAATTAGTGAACCAGAGTGGAATAACACTTCATTTCCCAGAATACCCTTACCTGCTGAATTTCTTCGAATAGTGTGCAAGAATCGAGCTCTGGAAGTTAAAATTATTTTTCTCTATAAGAGAATTGATTTTTACTGATAACTTTAAAACCTTTAAAGTAGATGTACTCTGAGCAATGGGGATGTTAACACTCTCAAACTACTTTAATATTTGTGTGTGTGTGTGTGTGTGTGTGTGTGTGTGTGTGTGTGTGTGTGTGTGTGTGTGTGTGTGTGTGTAGTATATCATTACCTCGTAGCTGGTTGTTTTGGTTCATGGCTTATAACTCAACACAACAAAGACCATTTTTTAATCCCTATATGGAACATTAATGGAAAAAAATGCTTCTAGAACCAAGGCCACTGAAAAAAGTATGCAGACATTGTTGCAATTCATTCAGTAAATTCCACTTGCTGTAATTCGTGTCGTGTGGGACCATTAAAATTGTGGATTGTGGATGATTTAAAGTTGTTATTATAGTTAACTAAAGGTAAACCCAAAAAAGGGTGACATTTTTCATTTTCATTTAGTTTAAGTAAAATAACTAAAACTAAATAATAATTTAAAAAACTATATAGGAATTTAAAAACAGCAAAAACTAAAAATTACCAACACTTAAGCTAAAAATAACATGAAATCAGATAATATAAAATTAAAATCTACAGTTTCAAATATTAACAAAAACTAAAATAGTATGTCAATGATGATAAAATAACACTGGTCTAAACTTTTTTTTTTAAAATACATTAAAAACAAAACTCTCATTGTACATAACTTTCATATCAATATGATTTTTTTTTAAACTCTTAAAATTAAGTTGCATTTGTTTCATAACTCTATACTCTTACTGTATGTCAAAAGTTCTTATTTGTTTCAGTTTCTCTATATTAAGGGAAAATAATAGACAAGGTTGATCATAACCATTCCTGTGCAATGAAAGAGCACTTTCTGAGCAATAAAATCCTCCTCTAGGTCAGTATGTCCATTTAGCTGTGAGTAATGATTTACACTGATATTGTTGTAACACAAAGACACTTGGTTGACATTTCAGAATGATTTCAAGAAACCCGAGAAGCGGTTGTCACCGTGCCATGCTTTCATTGATCCTCAAAGTAGGTGTCCTAGCGTCCTGCTGCGCTCTCGCTCTGACAGCAGATTCCCTCTGTGCACAAGTGACTGAAAGCAGATGCCGGAACATCTATCCGCTCTTGTTCTAAGTCACCTTACCCTCGCCATAACAGATTCCGCGTTCCACTTTCCTTTATTCACTTGGCTCTGATCATCCCGGGAAGGCAGACTGTCTAATGAATGCATAAGATCCCTTCAAAGGCATTAAGAGGAAGCCATGCCTTTACAATATATTTTACTGCCAAGCCTATTTGGAGACATTCCAGAGGCCATTTTCCCACATTAGCTGTAGCCACAGCCAGATCGTTTTCTTCCCTCCTCCTCCTCTTTTAGCACCATTTGTACTGATTGTTAAGGTGATGATAATGTCCTGGCTCCAGCTCAGGTAATTAGAGGTAATTTAGCTGAGACACTGCCCGGCAACAATGCAGTTTTTTCCAAGAAAACATCTATAACAGATGTTGTAAATAAAGTTTTGGGAAGAATAAAAAAGAACAACAGTGAACATCCGTCCTGATTGGTGATGAGATCATATCATTAGATATTCACCATCTTTGCCAGGTCCACATGGAATCTGTACACATGCATCAGAATTCTGCAAAATTGGAATGCAATTGGATTTTACTTAAAGGGACAGTTCACCCAAAAATAAACAGCTGTATGTACAGGTTTCTTTTTAATGTTGTTCACAAAAGATATTTTGAAGACTGCAGTTGCTTGTCTCCATTGACTTCCATAGTATGGAAGAAAAATAGTATTGAGGTCAATGAGGACTAGCAACTGCTTGGCTACTAAAAATTCTTCAAAATATATTTTGGGTTTTGCAGAAGAAATACATTTGTGTTGGTTTGGAACAACCTGAGGGTGAGTAAATGATGACAGAATTTAATTTCATTTTCGGGTGAAATATACCGGTAAGTTTTACTTTCCCTCAGATCCTTGAATTTATTAAATATTTTGGGTAATTTTTGAGGGTTTACATTTTTTTACTCATTATGTTATTGGCATTTCTCCACTTTAAAAAAATGTAATTTTAACTGTAACAATGTTACAGTAAAAAATTGTTTCTTTACAATATGTGGTGAAAAACGGTAATAGATCTAACACAAAATTTTACTGCAAAATAATCTTAAATGTACCATTTTTTAGAAAGAACAACTCATCATATAATCTGCAGTGAAAAAAAAACAACATAAATTGTCATTCCCAGAATTCCCTGTGACAGCTTACATTTAATGGCATTTCGATTAATAATAGTGTTTTTGATCGTTTTTTTTTTTTTGTTATCAGTAATGTACTTCTGGTTTTATGTTACATTTAATGTTTTTCGATTAATTCTTCATGTAGCTTTCTCTTTATTACCTGTTTTTTTTTCAGTATTATAATGGTACAAAATATATTTCAGTAGCAGCACTACTTCAGGAGAAAAGGACTTTGGATTTACTTTTTAAAAAGGATTTTCTTCTTCTTGGAAATTACTACAATCTTAAACTGTAAATTGTATATAATTATTTTTTTAAATATTTTTGTCTTTAAAAATGACTAAACAGTAGTGCATGCTCTAGCAACTTTAATGTTATGAGTTCAATTCTGTAAAAAAAAAGAAATCTGTAAAAAATATTTTGTTCTATATATCTTATTTTTTACTTATTTAATTTTATGTATATTTCCTCTGTGTTGTATTCTATAATATTTGCACTGTCCATTGAGCGGACCTGACTCACATTTCACTGCTGGTTATATACTCTCTATATAATCGTGTATGTGACAAATAAAAATCTTGAATCTTGAATCTTGAAATATGGTAAAAATGTTTCAGGCATTACAGTATAGTGTTATATTTTATAGCTTATATTTTACAATTTACAACTGTATATTTCATTAAGTGATATAATACATATATCTATCTGAACTACCGAAATCTGATTTTATCTTAAAATGCACTAACTGCCATAATAGTATAATACAAAATAAATAAATAAATAAACACATCAGAGTTCATTGTGGCCTGTCCATAATATGTCCAGTACTTATGGTTAACTGAACTACGTATGTAACATAAAATAACAGTAAACAAAATAAATGTTATTAACTAAATAACATAAAATAACATAACATAAAATGAAACACAAATTTGACAGTATTTTAAAGTAAAGCAATGTTACAGTTGGTAAAGTAACTGAAAGTATTTACTGTAGTATTTTTACAGTTTGGCTGTCAAAATTAAAAAATTTGTACAGTGTGCTGTGAATGCAATGTGTATTTCACATGACCCGCCCCTGAGCAACATAAAAACAAAACAAACTGTGGTTGGTTGCTTTACATGTCAGCCGGACAGTCTCGTCCTGTCTTCCTGTTCAGGGCTAGAATAGGCTACAAAGAGGACCACTCTTTAACAAGCTAAATCCATTTTGCTGCAATTTAATCAAATATATTCCTTTAAACAAAAGGAAATCATTTAGATCACTCACATTTAGCAAACACGCAGAAGCCGCTTCAATTCCAGTTAATCGATTCAATGGGAAAAGAATCCTTCTAGTCAAAATGCTCCTTCCATTATTAGTCTTCCTTAAAAACCGCTATGCCTGTAAATACAGACGGATGTGGTAGGAATAAGTGTGACGTGTTCAGAAGAGCAAAGCATCTCTAGGGCCTGAGAGTTGGAGTGATTTTAAAAGCATGCTAAAACTCTGCTAAATGCATCAATCAATACAGCACTATACATGGAGAGAGAGAGAGAGAGAGAGAGAGAGAGAGAGAGAGAGAGAGAGTGTGTGTGGAAAAGAGGGACGTGACCTAACTCTATAGTCCAGAGCTCTTCCTTTGATTCACTGTTTTCCCAAAAGTGCTCATGCGGAGCAGGAATGATTATATGTCTACTGATTGCATTACAAAGGCACATCTGACTTAATGTGTACAAAAACAATCTTCTCACTGCTCCTCATAAATTCTTCAGCTGGAGAGGTAAACGACCTCCAACCTTTTCTGTTGAGAATATCGCTTGTGTTTTTTTTGATCAACAGTTGGTGAGAATCAGGCAGGGGACATTTTATTTGGGTCAATGGCAAGATGTGCATGATGTCGAAAAGAAAATTATTTGACCATTTATAACAATTGTTTGGAATAAATGGCTCAATGTAAAGCCGTGTAGCTGTAAAGTAGAAAGTTTATTTTATACACACATTTATTCAATAAACATATTTATTAATTTAATGTCTGCTAAATGAATAAATGTAGATGGGCATTCATTTTTTATTCAGCATAAAAATATTGTGATTTTTTCATCTTGAATATCATGAGGTTTATGTTAAATTATAATTCTTATTCTTATTCTAATGATCTAATATTGATAGTAAATGTTAATTTAATACTTTTTTAAACTAATAAAAAATATATCACTAATTATTCTGTGAATATATTCACAAGTTTGGGGTCAGATTTTGAATGTTTTTGAAACAAGTCTCTAATGCTTACCAAAGCTGAATTTCTGATATTTTGAATAATTACTTTAAGTAAAAACAACTGTTTCCTTTATTATAATTTAAAATGTTATGGCAGATCTGAATTTCCAGTCTTTTCCTGTCTT
The DNA here is from genome assembly GCA_027422415.1 of Schizothorax lantsangensis. Taxonomy (NCBI): domain Eukaryota; kingdom Metazoa; phylum Chordata; class Actinopteri; order Cypriniformes; family Cyprinidae; genus Schizothorax; species Schizothorax lantsangensis. Next base: position 27,099,417 of record CM049847.1, on the reverse strand, counting down.
CTGTTGTACATGAATAATAAGATAATTTAATATGATAATTATTAATATGATAATTATTCATATTTAAAAATGTGTACAATTGTGATAGATATTTTTTCAGGATACTTTGATGAATAGAAAATTCAAAAGAACAGCATTTTTTTATAAAACAGAAACCTTTTGGATCCCACTATATTAGGTTGCCTTTACTTACATAAAAAAAATAAGTACAATATATTGTATTGCAAAACACATTTGCTGCTATTGAGGTGGGATATGGTGTAATTACATTCAGGTATTTTTTAAAATATAAGTACAATGTAAAAACATGTATGTACACAATATGTGCACTGTATCAAATTATTCATTTAAATGTAAGTACATAGTAGTTAAGGCCATTTAATATAAAGTGGGACCACCTTTTGTAACAATACATTTCTTTACTGTCTCTTTTCATCAATTTAATGCATCTTTGCTGAATAAATGTATTATTTTCTTAAACAAAATGACTTTTTGCTAAAATAAAAAATCATCCAAATGATTTCAATTCATTTGAAATGTCAACTTACTGTAAACATGTCCGGAAAACAAGAAAGTCATGTTACATCGCCAATTATATGTGAAAGGTCTCAGTTTATCATTCCTTGATGAAAGTCAGAGAAGTTTGCATGCACTATTTAAACTTCATGACAAAAGAGACATTGTTTAGAAATCTTGTTTGGCTGTTGGTTTAAAGTAACTTGAGTTGCTGCAGATGGTTTCTTGGACTGGATGCAGGAGGGTGCTTGACCATTGACTGCCCTGTACGTTAGGACAGCAGAGGAAGTATAGCAGAGGTGTGACGTGGGAGTACTTGGAAATGTTGAATCGATTTTGGTTGGGAAGGTCGAGAAGTATTCCGGACGAGTCGTGGAGGTTTGATTGCATCCGCCAGGACTGAATTGCAGTAGTTAAAGTGAGAGCAGACTAGGGCCTGCACCAGAATTTGAGTAGTTTCTCTGGTAAGAAAAGGTCGGAAGATTTTTGCAGAAGGAGTCTTGATTGTGGTTAATATGTTAGAGGTCGCAAACAACAAGTCATTGCCCAGTGTGACACAAAGTGGTTTTCTGTGTGGGTGAAATATTTGAGTTGTTTATTTAAATGAGAAGACTGTTTTTGGCTGGGATGAATAACGACTCGATACTTCGGATTCCGATGATGGGCATTCATCCAGGCCGAGGTTCTTGCCAAGCTACTGTTATTTGTGATGAAACCTGGTTGCAGAATGTCAAAATTGAGTATCATCTAAGTTTGGCAGACACTTTAACCGGAAACAAATTACACTGAATCTGGAATATACATTCCCAGGGAATCGAACCATGACTGCAGTGTTCATAATTAATTGAGCTACTGTCTACACATGAATGAAAGTAGAAGCTGTGACACAGTGGCAGATGAGACGGCACTTACAGGACATAAATAATAAATTAACATGCGGGTAAACTGTCAAAAGCTGCATATGGTTGTCGAAAAGGTCAATAACAACCTCAAAGCTTCTAGTGGCACCTGAGCAGTGATGGACAGAAACACATGATCCTGCTTGTGCTCTTGAGTATGTGTGTGCTGTAAGGAGCGCAGGGTTCAAATCAATTGGCTTAGCTGCAACAGAGCTTGATGTGCTATTGACAGTGTCAGATCTCCACGGCCATCAGAAAGAGTCGATGACAGTCAATATGCAACTTCATCATTATTGAGGGACATTATTTCATCAACATAGGACATTATTTCATCAAATGTCCTATATATGGACATATATGTGAAAAAGGTCTGAATTATGTTTGGATGATTATTTTCAGATAATGAATATTACTGTTATTAAGATTATTTCTATACTTTACTATTGTATCCCTCTAACCAAAAAAACTAAACAAAATATGAATCTAAAAAAAATCAATTTATATGTATATATTTTAAAATAAATACCAGACATGACATAGATATAAATAACAATTGATGACGAGAAACTTTTAAATGAAATGACTCTAAATCTCTGAAATGTGGTGTAATATATATATATATATATATACAGTATATATATATATATATAGGCTGTGTGTGTGTGTGTGTGTGTGTGTGTGTGTGTGTGTGTGTGTGTGTGTGTGTGTTTAAAGAATGTGACTAAAGGGCTGCAGTTGGGTGGATTGCAAAAAAAAACCCCAGAAAACTCGCAAAATTTTGTTCAGTTTCAGCCATTGTAGGGAGTATGCAAATATGGAAATGAAGATGTTTTGTCTATCCTTGAGTGTTGAATGATATAAATATAAGGACTTGTGAATGTATGATAGCCATATGTACCTGCCATCTTGCAAACTGACTTCCCAAGGTATTTGGATTCCGTTTTTGTTGCTAGCAAAAAATGTGTGTGTGCGTGTGTGTGTGTGTGTGTGTGTGTGTGTGTGTGTGTGTGTGTGTGTGTGTGTGTGTGTGTGTGTTTGTGTGTGTGTGCGTTTTTGTGACAAATGAGGACATAAATTTGTATAATGACACAGGTATGACATAGGTATTACAAGGAGAAGGTGACTTATGAGGACTTACCCCATGTCCCCACTTTTCAAAACGCTTATAAATCATACAGAGTGAGTTTTTTTGGGGGAAAGTAGAAATGCACAGTTTCCTGTGAGGTCTAAGTTTAGGTGTAGGGTAGGTGTAGGGCAATAGCACATACAGTTTGTACAGTATAAAAACTATTACACCTATGGGATGTCCCCACTTTTCACAAAAACAAAGGTGTGTGTGTATTAAACTCATATGTATATGTAAAAAAATATATATATATTTTAATTATTATTATTTCATTATTATTAATAAAAATCATTGTTATTTTAATTTGTAATTTTTATAATAAAATAATACTACTTCATTATATCGAACTATTTCATCTTTTTAATGGCCTTTTTAATGGAGTATGATATCACTTGAACCACCTGATATTTTGGAATTTATACAAAAAAAAATTAAAAATTAATAATAATTATAATAATAATTTTAATTCAGAAAATGTTAATCATAAAAGAGTTAGCAGGTGATTATATATATATATATATATATATGTATGTACTGTATGTATGTATACAGTATATATTGTTTGCATTTTAATCAGTTTTTGAGTAAACGAATCAAGACTTTCATTAATGCATTCACAATGCAGCATCAAGTGCTTTTATTGCTTTTTTTTTTTTTTTTCTTCCCGGCCTGTCAGTAACACAGATAACACATGACAGTACGTATGTGTATCTATGCTATCATCATTCACAGCCTTTTTTTTTTTTTTTTTTTTTTTTTTTAATTAATTAATTAAATTTTTATATACCCTTTTATTTAACCACACTATGACAGACAAGACCGGGGGACAGAGAAAACAAGAGAGAGAAAGAGGAGAGGAAAGAAAAAAAAAAAAAAAAAAAAGTTGTGGGGAAAGTCAACAGAGAAGGGGGAGAGAGAGAGAGAAAAAAAGGAGAATGGGGGATAGAGAGAGAGAGGAAAAAAAACAAACAAAAAAAAAAAACAGAAAACAACAAAAACAAACAAAAAAAAACAAACAAAAAAACAGACAATTTGCTTCGATACCTGCTGACAAAAAGAGAAAACAACAGTAGAAGACAACAGAAGACACAACATCATAGAGACTGCAGCAACAACCAACATCTGTATGAATCACAATAAATTCTAAATGTTAAATGTTATTAGGCAGCACACATAATATTACAAAATAAGTTTTGAAGCAACAGCAGATCAAGACAATGCGTGTCTGTGAGCACCTGTTTTTACACCAATGTGAATGCTTGAGTGTACACCTGTGTGTGTGATCGCGCTTGTGTTCATAAGGTTCCTCCATGTAAATGTTTAATAGTGTGTGTGGGGCACAACAGCCTAAAAAAACAGCCTTATAAAAGCTTTTATTGCTTTTATAAAATGGAAACTACAATAAAAAGGACACAAATTCTCATTAAATTGATATTTTAACATCAATTTCAAGTGTGAATCTTCCACTGGAAGATAAAGCCCCTGACATCTTGTGCAATGTTTACATTTGGCCTTCATATAGTGAACATATGTTTCGCATCATAGCTGTAACCATATTGTGCATTTTAGCATGACTGGAACGCTGTATCTGAACTCTCCGTTTCATAAAAATTAAGCAGCCCTATACAGTTGAATTTTATTTTACTAAGAAGGGATCCACTATTTCTTTCAGACAAACTTGGCATATTTATATGATTTATATTATTTATAGCTGCGGTCGGAGAGGTGTTGGGTCAAAATAGGCCTCTGTAACGGTTTTTCCAGACTCTGTGCTGCCAAAACTATTAGTGAAGTTGGCCTCTGGGGGCCAAGACAATGAGATACAGGAGCTGTCAAAATAATACCAAGAGGCCCTCAAAGAGAGCTGTGTATGCACTTATGTGTCCTCGCTGAATTAGTATTAAAGATGGTGCTGATAAAATTCTCCCAGCCAAATGATGATGGCCAACTTTTCAATATAGTAAGATTATATTTTTATTGTTTCATCTGTATGTGCCTGCTTGCTTTTTTTGCCTTCAGGATAAACTCTAATTTGTTTTGATACACATCTGAATATTTCTGATGTGATTTTTTTTTTAAAAGTCAAACAGCTCCAATATATAAGATTTCATTATTTTTTTTATCTGTCATATCATTTAGCAGGCACTTTTATCCAAAGTGACATATCACGCAAATAAAATCTGTTACAACATTATGTTACTCATATACAGGTAAATGTGTCTAGCACCTGTACAGCAGCTGGCTGAATGACAGACCTCTGATCTCCACATGAGCGCAACGGCAGAGGAATTTATACAAACAGTTCCCAGGGAGTTTCTCAATGTTACTAATTTTAGGATACTGTAATTATGAAAGGCTTTTAAGCGCAGCCAAGCACCCTGGCTATTTGAAATGTACTCTATTTGTTGAAGGTTTGTGGTTCATTGGCGAACAGATGTTGCAGGGCCCACATGATTAACACTAATTGTTCCAGATGAAGAATAGTCTAAATAAATGAATGCACAAATAAAATAATCTCCTAAACTCAAATGGTTTGTGTCAGGGACAGAAATTAACTTTTCCATTAGGTAAATTAAATACTCTTTACACTGCAAAGCTGCATTTATGTTTATTTACACAGACTGTTTAATGCTGCTCCTGTACGTCTTACACAAAAATTGCATAATGTAAATATATATTTTTTTTAAAACAGGAACTAATTAGAGGATGACGCTGCAATATCATGACATATTATTATTTTTAATTAAGCTACTGCTCTTGATTATGGTAATAATGATTTTAATGTTGCTTAATACGTTTTTTGTTTTTTGTTTTGTTTTGTTTTTTTTTGGGGGGGGGAATGCCGCGTGACTATAGAAAAAAGGTAAAAACCATTTAATAATTTGTTTATTGCTTTTTTATGGATTAGAAAATGAAGACTTGACATTTGTTATTTCGGTAGCATGGCAAATAAGATGGTCATTCAAACTGGGAAGAAATTCTATAAAGCAAGCAAACAACACTAACGCAGTCCATGTCTTCATGTGAGTTATACTTTCGCACAGCTTTCCTGTAGCTCAAATGGTAGAGCATGGCGCTAGCAACGCCAAGATCATGGGTTCGATTCCCAGGGAAAGCAAGAGCTGATAAAATGTAGAAACTGTAACTTGAATGCAATGTAAGTCGCTTTGGATAAAAGCGTCTGCTAAATGCATAAATGTAAAAGCTCCCGTTATAATCACTGAAGCTATCTACACTACAAAATTAACCTCTTACTCACACCTTTTCTGCACTTTGTTGTTTATGATGATGATCGAATTTGTGAATGCAGATTCAGAATTCAGTCAGTGATCGTGCACACTGAACAAAACGCCTCTGATTGGACGTTGCGTTCCTAAGCTCAACAGAAACGTGTGTGATTGGTTATAAAGGTCAACGCTGCAAACCTTGTGCAGCTAGAAGTGTGTTATAATGTGGGCAAATCTACTGTAAATGTAATGCCACAATCGCCACTTTTCATTCATTTCACATTTCACTTTAATCATAACCGCCGTAACAGATGGAGGATAATAGTGCAAGGGCATTTGGGTCCTCTTACCTTGACTTTTGGCGGCATTTTTGTTCATTTTGGTGGCGTTTTTGCTCCAGTCCCCTGTTAATTTCCAGCCCTGGTTTCTGTAAGTCTAAAGGAGAAGGATGATTTAGATGCACTTAAAAGTTTCGCAAACCTATTTTCCTCATTAAAGTTACAAGAGCACCTCTGAACACACGAGCAGCGAGCCATTTGAGTGCGAATGTTTTCATATTCAAGATATGCACTGATGGCACATCCGTATTAGTGTCCAATTGAAAATAAAAATGTGTTGTGTGATTTTGATGCTGAAACTATATAAATGCAAATGGGCGCAGGGCCTGATGGGTGTTTCCTCTCCCTGAACATCACCTTTCAGTCTGCCTGACTGTCGCACTGAGATTCGAGAACAATTTGAACAACCAAATTGATTCTTTTATTATTTCATTTCCTTCTCCTTTTAAATGGCGTCAGCTACTTTTCCAGAACAAGAAAAGTCTGATATTTTAGTTCTCAGAAGAAAAAGAATTTTCAATATTATAATGGCCTTTGAAGAATTAGTCCAAACAGCAAGAAAATTGTCTAAGCCCTTCATGTATTAACTTGTTTATGAAATAAAAGAGCTAAAACGATCCTGTTAGTATTGGTAAAACGCTTGGAGTTACACACATCTTCCTCTGGGGGGCAGACTGTAACTTAGTTGACCATTAGCTAGAAAAGCCTCCTAAAATGAAGTGGAATAAACAGAGCTATAAATAACATACAACATAAATATAGCTCTAAATATAAACATATGGTGACTGAATATTTCAGTCAATGTTTTATGCATCTGTTGGTACTTGTTTTTCAATGAACTCGACAATGAAATACATCCCCTCATATGCATCTCCTTTGGTGGTGGCATTTCTATTACAGCCCCAGCATCTGTTTGCAGTCAGCCTCAGGTGCCAGTGTTTAATTTAGTTTACCACTCTGTATCTATTTATTCTGCTCCCGTAGCTGGAAAATTGATTTCCTTGCTTTGCACTGTTCATTATTCACCAGCAAATGAGTCTAAATGTGCTGAAATAAAACATGAAACACTTGTGGAGTTTAATTAGCTCTCTTTGCACTTACCTTCCTGTACAAAGTGACAGACCATTCGAGAGGAGAGGAGAGGAGAGGAGAGGTGAGGTAACTCCTACAAATATATATTGCAAGATCATTAATAATTAATACAACAGTATTATTAATAATAATAATAATATATTATAAATAATCATGAATAATATTAAATATAATATTATAAAATAGTATAATTTAATTTAATTGTATCTATCTAATCAATTATAATTTATTAACATAATATTATTACATTATTATAGTATTTTGAAGTGTCCAAATGCGTTTCGGGGATACGTTTTGTATTAGCAGTGAATTATGTTTATCTTGGATTAAACTGTCATTGTGATGTCAATTAAACTGTTGTTTACCAGGTCACTCTCTTTGACATGCTATCTAAAAGTAATTCTGGGCAACAGTCCCAGTTGCCTTTTATCTGCTCTGTGAATCACCAGCAACAAACATTAAAACCTATCAAACATTAAAACCTAGTCCCATTTACAGGTGCGATGAGTCCTTCCACGTGAGCAGTTAGGTGGCAGTGTTTTAGCCATTACAGTCTGTGCTGCTAAAATGTGTGAAATATTTTGTATACTTGGATATAGTCCCTAATTTAAGCAAAATCCTATTGTGCTTTGTGCTTTTTGTTTAATCATACTTTATTCTGCCATTCTAGTTTCATCATGGCAAACAGGCTGACATCAAAACAGTCCCAATTGAAAAGCTCAAAAAACAGTTACAGCTCTCCTCAAAGCACACATGAATCGCCTCTAATGGACCTCACACTCATTTACAAAGCTTGTAAAACCTCTGGGGGGATTTTCTGCATCAAATTAGCCTGCACAATTTGAGGCACTTACAGTGGTCTGAAAATGTGGTCATTTACTTCACCGAATCCCAAACAGATGAATCACAGAGGGTGATAGGCCTTTAGAGCCAGTGAACTTACAGTGGGTAATGTCTTTAATAACACACTGCAGTCATTTAAAGGTCTTAGTATTTCCAGTCTGGCTTCAGGAAGCAAACATCCTGTTAAGCAAAGCGTATTTGGAAGTACAGGAGGAGTCTGTGTCATAATTAAGGCCATGTCTCGCTCTCTTTCCCGCTCCGTGTGCAACAGTCACGCAGTTTACGGCAAGATCCTCAGCAGCTGCCACTTAATGGGAGGATTTTATAGGCTTCTGTCTGTACCAAACGTATCTGTATACATTTTAGGTTTCAGCTGCAAGAGGGTCAGTGGTTTGGTGAGTTCAAGAGATGATGTAACTTGTGGCTTTTGTGCTTTATGATTTATGGCGCCTCATAAACACATGAAATCCCCTGCATGTGGCTTTAAGCACACACAAGCATTTCACATAGCACTCCAAAAGCTGGACCTGAAGGGGAGCTTAAAAGCATTCTCCATATCTTGGTGTTTGCTTCCATCTAGTGGTTGAAACATAAATTGCACATGAGGTTACAGTTTTTCTCAGTCGCTTTGGTGCATTTCTCGAATCATTTGCAAAGAAGTATGTGCATTTCTCAAAACAATTTGTACAAACAGCACCACACAATGGATTTCCTGCAAAAGCCTGTTGCTTACTCAAAATCTTTAGTTCATCTCTCAAATGTAAGTATTTATGTCAATGAACATATCAGTGCCATCAGAATGAAAAGTCCTTGAGTCATTGTTCACAAACAAGACAGTCAAAATGCTTAGTCATGTTGTCAATATAACAGTGCTCTCTGTTAGTGTTACCTGATATAAACTATGGCAACAGTCTGGATGACAGATACTGTACTGAAATGCAGAAGGCTGCACTTCTTATGTATGCCATATATCCTTTCAAAAATACACATTTACACATTACTGTATGTGGGGTATTGATTGAAAGAGACTGTTTTGAAATGTTTGAATTACAGTATTGAGGATATGGTCAATCTCCCAATATTTAGCTGCACCCTTCAGCCATTGTAAGGCCATGACTGACAACATGGTCCACAATAGTGGCCCATATTTCATCTGATATGTGCCTCTGTCCTTGGCCTCTTCTGTCTCTTCCTCGGTTTTGCCTCTGTACCCTTCCACCATGCATCCTTTCTCCTCTTCTTCCTCTCGGCTGTTGACCCTGATGGTTTTCTGGATGTTCATCCACTGTCAGAATTTGTAACTCTTGTGTTGTCCTCTGTCTGTATGCTTTCCAATTGAAGGTTCATGAGATGCACCTTTGAGCTATTTCAGAAAACTGGTTTATCATTGGTTGATCTACATTCTCTTCATTAGTGAAAGTCAAGATTCACTTGCACAATTCATGATAAATTTACAAAAAGTCTAATAGAAATGTGTAGAAAATATGTTTGACAGTTTATGACAACTAGATCAACCATTCTGCTTTTATTGACTTATACGATGAACTAATGACTAGATGTTTTGAGGGGTAAGACTATTGCACAGAGAACTATATAATACATTTTGAGCAACATGATATTAGCAACTGAAAATGTAGGAAACCGCAGACAAATGTACATAATCAGTTGCATGAATGTAACAAAGCAATCGCAATTTGTTCAAAAGAATGAGAAACTGCTTTTATGATGTGCACAAGTGACTAGATGATGTGGAGGTTGAACAAGTAGTTTTGAAAATGTCATTTCTGATCTGAGAAATGCACCAAAGCCACTGAGAAAAACTGTAACAGAGGGCACTGTTATACTGAGAACAATGACACAAGGACTTTTTATTCTGCTGGCACTGATATGTTCATTGACATAAATACTTACTTTTGTATGTGTGTGTGTGTGTGTGTGTGTGTGTGTGTGTGTGTGTGTGTGCGTGTGCGTGTGCGTGTGCGTGTGCGTGTGCGTGTGTGTGTGTTTGCGTGTGCGTGTGTGATTTTATATGATTAACATTTTTAACACTGGTCATAATTCAGATTTGACGCATTTAATTTCCTTTCCTAATTTCCTTTCTTTTTACCTTTGTCTCAATCCACTGTCTACATAAACAGTATGAATATGTTTATTGCATTAAAGAATATAGAAAGAGTCCAGCTTTTAACAATAGTTGGACTATTATAGACATGGTCTGAGCAGAGAGGACGGGAAAAAAAGGTGAAAATCCATGTGATATCACATGGACTATAAATAACATTAGTTTTTAATCATATTTCATGTCATGAAAATAATTATTGCTTCTGTCAGGTTTCAACTGAACAAAAGAGTTTTAATGTACCTGAATGCCTGTATACGTAACTATTTCCATTTCCTCAAAGGCAGTTGCTCGGCTGACACATGCGCCATGAAGTCCCAGATGTACACAACCTGGATGCTGACACGTTTGCTTCATGGGTATTTGTGTATTTATTTATGAGCCAATCACAAATCCCATGTGACTAATACTTCCAAATTAAAACTCCTTCCAGCAGCAAACAGGAGATATACAAGAGAAAAAAATACTCTTTATCGATCAATCTATTATTTAGACTCTAGATAGATAGATAGATAGATAGATAGGTAGACCATTAACTAAAAGAACCGTGAATATGTTCATGTACTGTTACAGTATTGATATACTAAACTTAAAATCACTTCAAATCCAAGAAGGTACTTTAAGTAAAAACTTAAGGTCAAAGGCTTAGGTTGACAAACCAGTCTGGGAATCCCTGTGATAGAGCACTAAATGAACATTAGAGGGCAGCAGTGGGAGCAGCACTGTTCAAGTTTGGATCTGAAGCGCTGTCATCTTAATATGACAACCAAAGCTTACTAAAGCTGTGAAATTTGACTAATTTAATCATTTGCACCTTTTCCTTGGCCTGCTTTCACTGCATATTGGAAATATCCAAAGCACATCAACATGGTAACGGGGTTCCTCAGGGATCAGTTCTTGGACCTCTTCTCCCTATACACTATATCACTATATTACCATCCAGCTGTTCACTATATCACCATCCTAATATTTGATGACCAACTGACCTTCAAAGACCACATTACAAAGACAGCTCGATCATGCAGGTTTGCACTGCACAATATCAGAAAGATCAGGCCCTTCCTAACAGAGCATGCTGCACAACTTCGTGTCCAGGCCCTTGTCAGTTTGTAGCTGGACTATTCCAATGCTCTTCTGGCTGGACTTCCATCATGCACAATCAAACCTCAACATTTGATTCAGAATGCAGCAGAATGACTGGTCTTCAGCAAGCCCAAAAGGGCCCATGTCACACTTCGCTTTATCACCCTATACTGGCTACTGCTTGTGGGTAACATCAACTTCAAGACGTTGATGCTTGCTTATAGAATTAGTCACGGGCTCAGCAGCACTCTCCTACCGCCACTCACTCTTACGAATCTACATGCCCGCTTAAGATCATTAAGTGAGTGATGTCTTGTGTTACCATTACAGAGATGCACAAAACCATTTTCTAAAACATTTTCATTCACTGCTCTTTGCTGGTGGAATGATCTCCCCATCCGAAATACCATATCTCAACCTAAACAATTGCTGAAACTTTGTATTACAAGCTTTTTTTGTGTTTAGGTTTAGGGTTAGGGTAAGGGTTAGGATGAATCGCTTGTTGTATTCCTCATTTATAAGTCACTGTGGATAAAAGTGTCTGCTAAATGAATAAATGTAAATCTAAATATTGTTACGTCCATAGGGACGAATATTTATTATTATTTTTAATATTACTATTGTTCTTGAATTTGTTTCACTGTTGTTTACAAAGGTGTGGGTGTTGTTGAATGCCCTGTGTTTGCTTTTGCTCTCTCTCTCTACAAATCATCACCACCTGTAGCTCATTTGTGAGAGCGTGACTGAGACCAAGAGGATATATGGGCAGTTCAGATTCTGCTAGGAGACACACTTCTCCGCTGCTCCAGACTAACTGCCCATATATCCTGTTGGTCTCAGTCACGCTCTCACAAATGAGCTACAGGTAGTGATGATTTGTAGAGAGAGAGAGCAAAAGCAAACACAGGGCATTCAACAACACCCACACATTTGTAAACAACAGTGAAACAAATGGACGTAACAATATGTTGATGTGATAGTAAGTGTGTCTTCTGTCTCTCATAACAGCAGTGTCTCTTGACGCACCTTCTGTGGTGTGCATGCTGTCCATTCTATGGCTTCTCTGGATTTAGCTCAGTTTAATCCTAAGGGTGACTGCACCTGTGAACCATACATGGCAACTGTAAATATACAACAGGCAACAAAAACAAATTTAAACTTGGACCTTAATTTTTTATTTTTTTATCAGCATTTAGTGTAATGGTTATTGATGGTTATTGTAGGTTGCTATGGATTTTCGGAACTGGTGTCCGATTCTAAAAGTTTATTAAAGAGAAAACATCAAGATCATGGAAACAAGTGAGCATGATTTATGGAATGACTAATGCTGGGGTCATATAGAGGTAAAAAAAAAATTGGCATGTGAATCAAAATATTACAGGTTCAAATTCCATGATTAATGACACTGCTAATACTGCCAGGATATTAAAATAATCAAAATGCATATATATTGAGAATATTATAGGGTAAATCAATGTAAGTTACCTCATTTTCTCGTGTAACTCGGTTTGCCCATGCAGCATTGTAGAATCTTAAAATAGCGGAATTACACTTGAAAATGTAATTTGGTATGCTTGGGCAAAGCACTGGGACATATTTAGTACAATTTATGAACTGTTTCTGTTCTTGTTGTGGCTGTTAAATTTATATCAGGTATAGTCCTTAGTGTAGCGCTACATACTTTCAAAAGACAAAAACTCCATAAAAGTTGTGAGATAAAAATTACGTGATATGGGACCTTTTTACAGTGCTTGCCATTGTCTATACCTCACAGCCGCGTTTTCATCTGCGTTTAATTCAATAATTCGTTCCACCTATTTGGTTTATATAACACTAGCAAGCCGTCTAGGACTAAACTGAAAAATGGAGCTGTCCGCGGTGCTGAAACGAACCACGCACAAGTGACTGCGAGCAAATGGGCTTTTATATGATAACGGGAAACTATTTTAACTGTGATATTTAAGATGATTCAAAAGTGATACCTGTGGGGACAAGAGTTTTAAGAAATTAGTGGGGGATTCCTTAACGAGGAATATTTGGAATAAATGCAATTATTACATTGTTATTATAAAATACCACTGATTACAACAAAACCTTAACAAAGCAAATTAAATTAACCCAGTAAACGCTCAGATTGGTTCGATTTGTGTTTTCGATTCATTTTAAAGAACCGGCTCATAAGGCTCATTCGCACAGGAATCGGACTTGCTGCACAGTATGTTCGTATTTACTGAAATGAATCGGCTCTTATGAAGCCATTTGTTCGAGCTGAGTGTTTTGAGTTACTAAAAAGAACCGAATAATAGGAGTTATTCGTGCTAAAATCTGACTTCACTAATCACACTAATTCATTTTAAAGAGCCGGTTCGTTAGAGCCAGTCGTTCGTCAGTAGACACCGGTAACAGACGGCAAATTGCACGTTCGACAAGCAGTACTCTAGCCTATATCTGAATAAGAACCAATTCTCAGTTCCCAACCCTAGTGATAGCAGAAGCACGTTCGTTATTTTGATTGAATATTGCTCTTCCCAATTGCAGTCCGCAGTGAAAGCCAGGGATTGGGAGAGAGGCTGAGAGGGTGTGTGTGTGTGTGTGTGTGGTTAGCGTGTGACAGACCCCCTCCCTTTCTCCACCCCTTACCAGCACAAATAACAGTGTGATATTTACATTTCAAACGGGATTTACTCCATCTTCACCCTGCTAATTCACAATATTCAACTTTTAGAGAAGCATCTGAGAAATAAAACGCTGATCTGTTGTTTTTCATTCTGGCGAGGACCAAAGTAAGGAATCGTTCATCGTCCTATATCGCTTGTGACATCGGGAATCGCGGGATTATGATGTTTTCTTGACTGTTGTGTGTCGTGGGAGGTTTGGGATGGGATCTATGACGCCCTTTGGAAGCTGAAGACCCACTTTGAAAACAGCCTTTTTTATTGTTTTGATCAAGATAATTCCAGCAAACCCAGTAAAAATCATAATATTTAAGATATATCTTCTCGTGAGCGTATAATATCGATAGATCAATTGAAAATACACTGAATTTGGACATCAACTCCAGCCCGCGGTGATGCTCCAGTGTCTGGACTGACTTTTAATATGCGCACTCAGACGGAAATGGAAACCTGGACATTTTAAATCATTGATCACTTGGAACCGAGTCATAAACATAGACTTGCAACCATATCACAGGTCAAGCTGACACCCAGATGTGAAAGCGATCGCGTTTTCTGGGCTCCCCTGGTCTAAGGGATTACTTGTATTCATTATAAGAGCAGAACAGTCTTCGGAGGGTCCATCATGCCCACCTCTCGGTCCGGCGCGTGCTCAGTGGAATACTGGGTCGATGGCTCGCGCCGAGATGCGACAGTGGAGGATTTCTATAACATGGGCCCAGAATTAGGCAGGTAAGTGCATTACTGCATCCACTTTACATTCGTTTTGATGATATTGTGTAAATACATACATGCACACTATGTACCTATGATTTTATTTTTAATTACATGCCGACCTATATTGTTTTTATGACACTACTGGTTCATATAAATATCTGTTAAGTGATATGTAGAACCAATATTTAATGGTCTAATTTTATTTGTGCTTTTTGGCACAAATAATCTTCAGATTGCAAAAAATAAAAACATAATTGTAGCCCATCATTGTTGGAGGCTGACTGATAATCGGTTTGATCAATATATATATATTTTACGAATATTAACTCTTTTGTACTTAGTTCTTTTACAATGTTTGTGAGATATGTGAGCATCATAAGCCAAAAATGTATTATTACTAAAATATTCCAAATGGATATATTATGTTTCTTATGTTTAAGTAGAATTTGTTATCATTGTTGTTGTGGCAGGAATAAAATAACTTAAAAAAAATCTGAATAAAGAATAATGGTATATATATATATATATATATATATAATAAATTAAATAAAGAATAAATTAAACTTACAAGTTATTTTCAGGTAAGCTGTTTCCTGTTGAAGTGGTATTGGGAGATATACATTAGAGATCCAAAATAGAGTGAATATTGAGAAATATTGACAATTATTGGTCTATTGCTATACTAAATATCTCCCCTTAGTAAACTAATTATAATGCACTTAATTGAGCACATTAAGGAATCACCCAATCTTTGCAAATGCCACCAAGTGCTCTAAAATGTCATCATTACCTCCCAGGATGTGGGATGCAAAATGTTGAGCAGTTGTTGCTGTCACCTGATTTTAGTCTGGCATCATGGCCGTCTGGCCTGGTGTGATATTATTCAGGACTTCTATATGCACCTTGTTTGCACAAAACAATTTTTTTAATGTATCTCGTTGCATTGTATGACTGCAAGTACTTTGATGTCTATTGCTGATTATGCTGAGGACTGTTTGTCAGACACTGATGTGTTGAAGTGTTGGATAACAAAGCAGCAGATGGAGAAATGATGGCCTGCTCTTTGAGTGCTCGTCTGATTGAGTCATTCACTGACCATGAAAAGCAAAGACAAGATCTGAGAGACAACACGAAGGCACACAAATACTCTATAGTGTATGACATAATGCACCAGTGAAAAAAAAATTCAGTCTTTGTGGTCTTAATAGCTGGAAGTTAGGACTTCCAGTTTAATTTCCTTCTGCAGGTCTTATGAAGGTAAATGTAAGATATATAAAGACTAAGTAAAGAAAATGTAAGAAATTGAACACATAATGTCTATATAGTCTCTAAATGTAAATGTCCCATAATAGCAATGGGTCAAAGTTTGAAAATGTAATGTTTTCAAATTAATTTATTATTGTAATGTCCCAGGGAAAGCAAGAGCTGATAAAAAAATGTAAAAAAAAAAATGTAACTTGAATGCAATGTAAGTCGCTTTGGATAAAAGTGTCTGCTAAATGCATAAATGTAAATGTAAATGTAATGTTCAATAGATCTCCATTTTTTAAACCATTTTACAAGAAAAAAGGTTTGAATAACTCCCAACCACTAGAATACAGAAATAACCTTTTCTGTACCTTCTGATCACACTGCACAAAAGGTGATGTTCTTTACGAGTGTATCTGTCGTTTTGCAGTGCAAATTGCTGAAGAATCTTCAATCTTCTTAGAGTTCACAAGAAAAAGGGATTGTTCACCCAAAAATGAAAATTCTGCCATCATTTACTCACCCTCATGTTGTTCCAAACTTGTATGAATTTATTCCTTCTGTTGTCAATAAAAAAGAAGAATTTGGGTAATCAAACAGTTGCTGGTAGCCATTGACTTATAGTATTTTCTCCCTTTTGGCTACCAGCAACTGTTTGATTACCCACATTCTTCAAAATATCTTATTTTATGTTCCAAGCATGAAATAAACTCATACAGGTTTGGAATAACTTGAGTAAATGATGACAGAATGTTAATTTTTGATTGAACCATGCTTACAAATGGGTTTTTGATTAAATCCAGAACAAACATCTGCTAATGGGCTCAGAAAATTAACATAATTTAAAGATAAAAAAAAGTTTTCATACCCCTTTGACAGATATTTGTTGTTTTAATCATAAACTCAGTTAGGCTTCTTTTTTTTTTTTTTTTTTTTTTTTTGCAGTGCATGCAACATTCAATGTCATAACTTTGTGAATTTAAGACTTTCTGCTCTGATTTTAGGCCTTAATTTGGTCAAGGGCTAATTAAACTTTTATAAAAACCTGCAGACACCCTGTAAATGTGCATTCCCTTCTTGAAGATTTTCTGTTCTCAAGGACACTGATTGTTTTGACTCAGTTGCCATGGAAATAATAGTGGTGGTGGGGGAGGAAAAATGTAGGTAAGAACCTCCAAGATTAGCTGAGCGGTGGAGGTCAAAGTCATGAAATGCCTACACTTTTCTATCTTCAAACGACTTGGTTTTATTAGCATCTTCCAATCTGTCACTTTGTGCAGTGTGTTTGCATATGGTAATTGCTATAATGCACAGTTATCGAATTTAAGCTCTTTATTTAATTACTACTATATAAAGATTGCTTTGTGTTAACCACCAGGGGTGCCACATCTGTTGTGTTTCGCTGTGAAGAGAAGCAAACTGAGAAACCTTATGCTGTGAAGGTCTTGAAGAAAACCGTAAGTTGAGTTGCGATTACAAAGATATTTTCATTTTATCCCAGAATGACTGTTTGAGGTTGTGTTCATTGTCTCATCAACTCAGATTGACAAGAAAATTGTGAGGACAGAGATCGGAGTCTTGCTGCGTCTCTCTCATCCAAATATTGTAAGATATTTATCTAATCTATGATATAGACATTTATGTAATCTATGTGATTATATCACATTGTTCACATTGTTAGGAAATATTTCACATTCATTGTATTCTGTGAGAATATGGATGAGCTCGTTCTGACGTGACTGTTCTCACTTTGTTTTCTTTCAGATTCGTTTGAAGGAAATCTTTGAAACCGAGACGGAGATCTTTCTCATCCTAGAGCTGGTCACAGGTGGAGAGCTCTTCGACAGGTATGATGTGCTCCATAAATGAAAGGCAGTTCAATTGTGAAACAGGATTTCTGACATTCATCGTCACCTTAAAATAGTTCACTCCAGAAAATGAGAAATCTGTCATCATATACTCACCCTCATATTGCTCCAAAACTGTATGGCTTTCTTTCTTTTGCAGAAAGAAGATATTTTAAAGAATGTTTTGCTTGTCCATGCAATGAAAGTCAATGGGGTCCAAAACAACACTGAAAAAACAACTTTCACTGTAAAAAATGATCAGTGTTTTAGCATTATTAATTTACAAGTATATTTAATTATTTATTATTAATTTGTTCATATTTCTAATGTTTAATATTTATATTTTTCAGTTTGCGTTTTAATTGAGCTTTTTAAGCTCTATTTTTATGTCAGCTAAGTAATTTTATCTAAGAAATATTTATTTCCATATTATTTATTAATGTATTCTTTAAGTTTCCCTTTTTGTTTTCTATCTAATGTTTATTTTTTTTGGAATTAAAAATAAAGTTGGAATAAGATAAATATTTAATAAAATAAAATTATAAAAAATTACTTTAGCTTTATTTCAATTGCCAAAAAAAATATGTTAACACTTTGGGTGCCGGGATTGTGGACTGACTTGTGTGTGTTTTTGGATCCCCTCGTCCGGCCCGAATTCCTCCTCCTCCTGCTGGAGCAGGGGGACAGATCTCTCGAGGACCATACAAGACTGTTCCTGTTGTTAGCTAACACCACCAGCTACCCGGACGACGTGCTCTGCTCCTTCTATGATGCAAGCGCCGTCGTCCGAAGATGGTCCTCAAGAGGATTTTGCCACCTTCATGGAGTGGATTCTGGCGAGAAACGGATCGTCCTTCACCATCTGCCACTTGGATGATCTCGCTGGATCCACTCCCGACCCAGAGCCCAGCCCACCTACTCCCCACGGTGCGGAGCATCAGCCCGAGCCCACCGATGATGGAGAGCCTAGTCCTGCTATGATCTGCGAGCCAGCGCAAAGCTGAGCGACTGAGTGGAGGATCGCACCGGAAGTTGAGCCCAACCTGTCTGACTAGGTGCGAGATCTGGCGACAGTGGCCACCACGAGGGAGCAAGCCGTGGACGGTGTGAGCATGGAGTGGAGCTCCGCCCCCTGCACCGCAGCTGAGGGTGAGCTCATTATACAGCGGGGACTGCTGGACCTCGAGGGGGATCTGATTGATTGGGAGACGGATCTGGAGGCTCCCGATCCTGAGTTTATCCTTGAAAGCCCGGAGGCTGAAAAATGCCCGCCCTCCCACCCGCTCCTGCCTCCTCCACTGCTGTCATCTGGCAGACCCTCTGCTCGCCCTCAGCCCACCATCAGTACGGTGCGAGTGCCGCGGGTCTGCCACCCTCCATCATCGCCGTGGCTGGAGAATCCCTTACCTCCGCCTCCAGCCTCCGAGGCCCGGACTCCGCCTCGGTCCGTAGACCCAGCAGCTCCACCTCGGCTCCTAGCTCCCTCGCCTCCACCGGCCTCCCTCGTCCCTCCGGCTCCGCCTTGGTCGGGTGTCGACACGCCATTGCCTCTGGACTCCTCTCCTCTGGCTGCGCCTCGTCGCTCCGTCCCACTGGCTCCGTTGGGCTCCTTCCTCCTGCCAGCTCCACCTTGGTCCTCAGTCGCTCCGGCTCCGCCGCGGATCTCCGGATCTCCGCCTCGGTCGCCAGAGCCCTCGGCTCCACCCTGGCACCCCGGATCCTCGGCATCTCCCTGGCTCGTTGGGTGTCCGTCTCCGCCTCGGGCTCCTCCTCCACCTGCTCCGCCACCGTTGGTCGGCCCCCTGGAGTCGGCGGCCATTCCTCCTCCATGGCTCCTCCCTGCCCTCCTTCGTCGCCCCCCTGGTCTCTGTCTGTCGGCCCCCTCCCAGGTGTCTGTCCTCCTCCAGAGCCACCTCCCTAGCTCCCACTCGTCCCTCCCTCAGTTGTTTCTATGGCGCGAAAGAGGGGGGCGAAATGTCAGGATTGTGGACTGTCGTGTGTGTGTGTTTTTTCTCCCCATGTGCTCCGTGACCCAGTTTTTGTCTCCTGTTCATTATGTCATTTGGTTCAGGTGTGTGTAGTCATTAGTCCCTTAATTGGCTGTGTATTTAAGGTCTTGTCCATTCAGTTAGTGTTTGTCTGTTCTTATACGTCATTCCTTATGTTCTGTGTCTCCTACGCTTCCTGTGTTCCCTGTTGGATAATTAAAGACTCTTTGATTGAACGGATTCCTACGTCTCCTCGTTCCGTGCTCCCTGAGAAGTGTTACATTGGGCCAGTTTTACTTAACAGGGCAAATTAGGGCGAGAGCGCAATTCCAAAACAGCGCCGATAGGAGGGGAAATTTCTGCGGGTGATTTACTAACAAATGCGCAAATTAAAGAACACACATGCAACATCTCATTTACATATCAACCAATGCAATATACCAAGTGCAGTGCAAATTAGCGTAGTTGCAAATAAAGAAATAAAGAAGCCACAGTACTTTGAAAAGAACCGGAGGCCAAAAAATGAAGGTTTGCTAGAAGTTTTGATAGAGCTGGTATTGCGTGTCTCCTAGTTGAGGTTTCCAAGTCATCTTAGGGTTAGGTTAGGGTTATTTCCTGAAGCAAATTAAAAATAACATGGCTTGGCAAACGATATGTTCGAATAATGTGTTCTTCTGGCATTCCAAATAAAATTAATATGTGTGGAAAAAATCCTCTCCCTTCTTCCATGCTCTCTCTGTTCTCTGCGGTGCCTCATCCTAGCAACAATAACTGCAGCCATTTCAAGTGCAAAATTGTTTAAGTAAATAATTAAATAATGGCACAAATACCAGTAATTTGACAAGCGCAAACGTTAGTAAAACGCATTGCATAATTCATTTTAATACTCTCCTCCCACAACTTGTGCGTCTGAAAGGGAAACTCATACAAATGCATATTCAATAAGGTCAGCCGCAAAAATAACTGTGTCCATGCCTTTTCAGCACTAATTCTTCACTGCACGTCTTTAGTAAAACCTGACAGTACAATTTTAACACCAAAAAAACGGTTTGCGCTGGCGCAAGCTGTTAGTAAAACTGGCCCTAAGTCTTTATGTATAATGCATTATAAAATTAGTTTTAATGCATTAATTATACCTTGCACTGCACCTTATAATGCACTGTACAATCTCATAAATAACTGTAACCACAGTTAATACATTATATTTATAACATTATACATTATAATTAAAATGCATTATACCCTTTAATAACCTTTTGCATTATACATAAAGGCTTTAAGTAAAGTTTTACCAAAATTATTTTTAATTGTTTTAGCTTCAGTTAACAATAATAGCACTGCACAGAAGAAAGAAAATCCAGATTTGGAGCAACATGAGGGTCAGTAAATGATGGCATCATTAAGCAATGCGATTTACTGCTTGGAGATTATCAAGAGATGATCTGCCACCATGCAATGATACGATGAGGGCCAAATGTTTCTCCTTAGATCTTACGGTGGTCCCAGGCACAGGAATCTCATTTATTCTTTATTGTCAACACCTCCCGGCTCAAGGTTTTACAGCTCAGTGGGCTTTCTGTCTGTTCTTCTACCCAGCAGTGAGATGTAATTGAATGAAACAAGTTCCCGATAATTGGTTTAAGTGGGCTTGGTGCAGAGCAGGAGCAGGATGTGTTTGCCTACACACATCCACACACTGCTAAACAGAGCACTAAATGCTGCCAGATCCACACGAAGACGCCTAACCATCAGCTGTTCATGTCTGAAAACATATGATAGTCTATATACGTGCTGTGATATTTTTATGCTGAATTTGTCGTGTGTTGTTTCAGGATTGTGGAAAGGGGCTACTACAGTGAGAGAGATGCAGCTCACGTTATCAAACAGATCCTGGAGGCTGTGGCGGTAAGACCAAATGAATCATGGGATATAAAAATGTGCTTTTCACCCACACAGAGATTTGCTATTCATGTTTGAAAGACAATAATGGTAATGTGATTGTTTAGCCTTTAAAGAGGAACACAAAATGGCTCTTTTGAAGTAATGGAGTCTGATGCACTGGGTAGACATATTCTAATATTCACAGAAACTGCCATGGTTTTGATGCTATATATCATTAACATGCCCATGTTAAAGTGTTAATGCCAAGTCAGTGTCTAGGTAATATTTGTTAACCTGGACTGCACTAAAGAATGACAGTGTCAATTATGCTTGTAAATTTGATAATCATAACAAAGACAAAGTATTAAATAAATATTCTGTTTGCCATACTTAATCAACAGCATTTGTCCCATAATGTTGATTCCCACAAAAAAAATATTTCTGCTTAACTTCTTTAAAAAAAAAATTAAAAAAAAATCTCGGGTACTTACAATGGAAGTGAATGGGGCAAGTTTCAAAATATAAGTTTAAAATAAGTTTCAATACTATAGCCACAGGATAAAAAAAAGAAAAGCATGTTAACATGATTTTAGTGAGAGACATGGCTTACTAACCTTATCTCTTTAAAATGATACGCAGTTTTACAACTTTGTTGACATGACAACAGATAGCCATACACCCTAAAAGATGAAAAGAACCACTTTATAGCTCAAATACACAGGTTTTTACAGACTTGTGCTTTTGTAAAACTATAATCTTTACATTTCTGCTTTTATATTCTTGAAAAAAATTGTCACCATTCACTTCCATTGTAAGTGCCTTGTGTAAGCTTGACAAGTGCTTTTCTTTAAAGGGGTCATCAGATGCAAAATTCACTTTTACATGTTGTTTGAACATAAATGTGTGTTGACAGTGTGTGTACACATCCACCCTATAATGATACAAACCCACCCAGTGCTTTTATTAAATCCCCAATAATAATGATCACTTTCTCAGATCAGGCTATTCTGAGATTCTTGGCAGAGTGACGTTGTTCTGCACAGGCCGTTCCCACGACTATTGGCTGACATGGCTGTTTTAACGTAGACCCGCCCTGAGTGAGCGGTCAACAGTCCGCCATTGTTTCGATGCTGAAGCTGGTGTAGACAAGAATGTCTCCTAAGAGATTGAGGTGTTTTGTTGTTGGATGTAATAATGAACATAGCAGTCGTCATTTACTCCCGACATCTGAGCCACTGAAGACGCAGTGGATTTGCTTTGCTTGTGAAGGGAATGTGCCCCCCGATCTACCTAAATGCGTCTATGTTTGCGCGAATCATTCGTGATCCAGCTTCATCTACAGAAGAAGTGAGTATAAGTTTTTTTTAATGAATCTTTGCAAATAGGCTTTCCTTATAATATGCTAGTTTGCATGTTCCGCGACGAATGCAGCTAAAGTTTACAGTCTCATGAGAACGGCTCGTCACCCCACGGAAGAGAGGGGTGGGGTGAGCAGAGTTCATTAGCATTTAACAGAGCCGATTTTGACAAGGTAAAAAGGGTGTTGTTTTACACTACCATTGAGAAATTTTAACCAAAGTATGTTAAAAAAACAAACCAAAGACTTTTCTAAATAATCATATCAACTTGTGGAAAATGGGCATCTGATAACCCCTTTAAAGATAACAAGGCATGTATCAAAATTATTATGCCACACATGCTATCATTGGCGCTGTCAACTGTGCATTAGTGCCGCAGCAGCACTGTTCCGGAAGTATTTTCCCATTAATTTTCCCATAGGGATTTAAAAAGGCTTTGTTAAAGCATTATAAGCCATGAACCCAACCAACCAGCTATGAGGTAATTCACAACATTACAAACTTTGATTTGAAGCAAAAAAGTTTATGAAGATCAGACAAAAAGGCAAAGTCACAAGACTGTACTTAACAGCTGTCATGTATCTGTATGTGAATGAAAACGATCTGCAAAGTTGTAAAGCCGAAAGTTCTTGTCTCCCAAAAGAAAGAATCGACTCTGAACAGCCTAAACGAGTTGTCAGTAAAGGTCTTTGCACACTGAGTCCGAAATTCTCAGCTGAAACTTTTGCACGTTAAAAAACAAATGCGACCTCACATTGTGTCAATCACGATTACACACTGCCTCTGAAACTTTCTTCTGTCATAAATGTTTTTTTGACCTGGTTCAATTTTCTGCGTTTTCGAATTGTAGCAAGCATTTTGATAGGAAAGAATGACAAATATGAAACAACCTAAAAAACGCATATTTGATTGGTCTGTTAACCCAAGTTTATGTCTTCTTAATGATGATTCTGATCTCTGTATTAGTTCAATGCAAAAGAGAATGTTGTTTGCTGGTTTTACAGCTGTGAAGAAGACAATAATTCAGAACTGGTTTACACCACACATGTGTAGAGAGGCATATTGGATCCGTAGCCTCCTGCAAATTGTCTCATGTGAGTGTACAACGGCGCAAGTCGGTGGGGCCAGGCCTTCAACCATTGAGGCTTGGCAGTGTTTTTTACTGAATGTACGTGATTATTTGAAGGAGTGACTTTTGTGTTCTTGTTGTCCTTCCCTCTCTCCCTCCCTTTTGATTGAACTTTTAGATGTTGAGTATGTGTCTGCTGTTTTGTTTTGTTTTATTTTGGATATTATGTTTTGTTGTTTGTAAAAAAATGAAAATAAAACATTGTTGATAACAAAAAACGCATATGAAAATTTCGGACTCAGTGTGCAAGGACCTTAATTCGAATCGCACTTCCAACATGCACTGTACACGGTAGACCAATCACAACAGACTGGGCCATGTGACCAATCAGTGCAGAGTAGACTCACGGAAAGGAGGGGTTTGGAGAGACTGAATCTTAGAACTGCTTTGAACAAATCATTTGAGAATCGTTTCCAATATTAAATCGATATTAAATGCATATTTTGAGAAAAAGAAAGTGTTTTTTGACCTCGCATGCATGTAAACCGGCTGTAGGAGACTCCCAAAACAATATTAGAAACCTTAAAAATGGCATAAAAGGAGCACTTTAAATTCATTGCAGAATATGCATACAAATTATGTCATTCGCAATGCTTCATGGAAGTGGGTGGAGTGTCTCTTTTGATGCGCTTTGCTTGCTGCAAATCTCTGATTGGTGGAATTTTCTGTGCAGCATCATGGGTAATGTAGTTTCTCACCACAAATTCTGCTTTCAAAATTACTTTAAAAATCAATTGAATGAATGTGAAATTGGTAAATAATATATCCAACTAGCATGATATGATGATACGTGTCATGACGGACAGCAGTTATTTTAATGCATTCTCAGCCAGAGGATTACTGTATGTGTTGGCATGGCTGAACACATGTCCAGCGATGGGCTGATAGTGGAGGGGGTTGGAGATATGGGTCAGTCTTGTTGTCACTCAAAAGTGAACGGTAGAGTAAGCGGATGTGTGTGCAGAGCTGCTAGTGAAAAATAATCTTCTCAGGGAAAAAAACAAAAACATTGCAATTTTTTTTTCCCGGCCTTTAATCTTCCTGAGCAGGAGGAATGTGGGCTGGTGTTACATAACAGCTCAGCAATCTGACAATGAAGCTACAATGCGGAGGCCATGCGGAGGTTTGTGTGTGCCAATCAGATCTGCTGTCTATGATCCACGTTGTCTATGATATAATCTGTAGGGTTTGATTGCGACATAAGGTTTATGTATGTGCATATATGACAATTTTGGGAAGTCCTTGTATTTGTCTCTAACCTATGTTCATCAGGAGCTCAACTGGGCGATATGTACAAAAGTAATTTCCCAATATTCTTTTTTTATTTATCACAATATTAATTTACCGTTATTACTTTCCACATGTTTGTTAGACTTTGAGAATCAATGTAAACTAAATTTGTTTGTTCACATTTAACTTCCGCAGAATAGCTACCTTTAATTTAGAGCCCCATGAAATCCATTTTATTTTTCCCTAAATTCTGTTTACATTTAATTTGTACTGGATTCTGTGTTTTATGATTTAAAGGGGTCATGAACTACCTTTTGTATTATTTTATACTGTTCTCTGAGGTCCACTTATAATGTTACCAAGATTTTTACATCAAAAAACATCATAATTTAAAAGTATTAGGCTATTTTCTGTCCTGTTTTTAACCCCCTCATCAGAACACTCTCTTTGAATAGTCGTGGCGGATTGTAGACTCGGAAGTAAATGCCCACTGCTATGATTGGCAGTTGTGTATGATTGACATCCCACATACTTCATAGATTGGCGCTTCTGTGATTTAGGTTAAAAACACATAAATACTCAGTACAGTACAATCTGTTTAACAGACAAAACTATAGTGACCAAGTAATAAACACAGTTAATCACACTTGTGTGTTGCGACATTGCTGTCAGATCCAATATAGTCAGCACAGCATCATATTTTAGTTTCCGTCTTTCTGAAAATCCCGCGTGGAATTGTGCCTTGTTTGTTAACGAATCTGTGGTAACATTAAATGAACAAAGGACCGAGTTCTTACTGACATGGTCTGGAACTTCATTAAAGTTCATCCACTCTTTCCTAATGTTGGGTTCAGAAGGAAGGCAATGCAAAGACTGTTTTTACACATGTTGGCAATGCACAGCGTCTTCTTATCTTCGGCGCAATCTTTATTGTTTGGTTTCTGCATAGACTCTCCTCTTTTTTTCACTACATGCGTGAATTGGTGGGCGGGGCTAAACAGGCAGCGCTGTAGAAGCAGGTGTTGATCATCTTCAGTGGAGGTGTTTATCCACACTATTATGTCATAAAGTGGCACATTCCACAAGCTGTCGTTTTGGCAGACTGGCTTCAATATAAGCTGTTTTTAGACTAATGAGAAAGTGTTGAGGTCTGAAGCTTAAAGGATGTTTTTATAGTACAATGACCTCTTATATGTGATTTGATTTCTCAGTTCATGACCTCTTTAACACAAATTAATCATCAAAAATTGATGTAATGAACACTGTAAAACATACGTGTAATTTTAACTGTAAAATGTTGTAAAAACGCTACTGAACACAACTGTTAATAGGTTAACAGTAAGTTCCCGTACTATATACAGTGAAAAAATGTAAAAGATCTAACCAGACATCTCATGTAATTTTACAGTAAAATGCTGTTAATTATTCAGTTTTTAGAAGTAAATAATAACAAATCGATGTATAATTTACAAAAAAATCTGTAAACTGATATTCCCAGAATTCCCTGCGTGACACTCCACATTTGAAAGTATTTTGTTTAAATAATCATGTTTTTTAATAGTTTTTGTTATCAGTTATGTACATTTGGGCTTTATGTTACATCTTCTGTTGTTTAATGAAAGTTTATTGCATTATTTAAGTATCATGTGTGTTACCATGATGGTGTTTTGTGTTTGCATGAATGACTCTGTGCACCTTCTATATATTAGTATATACTTCTGCTTGTGGCGAAGCTACTTGTGATGAGCTTTGATTCTTCATGTGGTCTTCTCTTTTACCACCTGCATTATTATGGTGGTTGTCAGTATGTTAAAGGTACAAAACAGATTTTATTTGCAGTGTGTTGTTGAATTTAGTGGTTTACATTCAAATTTCCTTGTTTGTAAATTACAGTTTTATACTGTAAATTTTACAGTTTTGTTCTGTAAATGTGTTTACCGTTTTTCTGTATTTTTTACAAAATTATTCTGGCAACCACAGCTGCCAGAATTATTTTGTAAAAACTACAGATTTTTTTTTTACAGTAAATTATTGCAACATTTACAATTTAATTAAATAAAAATACATTAATTAATTTACAAATTAATGCATTTTTGTCAAATAAGATGCTGGAGAACAGAACTTTATGAATTAAAACAGAACTGTATGCTATTCCTTAAAAATAAAAATGATACTATTATTTTCAGAAGTACATTTTTAGTATACAATAGTAATACATTTCTGTCTTAATTTATTCAAGTTAGCCCAAAGTTTTAATTTGGTGGTTTGTCCTGAAGATCTTTGAGTTTCACTGTGTTTGATGGTGGTTTTTCTCAAATTAAACTGTGTAAAGCTGGTATAGTGACTCTCAGAGCAGCTCTGGAAATGAAGTATTTATGAGACACAGTCACGTGTGCTTGAGTTTGTGTAGATGAAACTATGCCACTCATTTACACAGAGACACACAGAACATGTGCTGACTGACTGTCACGTTTATTTCTGCTGTGAGGCTGTTAGATTAATCCATATAGAGTAAAAAGTCCAAAGCTTATCGTTGCTATCGACATATTTTATTACAATCTTTATTATTACTAATAATATATTGTTTATTGTCAAGCCCTAGCTCAGCTATAGCCCCCCCCCCAAAAAAAATAAAAAAATAAAATACTATTTTGACTTGGCAAACCAACTAGCAACCACATAGCAGCCTGCTAAATCCAGTCAGAACACCTTGGCAACCACAAAGCAGCACCCTGGCAAACACCTTACTTAGTGTTACGGTGGTGAGTTGAGTCACAAATATTAAAATCTAACATTGTTTATAATTTTCCAAATTATTTGGCCTGATCTTTAAACATCAAATAAAAACACCACCATTCCAACCCTGTTCGAACCTTCAGAGTATTTAATTACATGTTTACAGTTTAATAAAACTCCAGAAGCTTATTTCAACCGAGCACAGAGTGTGTAGTAGAACTGACTCACCTCCGGTTTTCACACTAGTCATGTGCTAAAACACAAGAGTGACTCCTGCCGCCTTCAATTTACACTCCGTCATCTGCCAAACACTTTCTGTACTTCTGTAGGGTTCTGCTAGGCTCACATTTACCAGGAAATCATTGTCTCCTTGCCCGCCATGATGCACTATTATATTTTTGGAATTGTGTTAAAGGAACAACATCTGTCTTGTGCCTACGAACACAAAATTAATTAACACGGGCTGACACGGTATGAGTCATCCCCCCACTTATCAGACTGTAGATCACAGACACCCATGCCTCGATAATGGAGAACGACACCATGATCTCAACAGAGTGCTAGAAAAAATACTTCAGGGAAGACAGGAGGCTTGAAAAGTTCAGGCATCTCTCATCCCAGAGACAGTCTGCAATCTGCAGCATCTGGAGCCCAGAGATGATTTGTTAAAGAAGTAGTTCAGCCAAAAATGACAATTCTGTCATCATTCTGCAAGTCTTTTCAAACTGGTATTTGAAAAACAAGTGGAGAATTACTGAGGAATGTACTGGTCTGCTCTGTCTTTTACAGGACTAGAGCTTAAAAAAGGACCCAAAGCCCCATAAAAGTGGTTCATAGATCTTTTGAACTGTATTCCTGTATTTATCTGAAATATATGAGGAGCAGACTGCAAATTGACATGGTTATTCCCTTAAAGTCAGTCTTGATCTTTTTAAAGAAGCATAAACTGATACAAATGTATATCTTGAAACAGGGTTATTATAGTTTATTAAAACTAAAACTAAAATCAAAACCTGAAAATACCTGAAATAAAATAACCCATAAACAAACTTAAACTTATTTAGTTTCTTTATAAAATATAATAGAAATAAAACAAAAATAATTAAAACATTTTAAAAAACGAATAAAATCACAAAACATACAGCAAATGACTAAAACTTTAAACAGTAAATATAAAATTAAAAATTATTTCAAATTATTAATAAAATTACAGTAGTATCTCATTGATACTAATAACACTCTCTTGAATGCAATATACATCATAGTAGATGAAAACATCTATGAAATGTACTGTATAAATGTAAAAATGGTCTGAAAGATTAGTTCAGAAAACAGACTGATCCATTTGTTGAGTTCAACTCACTGATTATCCAGCCAACATAAAATTAAATTTTGCCATGTCTGTTTAGTATTGAAGTTAATGATATATATGCATATGCTTCATGTTTTTGACCTTGTAATTTTAATTTTTTTAAGATATTTCATAATGTCATAGCTCAGTCTTCTGGTGAAACTAGTCCCTTTCTTACAATTGACTGAAAGCTCACATTCAGATCTGTCGCCCATCCAGTCAACATCTACTGGATAGAACCAAGTTCCCGCCCAAAACCTGTTTCACTCAGATGTACCTCACAATATGGAAGAAAATACCTGTCGCTACTTCAAAAGACAGAACTTTGGTGCTATTTTTTATTTTTTTTAAAGGTGCCATAGAATGCATTGATACAATATTTTAAATTGTTCTCTGATATCTACATAGAAGGTATGTGGCTTAGGTAAGGGCAAAAAATCTCCAGAAACGGTTTTACATGTGCATTTACAACCCTAGGATTTGTTCCTAGAATGAAATGGTCTGTTATTACCTTATTTGGAAGGGTCATGAATAATAATGTTGAGCTCTGCTCTGATTGGCTGTTTCACAGTGCGGCTCTATGTTGAGCTCTGCTCTGATTGGTTTCACAGTGTGGCTCAATGTTGACCTCTGCTCTGATTGGCTGTTTCACAGTGTGGCTCATTTCAGTAGCTCACACAGCAGGAAGGAAACACAGGGAAAATATATATTTCAATACTTTCTCGCACAGTTATATCATTGGGTAATTATACTGTAAATAAAATGCGACATCAGGGAGCCGCTATGCGGGGCATTGAAATGCACGATCGCTTTTTAGTTTCACTTTCACTTTCGAGATTTGCGATCGCACGTACTCTGTTTATACTATAGAGCGGCAGTACTTACCACACATTTTACAAGATCAGATGCTTGTCAGTGGTGCTCAGGATCTGTAAATCATTCACCATCATCCTCAGTCATCTCTCCTTACTCTGTTTATGTGGTAAGTGAAATCTTATGTACTGTAATGTAACAGGCTACCGCTAGCAGCTAACCATGTCCCTTTAGTGGCTCGCGTTACTTTATTAGAACGCGTTATTTGTTTTCCATGCACCAACCCATCCCTGCACTTCACATCCCCTGCACAGCCTGGAACATAACATTTATTTCCATGATCTGCCATTTTCACTGTTGTCCTCGCTTGTTTCTTCACAATACCTGCAGAACTTCTGATGGTTCGGCTGGCCTAGAACATGGGCAGGTATATGCAAATGTTGGGGGCGTAACTATTAGTGATCCCGACTGTAATGTCACAGTCGGTGTTATGTTCGGATTCGCCTATTTTTCAGTGGTCTTTTGCATTCACGAGATTTACAAAAGAAGGAGGAAACAATGGTGTTTGAGGCTCACTGTATGTCATTTCCATGTACAGAACTGTTATTATTCAACTATGCCAAGGTAAATACAGTTTTCCATTCTATGGCACCTTTAAACTTGAAAGCCTTGGTCACCATTTATTGCGAAAGCATGGAAAAGTGCAACAAGGACATTCTTAAAATGTTCCTTTTATGTTCCACAGAAAAAAGAAAATCATACAGGTTTGGAATGACATGAGGGTGAATAAATGAGGACAGAAATTTCATCTTTCAGAGAACTATTCCTGTGAAGTAAGGAGACGCTGAATACCGAGTCTGTTTCTGCCTTCATGACAGCTGTTTTAACAGAGAACTGCTCCAGATTGCCTCACTGAACTCATCTTCACCACCTACACTCCATCAGGACTTTAGAGAACCGTGGATGTCATCTACTGTCACACACAATCAGACACACAAACATGTTCCTAGAGCTGTATAATAAGTCCTAATGAATTCAATAAACATAACAAATTACCTATTAGAGCAGCTCTACTGAATGAGGGGCGGTGGGGGCTTTGCAGAAATGCTGATTACTCTGTGAGATGAAGAAAAATTCAATTTTTTTCAATGTTGCTGCAGTCACATTTGGCAGGTTTTCACTGTTGATCCAGTTAATCCATGATGCTCCTTCCATGATTTAGTGAAATCCTGCAGATTCCACTGAAATTCACCAAAGAAACATTGTCTTAAAGAGATAGTTCATATAAAATTGAAAATTCATCGTTTACTCTCCCTTATGTCGTTCTAAGCCTGTATGACTTACTTTCTTCCGTGGAACACAAAATATATTTTGAAGAATGTTAAGATTGCATTTGTCCACATAATGAAAGGCAATGGAGTCAATTGTTGTTTTGGTTGGGGGGGCATGTCTATAGGGGAAGGGGGCGGAGTCTTTTTTTGCCAGGAATATAGCCGTTTCCCCGGTAACCGCAGTAAACAAAGCAGAGCAGCATCTGACTTTGGGTGTGTCTCAATCAGCTCCATTGTTCAGTAGTCAGGGCACTGATCAGGGAGTCGGCCATTTTAAGGGCTGTCTCAATCGCGGAATCCTTCCAGTGCACTGGCGGTGCGTTCCAAACTGGATATATCGCCCTCCAAAGGGTACGTCGGAGTAAAAAAAATAATGGCCGCCATATTGAAGTGTCGTTCCAAACCGAAGTGCTCAAAATTAGCCACTTCAAAGGGCCCTTCGGAATGAAGGATTTCGAATGGTACAACTGATGGACACTTCGGGCCCCCATGATCCTTTGCGCTGATTCTTTGCATGATGACGGCACCTCCGTATGATGACGCAGAAGGGCACTTCAAGAAACAGTTGTTTGGTCCTATACACCCTTCAAAGCTCTCACTCCGGAGGGTAAACCCTTTGAAAGGATTAGGGCATAGGGATGAGCCCTTCCGAATGGAACGCAGGGTGGAACGTTCGCTCCCTGAAAAATCCCACAATGCACCTCATATTCTAGGGAGCATCGGCACTTACTATGCTCCCTTGCCAGAAACAACGTCACATTTCTGAAGCTTGAAACATTAGCCACACGAGTCAACTCGATAAATATAATGACACGCGATATAAATTTTGAAAAGACAAACCTTTTTTTATATATTTCAACATAAACACACATTGCTAGACAGGTAATGAATACATTTAATTAACATCTATAATTAAAATTCGTCTGAAAGATTGTAAGAACATGTAACAGAACGATGCGTTTAAAGAGAATAAAAAATTATATGAAAAAGAGATTGGTCCTGTCTGTTGTTTATTAATTCAAGCTGTGACATTCTACTATGTTGTCTGTTGATGTTGTACGTAATCATGTCACTGGAATTCGAGTGATCACTGTCCCAATGTGCAGTGAGTCAGGGAATTACCAGTGACCGAATTCGTGTACACGATCTACTGATTCACGAGCTAGGGAGCTGATTGAGACGCACCCTTTGAAACTTGCAGCGCTCATATTTAATCAATTAAACTATAGCCTTTTGAAGTGTAAGCTATATCAAAATTTACATGTATAGTGTGTTTTTTGTTTTGTTTTTACCGAAGCACCACCTAAGTCTTCTCCTCCCATCTCTACCAGTGAACCGTTTCTGTCACTGCAACTTCCCGAACAGGCGAACACACACACTCACACAAACGAAATCGTATGTCAGATGAAAAAATATATTTAAAACACGTTCATATTTTAGAAAATGTAGTTAATATTTGCATCATTAATGAATTATCTTATCCACCCGCGACCCACCCACAAATAATCAGAATGCATTTTTTATTACCCGACCCGCGGATTATTCACAGCGCCCGCGCCGCCATCCGCGCATCACTACTGCGCAGATGTCAACAGCATCACTGGGTTGTAAAGTTGCCAAGTTGAGGGGACAAATTGGTTAAAATTTGTATGTGTGAGAAGGACGCGTTTCATACAAGATCTGTCATTATTCATATAATGAGGTTTGGGCCATACAAATTACGGGAGTTTTACCGGAGGTGAATGTAGCAAACATATAAAATGCGCCCAGTGGGATTTTTTTTATAGCAAGATTAAAAATACGGGAAAATATTTAAACGGGATGATAGCGGTATAGAATGGTAAAATATGGGAGAATCCCGGGAAAAACGGGAGGGTTGACAGGTATAGTGTTGAACTTTCTTCTCCTGCATCATATTCTTCATGCAATTTGTTTGAGCTGCGCCCTCTACTGTACAGACATGAATTTACATTTCCTTTAGCCTGAGGTGTATTCATTTCACTTTTGTTGTGATAGGGCTTTTACATTTGTAAAAGAAGAACTTTTTTATATTATAGACAAACAAACAAGCCCTAAAAAAAGTAACTCAAAAGTAATGTAATGTAATTACTTTCCATAAAAAGTAACTTGATATTATTGTAATTTTTATTAATAGTTTGCATTAGTTTTTTATTTTATATTCTCTGTTTTAATTTACATTTTTGTTTTTACTTTTAATTTTTACTAAAAACTTTTTTTTAGTCTATGTAGTTTTTGTTATTTTTATTTCATCTAAACTAAATGAAAAGGATAAATGTTTACTTGGGAACTGATTGTTTGTTATTACTATTTATTTTTTAAAACTTATTTCAAGTAACATTTTTTTTGTTTGTTTGATTTAGTTTTAGTTAACTATAATAACCCTGCTTTTGATACCTCTGTTCTGTTTATTTTGCAGTACTTACATGAGAATGGAGTTGTTCACAGAGACCTCAAACCAGAAAATCTTCTCTATGCTGACTTGTCAATAGATGCCCCTCTTAAGATAGGTAACAAACTGTATACTCATACAATGAATCAGTTACAGCTGTGATGCAGGAAGATTCAGACTGACCAGTGAACTCTTTCATTAATGAATGGGTTTTATTCATTCAATCTTTTCTGTAATGTCCACAGCGGACTTTGGTCTTTCTAAAATAATCGATGAGCAAGTCACGATGAAGACGGTATGTGGAACCCCCGGCTATTGCGGTGAGTCAAAATTTAAGATAAGACATTGTTTCTGCTGTTTTAATCACCCTATTACCGATTTCCTTATTTTTTTACATGTACTGCTAAGATAAAAGTAATTTAGTTGTCCACAAGCAAGCAAATTCCAGTGAATGACTAATACAGTTTCATCAGGCAATTCATTTGCAATCATTTGCCTCTATTCTCACATCCAGCTCCTGAGATCCTCAGAGGAAACGCTTATGGTCCTGAGGTTGACATGTGGTCGGTGGGAGTCATCCTTTATATTTTGTGAGTAATGCATTCATGTTTATTCATTTAGTGGTCACTTTTATCTGACTTGCAAATGCACTGTAACAGACTGAAAATTGACATAATTTGACGAATCAGTTCAAGGAACGTTCATGCAGCTCAAATAATAGTGTGGCGCTCGCAACGCCAAGGTCATGGGTTCAATTGATGAACTGATATAAATGTGTACCTTGAATTAGGGTTATTATAGTGAGATTTCCTTATTGTTACATGTACCATCTAAGATAAAATTCATTTAGAGGTCCACAAATTCCAGTGTATGACTAATAAATTTCATCAGTCAATTCATCTGCAATCATTTGCCTGGATTCTCACATCCACTCAACATATGCATATAAGTGATTAATCTTAAGGTGCTAATTAGAGCTGTCGCGATTCGTCGATTTTAGTCGACTAGTCGATTTTGAAAAATCGTCGACTTCATTTTGCTGCGTCGACTAACCGCAAAATACCGGAAGTGCCGCATTTCACGGAGGAGAATCCATAAAACACATTATTAGACTATTTTCCAAGGCTGCATGACATTAAACCCATTTAAAAATCATAATTAAGCATAATTGTGAATTCACAAAAGCTATGATTTAATTAAATAATTATATGCGATGCAGTTCTAACACAGTATATGAGCTTTAATTATTTACATGTGTGTAGGTTAAGTACCTGCGGCTCCGTTCACAGTAGTTACACAGAAACTTATTATTTACATGTGTGGAGCGTCTCAAACTCCATCTCTGCATGTTGTTGTGAGTTTGCGTTTATTATAACGTTCATCTGGGAACGCAACGTGCGCCATTTCATCAGATGTGTAAGGTAAATCATTTATAAGCCTGTGCAAACACAGGAGAATACATCGCGATTTCAAAATAAAAGCTCAAACCCTCACTCTGAGTTTACACGTTTTGATGTCCACATATTCATTTAATTACAGTGGCTATAGCATTTCTGTCCTAAAGAAATGGACAAATATTAAAGATTAAGTTGACATTTGAATTCAATGGTGCTTGGTCAATATTAAACAAGGATTAGATCGCGCAGTAATGTTTAAAAATAATCATCAGGCTGTCGTCGCCCCCTGCAGGCCTTTGTTGTAATGCGTTATGTACATTAGCTCTATTGTTTATAATACATTATGTATTTTAACAGTTTTGTTCAATAAAACCAGATGATTTCTTGCTTTTGATACTTTATTTGAACTAATTATTATTGCATCATTGCTATTATATATGTATTTTAAGTCATTTTAAAAGCTATTGTTCACTTACATCTATTTTTATTACCACAAAAACATTATTATAATTATAGGGCCCTATGAAATCCGTTTTATTTCCAAATTCAGTTTTTTCCATTTTCATTTTTCTATACTCTGTTTTAATGGTTAAATTAAATTTTATTAATCAAAAAGCCTGTCTAATTAATTGAGTTTTACAGTTTTATCTGTACCAAATTCTGTTTTCCATTATTTTCTGGATTCCATTTTAATGTCATTAGCAGTTTCACAATACAGTTTTTTCAAGTATACCAGAATAATATAAAGCAAGGTTTGTAAAACTAGTGAGAAAAAAATATATTATTAATAATATATTAATTAATTTTTTAAAGAATTTAGTACTTTTATTCAGCAAGCATGCATTAATTTGATCAGTGACAGTAATGACATTTATATTGTTACAAAATATTTAAACTAAACTGTTATTTTGAACATTCTATTGATCTATGAATCCTGAAAAAAAAATTCAAGGTTTCCACAAAAACATTAAGCAGCACAACTGTTTTCGACATTGATAATTAATAAGAATTTTTTCTTTATCTGCATATTATTATTTCTTAAGGATCAAGATTGAAGTAGTGATGCTGAAAATTCAGCTTTGCATCACAGAAATATTTTTTTAATATATTTAAAATATATTAAAATAGAAGAGTTATTTTAAATTGTAATAATATTTCACCATTTTACCGGTTTATTTTCCTGTGATTCACTTCTTGTTCAAATTATAAACTGCATTTTCTCTTCTATCTGCCTCTGTTCTTTCTTTCTCTGCCCTCAGGCTGTGTGGGTTTGAACCATTTTTCGATCCAAGGGGGGATCAGTACATGTACAGTCGCATTCTGAACTGTGATTACGAGTTTGTCTCCCCCTGGTGGGATGATGTGTCTCTCAATGCAAAGGATCTGGTGAGTACTGTGTGCTCACATATCATTATTGTTCTGTTTGTATTGTAATGCTGATGATGTTCATGCACTGCAGACTCAGTGAGATGAGAGAGAACAGTATCTCCATCAAAATATCAACAGCCGACTCAGATGCTGATTTGATTGTTCAATCATCTGAGCTTTCCCACTCTTTGTTTATTCACCATTAGCTGTTGGTTATGATTGTTTGATGTTGTCTGTAGGTTAGTAAGCTCATAGTGCTGGACCCTCATAAACGGCTCACAGTGAAACAGGCTCTGGAGCACCCATGGGTGCTTGGAAAAGCAGCACGATTCTCCCACATGGACACAACACAAAGGAAACTCCAGGAATTTAATGCTCGGCGCAAATTAAAGGTCAGCCACCAATAGCTATGATAAATAAAAGTGTCCACAATAAAAAAAAAGGAAAACCTTTTTCGAGATTTTAGAAATGTTTTCTTTGTGTTCAAGATGTTTGCATATAATTTTCATTTTAATAAAAGTTATAATTCAACTTTTTAATAACTTGTTTACTTTTATAAGTGTATATATTATTCTTTAAATATATTTATCAAGGTAAAAAGTATTGGGAATTATTAATTCATGAATATGTATAATAAGTGACATTTTATGTTTTTTTTATGTTAGCAAATGACTTTGATTTGGTGGACAAAAGTATTATTATTTTTGTAATTAATTAATTGTATTAATTAAATATTAATAAGCATTGAATCAGCTATGTTAAATTGTTCCCCTTTTAATAAATTATAAAATATTATGCATATAACTACTTAAAGGGATAGTTTACCCAAAAATGACAATTCTGTTATCATGTACTTACCCTCGTGTCATTGCAAACCGATAAGACCCATAAGACTTTAATCTTTGAAAGACAAATTAAGATTTTTTAAATTAAACCTGGGAGGTTTACATCCCTCCATTAAAAGCCCAGGTAACCATAGCTTAGAAGATCCAAAAAGGTCATAAATCCAAATGAACTGAGCCTAAATTAAATCTGATCATCATATAATCATATCTCTTCACAAGACTTTTATTCAACAACACAATTCATCTGATTTTTTTATGATGCCTTCATGACCTTTGTAGCTTCCTTGGGATTTCAATTTAGATACAGAATTTTTTTTAGGTTTTATTAAAAATATTAATATATAATTTGTGTTTTGAAGATTAAGCAAAGTTCTATGGGTTTGCGAAGACGAGACATTTTAATTTTGGGGTGAACTGCCCCTTTAAACATTTATTTTCATTGCTCTCATTCTTTTAATGAGGCTTTTTCTTCATTATATCAAGACAGTTGTGTCAAGCTGATTTTTTTTAGCTTTATGCATCAAAATCAATTTAAAAACATGTTGTGTGTTCAAGCCATTATGAACATGAATTGCATTTTTTATGTATTTTTGAATAAATTAATATATAGGGCAAAAAATTGGTGATGCCATTGATCTTTAAAGGGGTATTTCACCCAACAATTAAAATTCTGTCATCATTTACTCGTCCTCAGTTTGTTCCTAACTGGCTGTGGAACATAAAATAGAATATTTGGAACCGTCAACTGTTTGGTTGCATGCGTTCTTCAGATATCTTCTTATGAGTTCATCGGAAGAAACGAACAGAATCGAGCAGAATCATGAGTATTTTACTGAACCAGCACACAGTAATCATGAGTTATTCCGTCCACAGGCTGCAATGAAAGCTGTGGTCGCCACAAGCCGGATGCACGAGAGCTCACGACGGCGGACGGACAGCTGCGAGATGCCCAACGCCGATAAAACCTCACGTCAGAGCAGCATACAGAAGGACAGCACGCTGGATTCTCAAAGAGAGCCCATTCCCATTAAAGAGGGATCTGAGCAGGTTGAAGACAGGGCCCCGAGTCCCTCGAGTCCCCCCCTCCACCCTACCCATAAATCTAAACCTTCTGTGCTCTCCGGGCCCATGCCTACTCGCCCACCCCTGATAGCAGAGGGACACAGGCAGACCTCCATCCTTCCGAAGGCTCCAGTGGTTCGCCCCAGGGTGCCCAAGAAGAGCTGCTCAGTGGATCCCGGAGGCAAACACGAGCCTTCGCTGGCGAGCGCCACCCCACCCAGTACCAAGAACCTCAGTAATGGTTTCACCATGAGCGTGGAGGCGGGCGGCAGCACGGCAGAATGTCAGTAGCCTGGATGATCTATAGATTTGGATTCATGCGAAACACAAAGGACAAAAATGATGCTTTGACAACACAATGAGAATTTCTTATTCTCCTCTTCCATATTTGCCATGGGATATTTTGATACTGGACTGACGTATGATGAGCTCTTCATATGGAGGCACGTGGCTTTCATGGCAACTTTAGGTTAGCGGCACAGCGAACATCGTCGTTATTCTCTTTGCACAAGCATCGTGAATAAGATTGTCTCTCATCTGAACTGAAATTTATTTAGCTCTTTCTTCTTTTGCTATCATATGCAACTGTTCACACAATCCTATTCTCTCTCTAAAGGTAGTGAGGATCATGTATCTGTGATGTTGTGATAGTATATATTTGTTTAGGAATGATTGCTAAAAAAAACTAAAATTTGTATTGCATACACTATTCATAAATATAATATATATATGTATAAAATGTATCTTTATATGTCTTTCCCCTGTTTTAATTCAAACTTTTTGTATTAGCACATTACAAAAAATGCTTTGATGGTTTGTAAAAGCTCTAAAAGACTAATGGAAGGATATGACGTAATGCCACAGTCACGGATTATGTTTTTCCTGGCTAATCTTTGGCGGTTTATCGCCCATCAAATCGAATTGATGTCATACAGGGTTACCACCCCCTTCTTCTCTCTTCAAGACCTGGGAAGGTTTTACTGAAAATCGCAGTAAACTGCCACTGTACTATAAGAAATCTTCTCTATGAGGTGGAATTAATACAGCTAGTACGCTTCAGACACACTGTCTACCTCTTCTACTGTACAGGGGCTTCCAACTTTTCAAATAGGAAATTGTGTAGAGATCTACTATTAGGATAGAAGGCATGGAAGAATATTTTTCAATGTTGAATGTCGAAGGGCTGTTTTTTGTGAATTTTATGTAGGCTAAATTTATCTGCCTCTATGAACATGTAACAGCATTGCAAAATGTTTCGGTATATAATATAGTTGCTTCTGTCATTCTACTTTATTTCAATCTTTGCCAAACAAGAATGCTTTGTACATACTGCTGACATAAACAGTAGCCTAATGAGACATCACTGGCATATTATGGTTATGAATAATATTACCATTTTGCAGTTAAGCTAAATCACTGAATTCTGTGTTCAATTGCAAGCCGGTGTAGATGCTATTTATGTTTGAGCAGGAGTTTCTATGTTTCCAAGATTAATAAATTGTGCTATCAGATGCTTTCTACTTTTTGAAGTGAGTTTCTATGCTTTTTGGTAGCTCATATGCTGACCGTGACCATTTTTGCTATAGTACACATCGATCAATTTTTGAAGCCACATAGCAAATTTTCTGTTGGTTTTCTCCTGGTTTTTAATGCGTCTAATGTATTGACCAGAATGTTTTTAATATTATTTCTCTAATTGGCAGCAGAAAAAAGTAAAGACACTGAATCTATAAGCCAGTGTAAAAAAAGAAAAATGAAAAGAAAACAACATCAATGCACATTATTTACTTATTCCTGACATGCTATAATAATGGTTCAACTGATGTTACTTCTGAGTGTCACAAGTTTTGGTGATTAAAAATAGCATAATTTTATATTATAAAATTTATAGAATAAAATAGTAAAATAATTTTACATTAGTATAAAATTACAATTATATAAAATTGACAAATTTTCATAAAGTTATTGATTACATTGTTATGCTATTCAAAGGAACAATTGAAATACAGATTAATAACAACTGACCCACCTCAACATATACTGTATAGCCTAATAAATTATATAATTTATTATATAATAATATATACATATATTATATACATAAAAGTAAAAAATACATTCCAAGAGAAGTACTTGATTACAGTAATAGTTTTCAACTCTTTTATTAAACTCACATTCCAAGCAGTCATCACGGGACAATCAAATAGTAGCAATGACAAACTAACTATACGGAAAGAATATACATATTCACATTAAAATATATATATATATATATATATAATAATTAAAATAAAAGATGTCAGATTATTATGCACAATTTTCTAAAGAAATGAAAAAAGAAAAAGAAAAGAAAAACGTATGATTTTGATAGTTCATAGTTAAGGTCATCACATTGATTTTTTTTTATATAGCCTAACCCATGCTACATAATAGTTTATCAAACATAATAGATCGTGTATATATGGCAGTGCTTCGATGGTGTGTTGCTCCGAGTCCGCAGCATCTCTTCCTCCAGACGGGAGGAGGCGTGGCTTCACTTCCGGTTGAGCGCGAGACATGCGAGCGCACCCCCGTTTTGGGTTGAGATCGCGCGTGCGAAGTAGGTAGAGCAGATCTCCGCTTTGTTCTCTTCACGATTTGTGACTCGCTCTACTACAACGACGGTCGAGGACAAAGGAAACAGAGGTATATATATATATATATTGTGCTTGAAAATGATGTCATTCTTTTATAATATGTGATTTATTTTTTTAATGGGCGGACTACACGCTCTCAAACGAGCACGCGCCGGTAGCTTCGATACTGGCGAACAGGCCTCAAAAGAGCGGCCTAAAGCGTTGAAAGCATCATTATAATTTGCCAAATGAGTTTATGTAATAATGTAACCTCTCTATGTGTGAGTAATGATACTATTGCGATGTTGTTAATATTTATTTATTTGTAACTGTTCGCGCTATTCGTGCAGCCTAGCTTAGTTTGGTTAGCCTAGCATACATTTAGCTAACGTTACTCTTCTTTGTTTTTGGTTGTAGAGGAAATAAGTCGACGACGAAACGTTTATTCCATTGTACGTGGTAGACTTAAGTGATTTTTGTCCCTACGCCAGTGCAAACAATATATAAAAAAATGAAATTGTATAAAAACCGATGGATGTAACGTTACGGTTCGTAACGATGCAGTGTTTGTCTTGGCTCTCTAATGGAAAATGTGTTTTTACTGCAAGGCTGTTTACCATTTCTTCTTTTCTTTTTCAGACTAATATTTTGAAGCTGTAAGGTGTCTACATGGCCGTCAGAAGAGGACACATAAGGTATTTAAAAGTAAGTATTTCTAATCTAGTTTTACATTAATTTCTTCAGTGAAATGGTGAGTTACATTATAACAATTCAATGTTAAGGTATTTGTTGCCCATAAAGCGATCGTTGTTTTGGTTTTTGATTATTCACTTATTTGATTGACAATTGGGAAGATTTTCAGAGACGAGTTTCAAGTGGTTATGTACAGAAATTTTAGTAAGAGAAAATAATCGTCTGCAACAGCAAAAAAATAATAAAAATAAAAACTTTTGAGAATGGCCAAAACAGATTTGGAGGGCTGAAGTTATAGACTGGTATTTTAGTAGTGGTTCTCTGGTGCATTTGGACAGTTGTAGCATGCATTTTATCCACATAAAATGAATAATGTACAACAGCCAAACTAACCATGACCAAAACTAAAAAGTAGAAAAGCATGTTCAGCTAAAATATCAAATGGTGGCTTGTTGGTGAGGAAGTTTATTTGCCCAAATTTAATTAACACAACGTTATTGGTTTACAGCCAAACGAAAAATTACATTCTGGTTTCTGTATATAAAAATTAAAAAAAATCACATTTCAGTATTTGATTTAGTTTTAACTATTGTTTTTTTGCTTAGTACAAGTATAAAGGCCAGTAATTACAGCTAGCACCTAAACAAAATTGCAAATAGCTATAAATTGCATGGTGTTATTAGGTATATATTTATATCATGTTGCAACTGATTTGTTGCTGCAGGTTTGTGAGGTTCAGAACCAGGGTAATGACAGAGACTCACACAAGGGTGGCAGCTCAGTAAAGGTAAAATTGGCCGTTATTTTTGTGTGTAGACTAATGTCAGATGTTGTTGGTCATGCTACTTGCATTTTTTTTTTTTTTTAGGTTTTAGTCTGCCAGTGTAAATTTTCTTGGTTTGGTCACAATGCATAATCTTTTCTCTAGCAGGAAGTATACGACGACATGCCAAACGGTTACGAGGACCACATGGGCGAGGAGCCGAGTGATGCGCAAACCAACCTGATCATCAACTACCTGCCCCAGAACATGAGTCAGGAGGAGCTTCGGAGTCTCTTCAGCAGCATTGGCGAGGTGGAGTCGGCCAAACTCATAAGAGATAAGATGGCAGGTACGTCACACGCAATGAGCCTGTGGCTTTCTCTTCTGTGTTTGTGATATATGAAGAGAAAGGCTGTTTGTTTTCATAACCTTTTGTCAGTTTCCAATTTTTTTCTCATACTTTTTTTAAGTTATAAGTTTTATAGGGAACGCACGTATTTTAAAATACTGTTGTTTTGTTTTTTATT
Organism: Schizothorax lantsangensis; assembly: GCA_027422415.1. Classification (NCBI taxonomy): domain Eukaryota; kingdom Metazoa; phylum Chordata; class Actinopteri; order Cypriniformes; family Cyprinidae; genus Schizothorax; species Schizothorax lantsangensis. The sequence goes on along the minus strand of CM049847.1, from coordinate 27,056,190 downwards.
TTAAGGCAAATCTTTGCTTTTTTTGACAAGTTTATTGAAGCTTGGGTCAGATTTGTGGCAGCATTTCACTGTCCACTGTAGTATGTTTTATGCTCCAATAAACATTTTGCTCACAAATTTTCGTTTGGTTTATTTTTCCCCCACTATTTGAAAAGGTGTTAAGATGGTACTGGTCCGATTCAATATCATTGAGCTTTTGATTAGACTTGGAGTCCTCCCACAGTGTGCTTTTTGAGTTGACTTTGAAGTCAAGCACATTTGTTTTTCTGTAAATTTTCTTGTTGTGGAGATTGCAAAAACTCATTTGACATTTTGTTTTTTTATGGTGTAGGCATCCTGTCTTGTTCTGTGCAAAGTGTATAAGCAAATGTGCTTTATTTTTTGGGTTGTTGTAATTTAGGTTTTTGGATGTTTTTGTTTCCCTAATGTTTTTGAGGACAATTATCAATTTCCAGTTGTATTGTGGAGTACTTGGAGAGCACTATTGATGTCAGTCTGGTGCCATCTTCATGCATCTATGCCATTAGCTTTGTTTGATAGTGTTTTGTTTTTGTTTTTTTTTTTTTTTGCCCAAAGCATCCCACTATCTATGGAATTTATTATACTTAGAATTATGATGTATAGTTATGATGTTGAATGTACATTGTATTTTATTTACTTAAACGTTTATAAATGCCTACTAATGGTTTTGTTTTTATTTTTAAGGCGGTGAAGGAAGGTATCTGTTTTGTTTTTTTCCCTAGAGACTGTTTTTGATGTTTGGATTTGATTTCTGTATCGTTTTCTTGCCTGATGTCAAACTTTGTTTTTGATCAACTTGTAACTGTTTTGTTTTACAATTGTCATTCACAAGAACAGCTTGCATTTGTTTCTTTTGTGCAGAGAGAATAGTCTGCAGGATGTGGACGAACGTTTGTTATTTTTATTTTGTTTGTTTTCCCTTTTGTTTTCTCTAGGCCACAGTTTAGGGTACGGATTTGTTAACTATGTTAACCCTAGTGATGCAGAAAGGGCAATCAATACACTCAATGGCCTGAGACTACAGTCTAAAACTATCAAGGTAACGTGCAAAGAGGTGTTTTTGTATCCATGTGTTAAATTATAGAGTCCATGTTGGTATACTAGACTCAAAGCAGTTAGGACAGCGCTCCAGTCCTGCTTGCTTTCTGTAAGGAATGAACAACTTTTTTTTTTTTTTTTTGCTTTTGTTTGACTTTCTTTTTCTTGACATTTGTCTCAAGTTTTTTGCTCTTATAATCTGTATGATTGGCTGTCTTTGACTAAGCATGGTTTAATTTCGGTACAGAATTATACTGAAGTCGGTGACGTTTTTTCAAGTTTCTTTTAAGATCAAAATCTGCTATTTTCATTTCTCTTGCGTGGTTGTGGTGTGAAAACGGAGGGGTAAATGTTAGGAGTCATTTGCTTGAGTATGAAATTGTGCCGAACAGAAGCCCTGCGTTGAAGTCCCAGACATTTATTTTTTTATTTATTAATGTTCTTTTGTTTGTTAGTTTTTTGTTTTGTTGTTGTTTGTTTTACGTTTGAGCACTGTAGTTTAATTCAACTTGAAAGTTGTCCATTTTTGTTGTAGATATAGACTATAAAAACTGTTTTATACCTATACGAAGTACACAAAATCATTGTAGTGTTTTTACTTTTTGGGGTTCGTTTTTATTTTTCTTTCATATGTGAAACTCAGATGTGAGGTTATGCTTTGGCTACACAATGCAACTACATTGTTTCATCAGTAATGGGGGCAATCATGCTAGCTTAATATATTTTCTTTTATAATGCAGTAATGAAGTGATTTTTAATGCAAATTTTCTCCATTAAATTAGGTCTCGTATGCCCGGCCGAGCTCTGACAGCATCAAAGATGCCAACCTGTACATCAGCGGTTTACCCAAGACCGTGACACAGAAGGATGTAGAGGACATGTTTACCCAGTACGGGCATATCATAAACTCCCGTGTACTGGTCGATCAGGCCTCGGGTAATAATTCTGTCCTGCACCCTGCAATTTTCCATTTTGAATGTGTTCTGGGTCTCAACTCATTTTTGGGGGGCTTTCTTATTTTTCTTATCTATTAGGTCTGTCTCGTGGAGTTGCATTCATTCGTTTTGATAAGAGGTCTGAAGCAGAGGAAGCCATCAAGGATCTTAATGGATCCAAACCAGCTGGTGCCTCTGAACCAATCACAGTAAAGTTTGCTGCCAATCCAAACCAGACCAAGAATTCCCAGCTGATCTCTCAGCTGTACCACACTCAATCTCGTCGGTTTGGAGGACCTGTTCATCACCAGGCGCAGCGCTTCAGGTGAGAGAGCCAAATATGCTTCCTGTAGTTTTAATGTTCATTAATCAATATGTTGTGGTTCTTGCATCAGATTCTTGGTTGCTTGTGAGAAAAGCGTAATACATTTCGTCAGTTATTGTTCTCACACAGCACAAATCAAGACAATGTCAATTCACATGGTTTGCTCACAGATTTAGTTGCAGCAAATAACAAACGGAAACAGACTGGCTGTATTACACTTGAGTTTCAATCTCAATGTTTTTTGCTCATAAGCACTTTTTCTGTAATGCAGAGAGGTCGTTTGCACATGGTTGCCAGGTTGGGAAGGTTAAGAGAACCACTGGACAATTTTTTTTTTTTATAGATTTAAGAAAAAAAGCTCTGCTTGGAGTATTTAAACTCTTTAAATCTAGCAATCGTGAAAGCTTGTGGAGGCTTGTTACCAATGCAGTAGAATGAAAATGCTAAATTAAAATGAATCGTTTTCAGGGTAAATAACTTGCAGGCAACATTGAAAATGACTTTTGTCTTGGCTATTGTCTTTTACAGCAGAATCTGGACTGTCTGCATAGTTAATTTTCCATAATTGATCCTGCTGCTTTCCTGTTTGTCACTGTGAAGCTGCTTTGACGCAGTCTGCATTTTATAAAGCGCTACAGAAATAAAGGTGACTTGACTGATTGATCTCATGTTCTGGCAGGTTTTCACCCATGAGTGTTGACCACATGAGCGGCGCCTCCGGGATGAACGTGTCAGGCAGCTCTTCCTCTGGCTGGTGTATCTTCATCTACAACTTGGGTCAGGATGCCGACGAAGGCATCCTGTGGCAGATGTTCGGTCCATTCGGTGCTGTCACCAACGTCAAGGTCATCCGTGACTTTAACACCAACAAATGCAAAGGGTTTGGGTTTGTTTCCATGACAAATTACGAAGAGGCCGCAATGGCCATCGCCAGCCTGAACGGATACCGCATGGGCGACCGAGTCCTGCAAGTGTCGTTCAAAACCAGCAAGTCTCACAAGTAAAGGGACTGTTTTTTTGTGTCATAAGAGAATCTGAAAGTTAATTGTGGTTTGTTCTAAAGATTTCAGTTATTGTTGACTGTCTGCATAAACATACTCATACATCTGTGTTGGGGTGAAATAAGTATGTGCTAGTGTTTTACTCTGGGGTTGAGCAAAAACTAGAATGTTGCATTAGTGGTTTTGTCCCTGATGCCTGGTATTTGTAAAACCCTGGACAATTTAAACATTTTCAGATATATATCAGAAGTTCTGAGTTTTTTTTTTTTGTAAACACTTGTTACGATGCCTTAAAGATGTCATGGCATTGTTGCTCTTTCCTTCTAACCCCTCTTCCCTTCATCACACTGGACTTAATGGTCCCATTTTCTTCATTATATTATAATGTGAAAGCTTTTAGCTTTATTGTCAGTACAAACTACACATCCCCACCTCTTCTAGACCTTTGTAAATAGTGACTAGCCCAATTCTTCAGTGCTCCAGCTCACCCATCTGTAAGGTAAAAGAACGTTGGAAGGACCAAAGAACTTGGAGTGTAAAGCGTATGCCTTTAAGTGTTTTAGTTTTCCTGTTTGGAAGTTAAAATCTAAAACAGCAAGTATTGTCTTTGTTTTTATTTTTGTTTAGGATTTTTTTTTTTTTTCCACTGCAGTTTGCTTTTTTCTTTTATCAGTTTATTTCATTTAATATTAAAGTATGTTTTGCATTTAACCACATTTCTTTGTTTTGTCTGTCTTGTTTTGTTTGGAAGGTGGTTGAAAGAAGCCATTTTTAAAATTTGGTTTTAAATGATCTTTCTAACCAGCGTTGAATTCACTCCCCATATTGTGTTAAAGGTCTGGGAGGTTTCTGGATAAATTGGAGTCTGATAAAAGCAGGGTTGTAGACACTTGGCTGCAAGCTGTCAGTCTAGATTTGGTTAGATCAGTGTCCATTTACACATTTGCTTGCCGAATTAACATTAATAATGCATTTTAATGTGTTTTACTTTGTACGTAGTCGATCTAAATGCAGCTTTGTACATTTTAATGTGAACTTTCAATCTGCTTTTTGAGACGTTGTCACGTCATGTAAAACCACACAAAGGTGAAGAATTGTATTTAATTGTTCTCGCATAGTACTAGTACACATCCGGTTTAGAGACCAACACTATACTTGTGTGCATGTTCATTTGTCGGTGGGATTGATTTCAGTAATTGTACACATCATGCTTTGAGTCTTTACTGGTAGTGACCTGAAGTCCTGTAGCAGGATATTCCATGTGTTTCATTGAAATAAACGCCATTGTTTTGTCAAAAATGTTTTGGTACTTTTATTATTCTAAATGTGTCTAGAGTTAATGGTATATATAAAAAGACTGCTCCAGTTAGTAGTTAAATGTTGAAGAATTAATCTGCTTTCGTTTAATGATTATATTTGACAAACTTTACTTGTAAACCACACTACATGTTTTATACTAGTATGAGAGAGGAGACGGACAACAAAATGAACAAACTTGTGGAGTATAAACATTTTTCTTTTTAGAAGTGTAGTGCACTTTCCAGTAGTTTGAGGACAAGTCTCATTTTACCCACAATTTGTTTTAAGTTATAATAATAGAAAGCATTAAAATAGGCTTGTAGGTTAAGGTGAAAATGGGGAGGTGACAAGGGTTTGAGGCTTTGTTGAGAATATTGCTGAGATATTGGTTTAAAACATCCGATTTAAAACTCCTCATAAATTGTAATTACACTGTAACAGTGCTTTTGTAAATTAATAGTTGTTTGGAAAACAAACATTCAGGAGGTAAACTGGTTCACTGACAGTCTGTCAGACATACGGTGTGCAGAGCTTCCTCAAACATTGTGATTTAGCAATTTTTATTAATTTACCTATAATGTAAAGAAGTTAGGGGCATATCACAAATATTAATCTTTCATGAGCAGTTTTGCTCATGTATTTACAAATTTAAAATGAAATTTCAAGTGACAAATTATCATCAGTGATCTTACCAGAGAAATATTGTGGCAGCAACAGTAATTATTATTATTATTTTATTTTTTTTGCCTACTCGGGTAAGGGCTTTTAATGGCTTGCTTTGTTTTTTTTTTGCATGTTCAAATACAGGGGTCTCAAAAGTTCTAATTCGCCCTTTCACCAATTGAAAAGCTCAAATCAGAGCACAAAGTCTTAAATTCATAAAATTTATGGCATTACATTTTGGAAGTGTTTTTGCGCAGGAAAAAAAAAAAAATCCTTCGTATTTCTGTCGTGTTTTCCAGTACGAACATCTAAACATCCTTGAATAAGCATTCACTTGAGATGCAAGATAAATATATGCAGTCTTGTTTTCTGCCAATTTGAGTTTATACTTAAATCAAGAACAAATGTCTGTCAGTGGGGTACGAAAACTTGTTTTCTTTTGAATTAAGTTGATTTTTCTGAGCCCATCGCCAGATATTTTTTCTTGCTTTAATCATAAACTCCATTTTGATCAGTTTTTCAGAAAACATGGCTTCATAATACATCATGACTTAAGAATATTTTGATATTTGCATTGGAAAACAAGACAAAAATGCTAAGGATAAACCACTTTTTGCAGTGCGATCCGAAGCTACAGTAAAGTTATTTTCATATTTAAGTAAAAAGTAATGGAGACCCGTTGGAAGGTGTATTTCAAATTAAATGTGTTGTCTGCTCCTAAGCCATTTACATTTACAGAACTGTTGTTTTATGTTCCCATTCACTTTCTTTACATTGTCTTAAAAATGGCTTTAAAAAGTTTTAAACTTCCCTTTAAAAACTGCAGAAGTCCTGAAATTCTGTGAGAAAAAAAAAATCATACAAAAGGTATGTTGAAAGTTGAATGCAATTAGGTGTAAAGGCTGTAATAATTGGGTCAACTGTGCTTTGGAACATGGTCATGCATCTGTTTTCTCCCCACTGAATTAGTTTCAGTGGTCATAACCTCTGAATGGCTAATTTGTCATTAATGTTCTTTGGGCTGATTATCCTGAGCTCTTAAACCTGAAGCAAGTAGCTCTATCTAATTAGGTAATTTCTGCTTGTTTTCTCCGAAACCAAATCTGATGTTAACGGTCTAACCATCTGTCCTCACGTGCGTGCTGTTTCTCATAACATCACTGCGCAAACACATTACATCCATTTTTGGTATCTCAGTATTTTTTTATTACAAACATGTTGCAAATTCATTACACAAAAATACAATTAAGCAGATGTACAAAAAAACAAAAACAACTAGAAATATTTGCAAATCAGTCGCCCGTGTTGTTGCACATGATGCCAGATAATTGGCTTTTGACTGTGCATTTTAAAACGTCACTCAGTTTCCTTCCCCCATTACTTTTAGGATGTTGTGGAATGATGTCACTGCATTTCTGGATAATGTTTTGACCGTAACATCAGCCTGAATCTGAATGACAAAATTCCTGAATGCATGCCAGCATGCAATAACTGCTGTCCCTCCAGCAACAGAGGCGACAAAAGCAGAGGGAAAAGTTGTATTTCTGGCCTGTCCTTGTAAATAGAAGTATTTCTCTTGAATAGGGAAAGGAATGCTGCCTAAATGTGTTCAGCTGTACAAAACAGCCAATATTAGTCAGTTTTAAAAAGCGGAGACGGAAGAACCAGAGAAAGTGTTCGTTCAGTACTTCTTTATGGCACAGTGGTGGAAAGGAGGTCCGTGGATGTGTGTAAGGCAATCGTCTGGTGACTCAGACCTGACATATATTGTAGTAGACTGTGGGTCGTTCAAAAACCGTGTCCCCAACCACCTCGAATATACAGTCTTTCCCGGCCAGCAGCGGTACTTCAGTTAAAGGCACATTCTCCATGTTTTGAGTCGTCTGGCTGTCCTGTGCAGCTCCGTTTGCATTCGTCTGACAAAAAGAAGGTCATATAGCATTGATAAGCTTGTGGTATTGAAAAATAGCAAACTAAATTTTACACATGATGCTAAAAAAGCCTTCAACTTTTATAAAAAGATTTCTAAATGGGTCAAGGACTGTCCATGAAGCAAAAATAAATAAATAATTTGTTTAAAATGATTAAAATTTACTCTTTATGTCCATGTTTGCTTTGGAAAAACTTTACACATCTTAATGATCATTTTAAAATTAAAAAGATTTTAAAATATATTTTCAATTTATTTTTATAAACATTAGAAATAATTCATAATTAAGGTTTTAGGGGATTTTACATGTACTGTATAACCTGGACAGCCCTTGCTTTGTTGATATAATATTTACTTTCAAGAAGTTCATTCTTCTTTTCTTTATTATGATATCAGGACAGACATTTTCTTAACTTAAATGTCCTCTAAAAATATCAAAATAAATATTAATTTAGAACACAAAAGCATGCATCATTACAAGCATGCTCGGACAGTCATTACATTTACATTTACACCCTGGGAATCAAACCCATGATCTTAGCGTTGAGAGAGCACCGTGCTCTACTGTTTAAGCTACAGAAAGGTTATATGCATGAATTTTGTTTTGAATGTATTTTTATATTTTTTTTTATTTATTTTTTTTATACATTTTTATGTTTTTTTTAAATAATACGAGCAGGAAATAGATGTTGGCTTACCGCTCTGTCAGGTGGGAAGTCTTTTCGACACAAGTGACCAATGATTCCAGCCGCCAGAGCGTCTCCTAGTACGTTGATCATTGTTCGAAAGCGATCTCTTTAAAATAGGAGAAGACTTTATTCTTGATTCTATTATCACTATTTCCCTCGTGCATTGTTTAATATTTACTCTTATTAACATGTAATATTTATATTTAAATTTAGATTGATTACAGCTATCAAGAACATTGGCAGGTATCTCAACTTACAAGATCCAATCAATGGCCACAATCAGCGTGACGTCATCCGCTGGCAACCCGACGGATGTCAGCACTATCACCATGGTTACAAGGCCTGCTTGAGGGATTCCAGCAGCACCTATGCTGGCAGCGGTCGCTGTTATGCTGGAAGAAATCAGAACAGTAAGACTATTATTTTATCGTTTCCTGATAGAACTGATCATGCTAGATCAGTTCACCTAGTTTCTATTGAGCATTAAAATGTTTGTCTGTCTGTAGGGCAGTAACCTCTACAAGTATCTGTGGGATGTCCTCCCTCCAATATCCAGAATAGTTGTTGATCAAAATGAGTAGTGGTCGAACAATATGGATTTATTTTTTTTGATAGCCATATCTTAGAAAGCAGGGTGGCTGATATATACAGTATACTGTATATATATATATGTCACACTATTTATTTAACGATATAAAAAAAATGCATGCATAACAATTGCTTAAATGAAATGTATTTTACATAATATTTACTAAATTATATAATTTGAAAATTAATAAATATGGGAATAATATTGTTTTTCAAATATTCAAATATATTATATAAAGCACGCAATGAATATGACATGAAGATGACAGACAAACTAGATAAAGTACTGCAAAGCTTGAATGCAAGGATGTAATGTTGTACAGTCGCACAGACAGACCGTTAAACAGAGTTCCACACGTTTTTATGCAGTCTACAAATGCATGCTTCAGGGTCACAGCTGAACAAAGTTTACAAGGTTAGTGAAATTAAACGTTTATTAGATATTTAAAGACTTTAAATGAAATACGTATTTGCTGAATGCTGACTTGTAGATGAGAAAGTATTATAGCGTCTTCCATTCTGTTCTATTAATAGTATATTACTTTTACTAACTTTGCTTAACGAATGATTTCATTAGTTCGCTCAGGTGCTAGCGTTCTCTATGTCAAAATAAAAGTCTCAATATTTCGTCTGACCACTAAACCTGACTATATTTGGTTACATCTTTGCCTGTCTGCAAGTAGTGTTGCTTTCGTCAACGAAAATTATGACTAAATATAGTCGTCAACGAACCTTTATCACGTGACGAAAACGAGACGAGACGCAACGTAAATGCTGGTCATGTGACGATGACGATAGTGGTTTACAAAATAAAAACTATGCTAAAATGTCTCTTCATTTTCGTTGACCAAAACGAGACGAAACGAAATGTTATAACGTTATTTCGTCTCGTTTAGTCGCGTTATTATTATTTTGCAGTATTTCTGTTTCATGTGACTTACTTCAGGGGCTGTCAGGGTTGCCAGGTTTTCGCAACAAAACCCGCCCAATTGCTACTCAAAACTAGCCCAATGGCATTTCGAGGGGGGTTCCCCGGTAAAGTTCCAGGGGCTAAATATTCCATTCCAGCATTCCAGGGGCTAAATATCATGTTATTGGGGTCGCTTCAACCCGCGGACATGAAAAACAACCCGCGGCAACAGTGTTAAAGTAGCCCAATTCCACGGGAAAACCGCGGACATGGCAACACTCTGTGCAGACGCAGGCGACGTCACTTCCTCGAGCCCCACTCGCGGCATTATTTAGAAGACGACAACAAACAAAGTTAAGTCTGACACAGAGAAAGGGACCGATGGCCGGCTTCATCTGACTTCAGTTTACAAGCAATACAAGTAACAGACACACATTTTATTTGCACTTTTTAGTATGTTATTGTAGCTCGAGCATTCAAGCACCTTGTTTCTCTTTGTTAAACTTGAATGTATATATATATTTTTTCTGGCATTGTCATGTGATGCCATTTTATTTTATTTATTGTTTTTATTTATTTAAATTTATGTGTGTGTACTTCTAACATGTTTGGTTGGTAAAATAAATGTTGTAAATTCAAATCAGAGCATCTTCCGTGTCTGGAATGGATGTATTCTTGAGTCTATAAGGTAACAATAATATAATAAGATAACCTTGTTTGAAATGGGTTTGGCTAAAAGAAAATTTAGTCTATACTGCTAGGTACTTATACTATATTGACTGGGTTAAATAGAATTGCATTACTAAAAAGAGACTAAAATACAATTTTCATTGACTAAAACTAGACTAAATGTCATCAGTTTTCGTCGACTAAAACTAGACTAAATGTCATCAGTTTTCGTCGACTAAAACTAGACGAAAATAGTCATGGATAATTCTGACTAAAATAAGACTAAAATGCTCAGACTTTTAGTTGACTGAAACTTGACTAGACTAAAAAGAGTATGAACGTGACTAAAACTAATAAAAACTAAAATGACAGCTTCACACAAAGACTAGACTAAAACTAAAATTAAAACAGGCCGCCAAAAACAACACTATCTGCAAGTACCTGATGGTGACCAACTGTCCGAAATCCAGTTCATACTCATTGACCTGGGCAATGAAAATAGCAGCGACTGCTTCATAAAGCGCCGTTCCATCCATGTTAATGGTGGCTCCCACTGGCAGCACAAACCGGGCAATCTGCCTGTCCACTCTGCAGTTCTCCAGCAAACATTTCATTGTAATGGGCAGCGTTGCTGAACTGTGAAAAAGAGAGAACATCTCATGTTTACAAGGTCATGAGGTCAACGTGTTTCTGTGTAATTTAATGGCATTAGAACAAGCCATTTACACTTTTTTTGGGGAGTTCATCTAGGACCCTATGATTTCTGTGATGCAGAAAATGCAGACCGAATCGAGTCCAGTCATAAAAACGGAATTTACTGTATAACGCGGAATGTCACAGAATTTGCTAAATTTTGGATGGATAAATCAAAAGTAGGTCAGTACACTTAAATCAAAACATGATATGGTTTAGTGTCTGTGAATATTAAGTCGCAAAACTACTATTTTAAATATGAATCCTGCATGTTCTGTGTGTCTCTGTGTGAATGAATGGCCTTTACTACACGCTCGCAGTATTTTCAGCCTCTGCCGCCTCAATATATGAGTACATGAACACATGAACATCATCTCTAGAACTGCTCTGAGAGTCACTTCAGGAGCATTTTACCATTTTATTTGAGAACAACTATCGTCATATTATATAGGTTACAATATAGGGTCATATAGGGTCTTCACAGCAACCCGTCAAATTAAAAGTTTGGGTTAACTTGAAGAAACTGTGACAGAAATTACTTATGTAATAATAGTAGTATTACTAAAATTATCATCCAAACATTACTATTTAAGAAATATTTACCAGAAAAATTTACAGAAAAATGTAAACACAATATTTCTGAAAAAATAAATAAATAAAATAATATTATTTTTAATATATATATAAAATCAATTAATTGGACATGCTTTTGATTATTAAAATGTAATGAAACGATTAAAACGGAATCCAAAAAAAGTTACAGAAAACACGGAATTTGGTAAAAATAAAACTGAATTTGAGAAAAAAACATTCATAGGGCCTTAAAAATTAAATTTTTGTTAAACATTTAATAAATTGCTGTTAAATTGTGCAAGTTTCATGATTTATATTAATAGACATGCTTTTGGACGAATTAAATTTAATGTATCCATGATAATGTATAAAACTGAATCCAGAAAAACTAAAACAGAAAAAAATGAATTAAAAAAAATAAAATAAACACGGAATTTGAGGAAAAAAAAAACTGATTTCATAGGGCTGATCATACCTGGATGATGTGGCGAGAGCGATGACCATTGCTTGCAGAAGCCCTCTGATGTATGTGAAAGGATTTTTCCGTGTCAGAATGAAATAGAAGAATGGAAGCAAGATGAGGCCGTGCACAAACAGGCCTGCCATGACCGTCATCCCATACCAGCCCAGCTTCTTCCCAAGTGTGGAGGGATCACTCATTTCCAGGATTTTGCCAGCCACGAGGAAGATGATCCCAAAAGGAAAATACCTGTTGAAAAATACAGAGAAGCAGGTAGGAATTACTCCTAGGATTCTCGAAAATGTGATGACTTTATCTTCAACAGTCAACATGAGAAATTGCTGTCCTGTCACTAATTTGCCACATTAAAGGGATAGTTCACCCAAAAAAATGTAATTCTGTCATACTGTCATAATTTACTAACCCTCATGTCATTCCAAATCTGTATGAGTTTTTTTTTTTTTTTTTTGGTAGAACACTTTGATTCTATGGATTTTTATTGTATGGACAAAAACAGTTCAATGATTCTTCAAAATATCTTTTCTGTTATGTAGAAAGTCATATAGATTTGGAACAACGTAAGAGTAAGTAAATGACAGAATTTACATTTTTGGATAAACTATGCCTTACTATTAAACTCAACATGAAAACTCATTTTACTTCTTTAATGTAATGCATTTCGAGTATAGAAAATTCTATGCAAAAAAAAATGCAGGAGGGTACTTTTTGTCCACTAAGAACTGAAAAAAAAGGTATTTATTAAAACATTGATTTATTACATTTTAAAACTCACTGATAATTTACTGTTTTTATTAAAACATTTTGTTCTTTGAATAACATGCAATAATGAATTGTTCGCATCAAGAAATTATATGTATAAGGAAGTAAATAGAGTCATTTTTGATTTCAAACAATGATTTGGAGTCAAATATAGAAATTGTGTGCCCTGCATATTTAGGCCTAAATATAAGATTTACGTTGCATATAAAATTGCAAAATGTTTACACAATGTTAATAAATCAATCAGTCGGCCATAAGTGAAAAAGGTAAGATTTCTCTAGAACTAATAAACTCAATGCATTTTAAATACACAATAACCAGGAGTCAGCGATACATTTCTCATTCAACTGAATATTGATTGTTCCACAGCTAGCCATATTTTAACCATGTTCATACTTTTTAACTGAATAATTTCAATTGTTTTCACAATGAACAGATTTATGCTTATTCTAAGCAATTTGAATAAATACATTTTGAAAATATGATATAAATAGATGCAATTAGTTATGCCACGATTTTTTGATTGCAGAAATCGTACCTGTTTCATTGATTAGTTTATGTTAAAACTGTGTAATCCAAATAGACAGAAATTTTGTATGCAGTTCAAATGGGATGATTCTTAAATTTAGGCCTAAATATTTTGTGGAGTGTGACACATGTGGTGACAGCGTTGTAAGCCCCACACCAACCAGCATCATGGAGAAGTGTGTGACAGCTCTTAAGCGCAGGTGATCCATAATCCCTGCAAGTGCCTAATGACAGTATGGCTTTAACACAACTTCATGCTGGTGGAAACTTCCACTCAGATCCTCAGCTAATGGTATCTGAGCCCTCAAGCTTTTCAATGGCCAATCCTGGCCAAGCTTTCTGTAAATACTACTTCCTGATGTTAATTTCAACAACAAACAGTTTTTGTGTGGAACTGCTCCTTTAAAAACCCTAAATTGAATGATTGTTTTGATTGCCAGATGTCTGAGTATGACTGAGTGTTTTCTCTCTCTTACCATACGGCCGCATTAATGATCTTCATCACACACTCATTGATGCACTGGCAAACATTCACCAGAGGAGCTCCCCGTTCACCCATTTTACCAAGTAAGACACCTAAATGAAAAGCGCTTTGTTATAGTTCCACATTCTGATCATGATTTTACTAGTGAAGATGCTTCATTAGGTGAAGGCAGATGTTTTACCCATCGTGGCTGAGAAAATAACAATGCCAAGTACGTTCATCTGCTGACTGCTGCCTGGACGGGTCTTGTGATCGATGTCTGGAGGTGGCGTTAGTTCCAACAGCACCGTCCGACCCTTTGGATTGTCTTCATGAGGCATCAAGTAGACAAAATTTGGGTGTCCTGTGTTCACTGGTGTTTTGATCATTGGAATAATGTCTGTCTTATACTGAAACAACCAAATAGGTATCGTCAGAGGCTGCATATATTTATACACAAAATGGGATTTTACTAATGGGAGAAAGTGCAGTGCAATAGAGTGCATCAGTTGGGTTCCGAAAGTAAAAACTCCATAGAGAAATAGATTTTTAACAACATCTGATAAATCTTTAAGGATAGACCTGTTGCTCTGAGGTTATTAATCAATTGCATATGCTTTTGTTAAAGCCATCTATTCACATTAACTTGTCTTTAAAATAATCATATTTAATAGCATAATTTGTTGGCAAAAAACCTACATTACTCATGATGCTGTACAGAAAATTCCACCAATTTAGTTATTTAGCCCCACCCACTCCCATGAAGCACCGCAAATTACTTAATTGAGTTAAATATTTGTGTGTGGATAGACAGACGATAGAGATAGATAGATAGATAGATATACTGTCTGTCAAAAACCAGATACAATCAACAGCTTTTTAGTAATACATTTATATCTCTCCATCTTTAAAATTTGATTATGTAATTTGCAATGCTTCATTAGAAAAACCAATCTACTGTCTACTAAAAAAAATGGGTATGGTTGAATAGGTCCTGCTTTCTTAATAAAACAGCCAATTGTCAATGCGATGGTAAAATCATCGGATCACTGCAGCTGCCGATTCCATAGGAACACTTAGGACTGCACATGCTCATTGGCTGGATCAACCTTGCTTTTTAACGCTATTATGGAATAAGAAACAGCATTTATGGGATTGCCTCCAGGTAGCTATTTTGAGCATACAATACCTATTTGAATGAGGCAATACAGACATTTAAAACCTGCTTGCCAAACTCTCGTTTCAATAACATACAAATCAGCAACAGAACTGAACACTCCAAATATGGCTGCCAAGTGAACTGACTTGTCTTGAAAGGGCCTTATAAAGGTTATTATTTATGCTGGTAGTACAAACACATTACATTTTTAAGCTCACTTAACAGCTGTTATCTTAAGGTGTCTGTTTACTCACCTGCTGAAATGTGGCTTCAATAAGATTGGAGGGGATCATATTCCTGAGGATGGAAATGAAGTATAAGTGGAGAAGTATAGAGCAACTGACCATAATTAAAGCATATGATGCCAATTCATTAATTGTGTCTTAATATACATTACACAACATGTATACTTTATGATATGACATACATACACCCTGCAGACTTAAACACTGAAGACTAGCTATTATCAAGTATAGCAGCTCAAGACTGAGTAGACTGTTTCTGGGCAGAGGGGAGTGGGAGGGTCCTGCACTTCTTACTTGGCGCTTTGTGCAGATTACTAAAAATACCCTAATCACTGCTTTAATAGGATTGCACTGTATAGGATGGCCTAAAATCCCCAGACATGGGCAACTCTTCCTATGAATGGCAGTTACAGTGTCCATGAGACTCATTTAATATATTTTATGAACATGTCTATCAAAATTAAGATAAATTTGCCTGAAAAGATTTAAATACTATCATCATTTGCTCACCCTCGTGCCAATCCAAATGTTTTTCTTCTGTGTAAAAATACCTTAAAACTGGTCCATGTGATTTTTGTTATATATAATCACATGGACCAGTTTATAATATATATACAGGTATATATATATATATATATATATATATATATATATCAAACTCGTATTATAATCTATTATTCTGAAGCAATACAATAGCTTTGTGTGAAAAACAGACTGTTGAAGTACATTTAGACTGCTTTTGTGAACCGGATTCATTAAAAAAATCATGAACATGCCAAGGAAAACTATGGTGAATTTGAATGGCTTCAGAAGACATATATGCACAATTCATATGAACTCCTTTTAGGATACTTTTGTGCTTTTTTTGTGTAATTTTTGAAGCCTGAATGCTCTGGTCCCCATGCTTTGTAATTGCATGGAAAAACTTTCTTTTTGTGTCAATTTGAGAATAGAACGGTCATGTTTGAGTGAACTTTCCCATTTATTTTCCAAGTAGTACATATTCCTGGATCAACAGTCCTGAAACCATTTAACCATGAACCATTAATAACCCTTAAAATCAGATGGAAATAAGTTGATAAGGCGCCTTTAACCCCACATCTAAGCCTACTCCTAAAATGTGCTTGGCTGATATGATTGTTAATTCAGGACCTACAAGGGTGTCGTTGTTGCTACATTTTTTACCTGACCAGATCCAGCAGTGCATCTGCAGACGTTATGACTTGTCCACCTCCCAGTCTGCTGTTCTCCATGTGTGTCCCATAGCCAGGCCTGATGATAAGAACGAGTACAATGCCGACCACTACTGCGATGAACGTGGTCCAAAGGTAGTAAGTGACCGTCAGCACCCCCATCCTGCAACAGGCCTTCGACTCCATAGACGACAATCCAGACATTAAACTACAGGCAGACAGTAAGAGTTGAGATGTTCACACAATCTTTATGTAGGATAAAGGTTTTTTTATTTTTATTTATTAAATATGAAGATGAGAATGAGTCAAATCTCCACCTGGAGGTGATTAGGGGAAGAATCAACATTTTAAGTATCCGCATGAGCAGCTCACCAGGGAAGGAGAAATAGATTTTTGCCTGATTACAAAAACACAAAAAGAGTTTTTCAGATGATAAGTACGACGGCGTTTTAGTGCCACATTAAAAAAAAAAAAAAATCCAAGATTACGAGATTAAAGTCGAAATATTACGAGAATAAAGTCGAAATATTACGAGAATAAAGTCGAAATGTTTCGAGAATTTTAAATGTAGAAATTAAAGTTATAATAATGCAAATGCCCCGCATTGAGAGCACAGGGTGAAGTTGCCAGGCCACCGGAATTGATTGCGTCCGAGCGGCCGCATCTTCTTACTGGGATGCGGAAGAGTCAATTTTAAGGACTCGCGGAAACAGCTTAATATCAAGAATATGATATTTATTAACAGACTGAACAGGAACAACTGTTTATCTTAACATCAGCTCACACTCCCAATCGACATTCCTTTGGGGGGCGCTGTAGCTCTCTTATTTAACCCTTTTTAAATACACTACAAATATATGTGGGATTATTAGCAGAAATCATACTATATGTCACACATGCGGGGACAGTATGCTTGGAAATAATATTTAATGTCTTCCATTGCATTCGTTATTTGTAGTGCGCCAGCCAACCAATAGCAATAGCTTTGTGCTTTTGGTGCTTTTAATATAAAACAAAGTCTCACCTTTCAAAATCAGTTTTATAGCGAAACACAAATTATGTGTCTTACAATAATGTGATTTTCAAGCTCTTTAATGTGGCGTGACAGATCGCTGTATTTATGTGAATCAATTCATTAAATTATTGTGAAAATTCCACCTACTCCGCAAAAACGTCTGTGGCGTCCAAACGTTCATTCCTCACATAGCCTGTTTAATTAAACAGCAATAAACGTTCTAAAGGTTGAAGTGGACTCAAATTTTTTAACATAAATTATATTGTTGTCTTTTCTGCTGTAAACGTTAAGTGACTATTCACAAACTGTTTTATTCATGGTATAATACTGTAAATGAGGACATAATATTTAACGTCTTCCATTCATTATTTGTAGCGCACCAGCCAACCAATATCGCAACAATTTTGTGCTTTGCTGCTTTTACACACAGCTCATCTTTCAATTCTGTCAGTTTTATAACGAAATACAAATTATAAATGTGTTTTTGCTCTTTATTTCAAGTTTATAGCAAGATATAAAAGTGAAGGAACATCATAAGGCATGAAAAAAAAAGTTTAGCCTAATTTATAATGAAAATAATGTCTCGTCGTTCGTTATTGTAATCAGAAAGATGATTGACTCACATTATTGCAATATAGCCTGATTGTTTGTATTTCGCTATAAAACTGACATTTGGAATCTTGAATATTTTGAGATTTTGGAATATATCTCCCGGTGCTCCCCCGGGCCATTTGCATGCGCAAAAGGCTAGAATAGCCTCTCTCAAAATATTATAACTATAATCTTTATTCTGAAAACATTTCGACTTTAATCTCGAAACATTTCGACTTTTATTCTCGTAATATTTCGACTTTAATCTCGCAATATTTCGACTTTAATCTCGAAACATTTCGACTTTTATTCTCGTAATATTTCGACTTTATTCTCGTAATATTTCGACTTTATTCTCGTAATATTTCGACTTTAATCTCGTAATATTTCGACTTTAATCTCGAAACATTTCGATTTTTATTCTCGTAATATTTCGACTTTATTCTCGTAATATTTCGACTTTAATCTCGTAATATTTCGACTTTAATCTCGAAACATTTCGACTTTTATTCTCGTAATATTTAGACTTTAATCTCGTAATATTTCGACTTTAATCTCGTAATATTTCGACTTTAATCTCGAAACATTTCGACTTTATTCTCGTAATATTTCGACTTGAATCTCGTAATATTTCGACTTTATTCTCGTAATTTCGACTTTATTCTCGAAATATTACGACTTTAATCTCGTAATTTTAGATTTTTTTTTAAATTTTAACGAGGCACTAAAACGCCGTCGTAGATAAGCAATGTTACACCATTTCAAAATTTAACATCACAACAACAACAACAAGGCTTAAAGTAAAAAAACAACAACAAAAAAACGGCTTAAAGTCTGCATGAAATCAAAATGTACAATATTTATTTTGTTAGTGCACATTGTTAGTCTTAAGGTGAACAATTAATCCGTGCAAGTTAATCCTCTGAAAAAAATTGTTTGTCTTGGTAATGTTTAATCAAAATCTGATCATCTGCTTCTGCTGTGGAATGGCGTTCCTTCTCTGATGATGTCAGCTTAATGGTTTGGGCGAACCACGCCCCTCCAGCCGATTTTTTTTTTCTTTTTCTTTTTTAATTATAATATGCATTTATTTTTACTTTTTTATTGCAATAATAAACAACAAAGATTACAGTACGTACAAAGCAAACAGAAAATACAGTACATACAAAACATACAAAAGACCTTTCAATAATAAACTGCTTATGGATTAATAGTTAACAGAAAAAGTAATATAATATAAAAAACATCTTAAGAAATAGAAAGGAGTAAAAAAAAAAGAAAAAAGAGAGGGCACACAACTAAAGATACAAGTATATTAAGGAAAAATATTAAACATTGCACGTTCTAGATGTTTTATAGCTTTCTTGTAAACACGTTGAAATTGTATTTAAATACAACCTCAGTTCTTGTTTGAAGATGTTAAAGTAGGGTTTACATTTAGTATTTACATTTGTGTTCGACTTAAAGCGGCGCTGCACAGAATAATCAGTGTATGACATCAAAGTATCGCGAGAGCGATTCGAAAGCTTAAAGTCCGTGTAAAGTGATATTAAAATATGTGTTCTGAGTTTGTCACACAACAGAAAAATGTGTTATTAACCACCCAGCCAAATTTGAATGATAAAAAAACCCGCCAAGTAACTAAAATAAGTTATCAAAATCTTTGAAAAATAAGCAGGACTCTCTGCTCTCAAACGCTGGGGGCGTGTCCCCTGTCGGTGCTGAAACCACGCCCACTCGCGGGAAAGCGGCCATCTCTCTCAACTGTCAAATACCGCTACAACCTGAATGGATGCTACTGATATACCTCTATTTAATAGCTTAATTGGATTTATACAGACATATATGTTTGAGCATGCAAGTTTGTTATTTAATTGTAGACGCGCGTCAGCGCTGCAGTGAGTTGAAACCTTCTCGTCGTCAAGGCTAGCGCGGCTCATGGTTGCTTAGAGCGCAAGCTCCGGTGCACTTTGAAAGAAGAGAAAGCGGTTCAGCTTGCGTTTCTAGATGCGAATTGTGAACTCTCCTTGTTTTTAAATTGTATGTATTCTGCCACATATTGATGTCTCTGGGCTAAGACCCGGGTATCCATTCACCCTAGAACCGTTCCTGTCTAGAATCTGTATATCTAACATCACAGACATTCAAAAAGACAAACTAAGAACTTGACCTCTCAACATAGTTATTATAGTGTTAGGGGGGCTCGGTGGCTCCACTGCGTCATCGAGCCACCGTTTTAGCCCAGCCCAAAAAAATCCTGAACACAGAATTGGTGAAAAACTGTTTAACGGTTTAACTCCACAATTCAGTACTACATAGTTCAGAGTCTTCGTAATGTGTTTCAGCAATACATTTCTAACATTTGTAATGT
This sequence comes from Schizothorax lantsangensis, assembly GCA_027422415.1. Taxonomy (NCBI): domain Eukaryota; kingdom Metazoa; phylum Chordata; class Actinopteri; order Cypriniformes; family Cyprinidae; genus Schizothorax; species Schizothorax lantsangensis. Next base: position 27,036,051 of record CM049847.1, on the reverse strand, counting down.
GTTTAGAAACAATTCTCAGAATTCTCTTTACACGGACTTTAAGGATCCGTCTTCTCTTTTATTGCTCTCGTGGTACTTTGATGTCATACACTGATCATTCTGCGCAGCGCCGCTTCAAGTCGAACAGACCTAATCTTGGAAAATGCTAAATTTAGCCTGATAGCACTGAAAGCAAACATCCCACCCTCCCTGCAAATCGCCTTATAAAGCCACACCCCCTGAACGCATTAACGCACACAGACCAGAGGACCAGAGAAAACAATTACTACAATACATCATATGTCATTAACCGGTGAGAAAACTTTATAGTACAGATAGTAAAAGTACTACAATACCAGGAAGGAAGATCAGGTAGTTGATGTTTGCCTGCCATTCTCGCCCTGTCTGCACAGCGTACGTGCTGATGACATATCATGTCTGCACAGAGGTATGCAAATACACATGTTCTTCTTCTTTTTAATGTTTAACGGCGGTTGGCATCCAGCGTAATTGGTGCAAATACATATGTTGACAGGCAGGTAGGAAAGTCGATCAAAATGCTCGAAACGAGCGTTTTGATTGGACGAACATTTCTTGGTCCTACGCCTTCCACAGAATATATGCCTGGATCAATATAAGCTTTCTGGACCAAAAAAAAAAGTTTAATTTAAGGCCTTTGGATCATTTTGACCCACAAGGGAAAGATTTGTTACAAAACACGAGGGAAGGATGAAGGTTAAGAGCGTTAAAAGGGCATTTATTGTTTGAACTTAGACTTTGTTTGTTTCATATCAGAAGTAACAAAGCACCAACCTCTTTGCAAATACTGGATTGGAGGCAAACAAATAACCTTTGGTGAAGGGAAAAACCTGGTGTGAGGTACAGGTGATTCATATGGTCAAATAGAACCTGTGCTTTTTTTAGTGAGATCTCATTAATGCTTTAGTAGATAATTGCTTATATCGACCGATGCCGATTATTGGCCGATACATCGGTGAATCCCTAATATATATATATATATATATGTAGGCCTATAGCACACCTCTTCTCATGCCAGAATTTAATGTTCTTAAAGTTCGCTATTAAAATGATAAGTAGTAGGATGCTTGCCACTAATATAACTGCATATATCTGCACAGTAGGGCGAATTTGTTATCTGAGAGCAGCCCATCTGAGCTACTTCCCCTAACCCCTAACTGTTGCTGTTCAGCAGGGTCAGGCGTCAGGCATCACACGCGGTGAGACTGTCTCACACGTCAACCTCCATTTGTCTCGGCTGGACTGCTGTCTGTCTGGGATTAGATCACTGAGCTCTGGGCCCGTATTCACAAAACATCTTAAGGCTAAAAGTAGCTCACAACTTGCCGATTTAGGAGAAAATCTTAAAAATAATGGGGGTGTCAGTCCTAAATTTAGGACTCCTTAATTTTTGCTCTAAAAGTATTTCACAAAGCGTTTTAGCACTAAAACTATCTCCTAAATCTGTGAAATGTTAGGAGTAGTGAAGAGGACTCCTAAGTCACTAAGACCAACTCACAACTATCCTAAAATGGCTGTTGCCTGCAATCTGCCTCGGAACGTAAACATTTTAGAAATATTTGATGATAATGAGCTTTTATAAAGGTATCACCTTTGGTTTTGGAGGTTATCCCAACTCCAAATTTTCCTTTGATTATATCCTTGTTTTCATTAATCAGCTGGGCAAGAAGTAACAGCTGTTCTTGCGTCCAGTTTGGTGTTCTTTTACGTTTGCATTTCTTACTATCAGCATGATTCTACTCTGTTAATTAAAAGGCTGTTTATATGCATATCCGCTAATTATGAGAAGCATACATGTAAGAGGCTGATACATGTAAGAGGCTCTACTCTGTTAATTAAAAGGCTGTTTATATGCATATCCGCTAATTATGAGAAGCATACATGTAAGAGGCTGACAATTATCTGAACATATACTTGTTTAATTAGTGACATTTTGCCTGCATTTTAAAACCTTTATTTTAAAAGTCTTATCAAAATATAATAAAATATATAAAAACTTGTTGGGTGGATGTTTGAGGTGCACCCATGAAGATGCATCATTAACAACTTTCCATCAATTGCAACTTGCATGTGTTTGCATAATTCCTTCCTTCTGTGCTATTTCATTGACATGTCCAGAGTCATTTACTTCTCTAAAATCTCAGATTAGTAAGCCTTACCTGTGTGGAGAGGTCCAGACCCCTCAGCATGAAGCCCAGGACGAATCCTGTGACCATGGCTAGAACCGAGAGCGTCAGCAGCCCGTTTTGCCTGATGTAGTCCTTCACATACTCTCTGACACCGACCGAGAACGTGCATGCCATGAAGTCCTTCATTCTCTCCAGCGGGGTTTTAGCAGGTCCCGCTGGAGAGAAGAAGACGGCAGGCTCGGGCGGCGCCTCCTCGGCATCTGCGGGTATCAGTAGCTCCTCCATGGGCGAGACACTGCGAGTAATGCAGGAGGGCAAAGCGTAACTTCTTCTAACGAGGGATTAAGCCATCATGCATCCATCCAGCTTCTCAAGACCATGGTCGGGAGGAATTAGGAGGCTAAAAGGATTAGGATGCAGTAATAACATCTAACACTTCCCTGTTGACAGTGGCTCTGTGCCTTACTTCTGGATTTTTGGCATGAAATTATGTAAAATAACCCCAATTTATTGTGTATTTACTACCGTAGCAAAGGGTAAAATACCTAAAGAACCTAATCCATAGTGAGGACAGGTAAATGATCTCTGTCTCTAAAGCCACAAGGAAAGTCAGCACATGCCTTCACATGATCTTGTTACGACTGAGTGTCTCTTACGCACAGGCTCAATTAAATTATTTTTTTCTCTGGACAATAGGTTGGCATAGGTACATTTGTCGTGTTCAGTGTTCTTGATACAGCCTGCATTTGACAGACTCATTTTTTTATCATTGTGTTCAAAGTACACATTTTATCTGTTAATGCATTCCCTGGGAATTGAACCCATGACCTTGGTCCTTGTCATTGCCAGCACTGTGCTCTGACTTGAGTTCCAACAAGTTTTCACACATGATTTACTATTCTTCAGATATAGGCTACTTTTATTCACACTTAAATATGTGATCATTAGTGATGTGACTTTTAATTTATCCTATAATGGCCGAATCTTTGAATCTGTTCACTAAAAAGATTTATTAATTCACTGATATGTTCAGTATGCCAATTTCTGCCACACAACAGTATAATAAAAAGTATAGCAATTAAATTAGATATTTTATCTCACATTTCAGACATGTTTTTTAACAATCCTGAAAACAAAGTCAGAATCATGGGATATAAACGAAATTGCAAGATATAAACTCGCAAATCTAAAAAAGGACAGAATTGTGAAGCATAAGCTCAGAATTCAGACTTTTTTCTAGCAATCGCAATTTTTTTTTTCCAGCATGGAATCGCAAATATAAAAGGTAATTACTTTTTATCTCACAATCTGGACCTTTCTCAGAATTGCAAGTTTATATCTACAGATCTATCACATAATTGGTGTTTAGAATCATAATGCTAAAATAATTGGTATATTTCACAATGGTATTTGGACATGTTCTGATAAAAGTGGATCTGGTTAAAAGTGGATCATGTTCATGTTTAATGTGATGAACTACGTCTGTGCTTTCTCAGTGCTAGAGATTCTGGACCTCTTCTAGGTCCTTTAAAAGAATAGTACAAAATAATTTAACACTGTTTATGGCTTGATTGTGCTATTTAATATATAATATCAATTAAATATCCTCAGTATATTGGGCCAGCTGTCTTTGCCATGCCATGTGTATTCTCTTTTTATTTTGACAATCTTGCATTGAACTGTTGTAAACAAGTCCAGGTTTTCTGGACACAGTGTGCTAGTTAATGAAACCTTGGATATAACCGTAATCCAATCCAGCCATAATCCTGTCAAAAAGGCAGTTTCACGTGACAATGTGTGTAATCAGTCACTGTTAATGGGTCTGATGGGTCAGGACCTGTGTGCGTCAGATTGTGGCACACTCCAGGTTAAAGGAGCAGACTGATTACATGGTGATAGGGAACTCTTCCAACTAGGCTATAACTGTTCAGACAGTAAGAAGAGAATCCAAAATCACACAACCTGGAGAATCACTTTATTAAATCAAAAATGAAAGCTGATCAATAATTACATTAAATCCTGTATGCATTTCAAAAAGGAGTGTTTTGTAACATTGAAATACTAAATCTTATTGACACAAGGAAAAGAGCACAGGCAGGAAATGGCTACAGATTGACAGATAGTGCAGACATCCTGCCGACAAATCTTAGATCGAGTCTCCACACCAGGAATATTTGATATTGGATGCCAGAACCTGCCTAAAAATATCTGGTACCCAAAACCTGTTAATAGTAGGTTTTTTCCAGTACCCAAAATCAGTGTTTCAAAGCTGTATTAACAGTCTTCTCTCAGGAGGCACAGGAAGCCAGGGGGAGCAGAAAAAAGGAGATGAAGCGATGGTAAAATGATACAGAAGAATCTTAGTTGCATTCTTTTCAGTGCTCAGTCCAACCAGTGTTATTACCACCACAAGCAATATCAATGGAAAATTACTGCTTCACAACAACGTCCAGTGACATTAAAAACCTTAAACGAAGACCTTTTCTTATCTCTAACTTGTTTGCAAAGAAAACACGACACACAACAGATTAAACAGTAAGGGGAAAAAATACAAAACAATCATATAAAATGACCGATCAATGAATTAAGAATACGATTATTATAAATAATTAAATGGAATAATAAAATCATCAAATGATAAATGATTAAAAATGTGTGGTTGCTCTCTTAAAGCAACATACACAGATTGCTATAAAGGGTCTTTAGATCCTTTAAGACTAAAGCTTCTTTCTTCATCTGTTGCTTGATTTGTTGAAACTGCCCAGAAATACTTAATGAAAAGACTAAGAATCTCCCTGATAGGCTTAAAACAATATAACCATAAAGGTTCATAAAGCTGCAAAAATATAGGAAAACAAAACAAAGATTGTTCAAATACAAGCAATACAAGGTTGTTAAGTTTTCATTTCCTGAGGCTCACTCTGGGCAATATCAATATACGCCATTTTCATAATACACCACATAAGCTTGTAAGTGGGATTTATAAATTCAGCATTTCTCTTAATTTACTTATTTATGAGGCAAAATATTAATCACACTCAAACTGAGGCTAGCAGCCAAAATCATGAGGAAAATAGATCAAATAAGCTTATCTGAATTAAGCATAAAACTATAATATAACAGCAGATCAAATTGTGAACCACCAAACCCAGCTAGCACAAATACATTCACCTAAAAAGCTCCATGTTCTGCTTCAAAACACCATCTGTCAGCTCACAGCCTCTGTCTTGATAAGGAGTATTTTTCCCCAGTGAAACTGTTGTCAAGTAACTGAAACAACTAGCAGTTTGACTGAATTCTGAGCACTCAACTACACTACATTTAATGTGAATCTAAAACTGGAACTTCAACACAAAGTTCTCACTGAAACATGCATCCTTCAGCTAATAGTATCTACAAGAAAATCCTTCAAAAGTCATTGTAATATTGGTAAATATTGACTATGTATGATATTTGCATAAAGAATGAGTAAAAAAAAAAGTGATAGGAGTGGAACTATTGGCTGCACACTGTCTCTTAACCTGAAATTCATCAGAAGATTTCAGTCAGACATAAAAGGATAGAAGTCAAAATTTTAAGGTTGTCAAAGTTAATGTTCATGTACGATGTTAATTAGGTATAGTTCACCCAAAATTTTAAATTACTGCATGATTTACTCACCGTCAAGCCTTCCTGGGTGTATATGACTTTTTGCTTTCAAATGAATACAATCTGAGCTATATTAATGTCTTGGCTCTTCCAAGCTTTATAATGGCAGTGAATAGTAATCAAGATTTTGAAGCAAAATAAAGTGCATCCATCCATCATAAAAAGTACTCCACATATACACCTTAGGATAAATCATTGGAAAATTTTCCTTTTTGGGTAAGCTATCCCTTTAACACTATTTTTTTACATTTACAAAACATAATGATATAATGCTTTCCTAATGATTTTTAAAGATGATATTCATCTTTATTTCTCGTTGCAGCGGTTTTAAACGGTAAGGAATAATAAAAAAAAGTGTTAATTTTAAAGGTTTATACATCTAACAAAACATATGCAGTCAACTTATAAATACAAATTAGCTACAAAGTAAATATTGTACTAATTGAACATGTCATTTTTGGCCTAAGTAGTGACAACATTAAAGTTAATTATTTAAATTTTTGGAAATAACATTTTGTCTGTACAATGACACTTAATATATTCATCGCACATTATATGTGTGTGTGATATATATATATATATATATATATATATATATAAACACACACAGTTGTGCTCATAAAATTACATACCCCTTGCAGAATATGCAAATATGTTAATAATTTTAACTAAATAAGAGGGATCATGAAAATTGCATGTTATTTTTATTTAGTACTCTCCTGAATAAGCTATTTCACATAACAGATGTTTATATACTCCACAAGACAAAATAACAACTGAATTCATAAAAGAATTACCCCGTTCAAAAGTTTACATACCCTTGAATCTTAATAATCTGTGTTGTTTCCTGGATGATCCACGACTGTTTTTCTGTTTTGTGATAGTTGTTCATGAATCCCTCGCTGGTCCTGAGCAGTTCAGCTTGTGCTCCTGCACATTCTTTGGTTTTCCAGCATCTTTTGCATATTTGAACCCTTTCCAGCAGTAACTGTATGATTTTGAGATCCATCTTTTCACACTGAGGGCAATTGAGGGACTCACACACAGCTATTACAAAAGGTGGAAACATTTACTGATGCTCAAGAAGGCAAAACAATGCATTAAGAGCCAGAGGGTGTAAACTTTTGAACAGAATGATGTGTACATTTTTCTAATTTTGTTTAAAGATCATATTTTAAGCTACATAAATACTTAAATGTTTCCCAGAAGACAAAATAAGTACAATTTACCCTGATCATCCAATTCAAAAAGTTTACCTCCCCCAGCTCTTAATGCTTTGTGTTGCCTTCTTAAGCATCAGTAAATGTTTTCACCTTTTGTAATAGTTATGCATGAGTCCCTCAATTGTCCTCCATGTGAAAAGATGGATCTCAAAATCATACAGTCACTGTTGGAAAGGGTTCAAATATGCAGAAAATGTTGGAAAACCAAAGAATGTACAGGAGCTGAAGGATTTTTCTGAAGAACAGCAGGCAGTTCAACTGCTCAAGACCAACAAGGGACTCATGAGCAACTATCACAAAACAGAAAAAGAGTTGTGGATCATCCAGGAAATGACACATAGTATTAAGATTCAAGGGTATGTAAACTTTTGAACGGGGTCATTTTTATAAATTCAGTTATTATTTTGTCTTGTGGAGAGTATATAAACATCTGTTATCTGAAATAGCTTATTCAGGACTGTATTCAATAAACAATAACATGCAATTTTCATGATCCCTCCTATTTTGTTAAAATTATTAACATTTTGCATATTCTGCAAGGGGCATGTAAATTTATGAGCACACACCTTTGTAAATATAAATAATATTTAATCAAATTTTGTGGTTATTGGCATCAAAAAAGTTTGAAAACACTTGCTCCATAAAATATCAAAAGTTTTACAGTAGATTTACAGAAATCGTTGGTTATGTTTGACAGATGGTGCTCTAGAAGAGCAGTATACAGTTTTATAAAATGATACATTTTGAACCCCTTTTACCATTTGATGAAGACGAGCCCTGCTAGTACACTGTAGCCCAGTGCAAGAAACAGCACCTTCAGTAGCCTGTCATGGTTATCCTCCAGCTCTCGTGAGAGGATCTCAAAGAACGTGATGAAGAGGAACGTGCCGGCTGCCAGGCCCTGGAGCACTACAGATAAAATACTTTCTGCCAGGTGCTGGACCGTCTGAATACCCATTCCAATCCCAATGCCCAGAGGAATCATTAGGCTCACTGTTACGGCCAGTTTACTGGCATCCCGTAAGGAGACTCCCGCCTTGGCTATATTAACTCCCACAGCCACAGCTGCCAGCGTCTCATGGATGGCCACTCCAATGAAGAGGGTTCCGAGTTCAGCCCCCTCTTCCTGAAGGCCCAAAGCGAGACCCTCAAAGACGGAGTGAGCGGACAGCGCTAGCACCAGGCTAGCTAATCTCAATGGCCCAGCGTGCGTCAGCTCTGAAGGGTGGAAGTGTCCATGGTGATGGGAATGGTACTGGTGGTCTCTAGAACCTCGGGCAGGAGCGATGAATGGAGCATCGTTCTCCGAGTCGCTCCCCGCTGTCGAGCCGCCAGCATTAAATGTTTCCAGGTCGATAAACGAGGGCTTCTCTTTGCGAAAAGTGAGCACAGCCTGTTCCACAAATACTGTGAGAAAAAACCCAATCATCATTATCGTCTCTGCCAGAGGGTAATGATTGGCGGTTTTTAACGTTTCCAGAACGTCGTCAACCTGAAAGCAAAAAGGTAGGAAGTTAGAGTCTGTAACTGTAAACTGTAATTAGATTCCTAAAAGCCCAGTAAACTTCCTGATGGTAAAACTGGTTGTGTAACTGACTTTGGATGTATAACAGATAAATACATTGCTTAACCCTGTAAAGCCTACAGGACTATTGTTAAAAATAATAGTTAAAACATATATTTTTAAATAGAAGAGTTTATTTATCTTAAAATAAAAGTGTTTCTTGTTGAGCATCATATACATCAGGCTTTTGTGGCTCATATAGTATGATATAGGGAAAATATGAATCTCATACTCAAGTAGGAAAAAATACCTCAATATTATTCAGAGGCTCAAACTGAGAAAAAAAAATAATGCGATTGGACACAGCTGCTGATATTTTTATGGCCAGGAGTATGAAATTCTGACAGTTTGTAAAACTGTTTGTAAACAGTTAATGTAAAACAATGACATCTTTATAACAGCAGACTACTTACAACCCCAAATCAGAAAATGTTGGGACAGTATGGAAAACGCAAATAAAAAAAGAAAGTAGTGATTTCTAAATTTACTTTGACTTGTATTTCATTGCAGACAATATGAACACAACATATTTCATGTTTTGTCTGGTCAACTTCATGTCATTTGTAAATATACATCCTTTCCTGTCATTCAGACCTGCAACACATTCCAAAAAAAGTTGGGACAGTAAAGCATTTACCACTTTGTAATGTTGCCATTCCTTTTCACAACACTTAAAAGACGTTTAGGGACTGAAGACACCAAGTGATGAAGCATTTCAGGTGTAATTTTGTCCCATTCTTCCTGCAAACAAGTCTTAAGGTGAGCAACAGTACGGGGTCTTCGTTGTCGCATTTTGCGCTTCAAAATGCGCCACACATTCTCTATTGGAGACAGGTCGGGACTGCAGGCAGGCCAGTCAAGTACCCGTACCCTCTTCCTCCGCAGCCAGGACTTTGTAATGTGTGCAGAATGTGGTTTTGCATTGTCTTGTTGAAATATGCATGGACGTCCCTGGAAAAGATGTCTTCTTGAAGGCAGCATATTGTGCTCCAAAATCTCTATGTACTTTTCAGCATTAATGGTGCCATCACAGAAGTGCAAGTTACCTTTGCCAAGGGCACTGACACAACCCCATACCATGACAGACCCTGGCTTTTGGACTTGTTGCTGGTAACAGTCTGGATGATCCTTTTCTTCTTTGGTCCGGAGCACACGGCGTCCATTCCTCCCAAAAAATACCTGAAATACTGATTCATCTGACCACAGTACACGTTTCCACTGTGTGATGGTCCATCCCAGATGCCTCCGAGCCCAGAGAAGTCGACGGCGCTTCTGGACACTGTTAACATAGGGCTTCCTTTTGGCACAGTACAGTTTTAACTGGCATTTGTGGATGTAACTACATATTGTGGTACTTGACAAAGGTTTGCCAAAGTAGTCCTGAGCCCATGTGGTGATATCGCTTATAGATGAATGAGGATTCTTGATGCAGTGCCGCCTGAGGGATCGGAGATCACGGTTGTTCAGCTTAGGCTTGCGCCCTTGTCCTTTACGCACTGAAATTCCTCCAGATTCCTTGAATCTTTTAATTATGTTATGCACTGTTGAAGGTGAAATATCCAAATCTCTTCCTATCTTTCTTTGAGGAACATTGTTTTTAAACATTTCAATAATTTTCTCACGTATTTGTTGGCAAACTGGCGATCCTCGGCCCATCTTTGCTCCTAAAGGACTAGACCTTTCTTGGATGCTGCTTTTGTACCAAATCATAATTACAATCACCTGTTGACATCACCTGTTTCAAATCACATCATTATTTAACCAATTTACCTCATTACTAGCCCTAAATTGCTCCTGTCCCAACTTTTTTTGGAATGTGTTGCAGGTCTGAATGACAGGAAAGGATGTATATTTACAAATGACATGAAGTTGACCAGACAAAACATGAAATATTTTGTGTTCATATTGTCTGCAATGAAATACAAGTCAAAGTAAATTTAGAAATCACTACTTTCTTTTTTTATTTGCGTTTTCCATACTGTCCCAACTTTTTCTGATTTGGGGTTGTATATTAAATGCATATAAATATCAATATCTCGCTATAATATGTATTAGTAAGATGGTTTTTAACTGCTCAGTTTTACAATTAAAGCACTGTAGTTTTTATTGTGGGCCGAAACATAATACAATTCAATACAATGATGGTCGAGTGATACTCACATGATATTTCTAAAAAATGATGTATGGAAAATCAAGTAAACCTTAATCAAGTTAACCTAAGTCTCACAAACCTAAGTTTCCAAAATGAGTAAACAGCATGGCAGAGGTGCTACATCCAAATTTCATTCATACCACCCAAATTCATATTATATACTTTTTTAACAGTCGTAAATTAAGTTCAAATTCAGATGTAGAGAGAAAAATACTATTTTCATTTTAAACTAGAAATGTTGACTTTGTATCTTGACTTTGTTCTGTTTCTGAAAGATGGCTTATAATTTAAAAAGTTTAAAGTATTAGTATTTTTGTCTCTCCCAAACTCATACCCCTATCATTTTGCTTCAGAAGACACTGATTCATCAACTGTGGTCCTATGGATTACTGTCTTGTTCATTTTGCAAGCTTTTGAGGTGTCAACTTTATGGGATCCAACTGCCATTATAGACTATCAAGAATAAAACTTTTGTGTATTTCTGTGTGTGTGTGTGTGTGTGTGTGTTGAACTATTGTGTTCATTTTTGGTTGATGTTTCCCTTTAAGGGTCTTCTGTTATCATTTACCCACCCTCATTTTGTCTCAAACACATATGTCTTGGGTTTGAGCATGAAAGGAAACATTTTTAAGAATGCATCTGGTCATTTTTTATCCATGCAATTACAATTAATGGAGACTGCAGCTTACAAACTTTAAAATTATTCAATTCAATAGTATATAGCTATAACAAATGCCTCAGAAGCCATATATACTACTTTTATGGGGCTTTCGCAACTTTTTTAAGCATCCTCACTAATTTTACTTGCATGAAAAATGCAGCCAGGCATTCTTCAGAATGTCACCTTTTGTTCCACAAAAGAAAGAAACTTCTGTGGCTTTGGAACAACCTGACGATGATTAAATAATGTTATTTTTGAGTGAACCTTTTCTTTAAAGACCAAAACCACGCTTGATGACATACCTTTGCTCTAACTGCTGGTAAAAGGGCATTGAAGCAGGTGGCCAGGAATACACCTCCTCCGAAACAGTTGCTTAAAGCAACCACTCTTCTGTACCTTGTGATTTTATCATATTCCATATGCATCATCCGCACAGGAATAAGGATGCCCCCTAACATCAGGGCAAACACCCCCAGCAGGCACAGGATTTTGGCTACAGCTATCTCCATACTTAGGAGATGGGCTGTGATCCCACTTCAGCAAAGCATTTGTATCTTAAAGACAAACACTGAATCCAAAGACGCTTCTTCAGGTCGACTGGTCAGGTCATGGACAGCATCTCTGGAAAATGGTTTAGAAACGTCAGTACACGGTGTTTCATAATTATTGTAATTAATATATTAGAAATATCATTATTTATGCAACTTCAAATCAGCTTCCGTGCGACAACTTTTGTATAACAAGTAGGGTGAATTAATTCACATCTGACAACCAATTTCTGAGGCGTTAAGTTATATCTGTAAGGTGACTAGGACGGTGTAGAGATTAGCATGCTAACGCTAGTGAGCTGCTAGCTGTCAAAGTAGAAATACGCCTTTATATTGTACATGTATGAGAAAAAAAAAACGTTAAAACCAAACAGTTTATATTAAGACGTGCAAACCTATTGTTTCACAAATGTACATTCAAACTGGCTGCAGTTAAATGCTAAGCTAACACTGCACGCACATAAAAGGCATTTGTAGTATTTCAATAGTATAAATATGCCTTTTATGATGTTTCATCAAACAGCGAAGCATAAGCAGATCATTCATATACTTCTGCATGAAATGAAGCGTTTTACCCGTGTTTGTGCCAATACTTCCTGCTGCTGAAAGCCTGTTCAGTGGCTGCGTCTCAATATCAAGGCTGCCTAGCTCGTTTGCGTTGCTAGGCAACATATGTACTTTGGAACGACAAAATTTATATTCGGATATGAATTGCATATAGCTCGCTGCCTCTAAAAGTGGCAAAAAAAAGCAAGCTTCAATGTTTCAAACTTTCCTACGATTCCACAAAATTTTATCTATATAGGCAACTTGCTAGGTTTTGAGACAGTGATGTTACGAATGACAAGTTCCTTTTAATATACCATCACACATATATCAGTTGTCCAAAATGGACAAAAAACATCCATTTCCTTTAATCCAAAACAAATCAAGAACCATACTTGTTAAGTAATGGTACTTTATAAGTAATAAGTGGTTGTGAAACATGAAACTTCAGCTGCAAAAACAAGTCCTATTTGAAATCTGACATTTAATTGTCAATGTTGAGTTTGCACATTCCTTGTCAACCCCTTTCAGTTCAGACAGAGACTTGTCATTGAACAAGTGAATCACCGAGGTGTTACGGCAAATCTGCATTATGTCCATGTAGCAGTGCTTCATTAATCACAGTCCAGTAACATGGATTATTACTTGGGAATATAGTGTTAACCCAGTGTGATATTTCATTAGACCAAACATTTGCTGGAGTCCAGTGCCCAATTATGATGTGTACATGTGCACTGATGACCTCTTCCAACCGGCAGGGCAATGTGGGGCAGTGGGAACTCATGCAGTTTTTATAGATGAATAAACTCAGTCTCGTCCCTAGAGTTGGAGGAACAAGGTATATCTTAAATAAAAAAGTAGCCCATCTTCCAAAGGTCCACCAGGTCGAGAATGAAAGTCTGCACAAAATGAGAAGTAATGTTAAGTTCTGAACAGATATTCTGTTTGAAATAAGCTGTTTTCTGAACATCTGTAAAGCTCACCCATAAACAACATTAAAAAATACCTATAGAACATCTTAAGGCAAGACACACCGGGTGAATAAGATTCAAAACAATTAACTAACAGATTAACATACTTACCAAACAGTTTTTTTTTTTAAAAGTTTTCTAAAATGTTAAGTATAAATATGCAACTGAGGCATTGTCTAATATGCACAAATTCGCATACGTTTCCAGAACATAAATCTGAAAATTGTATCCTTCAGTTGACCTATTAAAATATTTAAAGAGAGGATTTTATCAATACATAATTTAGAATATACTGTCAACAGTCTGTTAAAATTTGAGGAATAAAATATTGTATAGTCAAGCAAATGATACATGAACAAACCACTCTGTAAACACCTTCAGAATATAGATAAGAATAAAACTCTAAAGTTTGGTTTATGTTAGCGCTACTGAACAGATGATTTTCAAAAAATAAAATTTATTTATAATAATATTGAGAAAACAGCCTATAAAGATAGGCAGCGGCTATTTGCACTAAGTGTAAATAGCGTTAGAGCCTTTTTACACTAAGTGAAAATAGCATATTTTCTTAGCGATGGATGCTATTTACACTAAGAGCAAATAGCAATGGATTCTGTTTACACTAAGGGAAAATAGTATTTTTATTGATATGCTATTTACACTAAGTGCAGATTAATATAGATTCTATTTACATGGTTAAAATAGCAGGATTGCAAATAGTGGCAGCTATCTGCACCCAGGGGCGCCACTACGGATTCTGGGCCTCCTGGACAGCATATTCACTCGGGGTCATCTTAACAGAATTACCAGCCCGAGTCCGACCCGAGCCCGTCTTTTTTCCCCCTTCTCCCAAATCAGATTATACTGTTTCAGCTATTAAAATAGTTCAGTTTTGTATGTAATGGCAAAGTTATTATATTTCGTTTCGTTTTTTTTTTTTTTAAGTTAATTTAGAAAAACTTTGAGCATTTTTTTTGTTCATTAAATAAGTTTTTTCTTTATTAAAGTAAGGACCAAGAGGCCAGCGGCAGACCGGCAGGCTGATCATAGCCATGTTTGATCAATATAGCCTTCTCAAATCATCACGACTTGCCTAAAATAAAATCTGTAGATATACTAAAACAGTTCAAGCATATAACAATGTTTAAACATTAAACCTAGATAAATGTGCGCTGCATCCTAATTTGTGCGGAGAGTGGAAGTTCCGCACGCAGGACATGGAGGCACCAGCGCAATCAATTGCATATTTTTCAAAGGAAGCAACTTACGCCGTAATTTTTGCTCATAAAGGTAAGAGTAATACATCATTCGGAACTGTAAAGGGTCTACTTTTATTTGTGTGCACTCACAATATCAACAAAACTTTTTATAAAATATATAAAATAATTTTATAAAATAAAGCAAACGATGCGCCGTCTCGTCTTGAACAGGAGCGCTTCACAAAAATGAACCAAAAGTCAATGAATACATGCCTCACAGACATTATAAATATATCTAGAGAAAGCTTTAAATTACGAAATGAAATAAATCAAATCGAAAAAACAAAAACTATTTCATTATAATCCGTGAAGATGCACTTCTCTCTAAAGGCGTGTCTAATGAGTTGATGGCGAGTCAGGATCATCATCTTCATCTTTGCGACACTGACACAGAAAACACTAGTTTATTAGTAAATAATTCAAATATCTCCTTACCATTTCCCCCCCGACATTCATGGTAATTACTTTTGCTGGGGCTTTGCAGCAAGCTTCCGCCTATTGCATGTATTTGAACGCAGAACTCTTCAGCTGCACTGACTGCACGCTCTCTGCTACTGCGGGACTCTTGAGCCGCTCTTCACAGTCGCGGCACGGTCTCGTGTTGTTTCCACCAGCGCGGCAATTTTTTTTCATCACTAATTGATGGATGTCTAAAATATAAAAATAAGGAGAAGCCTAAAACGGGCCCGAGGCCCGAATTTCCTTCATTTTTGTTGAAAATAAACGCCTTTCCGATGAGATATGAGATTTGAAATGGAGGAAAAAAAGTTCGGCAAAAGGCGGGTTCGAACCCAGGTTTATCGCATCAAAAAGGCTGCGATACACGCTTTACCATCTACACCACTGGAGCTGACGATTGACAGCCATATTTTGTGTTGTTTAGTGTTGACTAGCCCAATCACACGTTAGTGGGCGGAGTTAGTGTAAATAGCCTCTGCCAACAAGGCGGGCTATTTGCACTATGTGGAAAGAGACACCCGATAAAGATATGTATCGTAATTTAAATCTACAGACGCAAACAGATAATACGCAATAAAATAAACACTAAAAAGTGCATTTTGGGTGTTTTCCTTCCACTAGTTTGAAACAACACTTTATTCAAAGTAATTAACCCAAAATCTCAAAATTGACCAGTGCATGAAACAATTGTTTTTGCCTGTAGTGCCTTGCCTTAAAGTCTAAAACCTATTAAAGCTAAGTTCCAGACTTTTCACAAGAACACTTGAATTAAGAGTGATTTGTGGTACCATAGGGAATGTCAGTGTTCATCGTTGCCAGCACTACTGGGAGGTCGACTGCGCATTTGACTCCTCAGCTGCTCGATAAGCTCAGGGTTCTGCTGCTGCATTTGCTGTGCAAACTGCTGACCACTGTGACAGAAAAACACTAGTTCATCCCCACTGAATATAACCTGGAATTTCCTGTTAGGAAGTAGAATGAAACCTATGAAAATCACAGGATAGTGATGTTAAAACGTACGCCTGTATGAGGTTGGAGAGATCACTGGCACCACCACCTGCACCTCCTGATCCGGCTACTGATTCGGCTCCAGCTCCAACTCCGGTTCCTGATCCGGTTCCTGATCCGGTTCCTGATCCGGCTCCTGCTCCAACTCCGGCTCCAACTCCGGCTCCAACTCCGGCTCCAACTCCGGCTCCAACTCCGGCTCCAACTCCGGCTCCAACTCCGGCTCCAACTCCGGCTCCAACTCCGGCTCCTGGTGAGGTGGCTCCCCCCATTGGACCGTAGCCCCCAGACATCATACCTGACATCCTACATGGGCACAGAAACAGCTGATACACATTTCTGCTGAGAACACAAAGTCTTACATCAAGTTGGTACAACTGGCATGAAATAGTGATGCATCGAAAATTTCGGCAACCAAAAATATTCGTCCGAAATAGTTTAGGAGGGCCATTGCCGTTTATTGACATAAACCCTGTGCAATTTAAATGTTTGTAGAACTCAGTTTTTAATTTATGTGTTGATTATTAAATACATATGATTAATTAATTGGTTTTTAAATACAATTTATTTTTAGTTTCGATTCTCAGCCAAGTGCATCCTGAATATTCAGTTTCCGTTTTGGCCCAGAATTGTCATTTTGGTGCTTCACTAGAAAGAGAAAAGTCATTCTTGAAAAGAAAACCTTATTAAATATTTATGATAATTTTTTATGATTAATTCTTAAAAAATATCAGTTTCACTCTTTATTAACACCTGAAAATCTTTGCCCTTTAAACTGATGTAATGTGGTGTGACCCACAAAGTCGCATGGCCCAACTAAAACGCACAATTGAGACGTGTTTTTGTAAGCCTGTTTTCACTGAGTTTTCCTTCATAATAGAAGCTCTACTGCCATTTCCTTCAATATAAAAGCAAAAAAGTCCAGTATAAATTGCTGACAGCTAGCGGTTCAAATTAAAAATATCTCTTTCAAGTGTAGAAATTAGGAAATAAGTATTGTAATTTCCATACTGTAGTGTATAGCAAAAAAAGCATATCTATGAAATATTCATTTTCATTTATATTAAATTGCAATTGTTTTACAATATATGGCTATTACTGTCATTGATGTTGTTATTGTTATTATTATTTTCTAATTTGTTTAGCTTCTAAAACACCAGTGTGAATGTAATTTAGATTGAGACAGTATATCACAAATAAAAAGAGGGTTGAGTCCCCTTTAAAGTTCAGGTACAATTCAATTCACTAACTTTTTTCTGACTTAAGTTTTCTAAGAACATAGGTTGAAGCTCTTAAATTTAAACTTTCAAAGTGCATTAGATAGAATAATTTAACTTCAGTGTTTCCCCTAGGTTTATGGCTTTGGGGGGGGTGGGGGTGTGTTCCGTTTTTTTTCCGGCATAAAAACATTAATTTAATTTATCTTTTAATTAATGAAAATTAAACATCTTATTTTTTGGGAAAATAAAGGGGATTTAATATTACAATTAAAACATTGAAGACATATTTTATGATTATTCCTTAAAAATAAGGTTTTAATAATTTAAGTAGGCTATTACGTACATTCTACTGAACAATGGTAATATATTTCTGCCGCAATGTCTACAATTGAAACCCGAACTTTTATTTTGACGGGTTGCCGTGAATACCTTTAGATTTCTGTGTGAGGATAGTTTTACTCAAATGAAATGGTCAAATGCTCATGAAGTGACTCTCAGAGCAGTTCTGGATATGTTCTGTATTTACGTCCTCATTTAGTGAGGCGGCAGATGTAAATATCACCGCAAGCCTCGCGCGCGCTTCTGTATGAGTAGCAAACAAAACCGCGCGTCTGCGCCATACATTAACACAGAGACAGGCAGAAGTCATATTTAAATAGTCGTTTTGTGGCTTAACATTTACAAATACTAGTGGGAGTGGGCTCACTTGTGTGTGCGCGTACGTATGTGTGTGTGTGTGTGTGTGCGAGTGTGTGTGTGTGCGTGCATGTGTGTGTGTGGGGGGCAGAACTCCGCTGTGCGCATACAGAGTGTGCGAACGGAATGTAACGTTAGAGACAGAAATAACATGCCGTTGTGTAAATAAGACAAATAACGTAAGGCTATTTAGTTTGTTTAATAAAAGAACAAGGTATAGACCTGTTCTATTGGAAAGGTAACTTTAAATGATTTCTGTTGTGATCTGGCGCTATAGAGAAAATAAAATTAAATAAAATTAACTTGAGCTTCAAGGGGGGGTGGGGAGTGCCGTTGGGAGGGCGGGCCGCCCCCCTAAGATAATGGCAGGGGAAACACTGAACTTTAAAAAGTACTTCTTTTTTCCCAATTCTTCATTTGTCTCTTTTTTTTTTTTATATCGCCATAAATATCGTATTGTGGACATATCGCGATATTATCTTATCATGAGATTTTGATATCGTTACATCCCTAATCTTTATAAATGGCAATTTATTTCCTAAGCTTGTTGAATATGAAATTATTTAAGTTTTAAATATCAAGTTCTAAAATTTCATCAAGAAAATGTAATTAGAATAATAAGACACTAAATGGCCATTAAAAATCAAAAGTAAATCAGTATCTTTCCACTGCAGAGATGAAGCAGAGGCTATACCAAAACTCATACAAGGGCATTTTTGCCTCATATATTAAATCTCAGGAGCTTTTTTTCTTATTTTAATTTTTGGTTTATAATTTTTGGCCCAAGCCCTACTTTTTGATATTTACACCATATGACAACATTTGAGTTTTCAAAATCATATGAAATCATCATCACTTCATGTATAATGTGCATATTACGTGTTAAGTTTTGCCTACTCACAGTTGCTGCACTTGCGGGTTGTTCATTAAATTAGATGCCTAAAGAGAGTGACAGTGAGTTAGTAATTAGAATAAGTAAGCATTAATGATGAACATATAGATGTATTTCTACTGACCATGTTCATGAAACCAGGGTTACTCAGCAAACCTGCCAGGTCGACTCCACCCAAACCCCCTGCCTAACAAAGATAAACACATGGGCTTTAGCACTGTTTTCCACAGAGAGATTAAACCTATTATCTGGGTGATTCTGTGAACTCACGGGGCTGGGCTGTCCCTCCTTCATCTTCTGTTCTGCTATTTGCAGGTTGGCTTTGTAAGTGTCATTGTCAGGGTCCAGCTCCAGCGCTTTCTTGTAGTAGCTCACGGCCTCTGAGTATTTGTTCAAACTTGCAAGAGCAAGCCTTGTTTTTAAGCAAAACATAAATGAAGTAATTGTGACACCAAAATCCATTAATATCTTTTTTTTTAAATGAGGGTATCTGCAGGTTTTTAAAAAAAACTAATTTAAGGATTTTTAAAACTGTAAGACCTACACAAATCAAAATGAATACAGTATGTCCACTCAGAACATGTCTCATGTATCCCATACACTTTTGCTTAATTAAACAGGCTGCAGCACATATTCAGTTAGGATTAAGAGTTGCTTTAAATTAAATGTCACACACTTACTTAAATTATAACCTTTTGAAATACATTAGACTGCATCATGATAATTGCTTTTCTAAATTTTATGAAGGTGAAGTCAAGACCTGTGGGAACCCTGAAGTGCAAAAACAGTTTAAAGAGCCCCTATTATGGGTTATGAAAGGTTCATATTTTGGTTTGGGGAGTCCCCAACAACAGGTTGACATGCATGCAAGGTCAAAAAACACTTTCATTTTCTTATAATATGCATTTATGTTTACCTTATTTGCTCAACGATTCTCAAACGATTCTTTTAATGATTAATTTTTCTTAAAAAATATGAAATCATATTTTTAATATATAAATAAATAAATCCTATTTTTAATCATAAGCTAATCTGCGGTGATTGGTCGATTTCATTTAAAGCAGTGTTTGAGAGCTTTTAATGCTCCAAAAGCGGCACCTAGTGGCAAAGAATGAATTTGCATTTTCATTCAGACCAACGCTAAAAACAAGTGGGTGGGCATAGGGCTGTGACGGTGGCAGATTTTTACCACCGCGGTGGTAATAACCCAACAACCGCCGGTGGCGCGGTGTTGTGTATATTTATATATATAATTCTGAAACGCAAAAATAAATAAATGAGGCTCAATCATCTATTAACAAACGTGCGTGTTTATTTTAGCACTTCCGTCAGTGAACACGTCCTGCAAAACACTAAAATAAATATCAAAGAAATAATACAGTTAAATAGGAAATTAGCCTTAAATAAGAAAGTTAAATACACCTCACGCGAGCGGCACGGCGAGAACTCATTATAATCAGTGATGCTGTCTACACTAGATGCGGCGCGATACAACACGACAAATCCCTCACAGTAAACTGCCTCATCCTATTTATGACGTACTGACACAAAGTTCAAATGTCCTGTAGACAGACTCAACCTGTTGTGTTGCGACGCAGTGTCCGGTTCAGACACGGTTCACTGTTCCGCCACCAAGCAACTCCTCGTCTGCACGCGTTCTCTGTGGAATAGGAATCGCGGCGTATGTTTCCACATTTCTTGTTGGCATCTTCCATTTACCGCTGTCTCGTTTGTATTTGGCCAGTTTGGAGAAAGCCTCACCAACACAAACCTGACCAGCCGGGCGTTTGCGATCACGTGAACTTGAAGACACTTGTACAAACGCGGATGGGTGACATGAATGGAAATGATTCCAGATCAGCGATGTAGTATTTGGTTTCCCAACAAGGTCCATCGCTCATCACAAAATACATTTGCTGAATGCAGAATAAACTGTATTTTCCTACGCTCAAACCTGCCAATCTAAAGGAAACGCTGTGTATGGCGTTTGAGGTAATTTGTGAATTAGCATAGATTTCTCGTCTAAATAAACAATTTGCAACTGTTACTATATTACACTTGTATACAAAACTTCGTATTATGCTTGTTAAAAAGTGTGTGACGTCACGTGCACTACTGCCGGTGGCAATAGACAACCGCGGTGACAACCGACCACCGCCGGTGACGCGGTTGTCACTGAGACCGTCACAGCCCTAGGTGGGCAATATGCTAATGTTTCATGTTGACTACAACATGAAACGGATTGTGATTCCTTTTAAAAACGACTCGTTTCAATGATTCAGAGTTGACTTTCTTTTGAGAGACAATAATTTTATACACGGTGCACTTTCAAATTTAAAACTTTTCAGGATATTTTCATTCACTTAGAGCTGTGTTACACACTGCATGAAAGGTAATTTTCAAAAATCCATAATAGAGGCACTTTAAACAAATGGCCTCCAATAATTTATCTGTGCTCTACATTTTAGGGGAAAAAATAAAAACATTACAGTTACCCCATACGTCCATATGCTTTACTGTAGTTTGGATCGATTCCAATGGCTAGTTCACAGTCTTGAACAGCTCCAGCATAGTTCCCCAGTTTACTGTAGGCTGCAGCTCTAAAGATAATTAAAAATATATATATTTTCTATTAATTGAAGATATATTTTCAAATAATAAAAAACTAATCTCCAAGAAATAAAATAAATAAATAAATAAAAATACATTTTAAATCATTCTTGGATAATGCAAATAATACAGTATTACATTTTTCTTTTTCGGATTTAACGAAACTGTGCATATACCTGTTGCAAAAGTAGACAGCATTTTGAGGATTAAGCTGGATGGCTTTAGAGTAGAACTCAACAGCTGCACTAAAGTTCTCTACCTTCATCTGATCGTTGCCTGCAGGTACATACATGCAACACTTTGAGTGAGAAGACCATAGGAAGCATCCTGAAATGGTAAAGGTGTGATGGATGGTCTTACCATCTGTTTTAAGATGCTCTGCTTCTGCTAACTGCTCCTCTGAAGGTGAACCACTGGATGAATTGGTCTTAACTTGAGGTGTCTGCAACATATAACAATGTCTTAAGTGAAGTCCATTCAACACTATGAATAAACGTTCCAAAATGACATGGTTTAGATCTGGGGATTTCAATCTTTTAAATTCCATGGACCACCAGATATGATCATCATCATTATGAGGGACCCATCCTAAAATTTAGAAGACATCTATATAGTTTCTTGCACCCATTACTGTGAAAAATTTAGTTTTTAGTTTCAACTCATTACAATACTGTTCTTTAACAGTACTATATTCTTACAATTTATTTAAATATTTTTTTTAATTATTTGTGTGTTAATCTACTTTTTATTTATTTATTTACACTTTCTCTAAACATTTACCCAGACCCCCTATCACTCCCGCGTTTGAAAACCCCCGGTTTAGATGACATCCGTGAACAGCTTTTACCTGTTTGGTTGCAGAGGCAAATATCTCTGGCAGAGACTGACTGACTGCTAAACTCTGGTCCTCTACGGAGACGCCAAATGCCGTCTCCAGGCACTGGATGGCAACTAGATAAAAGGGTAAAAAAAACTTGTAACTTGCAACTAATAGCATAACAGTGTCCAGCACTGATTCTAGCACTAAGGTTTTACCTTCTAAGCTTTCTTGAGCATCTGATGACAGACTCCCAGAAGACAGCTGATCACGGAGAAACTGGATGATGGAGAATGCGAGACTCTTTGTGTCTGCCATTCTGTCTTGAGGCTTAAACCTCACCAAATAAATATGTGAAGGAAACCTACGAGACAGGGATATGTGTTATTATCACCAAAGACAACAATATAGAAAAACACAGTATGATAAATGTTTGTAAATCAGAGAAACCTCAGTTTGGTATGAATGATTTGGAGCAGATTTCGTATGTTACAATGTATTTATTCCAGTTTTGACTGTTCTGAAGTTAATAATTTCACTAAACGCCCAAAGTTATCAACTCAGTACACAAGGCGAAATAGCAGCTTGTGATAGACTTTTACAAATTAACGACTTTCAGATATGTAACCATTGCTGAGAATAAGTGCTAACCCATAAATGTGTTCACTAAGTCAAAACAGTTATTATCAGAGATGGAACATTCTAGCACAAACTAGCTGTTAGCTCGTGCTAACAGTTTCCATTGGTTTACAACGGGAGTGCTGATTCTGTTAGCTTTAGCTTCAGTTCGCTCATGTGATTTAGCATAAATACAAAAGAGGATTTAATGAGGATTGAAAGTCAACTAGCCGCCATTCACCGTTTTACTCTAAAAGCATTTAGGATGTTATTTGGTTCTACATACTCTAAAAAAAAAGTGTGTTTAATTCACACTCACCAGTTGTCTCCTCTCAAGGATCTCTAGCCAGTAGAGTGTAACGATTCATGTGCGCACGCGCACACGGCTGTCGTAACGTGCGTGACGTCACACGTCGGGTCACCGCTCAACTCATGCAAACTGACTGACCTGCTGGCTTGGCAATTAGTCTATAAGCACAATTTCACACCACATCGGTATTTTCTGTGGAATAATATAGATATCATATATATATATATATATATAAAATCTATCTTTAATCAGTCATGGTATGACAATGGAATATTTACCGTAAGTCAGTTGCTTACTGAACATGGTTTGCTTTTGTCATATTCAGAATTTCTTAAAAATGTTTTAATTCCTGTGAAACCAAAAGACTATGCGGTTATTTTTGATGCAATTCCAAGTAAAGTTGTTTCATTATTACGTAATTCTGCACATTACATTAATGCTGACCAACAGCCATTGACTTGTGATATGATATTTATTGGTGATATTAATATTGTTAAAGATAAATGCAGTAATATATATATTAGAAATGTGTTAAAGAAGAATTATGAGCCATGTTCAACAGTCTTTTGGTCATCTAAATATGAAAACATTGAGTGGAAGCAGGGACGGACTTAACGTTACCTATTAGGCACCCAGCAGGCACCAGACATCTATGTCAGGTTGACGTTGGACATGACGTCAGACAGACGTTGCATTTTGGTTGAAAATGAAAATCAGGTTTTGACGTTAAGAACAGGGATACCATGGTCCTTAACGTTGGATTTTGCACTGTTACAGGTGCCAACCTGTTGGAAAAACAACCAAATCTCAACGTCAGCTGACGTCGGTATTGGACATCAATTTAACATTGACATTAGACGTTGGATCTACATTGAATTTTGGTCACCCGAGGTCGCAACCAAAATTTAACCAAATATCAACGTCTTATGACGTTGTGTGCCTGCTGGGGCAAAGGTAGGCGACTGCCTTGGGCCCCCAAAAGCCAAGGGCCCCCTAAAATGTTTAAGTAACCATGGAAACGGACAGCGTATCCTGCTAATATGGCGGCGCCTTCCCGAAATGCAATGCGGAGTGAAAAGAATGTGAAGTAATTCTCATCTGTGTCACATTTAGAAGGCTGCGTCCTCCGGAGGTCTCATTCGAAGGGTGCATACGTCATCGAGGCTGTCTCATTTCAGAAAAGCAAGTAGGACACTCCGAATGCGACCTTCGAATGCGTCCTCCTTTCACAAGAATTCGGAGGATGCATCAGGTGTATCCTTCGCTGCTACAGATAACCCACAATTCTTTGCGTCGCCGTAAACCGTCGTTAATTTGAAAAATGCAGGCGCCGGCAGATGTACACACAAGCGCAGATGTGTCTTTTCAACTTAAAAGTGCCTCCAGTAAAAACGGATAAACTTTGTTCTTAATATCCTACTCCTTTTTTTCTCTAACAGATGTCTGTTGTATGTACGCTGGAGCTCCTCAAACACTGAGCAAAATAAAACAAGTAAAAGCATTTTTTTTTCAAAATTACTTTCCAAATTTAGAAATATTTTTTGTTCATTTAAGTAGTGTGAGAGCACAACGATGCTCTAAATGTGTTAGCAAATCAACGCGATACTACCGGTTTCCTTTTCCGTCCGTCCTACGAAGGCCGTCTCGTTTAATTCTAGGTTGAGGACACTTCGTATACGTTAAGCATCCTACAGAGGATGCGACCTACAGAGGATTCGACCTCCGGAGGACGCAGTCTTCTACAACCCCAAATCAGAAAATGTTGGGACAGTATGGAAAACGCAAATAAAAAAAGAAAGTAGTGATTTCTAAATTTACTTTGACTTGTATTTCATTGCAGACAATATGAACACAAAATATTTCATGTTTTGTCTGATCAACTTCATGTCATTTGTAAATATACATAATTTCCTGTCATTCAGACCTGCAACACATTCCAAAAAAAGTTGGGACAGTAAAGCATTTACCACTTTGTAATGTTGCCATTCCTTTTCACAACACTTAAAAGACGTTTAGGGACTGAAGACACCAAGTGATGAAGTGTTTCAGGTGTAATTTTGTCCCATTCTTCCTGCAAACAAGTCTTAAGGTGGGCAACAGTACGGGGTCTTCGTTGTCGCATTTTGCGCTTCAAAATGCACCACACATTCTCTATTGGAGACAGGTCGGGACTGCAGGCAGGCCAGTCAAGTAATGTGTAATGTGATGCAGAATGTGGTTTTGCATTGTCTTGTTGAAATATGCATGGACGTCCCTGGAAAAGATGTCTTCTTGAAGGCAGCATATTGTGCTCCAAAATCTCTATGTACTTTTCAGCATTAATGGTGCCATCACAGAAGTGCAAGTTACCTTTGCCAAGGGCACTGACACAACCCCATACCATGACAGACCCTGGCTTTTGGACTTGTTGCTGGTAACAGTCTGGATGATCCTTTTCTTCTTTGGCACACGGCGTCCATTCCTCCCAAAAAATACCTGAAATACTGATTCATCTGACCACAGTACACGTTTCCACTGTGTGATGGTCCATCCCAGATGCCTCCTAGCCCAGAGAAGTCGACGACGCTTCTGGACACTGTTAACATAGGGCTTCCTTTTGGCACAGTACAGTTTTAACCATTTGTGGATGTAACTACGTATTGTGGTACTTGACAAAGGTTTGCCAAAGTAGTCCTGAGCCCATGTGGTGATATCGCTTATAGATGAATGATGATTCTTGATGCAGTGCCGCCTGAGGGATCGGAGATCACGGTTGTTCAGCTTAGGCTTGCGCCCTTGTCCTTTACGCACTGAAATTCCTCCAGATTCCTTGAATCTTTTAATTATGTTATGCACTGTTGAAGGTGAAATATCCAAATCTCTTCCTATCTTTCTTTGAGGAACATTGTAATTTTCTCACGTATTTGTTGGCAAACTGGCGATCCTCGGCATCTTTGCTCCTAAAGGACTAGACCTTTCTTGGATGCTGCTTTTGTACCAAATCATAATTACAATCACCTGTTGACATCACCTGTTTCAAATCACATCATTATTTAACCAATTTACCTCATTACTAGCCCTAAATTGCTCCTGTCCCAAAATGTGTTGCAGGTCTGAATGACAGGAAAGGATGTATATTTACAAATGACATGAAGTTGACCAGACAAAACATGAAATATTTTGTGTTCATATTGTCTGCAATGAAATACAAGTCAAAGTAAATTTAGAAATCACTACTTTCTTTTTTTATTTGCGTTTTCCATACTGTCCCAACTTTTTCTGATTTGGGGTTGTAAATGAGACACAGCAATTCTCTATAGGAGATGTGCATTAAGCACGGACAAGCGAACGGTTGCTGTTTAAGGTGTTTATTACCATGACAACCGTCTGCGTGTCCGCTTGTGTATCTTGCTAATGATAGCAAATGAAAATATGATGCATCTCAGCGCGTGGTCTCTCTTTCCCAGCACGCGCACACACCTTCTCTCTCTCTGCATCTGCTCTGTTCAGTGAGCGGCTGAAAGGATCTGCGCTTTCAGTTAAAACACAGATATTGCTTCTCTAATTTTACGTGCAAGCAAGGGCGTAGTTTTGCTTTCAACATTGGGGGGGGGTTGAAGTGTGAACTGTTTTAGTGGAGTCCCGGGTCATGCTCCCTCATAAAGTTTATTTATTTGTTTGTTTGCTTATTATGTTTATTTTTGTAAAATGGTATTTTGTGTCATCCACACATGCAAAGTTGGTTGATAACTGCAATAAAGTAATGCCTAGTTAACAATTACTGGTTTACATAGGATATCCCTGCTGAAAAAACCCCCAGCTAAAACAAGCTGGTTGGCTGGTTTTAGCTGGTCATCCAGCCTGGTCATAGCTGGTCAGCAGGGTGGTTTTAGAGGGGTTTTGGCCACTTCTTTAGCTGGTCAGGCTGGGAGACCAGATTTAATCTATGCCAACTCTTGGAATATGTGAAGGCCAGGTTTTTCCATCACTCATCATTAGAACCCATTTTACACATGGCTCTCGAATCTGACTTGTACTTGCTCTTATGAAAATGTACTAGTTCTTAACTGTAGCATTTGTTATAATAAGGCTAGCTAGCCCATTAATCTTGGTTAAGTTACCTCCCCCCATCCCCCCCACAAACTACGCCCCTGCGTGTATAGCCGAAATCACAGCACAGCTATTGTCTTTATTTTATGTGTAGCCTATTTGATTTTATCAGACGACGGCACGATTATAAATCAGGATTTTTGTGCAGATTTCTCAGAAGGGAGCTGGTTATGTAGTCTTAATGGGTCGCGTTTCAGTCACTATTTCATATTCATTCCATTGTCTGACAACAGAAACAGAAAAATATACCAATGAAAACAGTTTTATTGAGAATTTAGCTGCATCAAAATACAGTATTTGGCACAGAGAGGCAAACAAATGTAATAATAAATAATAAATGTACATTTTGCATGTTCAGAAGTGAGCTGCCCTGTTGTGCGAAAATGTAAACAGCTTTGTGTAAATTGCTCAGTGCAAAGAAAGAGAAGTAATAGGAACCTGGTATTTCTATGTTCTTTTTTTCATGTCTAATCGACAAGTTCTTTGAAAAATATATGTGACCTATGAAACATGTCTACTCTTCATGCTCTATGTATGTTAAATATGGTTTCACTACTATTACACATATATTGCATAAAGCATCCATATTTGTCCATGCATGTTGATTAGAGTATTAAAAACTTGAAAAGTATTAATTTAAGTTACATTTAGAACAGATAAAAAATAAAATTTTAATTTTACCTGATACAGAGAATGAATGTGCATTTTCAATAATCCAGTTTGCAGTTGTTGTTTTTTCAGACCAATGCGAAAATCCACCCACATAAACCCGTTTTAAATAATATAATAACGTATACTCCAGACTCAGCAAAAAAAAAAAAAAAAAAAAAACTTTAAAGGTTTAATTGTGAGGTTTATCATTTTATAATTTATTTAATTTTTTGTTAAAACTTGTATCTCAACGGTAAATCAAATTGCTATTTCGTGGTCTACAACATGAAAGAATAAAAGTGTCTGCTAAATGAATAAATGTAAATGTAAATGAAAGAATCCCATTATAACATTAACATGAAAAATGTAGAAACATTGGACTCAACTATTGGGGCACCATCGTGCAGCAGCAAGCATCACGACAAAAAAAGTAACCTCAAGGTTGATCTAGGTAAATTTGTGCTAATGTATATAGGGCCCCATATTTGCCTGGGGCCCCCAATTCACTAAATCCATCCCTGAGTGGAAGAAAGTATGGTCAAAAACAAATAAGTTTTTCATAAGTAGGCTAATAAAGTAAAAGAGGTATCTTTTAAAATATTACACAGAATTTACCCTATTAAAGAATTATTTGAATGGTTCAAACTGGATATGGAAAACCCCTGTGATTTTTGTGGTGTCTGGAACATTAATACAAATAGAAATATATGATGACATATTTGTTTTTGTACAAGATACCATTGATTCTAAAAGTACAATTTCTTTTCTTACACAACTAATTATTTTACTTGGAAAATATCATATTCATGTAAAGAAATGGGCTAAAGCTAAGCCAAATTGTGAACATTTTATTAAAGAAATTAAACAATATGGTACTACTTTGCACAATATTAGAAACAGAAAAGCTAAAAATACCTATAAAGCACTATGTCAGTTTAATTTGGTTAATTAAATATTTTAATTTTTCCCTGGCACAGATCTAATTATTTTTTTATTTACATTTTTTGCTTTTCTTTCTCTGTATACCCTTTTTCATTTGTTTGTTTTTTCTACTACTGTTGTGAGATGTATATATTTGTATTAATACAGTATGTACATAATTGCATAATAAAAAAAAGAAAAAGTGCAAACTGACTGACAGCTAATTTGCTTGTATACAATCTTCTGACATTATGTAATGAAATCTTTTTTGAATGAGCTGCGACCATACATAACTATAAGAAACCATACGGCCAAAAAAGAATTTGGTCACCCTCCCATTTCTCAGATGAAGAATTTATTTGTTTATTTGAAAAAAAATGTCATTAATGTAAAATGCTGAATGAAATATTCTATGCAAATGCAATTTAGCTGATAAATATGATGTAGGATTTATTTGTTTATTATTTCATTTGAGGCAAAAAAAAGAAGCTTGTTGCTGCCACTTTTATGTCTTTACTGGACTATGGTGATGTTATATATATGCATGCATCTTCTCAGAGTTTACATAGACACTGTTTATCATGGTGCACTGAGGTTTATAACAAATCTTAAGACATGTCAACTTTTAAGCTATATGTGTTGATATGGATTGCTCAAAAGTGAATGAGATTGATCATGAAGTCTTCATGGTGAAAATGGTGTTCCCATCTATCACTAGCTAATGAGTCAATGTTTGAAAAATCACTTTAATAATTTGTTTTCTCTGAGGCTGCACATTATGCACAGAATGCTGACCTGTTTTATTTGTCAGAGCATCCCAGCAGTCAACAGCTGATT
Source organism: Schizothorax lantsangensis (assembly GCA_027422415.1). Classification (NCBI taxonomy): domain Eukaryota; kingdom Metazoa; phylum Chordata; class Actinopteri; order Cypriniformes; family Cyprinidae; genus Schizothorax; species Schizothorax lantsangensis. The sequence goes on along the minus strand of CM049847.1, from coordinate 27,006,204 downwards.
TCACATTTAAGAGGTGGACATAGTTACTATCCTGGTAGAGCTGATTAATTGTTAAGATTGCAATCTCGATTCAGACATCCATATCACACCTTATTTTGTAAGGTGTGAATTCAACTTTATATTACACTGCAAGGGAGAATGCAAAAAATAAACAAGTCATTAATAGAAATTATTTTGTGCACTGGAGGTCATTTAACAGGGTTTTCAGCATAGATCATTTGGGCCAATTAGCCATTTAATTTTGAAAACTAATATTTACACACGTGGTCAGAATTGTTGGTACCCTTGGTAAATATGATCAAAGGAGGCTGTGAAAATTAATCTGCATTGTTAATCCTTTTGATCTTTTATTAAAAACATTCACAAAAATCTAACCTTTCATTGGATAATAAGAATTTAAAATATCATTATGCAATAAATATCATTATGCAATAAATGTTTTTCTCTAATACACAATGTCCACAATTAACAGCAACCTTTTATTCAATACTTTTTGAAACCTCCATTTGCCAGTTTAACAGCTCTAAATTTTCTCTTATAGTGCCTGATGAGGTCAGAGAACACCTGACAAGAGATCAGAGAACATTCCTTCATCCAGAATCTCTCCAGATCCTTCAGATTCACAGCTCCATGACGGTGCTTCTCCTCTTCAGTTCACCTCACTCATGTTCTACAGGGTTCAGGTCAGAGGACTGGAATGGCCATAGCAGAAGCTTGGTTTTGTGCCCAGTGACCTATTTTTGTGTTGTTTTTAAGGTTTGTGATTGGATTATTGTCCAGTTGGAAGATCCAAACATGGCCCATTATAAGATTTCTAACAGAGTCAGTCACTTATTGATTTTTATCTGTTGGTATTTGATAGAATCAGTGATGCCATGTATCTAAACAAGATGTCCAGGACCTCCAGAAGAAATATAGGCCCACAACATAAAAAATACAGCAGTATATTTCATTGTACACATGGGGTACTTTTTATCCCTGTGTTCACCAAACCCATCTTGAGTGTTTGCTGCTAAAAAGCTCATTTTTTAGTTTCATCTGACCATAGAAGCCAGTGCCATTTGAAGTTCCAGTCGTGTCTGATAACTGAATATGCTGGAGATTGTTTTTGGATGAGCTAGGATAATTTTTCTTGAAACCCTCCCAAACAACATGTGGTGATGTAGGTGCTGTTTGACAATGTTTTTTAAAGGTTTTCTGACCCAGAGACTCAACTATTTTCTGCAATTCTCCAGCTGTGGTCCTTGAAGAGTCTTTAGCCACTCAAACTCTCCTCGTCCTACATTAGGACACACATCCTCTTCCAGGCAGTTTCGTAACATTTTCTGTTGATTGGAAATTCTTAATTATTTCCCTGATGGTGGAAATAGGAATTTTCACTGCTCTAGCTCTTTTCTTAAAGCCATTTCACTAATCTGTGAAGCTCAATTATCTTTTGCTGCACATCAGAAATATATTCTTTGGTTTTTCTCATTGTGATGGATGATTAAGAGAATTTGGACATTGTTTTCCCTTCTATTTATAGTTCTGTGAAACAGGAAGCCATGGCTGGATAATTTCATGTTCATAATCCCCCTGGAGTGCTCAAAATTGTAAATATGGATAGGAATATACTTCAGATATATTTTACTTATAAGAATTTCTAGGGGTACCAATAATCGTGTCCAACGTGTATTTGAGAAAAACATTTATTTCATAATGAGATTTTCCCCCATTTTAAATTGTTTTAGTTCAACGAAAGGTTAGATTTTTGTGATTTTTTTAAAATAAAAGATCAAAAGGATTAATAATGCAGATTTATTTTCAGAGCCTTCTTTAATCATCTTTACCAAGGGTACCAACAATTCTGACGACGTTTGTATACTGGGTTACACTTTATTTTAAGATGTCCTTGTTACAGTATAATTATACATTTAATTACTGAGTAATATCAAGTAACTACATGTACTTACCATGTGGTTATGGTTAGGATTAGGGTTTGGTTTAGGGTTACATGTAATTATGCATAATTTATTGTTATTATAATAGTAAGTATACATGCAACGTGTAAAAAGGACACCTTAAAATAAAGTGTTACCTTATACTGTATCAGTGTTGTAAAATTATTTAATTGGAGGAGTCCACTTAAACAATATTTCTTAAAATACAATTAACTTAATTGAATTAACTCAAATCTCACTGTCAGGAATCCAATCCCTGGACTTCCATCCGCTTGCCACCAGAGGTCGCCCTCCCATTATATTGACTCTCACGTTACAAAGACTGTTACATGTCATTCCGGACTACATTTCCCATGTTCCATTTATTACATTTACACCTGAAGCCAATTACACACTTTATAAAAATCAGTCTCAAACAACCATTCAACTCTGAGTATTGTTTAGCGTTTATCTCTCCTAGTGATAGCTACATTACGGAGCCATTCCGAGTTTCCTGATTCTAGTTTAGTCTTGTTCATAGTCTGGTTTCCTGAGTCTTGTAGTGATGGGAGAAATGAACCTTTTCGAAGCTTCAAACCAATTGAACCAATTGCTTTGCAAAATGATTCACTGTTTCGAAGCGCTCGAAACACCACAGGCTGGTGTCGCCTGCTGGTCAAAAGTGTGTAAATGCAACAAAAACTCAGACTAAAACATGCATAAAAACAGATTTTAATACCCCCTTGCAAATGTTTTATTGAAAGTATAATACATTAAATGCCATAAAAATGATAAAATAGCATTGAATATGACGTGTCTGTATATAATGTGGCATATGTACCCATATAATGATTTTATGTGGCTTTTAAAATATTTTATATTAATGTGTAGGGCTTGTTTTGTTTTGTTTGATGGAGAGCTTGTATATATAGGCCAGAAATATATATCAACTACTTCTCATACTTTTATTTACACAGATGTCTTGTTAAAATTGTTTACAAATTGATGAAACTGATCCGAGATCAGGTAAAACCATAGACGCTGGTTCAATGGTTCGCCACTGGGGGACAAACTCAATGAACTCGCTTGATTCACTGGTTCACAGAGATCGCCCCCCAATGGAAAACCATTGAAATTTCAAAACGTTTCAAATGTAATGAAGCCTCGTTTATTGAAATCACGTGACTTTGGCAGTTTGATACACGCTCCAAACCACTGTTTCGAAACAAATGATTCGCAAAAGATTCGGAGCTTCACGAAGCAGCGCTTCATCACTAGAGTTTTGTATTCTAGTCTGTTGATCTCAACCAGTCTGTCTGCTGCCTGGCCTGGAATTATAGTCTGTCTTTGATTCTCTTTGTATTGCCGTTTCGGACTATGTAAGCCCCTCGTCTGGACTATTATCTGTCTGTTTGGATTAACCGTTTGCCTTGTCCCCTGGATTACGTTCGCCATCGATTGACCCTCGCCTGTTTACTGGACTACTCTTGTGTCTTGCCCATGATATACCTGTTTTCCATTGTCTGACCAATGCCTGTTTTGGCCACGTCTTTTAATAAAAGCTTGCATATGGATCCGCACGCCTCTCTCAATCGCCCTGTTACATTCACAAATGCAGATAACTGCTTTTCTGAAAAGTGAGTGAAAATGTTGTAATTTTTCTAACTATACAGACTTTTGGTTAAAACCAATGGCTTAAGATACATTTTCTCTTGTGTATTTATACATTACTCCTCCATTAACACGCAAATATACTGTAGGCCTACAACATAGACCAAGCACTAACCATAGCCCTATACAATAAATCGGTAGGTGTCAGTTTATAAAGGTAAACACTAGAGGGCAGCACAGTTTTATATCTCATCAGAAATGCACAGCATAAATGTGGTTTATTTGATTCGATATGCGTAATTTATGGAGGTTATTCGTTTAGTCATAGTGGAAGATTTGTATAAAATAACTTTACTTATAGTAATATGTTGGATCATCAGTCCTTTTAAATCTGATGGCCTTTATCTAATAGTTTTGTATTTATAATGGCAAAAAGATTTTGTTTTGAAAGCAGTTTGATGCTCCCTCTGTCACACTGTTGATTTCTTTAAACTGAATTATCTGATTACACTGATATTATCATCTGAGAAAGTCATTATTGCCATTATTACCCCATAATGCAGAGGTCTCAAACTCAATTCCTGGAGGGCCACAGCTCTGCAGAGTTTAGCTCCAACCAGCTCCAACTTACACCTGTTTGGAAGTTACTAGTAATCCTGAAGACCTTGATTAGCTGGATCAGGCATGTTTGATTAGGGTTGGAGCTAAACTCTGCAGGGCTGTGGCCCTCCAGGAATTGAGTTTGAGACCACTGCCATAATGAGCATCAAAATGTTAAACGGCAATCAGCATGCTAAACGGTTGTGAGGGACACACATGATTGCAGATTAGAATTCCCACGAATATCCCATTTTAGAATTAAATTAAAAACAATGCAGCCACCCTGCTATTTGCTTCTGCCAAGCAATTATCTGACTTTATTTTTTCATTACGATGTGAAATTAAGAGAATTACATTAAGAAGGTCTCATTCTGTTACACATCATTCTGTAATTAAGTCACTGCGACTGAAGTCGTATCATAAATATTGGAGTTTAAGCAGAAACATTAACAATTTTATCGCTGTTCTTACATAACACATCACAAGTCTCCTCATTGCTCAGTCATGTGCATCATTTTCTGTTCGCTGGAGCATTTGTTTTGTTACGGTTTGCTCCATGAGAAGCTCAGAATACTTAAAAAGGTAAAAGACTTTAATCCCCTGCCACTCATCAGCCATATTCAGGCAAGAACCGCCACTGTTTATAGAGTGTCACACATTGTTGGTAGTTAAAAATTAGCTACTTCTGAAAAATTCTGACATAATTTAGCCTACTCAAAAGCAGAAGTTAAGCAGGTCGATCAAGCTGCTCAAGATCCAATGACACCGAGTGCACTGGGCTTCTATCTTGAATTTGATTTGAAAGCTGTCGAACAACTAGTATCTTGTGAAGTGAAAAGCTGCATGTTTGTAAGAAACAAATCCATCATTAAGGGGTCTTAACTTTAGTGCTTCCTCCAAAAAAAGTCCATGTTGTCTCTCACATCAAAATCCACCAACATATTTGTTTAGTAATGTTTTCACTTATAAACGATGCTTGATCTGTGCATATTTCTCTCCTGATTCAGACAAGATGACTTTCACTGGAGAAAGCAATATTATGGATAGTGGACTCACATTTTAACTGGAAGCAATGGTCTGAAATTCAGTGACTCACTCATAAAGACACTTGCCACAAAGAACTCACTTTACACCATGTACTTACTTCCCCATTTTAAAATGTCTATACTTCACTACTTTTTAAAATATGCACTCTTGCAACCATATACAACTGCAGAAAGTATCGGCGGGCTTTGCAATACAACTTCCAGGCACATACTGTAGGAGGGCACAGAACATGTCATAAAACAGCAGCAGCCCCTGCATGGGTTTTTAGGCGTCTAATATAAAGGACGCGCTGGGCGTAAAGCAGGGGTGGACTGGTGCAGTGCCGTCCATAATCTTTCTGACAGCCCACTCTTGAGCCCACTATGTAATGGAATCCAATAATTTGTGGGAGGTGTGAATGTTCCTTGAGACGTTTTTCATCCTCACAGTGCTCAGAGAGATCATAATGATAAAGCACTTTTCACAGGAACCCGTAGCTCATAACCCTTCTGTGGACTTGACAAGAGGCATGTTTCCTTGCAATTTCTTGTGAGATTTTTACAGACGGATTTGGCTACAAACAGGTTTTCTCTTTCTAGTAGCCAAGGTTTATTGCTCCCAGTTATGGTTACCTGTCACTCTTAAGAAATAACACTCAGGCCATCCAAGATGGGTTTTTTTTTCTTCGGGACAGATTTGGAGAAATTTAGCATTACATCACTTGCTCTCAGTGGATCCTCTGCAGTGAATGGGTGCCATCAGAATGAGAGTCCAAACAGCTGATAAAAACATCACAATAATCCACAAGTAGCCTAAAGCATACGACTCCAGTCCATCAAGTAACATCTTGTGAAGTGAAAAGCTTTGTGTTTGTAAGAAACAAATTAATCATCAAGGCATTTTAACTTTAAACCGTTGCTGTTGGCCACAATATTAATTAGGAAAGTTTATTGTACATCCAAGGAGGTTTTGCGCATGTAGATGTTCATGTGTGTGTGTGGTTTCTATAAAGGGAATAGATATACAGAGTTTTAGTTTACCAATAAACAGTGCTAAATAAGGTACAAGGCAACCACAATGTTACATCAACTGCACATTAAATCGCTAAAGCACATGCCTAAACAGGTACTTGAGCAAGCATGAAAATAAACACATTTAGACCAAACTTAAGTCATACAAAATATTTAAGCATCAAACAAAGGCACTTACATGGTCCATTACGCACATGCAGGGAAAACACAGAAAGAAACAAACTCAGTCATCTGCACAGTATAAACATGCAAGCTGTGGACACAGGTGCAGCTAATAAAGTCTGTGAGATAGTTCTAATTGGCTTGAGATTGGGTGGGTGGAGCTTGGGGCTAAGAGGGGTGTGGCACTGCTTTGAGGGTGCAGCTTAGGGACACAAAAACTTCTCAACAATAGAGGACTCATATTTTAGTTGGTTTGAAGTTAAAAACATCACATCTTGATGAAAATTTCGCTTACAAACATACAAACACAGCTTTTCACTTAACAAGACATTAATTGATGGTCTATAGTGGTGTGGATTAGTTGTGGATTGTTGTGTTCATTAAGAAATATTAAACAGGGTAGGAAGTTTAACAAATGAGCATTTCCATTCCTGGTAAAGGTATAAGCTGTGGTCACATTTAATATTGAAAAAAGGAGTTGCACTTGAGGGTGAAAAAGTTCCCCACACAAATCACCGCATTCAAGTTGGTCTCACAAATTTGATTCACTGAAAACATGCTTGGTTTAAAAGGGACTTCTGTGTGAGTGGTGTGTCATGCATCTCTAATGACAATAAACCTTTTTTTTTTTTGCCTGCTAAATTTTGCCAAAATTTCTCTAATGTGACCACACTTTATAGATTGTCCTTTGCCTGCCTATTTTGCTATTTGTTGTGAGTCCAGCCTACCGATGCAAATTGAAAAGGTTCAATAATTACATCCATCTCTGTTTAACTTCATTGACTACGAATCAATTTTGAGGCAAAAATAGAAACAGCAATCAGTGATGGATTTAATTATTTTCAATAGAGTGATTTATCTATACCTTGGGTAAGCAAGGCCTTGCTATAGGATGTTTGAGTTTTGAAACTTATAGTACGTATAATGTGGCAGTGTTCATGATTCATGTATTTACTGTGCCAAAATTCAATATATGAAGTTATGAATATAACCTCAAATATTGAGAAAAAGTGGCTACCAGAGAAGCTCTTGGTGAAGACTGTCTGCTGTGCTTCCTTTTGAGACTAGTGTATTAAATGAAAAGGGTGTACACCAACATCAGTCTGTTTGCTTAACTTATTTGTCTGAGGTAATAATAGCTGTTTCAGTGAAAGTTATTTGACAGGCCACAGTTAATTCAATTGGGATTAATTTCAGACTTAAAGCCTCACTATATGTTCACTATATGCTCACTATGTGCCAATATTTTATTCTTAATATGTACGGGAAAAAAAGTAGATTTTGAAATAAGTGAAACATAAACAGTAGAGGAAGAGTTTTGTTTAAAATTATATACTGTACTGTATATTTATATATTATATATTTCATTAATTGCCATATTTGTTGCCAAAAAATCAAAACAAAACAAACAGTCTGCCCTATTTTGTTTTATAATAAATTACAAATAATGTGCAGCGACACCTGCACCACTCACCGGTCTCGAGTCCCCACGGAGGAGCTCCGGAAGGATAAAAGGAGGAGCGACGACAGTGCAAGACAAGAGAGGACCAGGCCTGGACTTTAGTTTGTGTTTTGTGTGCGGCAATCGTCCGTGAGGGGCTGCCGCTTTACTTTTGTGTTTGTTTATTTTTATTAAACTTGTTTAAATGTTCGCCGGTTCCCGCCTCCTTCTTCCCGATCTACGAACTGTGTTACACAAAGATTCATTAAAAACCCTTATACTCACTTCTTCTGTAGGTGAAGCTGGATCACGAATGTTTCACACGAACATAGATGCATTTAGGTAGATCAGGGGCGCATTCCCTTCAAAAACAAACGTAATCCTCTGCATCTTCAGCGGCTCAGATGTCTGGAGTAAATGACGACTGTTATATTCATTATTACATCCAACAACAAAACAACTCAATCGCTTAAGCTCTCTCAGGGCGGGTCTAAGGTAAGACGGTCTTGTCAATCAACTATCGTGGGAGGGGCCTGTACAGAACTAAGTCATTCTGACAGGAATCTCAGAACAGCCTGATTTGAGAAAGGGGATTTTAAAATAGGGATTTTTAAAAAACCACTAGGTGGATTTTTATCATTATAGGATGGATGTGTACACACACTTCCAACACACATTTATGTTCAAACAACTTGTAAAGAGAATTTTGCACCCGATGACCCCTTTAATGACATATTCTGAGGAGCACTTTGTTAAACAGGTCATGTTAGCTTTTGTTCTGTTCTAAAAGAGATCATGAAACGGAAATTGTGTCTTTTCTTCCCTATTGTGATGTAAGCTACATCTGAGTGAAATTACATCTTGAATGAGAAAAAAAAAAAATGGGCGGGAATTTATTGTATTGATGTCGTTTGCTAATTGCTGCCAGTGGTCAGTCAATCTGTGGCCAGTCAATTTTGATTTCATGGTGAATGGGGCTTTAATGTTCTTTGAAAGAACTGCATTATTATTGCTTAAATACATAGGCAAAAGCATTTACTTCTCTGAGATTTTCTGAGGATAAAAGATCCTCAGAGAACAACCAGGCAGAAAGACTTACAGTTCATTTGTGGTGGGGAAACAAAGGTTCTTCTCAGCTTTAGATGGAGGTCTACTCAGTGGGACATTGAACTGTCACTCTTGGCAAGCAGAACTTTCCAGCTGTTTTCAGAGAGCATCATCTAAGACTGAACGCTCTGACAAGGTCAAAGAGGTCAGAGCAGAGGTCAATTCCATTTTAAAAATATTTTTTGCCGACAGCTTTGCTCTTGAGATGATGACGATAAAAATGATTTAGAAAGTATTATCCCTTGGTGCATAACTCACCCTGCAGTGTTTGTGTGTGTGTGTGTGTTTTTTTTTGTAAAAGCATTGAGACTTTTAGGGTCTGGGAGATGATAAAACGAGATTTTTTTTTAATTTACTTTGAAGAAGGGGCCTGTCATGTCAAGGGGCCCGTTTTCCGTGACCTAGTTTTCTGTGTATTTATACTCCCCTCTTGTAACTGTTAGTTGTCCGGTCTCGTCAGTTTGTGGATATGTAAATGTGTAGTGTTTCCCTGTCATTTGTATTATTAAAAGATATTGAACTCTTCTTCGTCATCTTGCCTGCCTGTGGATTAATATGCACGCCAATTCGTGACAGAAGACCGGACCAAGACCGAAGTATAGTGGCATTTTTGTTTGATTTTGTGTTCGGTGCAGCTGAATTCAGAGAATTCCCTTCTCCCTTGAGGTCCATACACATGATTTTTTGGAACTCGCACTCATTTCCTGGATGACTGCCTGATGACATTTTATTACGTAGGAAGGCTAAATTATTAGGTCCTTGAGGGAGCCTTGCTGCTTTTGTGAAGCGGGTGCTTGTGAACAATGATTCACCACTCACCGCCTTCAATGCCAACGAGGGACTCACCAGCCCCACTCCCAAACCAGCGCCCAGCCAAACTTCACCCCGAAATGCAGCTAATGCCTGAGCCCACCAGGACCAAAGTACTGGAGGACGTAGCACAGATTATTGCCCCGGAGCTCGAGCCCAAGAATGAGTCTGACCAGTTGTGTGAGCCGGCTACAATGCCCGTCACAGTTGGGATTCTCATGGAGTACAAGGGCAAGGAGGAAGGCCCCGCCCACATCCCCGCTGCCAAGGGTGAGCTGCAGCTGGCCTCTGTAGATTTACCTTCTCTTTTTGACCCTTTATTTTCCTCAGCTCTGCCCAACCTTGTCAGTCTGTCATCTTCACTGGTTTCTCCCAGTCATGAATCTAATCTAATCTGACCCTCCTGAATCTCTCAAGAATCCACCCATCCTCCCTGTCCCTCCTCTGCCTTCTGGTTCTGTCCTTCTCTCAATCCCGAGTCATTTATCTATCTATCCGTTTCTTCATTCTCTGCCAGCTGCAACTTATGCCACTCCAATCCAGCCTCAAGAACCATCACTTCTACTTTGGCCTGTTATTCTGCTAGCCCTGCTAGACTTCCTTACCTCTTCAGTTCAGCCTGAGTCCTGCACCTGCCTGCCACCACATCTCACTCTATCCAAGCACTCTTCCCCAGCTCCACTGCTGTCCGTCACCCCCTCTGCACACCCCTCAGCCAGCTCTCGCCTATGTGGGTCCGCATCGGGGCTTCCTACCATCAGGTCTGACTTGGCGTGAGGTTCCCCTGTTTCTGCCTCCAGTCACAGGATCCTGCACTCCACCTCGGTCCTTCGACACTCAGACTCTGCCTAGGCTCCTTGCTCCATCATCTGCACCGTGGCCTGTCATCCCACCTTCTCCACTGGAGTCCCTCATCCCTCTGGCTCCACCTTGGTCAGTAGTCGACCATCCACCGTCTCGGGACTCCACTCCTCCGGCTTCGCATCGTCACTTCATCCCTCTGGCTCTGTCAGACTCCTTCTTCCCACAGGCTCCGCCTTCATCCTCCGTTGCTCCAGCTCCACCATGGCTTTCCAGATCACTGCCTCCATCTCGGTCGCTGGAATCTGCTGCTTTTTCTTGGCCCTCCAGTTCCTCAGGGTCGCCTAGGCTCTGCGACTGCTTGGCTCTGTCTGGGTGACCATCTGTGTCGGCATCGTCGCAGGAGCTCACACCACTGGATCCTCCGCCAAGGTTTCCTCCATGGCTTCTCCCTCCTGCGACTCCGCCGTGGGCCTTCATCTTGGCTGGGCTCTGGTGGTTCACCAGTTGTCTCCTCCTGCTCTGGCCCACCATCCATCTCAACACACTGCTGGCTCCTTCCTCCATCGTCGCTTCCCTAGTCCTGCCTGCTCCATCCTCCATCCCTTTGCCGTCTCCTATCTTTTCTCTGCAGAATCTTGCCTTCCCTGTTGTCTCCAGTCACTGGTAACCATCCCTTCGACTCTTTGTCAGCACGAACACGTGCCTTCCTGGAGGGAGGCGTTATGTCACGGTTTTGTTATGTCTGTGTCTTCTGTGCCCTAGTTTTCTCCTCATGTGTCTTGATTTGATTTGATTCACCTGCCCTTCATCAATTAAGTCATTACCTTCTGTGTTTTATACTACCCTCTTGTCTCTGTTGGTTGTCTGGTCTCGTCAGTTTGTGGATGCTTGAATGTGTAGTGTTTCCCTGACATTTGGATAATTAAAAAATATTGAACTCTTCTTCATTGTCTTGCCTACCTGTGGATTAATATGACAGGGCATGGGTCATTTTCAGGGACCAGTATATACAGTGGTGGGCCGTCAGGGGCAGCAGGGCCATCTCTGCTGGCCCTATAAAAAATGTAATTGTGTGAAAAAAATTTGTATTGATTATTTAAGTATCATTTTAATTTGTGTAATGTCCACAAAATTGCCTATGATTAGTTTAGTTGAGGTTGAACTGGAATATCCTACATAAAAAAGTCTGCGGCCAGCACTAAAAGTTATTTTGTTGGCCGTGTTTACTTTTTAATACCAGTAAAGGGACATGGAATGACAGACCATGGACTTTATTTACAAGTGACAGGTGAGTGCTTTATTATTTGATGAGTATTGTATCATGCACATTGTTATGGAGGTGTATGTGGTGCTTTGATAATACTGTGGTGTGGTGTGTGGATGTCCAGCATTTGTACAGTTTTGCTGCTTTGGGCGTGTCGTCATTTTAGAGTGACGTGAATGTGCATGGCGGATTACTTTTACTGATCCATGAAGGGAAATTTACTCTGCATTAACCCACACTAATCTAGCCTACTGTTAAAATTGTTGATCAGCCGTCATTGTTGTTGAGAGCCTGTGTGCGGCATAATATGTGAATTATATGCATATGGCTGCATTAGATGTAACAGAGATGTGTAAAATGTGTACATGTAGTTTACAGTTGCTTACTGGAGGCCCTGACTGAAACCCCACGGTATGCCACTGAGTATATCATAGAGAAATAAATGTGTGCTGTTTTGACTAGGACCATTAAGAAACCACTCAGATGCAGAAATATGTTCTGTGTGTTAATAGCCTTTTTATTGTTGGCACCACATGATAAAGCTATTTTTTTTTAATTAAATATGAATTTATGTCCTAACTTAACCAATCAAAACCATGACAACTGCCAAACAACAGGAGATTTTGTCAATCATTTGAGCTGTGTCCTGAATCGCATTCTGTGAGTACACTGTAAAAATTATTATAACAAACATGTAAATAAAAAAAAGATTAGAGTATGTTTTACAAGAAAATACTATTTCATTTCAGTCTTTCTGCTTCCAAAATATCATGTTCAATTTAATGTGTTATATGTCATTTCTTTGTAATTATAAAATTATTTACTAGCAAAAAAATAAATTACTATGAGTGAAAATTGTTTTACCAATTTTTTGGCTTGAAACTTACTTTGCAAATGTTAAAATTGTATGTTCATAAAGTATGAATAAGGGTAGCACGACTGAAATTCGGATGTATTACATCCACCATGCTATCACTATCACATGACTTATAGTAAAGTGTCCATTAAAATAGGGTAGGCAATCTCTGAGAGGCTAGCAATGCCAAGCTAGATTTGAAAGCATAAGCTCCCACCCTCCCTGCAAATCACTCTCCAAAGCCACGCCTCCTCCAAAACATGTGAATGCGCATAGACAGACCAGAGGTTAACCAGCGCCACGATGAGAGATGGCATTGGTGGAGGGTTGAATACAACGCTATCAGATTACCCCATGTCTCATTCAACAGTGAAAAAACATTACAGTACAAAGCGCATAATATTACAATAATAATATCTTCCATTCTCACTCGATCTGCAATAGCATAATGGAACATGCTGATGATGTATCATGTCTGTGCAAACAGATGTGCAAATACATACGTTGACAGGCAGGTAGGACATCCTATCGTAGTCCTCGGACCAAGAGATATGATTGGACAAACATTTTATCATCGTACACCTTCCTCAGACGATATACTGTAAATACATATAAACACATTTAGACCACTTACTTAGTGACTGCTATCGGAATGTGAAAAGATTTTTAACCTGGATAACAATTTTTTTTTTTAAACCAAATCACCTACACTGCCTTTAGAATCTCACCTGAAGTAGTAGATCACCTGAATCCTTTTACTTACTGTTTAATGTCTACTATTTGAACATACTTGCATACTTTTTTTGACATTTTATATAGTACGGAAGTAGGCATATTCGGACACAGCATTGGTTTCTATTTCTGCTGTCTTGAACTTGGCACGCACGTTCACTGATATTGTCATGAATCCGGCCATGAACTTCTGTCCAGCCACCTCTAGAGGTCACTCACCCATCACATGGACTTTCACACCACACAGTCAGTCACAGATCACTCAAGGACTACATTTCCCATCATCCACTGCACCAACACAGCTGTCTGCACTGATCACGCACACACCTGAAAACAATCTCACAATCACCATCACCCAATCACACACACGCACACACACTATTTAAGCTCTGGATTTTCTACCACTCACTGCCGAGTATTGTTAGTCTTCCTACATACAAAGCGTTTCCCGATACCTAGTTGGATTACCCGTGTTTTGATTCTGCCCTTGCTCCTGGATTATTTCTCTCTGCCTAGCCCTCTGGATACTGTTCGCTGATCGTCGACCCACGCGTGCCCTTGGATTATTCTCTGCCCTACCTTTGCCATACCTGTTTGCTACTGTCCGACCCTGCCTGTATTGACCATGTCCTTTAATAAAAGCTTGCTGATGGATCCGCATGTCTCACGTCTCGTCAGCCCCGTAACAGAATACTCGGCCACACAAGGATCCAGCGGCTTTTCCAATCAACATTGGTCAGGTATAGATACAGCAGCCTTGTTACTAGGCCTCAAGCAGGGAACTCGATCACTTGAGGGTTACATCACAGAATATTTGGCTTTGGCTAATGGCTCAGATTTTCCAGACTGTATATTAATAGACTTTTTCTGTGATGGCCTTAACCAGCCGTTAAAGGGTAAAGTAATTCAAAATGGCCCTCGTTTGTCAATAAGTCATTTCCTGGATTATGTTCTGTGGACTGTGGGTTCAGCATTCACTGTGGGGGTCGCGGAGGAACGAGACACCGCACCCAATTGTGTGATCACAGCCGCGCTAGAGCACGCTCACAAAATGGCGGCCACAACAACACCCCTTAGCGTCATTGCTGCCAGTCACAAACAAAGTCAAGTCCCAGCTGATGTTAAAGAGCCAGGTCAAGTCACCGCTGATGTTAAAGAGACAAGTCAAGTCACCGCTGATGTTAAAGAGACAAGTCAAGTCACCGCTGATGTTAAAGAGACAAGTCAAGTCATCGCTGATGTTAAAGAGACAAGTCAAGTCACCGCTGATGTTAAAGAACCAAGTCAAGTCACAGCCGATGTTAAAAGGTCAAGCCAAGCCACAGTTGATCGTCACGAGTCAAGCCAAGCCACAGTTGATCGTCACGGGTCAAGCCAAGCCACAGTTGATCGTCACGGGTCAAGCCAAGCCACAGTTGATCGTCACGGGTCAAGCCAAGCCACAGTTGATCGTCACGGGTCAAGCCAAGCCACAGTTGATTGTCACGAGTCAAGCCAAGCCACAGTTGATCGTCACGAGTCAAGCCAAGCCACAGTTGATCGTCACGAGTCAAGCCAAGCCACAGTTGATCGTCACGAGTCCAAACAAAGCACAGCGCTCCAGCCAGAGTCACACCACGTCTCAGCTCATCATCCAGAGTCACACCACGTCTCAGCTCTCCCGCCTGAGTCACGCCTCGTCTCAGCTCTCCCGCCTGAGTCACGCCTCGTCTCAGCTCTCCCGCCTGAGTCACGCCTCGTCTCAGCTCTCCCGCCTGAGTCACGCCACGTCACAGCTGACCAGCCAGAGTCAGACCGCGTCACAGCTGACCAGCCAGAGTCAGACCGCGTCACAGCTGACCAGCCAGAGTCAGACCGCGTCACAGCTGACCAGCCAGAGTCAGACCGCGTCACAGCTGACCAGCCAGAGTCAGACCGCGTCACAGCTGACCAGCCAGAGTCAGACCATGTCACAGCCGAACTGCCAGAGTCTCTTCAAGTCTCAGCCGAACTGCCAGAGTCTATTCATGTCTCAGCGGAACTGCCAGAATCTGTCACACCGAGAGATTTAAGGTCAGTCCTTAGAGTTCTCCGGTTGATATCCAGCTTGAGGGATGCACCGCTGGTGTCTGTACGCACTGCTGGTGTCCCCAAATCCGCTCATTATGACCCTCCTGTCCATGAACTATTTACCCTGTCTGAAGCACTTCCCAGGGTGGGGATCGCGCTTTGTTGCGTTTGGGCCACATACACCACCACTGTACTGCCCCAGGGGAAGGCATCTGCCGCCGAACCTCCCCAAGCGGTGGTGCGAGCCTCAGCCCCTGGCAAGGTGGTGGCGCCCAGCAATATACTCTCACCCGGTCAGGTTACCACCGTAGAACCTCCAGAGGTGGCGGCGTTAACTGCAGAACCTCCAGAGGTGTCGGTGGTATCCTCCTGTCAACTCTCACCCTGTCCTGTCACGGCTATGGAGGCCGTCTGTGAGCTCTCACCCTGTCCTGTCACGGCTATGGAGGCCGTCTGTGAGCTCTCATCCTGTCCAGTCACGGCTATGGAGGCCGTCGGTGAGCTCTCACCCTGTCCTGTCACGGCTAAGAAGGCCGTCTGTGAGCTCTCATCCTGCCCAGTCACGGCTATGCAGGCCGTCTGTGAGCTCTCACCCTGTCCTGTCACGGCCATGGAGGCCGTCTACGAACTCTCACCCTGTCCTGTCACGGCTAAGAAGGCTGCCTATGAACTCACGCCCTGTCCTGTCATGGCTATGGAGGCCGTCGGGGATTTCCTGTCCTGCCCTGGCACGGCCCCTGAGATCGGGAAGGCTCTCCCTGTGTTGTCTGTCTCTACTCTCCCTGTGTTGTCTGTCTCTGCTCTCTCTGTGTTGTCTGTCTCTGTTTCCCCCAGATCTCAGACTCTGATATGGGCTCCTGTCACGCCTGCTCCGCCCTGGGGGGCTCCTGTCACGCCTGCTCCGCCCTGGGGGGCTCCTGTCACGCCTGCTCCGCCCTGGGGGGCTCCTGTCACGCCTGCTCCGTCCTGGTGGGCTCCAGGTCCATCCGCTCCACCCTGGTGGGCTCCAGGTCCATCTGCTCCGCCCTGGTGGGCTCCAGGTCTGTCTGCTCCGCCCTGGTGGGCTCCAGGTCCGTCTGCTCCGCCCTGGTGGGCTCCAGATCCCTCTGCTCCGCCCTGGTGGGCTCCAGATCCCTCTGCTCCGCCCTGGTGGGCTCCAGTTCCATCCTCTCCGCCCTGGCTTCCACATGGACCTGGCCCTCCGTTCCTCCCCCTGTTCCGCCTCCGCTCCACCTCCCTCCTTGGATTGCTTAAAAGCGTCTGGAAGCCGCTCCTTGGGGGGGGGGCTATGTCATGAATCCGGCCATGAACTTCTGTCCAGCCACCTCTAGAGGTCACTCACCCATCACATGGACTTTCACACCACACAGTCAGTCACAGATCACTCAAGGACTACATTTCCCATCATCCACTGCACCAACACAGCTGTCTGCACTGATCACGCACACACCTGAAAACAATCTCACAATCACCATCACCCAATCACACACACGCACACACACTATTTAAGCTCTGGATTTTCTACCACTCACTGCCGAGTATTGTTAGTCTTCCTACATACAAAGCGTTTCCCGATACCTTGTTGGATTACCCGTGTTTTGATTCTGCCCTTGCTCCTGGATTATTTCTCTCTGCCTAGCCCTCTGGATACTGTTCGCTGATCGTCGACCCACGCGTGCCCTTGGATTATTCTCTGCCCTACCTTTGCCATACCTGTTTGCTACTGTCCGACCCTGCCTGTATTGACCATGTCCTTTAATAAAAGCTTGCTGATGGATCCGCATGTCTCACGTCTCGTCAGCCCCGTAACAGATATCTCATTGGTCCAAAATCTTGTTCCTCAAAGCTGTACAATGAATACCATAAATCTTGTGACTGGCTGTGACTACATCATGTTAAGCCACATTACTGCTTTCATTGTTTACAAATTGCTCGTCTTGGGAATCTTATCATATTGCGCCTGATTAGGTCATGATGAAATGGATTAACAACCCCACAATTATGATTTGTTTACATTTCCCACACTTTCAAAGGAAGTTTGTTTGTGTCAACATCTGGCCAAGGAATGATGAATAAATATTTCTCATTCCAAGTTCCATTATCAAAGGGATTTCATTCCTTATATGAGGTCAGCTAAAAATAAAACCGATTATTTTTGAGCAACAGTTCCCAAAACCATAAAAGAAAAGGGGCAAACACATTTAAGGTAATGCCACTGTTACTAAATAACTAAATAAATAGATTAACCTACGTCTCTATGAAATATATATCTATATATACAATATCCATATCTGTAAATGTCCCAAGAACAGCTTGTGTCCAGACAAACTGTAGATCGAACACATGGAAACTCTCCCCTCTTAGAGGCCAGCAAGAGGAAAGAATGAAAGATACCGAGAGAAAGTCTTGACTGATGGAAAGTGAAGGATATAATTAATTAAAATGACAGAATGTGAGAAAAAAAGCAACCAGCCTCATTAGAGCGTGAGATTGAAATAGGACAGTATACAGCTTTGATGCAATGAAGCAGCGAGAGTTGTGTAAACAGAAAGGCCGACCTTCTGAATGCCCACATTCTTATCTGTGAAGCGACCATTAAGTCACAATAGATTTGCTCTCTGCTTTCGTGCTTCTGAATCTACACATAATTTCATGCCACAGAGCATTAAGTAGTACAATTGTCTTTGCTGTGTTCGAGTGCACATGTTTTTCTCCTATCAAAGAGACATAACATAGTTCAGAGGATACAAAATGATCCGCAAACCTCTTAAGTTTTTGCCCTGTGTTTGATCGCTCTTAATAGTAAAGTGTGAAACTCAATTTCAGAGTCTTGCTTGTCACACTGCACTGTTGACTGGCAGTCTGTAGCCAGTGATGCAGAAATGATCTCCTTCAGACTAGAGACTTTAAGGTGAAAGCAATCAGAGAAGTTTGCCAAAGTCATTAAATGTCAAATCTACTATCAATCCAGCTCATTATGTACACACTGATTGGATTGCAAGCATGCTATCATCTAGAACAGTAGTTATTAACCAGGGGAGCAAAATATACTTTAAAATAAGCTAATATATATATATATACAGTATATATATATATATATATATTTTAGGGGTGACACGGTACACAAATGTCACGGTTCAGTACGTACCTCGGTTCAGGGGTCACGGTTCGATACGATTTCGGTACAACAGAAAAAAAAAATCTACTATGCTTGGTTTCTTTTCATTTATTTTGAACAGAGAGTAGTACAGTAGTAATACTAAATATTATATTACATTATATATATAAAATCTGCAGTACATATATACATACAAGGAATACATTCTTGAAATATATTTGATTTAGTTAACAGATAAACAAGGGGAAAAAAACTGTGCGACACGTAACATAGCCTATATATGCGGAGTTTCAGTTCATTTTTGTGACAGGCTTAATTTGTTCACAGAAAGGAAACTCAAATGGCAGAAAGCAACATCCTATTTGTTTTCTTTATTTTATAAAAGCACAATGTTTTGTTTTCATTGTGAGTGTACACAAATAAAATCAGACCTTTATACAGTGATGCTGTCACAAATCACTTGGAGTCAGGAAGCCAGGAACACGGAACGAGGAGACGAGGAATTCACAAACAAGAGTCTTTAATAATCCAACAGGGTAACAAGGAGTACAGGCAGGGAAGACATTCAATGACCGACAAACACTAACTGAAAGGACTGGGGCTTTTAAAGACAGGATAACGAGGGACGAAAGGAGACACACCTGGAATCAAATCAACAAATCACACAAGGGAAAAACTGGGTCACAGAACACATGTGGAGCAAAAACACAACAAAAACAGTCCAGGTGCGTGACATTACACCCCCTCCCAGAAGGTGCGTCCTCGCACCATAGTCCCCCACATGGGGAGGGGCGGGTGGGAACTTGGGGTGACGAAGGGAGGGAGGAGCCAGGGAAGAGACAGGAGGGAGCCGGAACAGGAGGAGCCTGGCAGGACCCAGGCCACAGCTATTATGGTGGCCCACGGTGGAGCCGACGGAGGGAGGAGCCATGGAAGAGGAATGGCCGCCGACTCCAGGGGGGCGACCAACGGCGGCGGAGCAGGTGGAGGAGGTGCCCGAGGTGGAGACGGAGAGCCGAAGAGCAAGGGCGACGGGAAGGATCTGGGGGACCAAGGCAGAGCCGATGGCGCCGGCGACCGAGGCGGAGATGGGGATCCAGATGGCCTCAGTGGAGCCGGAGTGACAGAGGACTGAGGAGGAGCCGAGGGGATGAAGGAGCCTGACAGAGCCAGAGGGACGAATGGCCGAGGCGCAGCCAGAAGAGTGGAGACCCGAGGCGCAGGATGGTCGACGCCAGACCAAGGCGGAGCCGGAGGGACGAGGGAGCCCAGCGGAGCCAGTGGACAGATGGGCCACGGTGGAGAGGAGGGAGCAAGGAGCCATGGTGGAGCCGGCGGATCAACGGGCCGAGGCGGATTTCGGACCTCAGAGGCTGGAGGCGGAGTCGAGGGAAACTCCGACCACGGAGACGCTGGAGGATGGCAGTCCCGCGGGGCTCGCACCGTAATGATGGTGGGCTGAGGGCGAGCAGAGGGGCTGCCAGAGGAGCAGCATTTTCGAGGAGTGGGCACTGGAGGGCACTTTCGAGGAGCGGGCACTGGAGGGCGCCCTGGAGGATCAGGCACAGGAGGGCGCTTTCGGGGAGCGGGCACAGGAGGGCGCTCTGGAGGAGCGGAGCTGGCTGGGACCAGCGGAGATGAAGGAGATTCAAGAGACGAAGGATAGCTGGACTTGGGATCTGTGGCCCTCCCTGGGCCAAACTCGGGAATAGAAGCCCTCACTCCCTTGCTGTGGCACATTCCATGCGCCATACTCAGCTCACCCTCAGCCGCGATGCAGTGGGCGGAGCTCCTCTCCGCGCTCTCACTGTCCGCGGTATTCTCCCTCATGGCAGGCGTTGCTGCCGGCTCACACACCTTGACTGACATCATCTCTGGCTCTGCAGCGATCCTCAGCACTGTCGCTCCATGCGGCGATGGCTCGTCGGTCGCGGCGGGCTCTGGCTCTCCGTCAGCGGTGGGCTCAGGCATGCGCTCTGCGTAACGGGGAGATGGTGGGCTGGGCACTGGGTCGGGAGTGGAACTGGCAAGATTCTCCTGGGAACTGGCAGGGAACGGAGATCCGTTTCTCGCCAGTGTCCACTCCACAAAAGGCGGTGAAATTCAAACTGGCATCATAGAACGCACAGAGCGCGTCATCCGGGTAGGTGGTGAGGTTTGCGAGGACCAGAAAGAGTCTGGTGTGGCCCTCGAGCAAAAACACACAACGGAAACAAAAAACTGAGGGAAAAAAAACTGAAACATAATCGGAGGGAACACACGGAGGTAACTGTTTTGGTTGGGAACACGGAACGAGGAGACGAGGAATTCACAAACGAGAGTCTTTAATAATCCAACAGGGTAACAAGGAGTACAGACAGGGAAGACATTCAAGGACCGACAAACACTAACTGAAAGGACTGGGGCTTTTAAAGACAGGATAACGAGGAACGAAAGGAGACACACCTGGAATCAAATCAACAAATCACACAAGGGAGAAACTGGGTCACAGAACACACGTGGAGCAAAAACACAACAAAAACAGTCCAGGGGCGTGACAGATGCATTATTAAGACGATAAGAGTTTAAAGTTGATTCTGCTGGTATAAGGAAACAGTTGAAGTGATCGCGTCACACACAAAGCACATCAGTTACAGTATTACTAAAGTTGATACTTTATCAAAATAAAATACAAACATCAGCGCACCGGCCCCTGTGTCACCATTGGAACGCGACTGAAGTACAAAGCCTATAATTTACATAATAAATAATAGTTTAGCATTCAGATACTTTACATCGCAAATATGGAAATATTATGGAATATTTGGATTTGTGCCGAATGAGAGAGGTAGGAAACACGAGCACAAAGCTCCATTTCGCAAACAGTTGAGTGCACAAGCCTTTAAAGTTGTCAGTCTATGTGAGAGATGCATTCAGAATCAGCACATGGTCACTGTCTAGGGGGCTTTGTTTTCAAGTGCGCAACTCATGGCATTCGCTGTTCTTCTGTTGGCGGTTATCAAACAGCGTTGCATTGCTGCGGGCGCCCACTTCTGGATTGAGGGTGAATTGCCTGTAATCGTTGTAAGGCCTCATGCACCGAACCGAGATGCCCGTACCATGACCACCACCCCTAATATATATATATATATATATATAAACATCAAGATGAGGTAGTTGAGGTAGTTTACATATAAAAGTATGATAAAAGTATGATTAGACCTGAAGTCAGAAACGTTGTGTAAATTAATAAAAGACAAAAGATTCAGCTCTTAAAACTGAGATTTATATTTACTGTAAGTGTCCACACACTGTGTAGTTTATTTTGCAGATCAATACTTTTTTTGTCCCCATATCGAACTGTCCAACTTCTCCTTAGATGTCTCCATGGTGTATGTCTTAATACATTAGATAAAATTATAAACTCTCACTATGTAAAAATAGAAATCATATAAAATAACTGTCAGTCCTCTGTCATGTGTGTCATGTGTTCCCGCCTCATGTGTCCATATTTGGTTTGTTTCCTGTCCTCGTCTAGTGTTATTATTAGTTAATTCTTGTCCAGCCGTGTTTGTCTAATTGTCTATGATTATCCCTTGTATATTAGTCCTGTCTTTTGAGTTTGATTTCGTCTGGTCTACTCGTTACTTCCCGGTGTATCCTGTCTCTGAGTCCTGCCTTGTCCTGCCTTGATGTCATTAAATATTATTATTTGAGTTTACGTCCTCGTCTCCGTGTTCCTGTTCCTCCCTCGTGTGTGCACCGTGACAATAACTCTTTTGTTAACTTTATTCTCACTTTTATTAAGTGAGCATAGCAATAAATTTGAAATAATTTTACTACTTTGGTTTGGATGATGACATTAGAGTCTATAAAGAGTTTATTAATAGTCTATTAAGACTATTAAATGATTACTAATCAAAGTATTCTTTGTATTCAAAACATGTTTTGAGTATTTCTTCTTGAATTACATTAGATTAGAAATATAAATTGAGTAGAAAATGACTGCATCCAAGAGACATACAGCAATTATGATGTGAAAGCAAACATCAGAAACATTCCATAATATTATAAAACGAATGCAGAAAGAAAATGTTAAAAATAAAAACCTCTACAACCTGTGTCACTCAGTAGTAACATTACACTGTATTTCTATCCTGTTGGATTCTATGCTGTTAATTTTCTTGTGTTTGTGTAAATGGAACTGCTAATATTTAATAAAGTCGGCATGAAATAAATATTCACCCAGCCTACTGTCCAAATGCATGGTATAATTCTTTTTTTTTTTTTTTTTTCCGGCCTGTCAGTAACACAGATAACACATGACAGTACGTATGTGTAGCTATATTATCATCATTCACAGCCTTTTTTTTTTTTTTTTTTTTATATATATATTTTTTTATATATTTTTTTTTTTAATTAATTAATTTAATTTTATATACCCTTTTATTTAACCACACTATGACAGACAAGACCGGGGGACAGAGAAAACAAGAGAGAGAAAGAAAAAAGAGAAAAAAAAAACAAAACAGACAATTTGCTTCGATACCTGCTGACAAAAAGAGAAAACAACAGAAGAAAACAACAGAAGACACAACATCATAGAGACTGCAGCAACAACCAACATCTGTATGAATCACAATAAATTCTAAATGTTAAATGTTATTGAGCAGCACACATAACTAATATTACAAAATAAGTTTTGAAGCAACAGCAGATCAAGAGAATGCGTGTCTGTGAGCACCTGTTTTTACACCAATGTGACTGCTTGAGTGTACACCTGTGTGTGAGCGCGCTTGTGTTCATAAGGTTCCTCCATGTAAATGTTTAATAGTGTGTGTGGGGCACAACAGCCCCATCCCGCAAGGCATGAAGCAGGCGCGGAAAAGACCCGGGCCCCAAACATCCGGGGGCCCCCCAGGGCACGGGACCCCCAGGAGAGCCACCGCAGGGACAACCGCTGCCTCCACCCAGAAAAGGGCAGAGGAGAGCCCGAAGGTGGGACCTCCGACAGTCACAATGTAGACGCCCCAGGGTGCCGTGGCGGCAAGCCCGCAGGCTCCACCGGCAGCCGACCACACCAGGGCAGACCGGGCCCTGGGCCCGGAGATCCAAAGGCCCCCCATCCCCCAATCGGGGCCCAGCAAGGCCAGTAGGGCCAGGCCCCGCCAAGTGACCGCCGAGAGCGGGGCGGCGCCCACCCGAGCATCCTGCCCCGGCGCGAGAAACCCCCAACGCACCGGCGGCATCCTCCACCGGCAGTGCATGGTGGTGGGGTAGGGGTCGACTGAGATGATGAGTGAGGCGGAGTCTAAGGCCCGACCTGACACATAGACGTAGACGAACAAGCACACATATACACAAGCATACGTTCCCACCCTCATGCACGCAAACGAATATTCACACCCTCGCCCCACATGTAGACACACAAAAATGGACACGGTACCCACACTCACACTCCCCATATGCACTCTATACTCCTAGACCCAGGCACCACCACCCCCAGAGGGGAAGCCAGCGCCCGATCCCGGAGCTGAAGCCCCTTCGCTCCGGCGCGGGGATAGGAAGACCACCCCGGTCCCCGCAGCAGCAGAGAAAACCAACAGCCCAGAGCCCGACTGGGCGGCCAGCTCATCCTCTCAGCCCCCGGCCCCAGACAGAGAACAGAGAGCAGAGAGCAGGGGTGTGAGAAAAAAAAAAGAAAAAAAAAGACCCCAAGCTTCACCTCACCCGCTCAAATGTAGTGTTGGTGTGTGTTGTTCTAAGGTGCTTTAAAACAGGGGTGCTTTAAAACAGGGGAGGGGCACCCTCTACAAGCTTGTGTCAGCTCGTCCCATCCCTAGCGCCCTCAATGTCTATGTGCAACTTAAAATTGAGAAGTGGGCACTGGCACCAGAGGGAAGGCTGAATGAACAGACCGCCGTCCGGATGCCATTCAGTGTGCCCACCCCCAAGGCCCTATATGTATGTGTCATGTGACAGTAAGTAATGAGAATGTCTAAGCTGTAATGTGTGATTGAGATGCAGGCGGCCACGAGGTAACAGAGGAGTACCACCTCCCCCGCATCCCAGCGACACACCCGCACCTCAAAACCCTACCTATGTGTTGGTGTGATGGAGCGGGAGAAATGAAGCCCTAGGGATGGGGAGGAAAGCATCAGAGGGGGCAAAATACCCCCCCCCTTTGGAGCCAGCTCCCCCACTGACCCCCATAGGCACCCCCGCTACCCCAAATCTGCCCAGGGCGGGGGGCCCAGGCCCATCCAGACCAGGGCCCATGGCAGCCCGGGGCGGCCCACCAGACCCCACAGCAGAGGAAAAACTACCCCACCCCATCATTCTGTCAGCTCCCAGACTACAAAAGACAATAAGACACCCAGGTAAAGCCCATTTACCCCGCCTCTATTGGACCCCCCCCCCGCGGAGGCACCGATGCATCGAAGACCCCCACACCAGAGCCGGGCCCAAGCGTATGCACCAACCAAAATGCATGGTATAATTCTTATTGTGAATGATGCATCCATGCATGTTTCTTTTTTCTTTTTATTTCTTTTTTTTTTTTTATCAAAATGTCAGTGAAAATGACAGAACTCTCCAATCACTGAATCAGTATAAACTCTGCCCATTCAATCTTGCATTCATCTGCCTCTATTGTTAAGTGCAACACCCAAATCTCAACATAGAGTCTAGAACACACTTTCATGTAAAAAAATAAATAAATAATTATATTCAGATTTAAAGAACTAGTTATGGTTTTCTTTAGCTTCCATCAAGATCATTAACTGTAATCAAAAGCAACTAAATCCATTGGCAGTTTGAGCTGTAAAGGTAATAAACAAAGAGTTTTGATTTACTTGATCTCATAAGTGAACATGCATTTTACCTCTATGATAGAACTGAAGCTTCCATCCCTGTTTTCCCCCTGAAATAGTCAATATGAGTAAACAGAGGTTTTGTAGGGATGGTTCAGACAGTAATGGTATTGGAGAGACGTGCCGTCCAGCACAGGCACAGTGAATTCTGGGCACGCAACCCACTGGGTCTCTTGTGCGGCACACAAATGGATGAACTGGCAAGACATTCTGTCAGGGCCGTTCTTTCAAAGAGCTGTCAAAGCCCATTGATGTGATGCCTCTAATCCCAGTAGGTCGAGCCATGTCTCACTTCAGCCTTCTGTGCAAGTAAGGAGCGTATGCCTGTCTGCTGTTCAAGAGTAAACAATATGCCTGCTTTCAACATTATTACGGTTATGTTATTCTTGGTGTTTCTCCAATTTCACATAACATCCGTTCTCATTCTGATCACTTATTTTACTTTGAAGGAGATTATGGTTTTTGGTGCCATTGGTTAATGGCCATTGGATTAAATTATGCTGAGAAGTGATTTAAAGTGGGAGAATGGTATAGTGCTTTAATGCCATGAGAAATATAAACTGTTAAATTTAGTCAACTTCTTCGTGGGCATAACCTGTAATCTCATATTTGTCTGACTCGCAAGCAAACGATTCCTATAAATCAGTTTAAAGAATTGTAAAAAAAGATTCAGGAATAAACCGTTTCAGTCAGTTAAATCCTTCTCCTTCACTAAATAAATCATTTTGATTCACTAACTGAATTTATTGACCGATATCTTCTTATATGGTAAAGTAATAAAATTGATATAGGCCTACCCAATGTAATAATATGACAGGGAAAATACAAAAACAAGAAGTAAAAGAGAACAAATGGGTTCTTCGCAGTATGTTAATATCCCATTGAATGTCTGAGGTAAAACAGCTGCACACATTTTTTGAAAATGTATGATTTCTAAAACAGTTCTAAAGTAGAGTTCACAGTTCAAGAACAAATGCAAATATAAGTTTTCAAAAGAAAGAATATTTGAATTTTCTGCCTGTACCATTCATTGTTCAGTGCTATAAAAAGAGCACACATATGTAAAAGTCATGAAAATGTGTATCATATGTAAATGTCATGAAAAGCAGACAGCAACACATTGATTCTATGCTGTGTGTTTTCTCTCTCTGGGGACTGGATGTGCAGGAAGTCCTCACAGCTGCTACATCATTTGATGCAATATTCCTGTGAAGTAATGCCAGGATGAACAAGAAACTGACTATTACTAATAAAGCCTATCAAAAGCTGATTTTCTCTTCTTTGTCGGTATTATCTCGTTATACAACAACCAAAGAAAAATAAGCCTTGTCTAAATCTCTCAATGATGTTTGCATAAGAAATGTCTGTTCATTATAATAGAAATGTGTTGCCAAGTATCACAAAACAATATTGACATGCATAATATAATATAATAATAACATGCAGACTGATAATCTTCTCAATTAGTTTATCCTGGATCAATTCCATGCAATCCAGGCAAGCCAAACCTAAACACTAATGGAAATGTAAAGCTATTGGAATGGTTTGTTTTGGTCTTTACATGCCTCTAAAAGTAAACTGGACGTAGCCGATTGCATTTCAGCTTTTTGAAAAAAAAAAATCTAAAATATTTAGCTGACAAGTTATTAGAAATGTACTACTTGTATTCATTTTGGTTTCGTGTACTGTAATTTTGAAAAATCTTTCTACCATTTTAAAGAAAATTTTACATTTCTTGACTCTAAAAAATGTCATGTGGTGTAACCATGAAGTACAAGGTAATAACATATTATAATAACATATAACATGTGAAAGTACACGTTTTAAATATATATATTATAAAATGAATTCATTTTTGCCGGGCTGCCACACATGACAATTTACAACAAGAGCAGAACTAAATATGCCATAGGTTAAATAGTCTGTTATTTTAAGAGACTCATTGACTTTAACACGCATTGCATTTTGTGTTACCTATTTTATAGAATAAATACATAGTTCTAGGCCCAAAAAAACTTTCATAAGCTTCTGTCCAAGACTGGTGCATTTAACCTATACATTTTATCAGTATGCGAGTCCCCTGGGAATTTAACTCATTACTTGAGTTGCTAATACAAACTGAGTTAGAGTTTGTCTCTGAAGGTAGAAGACGGCTGGTGCTGGTGTTATTCAACATGTCACTTTTTTATTTATTCTCTATTATACTCAAAGGCATTTACATTTACATTTATGCATTTAGCAGATGCTTTTATCCAAAGCGACTTACAGTACATTCAGGCTATACATGTTTTATCAGTATGTGTGTTCCCTGGGAATCGAACCCACAACCTTTTGCGCTGCTAACGCAATGCTCTACCACTGAGCCACAGGAACACAAAGGCAAAATAAAAAGCAGGACTAAGGGAACAAAGTTTGTTTTGCCATGATACTGTGCACAAATAAATGAATAATGCGTGATAGCCCTATAGCCCTACTATTCCATCATTAAATGTCAAAGTCTTACCATTTGTCAAAGTAACACCATCGCCTGCTGAATTTGTACAAGTCAGCAACATATTTTTTCCAAGATGCCTCAAACATGAAACTGTGATGCATAGCTGGCAGAATGTTAATAAGACTGACGGTAATATCCTCAGGAGAACCATGCTTAATGGATTTCAGTTGAGACAGAAAAGGCCATTATATCTAAAAACATTAAAACTGTCATCTTCTATGTGCTCTATAGTAACAAATTTACCATGAACACAACGCCGAAGACCAGGGCAGAGACAGTTCTGCTTTGTTTCACACTTCTGTCCTGGGAGTGAAGCTAATCAAAATAATAGATACGTGAATGGAAGACATCTCTTCTCATTCCCATCTGACTCCTGCAGCTGTCTCAGGGGACATACAACATTCAACATTCAAGTGGCTTGTGTAGCTTTTGCCTGATTTGAATTATAATGAAAATGCATACAGACTAGAAGTTAACCTTTTAGAAGGGCTCCTGTACTTCTGACAAAAACACAGTGATGCAGTTTAATCATTGGTTTCACATATTAAACCCAGTATATTACCATAAAATTACCAGATGGACTTTTCTGGTAAACGCTTAAATATTCTGTTCACACAATCAATGCTGTTCCATCTATTTACCGTTAAGATACCATTCTTCAGTACCAAAATACCAGTAAACTCTGATGTCTTTAAACGCTGCATTGTTTTTCATCTTTCCAAATGAGAAGAAACAGTTTAGGATGTGTTCACACTTAGTTTGGTTCAAGAAAATGATACATTTAGTCCTGGTTTGCATTTACACTGTCATTTTTAGAACCCAACCTAAAGATATATATATATATATATATATATATATATATATATATATATATATATATATATATATATATATATATATGTATATATATATATATGTATATATATAAAAAGGCATGAGGATAAGGTCACAACCTGATTGGATAGATTTTTTTTTAGATTTTTCTGTTTTTTATTAAGATGAAGTAGGAGAGAAAGGGGGGCAGGATTGGGAAAGGTCCACGAGCCGGGACTCAAACTCACCCAAAGCGCAAGGGCACTATGTCAGCGTCCTGGACACTTTGTAGTGAACTGGAATGTAGTGAACTATAATGGGTTTTGATTCATTTTTATGCCTTTGGTCCATAATGAGTTCATATTTCAGTCGACCGCAGCATAGTTGATTTCCTCTGTCCTCTTGTTTAAAATGCATAAACTACACCACAATGTGGTTAAACATTTTTGGTTAAATATCAGTAGAATATCAGTGGTTTCATGCTCTCAATATTCACACAACATACATATTGTGGTTGGCAAAAAACATGTTTATTCTCAGTGATTATTTAACAATTTTGCAGTTTTGTTCTTGTTTTTTTAGCACGAGGGCATGTCACGGTCATGCACCTGCTCTTTTGGCATCTGGCTAGTTTGACTTGCTTTTAACAGTTTGATTGAACGCTTGACCTTTGATGAGAACTACAAAGGATATGAGAAGCTATTTCTCCTTGCTTTAAAATGTTTATAAGCCTATTCATTTTTGCCATTCCTTTTATGCACAATAAATGTTACTGCTGGCATTTAGCACAGGTTTTCCCTGCTATCTGCGATCAGATTTATTTCTGCGTTGCAACCCACCAGCTGAGAGTCACTTGACCTTTTGTTGCTTTATCATTCAGTAATTCAGAGGATATGTCTGTCTTTACTGTTTTCAAGCAGCCGGATTCAGTCTCTTCATTAATAGGCATATAAATCAGTCCTTCTTGTCATCCTAAAATCACTATACATGGATGGAAATGTCAATTTCAGACTTTCAGTTGGTCTGGCACCACTGAGGCTGTTTATTATGATGCATGGTTTCCCATTTGACAGATGATTGGTTGAGCCTGGGTTGTCTCCAGAACTTCTCCATCAGGAGATGACTTATCATTTCATGCAAGGGAACGCATGGGATAGATTGCTTTTGTTGCTAGACTGCCGAGCTGCAATGTTAATGAAAGCAGTCCTCTAATACAAAACACTGTTGCCTGCTTTGACAAGAGACTGAAATAATGTTGACGGCAAGTATTCTTAGCCTGTTGTCATCTAGGGTATCCATGTAAGACGGCAACTACAATCAATAACGTTCAGATGTGCCAATGTAAGTGATGATGTGATTCGCATTTAGCACTTAAATTCCGATGGTTTTGGCACCATTTTAGACATATTTCATCAAGCTGAAGTGTAAATAAATGGTAGCATATTTACTGGCTGAGCAAGGAGAACAGTACCATATGGTACGAGAGATCTCATCTGTGCCTGACTCTGTTTTTGGCCAGAACTGTTCACACCTCGTACTTTGGTATCCTTTTATATTTGTCATTAATTCCTTAAAAACTTTCTATAATCCACCCAGAGGAAATATATGCTGTTATAATGCACATTTAACGGCTGCTTTGATGGTGCATCGAAGCTCTACTTAAATGAAAAGTGCAACAGGAAAATAAATGAAGCATTTTTTTCTAGTAAACAAATGATGTTTTCCTTGCCAGAGAGATTTGGATCTGAGCAAATGGACCTCCAACTTCACTGAAGTTTTACAGAACACAGCTGGCAGCTTGCTTTAAACAAACTTCAGATGTCAATGATGAATCAAAGCAAAAAGCACTGTACATGCTGTCTATACACGCATGTACATTAACACCAAAAACCTTTATGTGTCAGTTTTACAACCACACTCTAATTGGTTTAATCGTATTAGACATTAGTTTCTAAAGACTTAACTTGAGGTAAAATTGCATTTAAAAAAAAAATGCCACTCTCATAAACAATAAGACCCAGCTTGGAAGGAATCTGGGATGGTTCAGACTCAGAGGCAACAGTAGCTGTAAAGTAAACAGCCTGTGAATGGTGAAGGTTTGGTCTCTGCTTTAATGCAGGAATGTGCTTATAGCACTATAGGGTTTAACTAACATGATTACAGCTGCCAACTAATTAACATTTTGGCAAATTAGTGGCAAATTCATATGATCTCATTTGTATGTTTTTGTACAATCTGCCCCCATGCCAGTGACAGTTATGTTTAGGGGTGGAGTCACACTTACATTTTTCTAAAAATCATATATGTTTTCATACAATTCACATCATAAAAATTCATATGAAATCAGCATCTCATAAAACAGCTACTTGTCTCTGTGGGATCGGGTTGGGATTAATATGACATTCCCTGCTGCAGTAAATCATTGAGATCTCTAGTGGAGTGCGCTGAAATGAGTTTTGGACAAAGGTTTCACAGTTTCTCATACATAAAGATCTTAGCATCTTATAATGAGGAGCTATTATTTAAGTTCTTTTACTTTTTCTTTTCTTTTTTTACTCAAAGGGATCATTTACCCCAAAATTTTGTCATTATTTACAGCGAAAGTGACGAAAGTGATGTGACATGTGGCCAAGTATGGTGACCCATACTCGGAATTTGTGCTCTGCATTTAACCCATCCAACGTGCACACACACAGCAGTGAACACACACCCGGAGCAGTGGGCAGCCATTTATGCTGCGGCGCCCGTTACTCAACCTCATATCATTCCAAACCCATAAGATTTTTACTTATCTTCAAAACACAAATGAAAATATTTTTAAGGAAACCAAGGGGTGTCTGTTTCTCTATTGAAAGTCTATTCCCCCCAACCTTTCAAGTTTCAAAAGTTCATAAAAAAGTATTCCATTTGAACTGATCTGTTTAATCAATCAAGTTTAATCAATGCAATTATATTATATTACATTACATTACATTACATTATATTATATTATATTATATCATGGTATATTATATTATATTATATTATATTATATTTAGTGCTGGGCAACAATTAATCCCGATTGATCGCATCCAAAATAAAGGTTTTGTGTACATAACATATGTGTGTGTACTGTGAATATTTATTATGTATATATAAATACACACACATGCATGTATATATTTAAGAAAAATATGTTAGGTTTATATATTAAATATATTTATATATAATATAAATTATATGAATATAAATATATACATGTAAATATTTTCTAAATATATACTGTATGTGTGTGTGTCTTTATACATAATAAATATAAACAGTACACACACATATATTATGTACACAAAAACTTTTATTTTGGATGTGATTAATCGTGATTAATCATTGCCCAGCACTTATTATATTATATTATATTATATTACATTACATTATATTATATTATGCTTAAAGGAAAGTCTATTTTTTAGATTTCTTTGCATCATATTTATATTTTCATTTTACAATTTTTCCTAATTTTCATTACCATCAATCAATCAATCCAAGAGAAAATCTATTATCTTGACTAGCATTATGAATCCATGAGGTTTTGTCATGGCATAGACTGAAGCAATAATAAATTGCATAAAGTTTGCAACAGTTCGGCAGCCAGTTCTGCAGAATATTGCCAATTCTGAAGGCTGCAGCTAGAAATTTTTGCAATGTGATGTGGTTTAGAAATATAGAAATCTCACAGAGGAAGAAAGAAAGTTCATTTCTAAAATATAGAAAATAAGCAAAAATTGTAACATATCCCATTGCATGTACCCATCTATTTGTGATGACTTTAAAAAGCTGTCATTACCTGCCCATATTCTACGTGTGTGTGATCTCTCTTGAGTCTGTGCAGGCCATTAGCTGCATCCTGTGTGGAGAAAAACAAACAGTGACAAACAAGACCTCTCCACATCATCACTCAGCGGGTCACTGGATAGATCCTGTAACCTGGACCATCACAGCATTCAGTGGTGAGAATTAGTAGAGAGACATTCAAGCAGTGTGTTCAAAAAACGCTTCAATTTTGCAGAAATAGCAAACAGGATATAACTAAAAATGAAAATTCTGTCATCATTTTCTCAACCTCACACAATTTCAAACCTGTAAGACTTCCTTTTATTTTACACAAAAGGAGATGTTTGGAAGAATTTACTGGTCACTCTTTTCTGTGCAATTGCAACTGGAGTTTAATTCAATGGTAATGAATATTCAAGAGCAGTGAATAACCTAAATTTCAGATTATTTAAGCTTGACAGCTCCAGTACCCCTTTACTTTATTTAAAATGGAACAACATTTGGCCATTTTCTTCAGAATTCAACTTCTGTGTTGCATGGAAAATAGAAAACTTGAAATAAACGGGTTTGAAAACGATTAAAATGAAGTTGAGCTGAATAAATAACTTCTGTTTGATTCTGGTTTCTGGTTGATTCCAAGAATAAATTCGTAAAACAGGCTTTTTTTCACAAATGCCAGGAATTTCTTCAAAAACAAACCTTCAGGCTTATCTCAACTTCCCACATTCAAAACTCTTACCGTATGATTTGTAAACCCAGAATCCAGATATCTTATCTGAAGAATTATAGTTATTTTATCAAATCATTCTGCACCGATGAGTAACATCTAGCACAATTAGTAAAGGCAATGACAAGCAGCATATGGATTACTATCAATAGAGCTTACTTGTTTGTAATAAACTGCTTGTTTCAATATTCTGTGGCTTAGTACAGCTCAGCAGTATTGAAAAATTGATTATAGCATAAATAATGGCTGACAAATAGACTGAACTGAGCTTCTGTGAAAGAAATAACAAATACTCCCACATGCTCCTCTTAAGAGTCAATTACAAAGCATACAATCATTTTATCTGCTTCCAATCCTAGAATGTGTAATTTTCAAAGATAATTTAAGAATAGTTTTTTATATCCAAGCTTAATATGCAAAAACTATTAACAGATTCCCCTCCACCCCCCAAAAAAGAGCTGTTTGTTTCACTCAACCAATGACATGAGTTTGAGGAGGGTCTAACTGTGTTCAGGAAACATGTTTGAAAACAGTCACTAGTGGCGCAGAAATTACACAATTAACCGATAATTGTTCAACAAATATGTCTTAAATACAATAGCGAAACTAGCTTGTAAATAGCGAACTAGTGAATGAAAGTTCAGTGTCATAGGTTATAAATAGCATAGCGTGACAGAAGATATGATTTGTGAAAGTAATAAAGTCAGAGGCTCTATAAAAATAAGATTAATATCCTCCGGCCCTTATTATAATTAAAACTGCCCAATGACTGATGGCAGTCATTTGTGCTGTAGGAACCCTCTTGGATCTGAAACATGCTACTCAAGTTAGCCATATCTAGTAAAATACAAAAAAGGAGTAAAATACAATAAATGTATTATTATTAAACTAAGATGCAAACTTAGTTTCTACTACTTAGTATTTTATATAGATAAAAATACAAATTAAAATGAATTTACTCAAATAAGACATTTTACAGAAAGTCTAAGCTGCTCTTTTCAAATGTACTATTCTTATACTTTTTATGGTGCTTGTTATTTCAGAGACAGTCCCTGTTCAGTATATTCATTGAACAACATGAACATTCTTCAGAATTCCACTTTTTTGCCAACAAACAAGAGGGTGAGTAAAAGATGACAAAATCAGCCTAATGATTCAATATCGAAATGTACAAATATTAAAGATTTTTGTGTCCCTCGGCATTCAGCTGGCATGGGAGCTCAGAGGATAATGAATTCAGCAGAAGCTCTGACCTTGGAATAAACCAGCCACGCTTGCCATAGGAAATGTGACTGTGGAAAAGGTCTAAAATAAACTGCCACAAGCTGCCTTTATTAAACAAAGACTGTTCACTGTGTGATTTTGATCTCTTGGCCTGACAGGACGATGTGAGATAACCATCAGCCCAAGCGGTCCATCCATGCAAACACTGAAACAAAAAGATCCCTGCTGAGATTTATTTAGTATGCAGGACATTTGCCTTGTGCCTTTAATCATTCCTGAGTCCTGACTGAATTCTACATTTACACATTTATTTAGCTGACAGAAATGTATCTCAATATCTTGGTTGGTGGGGCTCACAAATAATTTATCAACATATATATGTTTTTTTTTAAATAGAAAACAATTTTACATAATTTACATAAACCCTAAAACACAACATAATTAAGTGCAAAATGTAAGATAAAGGTCAAACACCTGTAAAGCATCAATATAAAAAAATACCTTCATATTAATAAAGTAAACTGTACTCTGTTTACAGGTCTATTTTTTTTTTTTTTTACAGTTTATATTTTTAAGTATTTACTCTGTTACTCTAGGGATAGTTTACCTAAAAATGAAAATTCTCTTATTTATTAAAATTCTGTCATTCCAAACCTGCATGACTTACTTTCATTTGTTGAACACAAAAGTTAATTATGAAGACTATCCTGGTTGTGCTTTTTAATAAAATGAAAGCAAATAAGGAGGAAAAAGGCACCATAACAGTGTCATTGAGGTTCTAAAGCCATATGATAACTTTGTCTGAGAAACACAACAAAATTTTAATTTGCTATGTACTGGAAATCAGCCTTTCAACTTTGACTGCGTTTATGAGAGAAGTAGCGATTAGTGAATAAATTGATCTTCTAATTTGGATCTTTTAAATCTGCATTCCATAACTTTCTTTGGATACAAATTATCCAAAATCAACTGAGCAAGTACATAACCAATCACTGTTCAACACATCTCCTACCTTAGCCGGATTCACAATAGTAAACTTGTAATATTGTTTTCTAATTTGAGTCTTTGCTCCATTATGTCACATCTGTATACATAAAGAAGGAGTCCCGGCTGGTAGGCTATATCATGTGTGTGGATGCTGCAGGTGGCAGATTCTTACAGTAGCTGGAACAATTAAAATTGTCATTTTAAAAGAAGAGTCTTAAATGGTGCATGATGGTAATGAAACACATGTAAGTGACTGAAATTAGATTATATTCCAGTTTTAAATGTGCATCTGATTACAGACATGTGGGATTACTGTACTTACAAAAGATTATTTCAAAGAGAATAAGTTATAAAGAATAGAAAATAAGAAAACCCTAACCCTAAAAGTGTCACAAACAGAGCACGGAGAAACAGGTAAGTAGCAAAACAGTGGATTTATTGACAGGTTGCAATGAGTGAGGTGAGAGGAACAGGTGAGTGACTTGTATCGAAATCCAGTCTTTTGTGACACGGCAGGAAACTGATCAGAGTCTCTTTCACAGGATTCGTGGAGCTTGGAAGCACAGGAGAACAGGACACACGCTGGAGGATCGCTGGAGGGGTTCTGGGAGACAATAAGCTAAGTCAGAAAGGAGTTAAGTACTGTTCAGGGTAGAGAACCGTAGACCGGACGTTGAGTGTCAGAGAGCGTGTGGTACTTATGGGGAGTGCTGATGAGGGGTTGCAGGTGCGGGTGATTAGAAATCCGGTGATTGTGATCTTGAGATTGCTGATGATGGCGGTGACAGTGATTGTGACTCTCTGACAAAAAGAACAATTTCCTGATTCAATTCGAATGGTATGACAATTAGAGTTTAGACTGCCCTTACCAAAAAGTAGTATACTTCAAGTTTATTTTATTAAGTATACTTAAGTAAAGTTCAAGTATTTTTTTAAGTATACTTTATGTAGTAAGTATACAAATATCAGTGTACTAGTAGTATACTTGTAAGTGTACTATTTCAATACTCATTGGGACTAAATTGGCCCACTTTCTAGTATATAAAAGTATACTTTAAGTATAACAGTAGTAAATTTTGAGTACACAACTAGTTTACATCAATGTTTTTAGCTTGTACTGCAACTATACTAAAAGTTAACTTATAGGTATACTGATAGTTTACTAATTAAATACTTGGAGTAGCATTTTTAGTACACTTTGAAGTATAGTCTCAGTAAACTACTAGTTTAGTAGATTTATACAGCAAGTATACTCGTAAGTTTTCTTTAAGTGAACTTTACATCATACTTTAAGGATACTACTATGTTCCTATTTAGGTATTAATTTGTGTATATTTTGTTATATGAATATCTGAACATACAAAACATTCAAAGAAAGAACAGGGTATCTTCTTGCAAACAAAAACATTTTATTCTAGCTTCATGCATTCTTTTTTTAAACACTTGAATGTGGGTAAGTTTCATAAATAAAAAAATAAAGAAATAAACAACATTTTGAACAAAAAGCTGAAAAAAAAAGATTAGGTTAGGCTCACCTTATTTAGGTTGGTCGAACAACATTCAGTTGACCTAAACGGAAATTCACTATAAGCCCTTACAATCTAAGTACACTTGAACTAATACCAAGTGTTAGCCGGATCCCTAAAGATACAGTTGTGTGCCCTATGCTCCATCTCAACTGAATTTGAGTCCGTTACTTACCTGACGCAGGAAATGCGGTAACAAGGATACATCGTAATCTACTAGAGTCAATAATTACAGAGTAAAACAGAATAAAATCAAATGTAACAATTTATTATCAGTCAGGTAAGTGTGTATTATGTCAATTACATAGCCAATTCAAAGATATCAAATCAATACAAGATACCAAAATCTCAAAGATGAATCTAAGAGTAAGATGCATACCCGACTTTAGAAAAATACATATAGTGTGTGTGAACACACTTCATACCACGGGCTCATTCCGGCTACAGAAGGCCCGATCCTTTTGCAACATTTATTTAAGTACTTCAGACCAAGACCAATGTCCCTCGAGATGGAGACAGGAACTAACAATGGGAATTTGCATTGATCAAACAGAGTTATCACCTTTTGGGAAAGAAGGTAATTTGCATGAAAGACACTGGGACCTGACCTGCCCTCTACAGTGTGCAAAATATCTCTAAACTCTTAGGATCTGTATTACCTTTTAGTTTACTTCTTATAAGAATGAGACCATTGTACCAGTCACCCTGAGACAATTCAAATGATACCAAACATTACTGTTAGTTAGTTCACTTGCGCTGGCATTTTCATGTAATCATTTTGAGCAGACTGAGTAGAAGGAAGGATGGGTGAAGGGATTTAGAAAGAAACCAATGGACAGAAGGGAAGAAAGTTTCCTGTACCTCCACTCTGTGGGGTGTCTCGAAGATGCCCGTGTATGTTTGTATTGTCTGTTTTCTCAGGAGATCAAAGTATCTGAGGTTTTTTCATCCTTACACTAGACTGTGGTTTTTGGGCTAACTGTGCCTTTAAGTACATTCACGTTCATTCTGGGAAACTTTTACTTTTACATTCCAAAATGTAATTGACTCCATTCCAGGAAATATTTAAGAAATAAATAACATCAAATGAAAATAGGTGCCAATACGCAAGCCAATCTTATGCAAGTATGACTCACACTTAGAGTCTGAGAAGTTTGAAGTTTTGTGTGTGCATTCAAGCCTCACTAACCTACTATGTGTTGGCTATAGATGACAACTAATCATTTCAGACTGAGCTCTGTCTCTTCTTTATGTCATCCCATCTATTCAAATATAACTTAATCTATCAGTTCTTTTTTTATTTCTGTATTACGCAAGTGAAAATGTATGCTTTACAAAGTAATATTTCATCAGGGTACCTATATTTAACTCAAGCACAGAATGTGTACTTCCTCCAGCACTAAGGATAGGTGGATGTTACTCGATGTAATAAAACACGTCAGATCACAGGAGTGAATGTGTATCGCCAGCTCATCAGCAAATGAAACAAAGGGACAGAGCCGTAGTGAATAAAAGAACAGATGCCCACTGACAGACACTACTGAGGGGAAAGAACACTGCGGATATTTGAAACTTCATCTGTATTCCACTTGCAATCTATATAGCAGAGTGATGCGTAATGTCTGAGACTCTATAAATTGTTAGAAATCAGAATCAGAATCCCTGTTTTTTGGATATATTGACTGAAAAACTAATCCTATATTATTTTAATTTCTCCATGACCTTTATCAACTCAACTGGTGGACTGATTCACTTAACCGTTTCTCTTCCGAGTACTTAATTGTTATCCAAACACAGTTAAAGCAACGTTCTGGGTTCAATAAACAATAATGTCACGCTCTATCAACAGCATAATACCAGTAGAAAAAAGAAGAAAGTAAAATGTTTTTTTTATTTTTTTATTTCATGTTGGCTTTGAGTCAACAACATGATGCATCTATTAATTAATTCAATTAATTAATTTGTTCTAAAATACATTAAAGATGCAATTAATACATATGAGTGAGTTGAATACATATCTTCTCTTATAGACACGATGCCTTCAGACCCTCATGACTGTGTGTCAAGGTCAATAAGTCTCTTGAAATATCAGATAAATTGACATGACAAGGCTATTTGTTAGTAAAATGTTGTGAGATGAGATCATCCATAATGATATAAAATCTCTGTTTCTCTAATTCATATTATTGGTAAAAAATCTAAATATAGAAATATAAAATATAATTAAATGTTTTAAAAGATGTGCACACTCATGTATTCAGTGTGTAAGGAAAATACAGTTCAATTTGTTTATGTTTTTTTGGGGAAAAGGTCTCTTATATGCAGACTGCATTTATTTGATCAAGTAATATTGTAAAATATTATTACAATTTAAAGTTTAAAAATTTTTTTCTATATGAATATGTTTTAAAATGTAATTGATTCCTGTGAAGCAAAGCTGAATTCTAAGCATTATGACTTCAGTCTTCAGTGTCACATGATCCTTCAGAAATCATTCTAAATGCTGATTTACTGCTTAAGAAACATTTCTTATTATTGTCAATGCTGACAACACTTGTCATGCTTAATATTTTTGTGGAAACTAACACATTTTTTTCAGAATTGTTTGATGAATCTTTGATAAACAGCATATATTTGAATTATAAACCTTAAAGTGTAAAGTGAATCACTGTAAATTTTGATCAGTTTAAAAAAAAAACATTTTTGTTTGCTGAATAAAATTATAAATTTGAATTAATTTATTTCAGTAACAACAGCAACAAAAATCTTAGTGACCCCAAACTTGGCACTAAATGTATTTTTTCTTCTTTCTTTCTTTAAAATATTATAAAAGGTTTTTTTTTTTTTTACCGTAACCATGGCAGCATAAATACAAAGAGTAAATGTCTAAGAACTTTATAGAATTTTCATTTTCTTTATCATAGACACTTTGACTTTTGCATTTAATCCACACAATTCCTTTAAGTTCCTCTAAACATTTGCAGCTTAATGGCATCCACTATGAATAGTCAATGGTATGACTCATACATATCTTACAGTAATTCTGAGGTATTCCAAGCTATTTTAGATCAAAGTCCAGTGTCCTATCCGACCGGAAGCTTACACACTGAATCTCCAGACATTTCCAGACATGTGTCATCTGAGTGTTCATTTAGGACTCATCTGAATTTTATTGCATCCCACTGAGAGATTACCCGAGATACAGTATATGATAAAACTGATCCCGTAGGTTTTATATTTATTTTGGCAGATGGCACGATTTGCACAACAGTACAAAGTGAAGCATAGTACAGTCCCAGAGGCTGACTCAAATATTCAGAGAGATGTTTCACACATTAGCGTTGTGAAAAAAAAGAGAAAACATTTACAGAGTTGGACTACGCATTATTATAGGGGTTAATATTATTTGTAAAGGCTACAATGAAAAAAAAAAAATGTTGGGATTTTATCCTTTTATTGCCTATATTCTATAAGTTGTATATCAGTGTTAAAGTTTTCTTCAGCATTGTTTAGTACAAGCCTTGGGTGAAATGGGTGACATAGACTTCAAAAAAGAAAAAGGGCAAATCATGGAAGACCATTTAGCAGAAGCATCTGTAACCTTAACAGCCCAATTGTTTGGTGTTTATAGTCTTTTCAATTAAAACTGCTTACACAAAGCATGGCAAGACTTAATCAGCAAAGACGAACAGTGGACAAAAACTGAAAGGCACCATCAAACACTAAGAAGGACTGTGTCCAAACAACACAGAACTCCTGCAGCAAAGTGACAGCAAACCTTAACCTGATTCCAAAAAAAAAAATAAAGACCACCGAGAACTTCACAAAGCTAACATCCATGAAAGAGCTGACTTTAATCACAGACACCATTGCTAAAATGTGAAAAAGATGGAGTCATGATCATAAAACCTGGACAGCTGGAGCACCAAGATGAACTTCAACATCTAACAGCTCAATCACCTGATTTTATTATCAAATATTATTCCGTTTTGGAGAGAAGAGAAGCAGATTTCCTCCTTCAACAACTGCAAGATGTTTTGATATATAGATAACATTCCACTGGAGACTATTCTAAGTTCTATTCAAAGTTTAAAGAAGGTAGAAAGCTGTATTATAACAAATGGTGGTAAAAACACCCTAATAAAGAAAAAGTTTAAAAAGTCCAAGTCCTGTATCTTACACCTCTTTCAAAGGGTGAGTCACAAAACTCTTATTGATTTAAAGCCTTTTATATGCAGTGGACTGATAACAGCTTTCTTTGTACAAAAGCAACGGAGACATAATTTAATGGCATTAAATTACTGTTCTGGTGGGTGCTGAATAAAAAACACTTGGATAATTATGTTGTTCTGCAAAAGCCAGCAAAATTTTACCATGTGAACTTTACACTCTACATTTTTATTTATTTATTCATCATTATACCTTCTCTCTGACTCTTAATTTTCAATGGCCATTTTCTTTAGCTGCTGTGCCTTTAAGGCTCCAATTAATTCAATAGTCCATTCCATTTAATATATGTGGCTCTGCTTATTACAGGCCATTACTGCAGTCCATTTGGAAAGAACAACCTGAAAATTCCTGGAACCAAAGCTCAAATTGCACACCATCTATCGAAATAGCACACATGAAATGGTGCACTCTAGAAAAACACTGAATGACGTCAGGCAAACACAAGACCGTTCATACAGGCCATATTGAGACATACAGAGGAATAATTGTGAGCCCCTCCTCTACATTTTTTACAGATGACCCCTTCTTGCATTTTGTCTAGCAAATGGCTGTTGTCTTCCTGCCC
Source organism: Schizothorax lantsangensis (assembly GCA_027422415.1). NCBI lineage: Eukaryota > Metazoa > Chordata > Actinopteri > Cypriniformes > Cyprinidae > Schizothorax > Schizothorax lantsangensis. Next base: position 26,964,447 of record CM049847.1, on the reverse strand, counting down.
AGGAGAGTCTTAAAATTAACCTCTATTCCTCTTCTCAGCCATAATATAATTTTAGTTTGATTGAGGAAGGAACCAATAAGTGCATAAAATCCTTTCTGATGAGATCTGTAATACTGTTGATCCTCACTGTCTATTGTGTTAGATTACACCTCTGATTGCTTTGGTATAAAAAGCCAATGCAAAATGACAAAAAAAGAAGGAAAATACAGGAATCCCATTAGTAGCTGTGTTCATCAATGTATTCCCATCAGTGTTGTCTTGGTGCATCACCTTAATAAAAAAATTATATATATAAAATATTTATTTATTTAAATTCAAAATATACCAAAGAGGGGCAACAAATATATTTGCTAAAATATGTTTTAAAATATATGTATGTAAATATATTTTCAGCCAAAATATTTTTTTGCCATTTTTGTATATTTTTGAAAATATATTTTAAAAAAATATTATTATATTTAAAAATGTTTTGCCCTTCATATATTGTGAACATATAACACATTTGAATAAAAATCAGCAAGGACCATTCTTTTCAATGTACAAACATACATAAATATACTACAGTACATATAAATATTACTATATATAAACATAAATATTTAAATCTAGTTTTGAACTAAGATATTCCATCCACATTTTCATTTAACCTAAATGTAGACTACTGTAAGATTGGAAATGTATTTTCTTGCTCCTGAAATACATTTTGAAATATATTTTGGTACGTGAAGTTTGAAACTAAATATATTTTCAATTAAAAAAAAAAATACAAATATTTGATTTACCTTCAGTGTTTACAACATATGTTTAGCATTTATTTACAATATATTTTGGCTGGAAAAATATAAACACATTGCTGTATGGGGTTACAGGCACAGTAATGAATGGCAGGAAAACATCCTGTTGTAAATTCATGATATGTGTCTTCTGTTTATAAGCAGCCCCGCTGTGCCTCATCTGTACCCCGCTGAAGGCAACCCTGCATGACTGCTCAAAGGGGAATCTGGCTCGAAACATCTCATTTTCGGTGGTCACAATAAGAACGGTAGCACACACCAGGCTGTTTTTCTGTGATAGAGGCTGTTCAGAAGGGGGTTATTGAGCCGGTTATTGTAAGACCACTGCGTGGGCACCAGGCAGAAGCTCCTGCCATCCATAAAAAGCGATTGGCTCATATAATCAATTCTACTCAACATTCATGAAATCTAGAAGCGTGTGCCGGTGATAGATGTCATTCTGGCTTTCTTTTTCTTTTTTCTAGAACTGATGGAAGAAGAAAAGACATGAGGAATGACTGGTATTTTCATGCCCTTTATACAGAACACACACAACCAGGAATTTACAGATTGATTTTTCTCTATGCCATTGTCTCCATTATCTCTACTCTGAGCTTTTTCTAACACTCTTTTTCAACTGCACAAAGAGTATTGTTTTTTTTTTCTTCCCTTCCATTTTTACTGGTTCTTAATGTTTTTTTTCTTCCCTTCCCATTTTTCACTGGTTCTTAAGAGTTTTACCTGCCATTATGTTTGGTAGTAACATTTGTTTGCTATCTATCTATCTATCTATCTATCTATCTATCTATCTATCTATCTATCTATATCTCTGTCTATCTGTCTGTCTATGTATCTATCCACTTGTGCTCAGACATAACTCAATAATTTATAATAATAACTAAAAAATATGAATATAAATATAGATTATTACTACACACTGAAAAACTAATAAATACTAATAAAAACTATTTTAAGCTTTCACAGCTGTGCTGTTTGTCTTTTATTTATGATATTTACATCTCCATATTTCACCTGCTATGAGTCCATAAAAATTGCACAGGCTCTGATGATGATAATTTGATAATAAATGTGCTTCTATATATATATACAGTGGGTACTATTCAGACCCCCTTAAATTTTTCACTCTTTGTTATATTGCAGACATTTGCTAAAATCATTTAAGTTAATTTTTTTTCCTCATTAATGTACACACAGCACCCCATATTGACAGAAAAACACAGAATTGTTGACATTTTTGCTATTAAAAAAGAAAAACTGAAATATCACATGGTCCTAAGTATTCAGACCCTTTGCTCAGTATTTAGTAGAAGCACCCTTTTGATTTAATACAGCCATGATCTGCAACAAGTTTTTCACACCTGGATTTATCCTCTGCCATTCCTCTTGCAGATCCTCTCCAGTTCTGTCAGGTTGGATGGTAAACGTTGGTCATTTTTAGGTCTCTCCAGAGATGCTCAATTGGGTTTAAGTCAGGGCTCTGGCTGGGCCATTCAAGAACAGTCACAGAGTTGTTGTGAAGCCACTCCTCGTTATTTTAGCTGTGTGCTCATTGTCTTGTTGTAAACCTTCGGCCCAGTCTGAGGTCCTGAGCACTCTGGAGAAGGTTTTCGTCCAGGATATCCCTGTACTTGCATTCATCTTTCCCTCGATTGCAACCACAGCTGAAAAACACCCCCACAGCATGATGCTGCCACCACCATGCTTCACTGTTGGGACTGTATTGGACAGGTGATGAGCATCCACACATACCGCTTAGAATTAAGGCCAAAAAGTTCTATCTTGGTCTCATCAGACCAGAGAATCCTTCAGGTGTTTTTTAGCAAACTCCATGCGGGCTTTCATGCACTGAGGAGAGGCTTCCGTCGGGCCACTCTGCCATAAAGCCCCGACTGGTGGAGGGCTGCAGTGATGGTTGACTTTCTACAACTTTCTCCCATCTCCCGAATGCAAGCTCAGCCACAGTGATCTTTGGGTTCTTCTTTACCTCTCTCACCAAGGCTCTTCTCCCCCGATAGCTCAGTTTGGCCGGACGGCCAGCTCTAGGAAGGGTTCTGGTCGTCCCAAACGTCTTCCATTTAAGGATTAAGGAGGCCACTGTGCTCTTAGGAACCTTAAGTGCAGCAGAATTTTTTTTGTAACCTTGGACAGATCTGTGCCTTGCCACAATTCTGTCTCTGAGCTCTTCAGGCAGTTCCTTTGACCTCATGATTCTCATTTGCTCTTGGTGTGTGGCTTTCCTAATCAAGTCCAATCAGTATAATCAAACACAGCTGGACTCAAATGAAGGTGTAGAACCATCTCAAGGATGATCAGAAGAAATGGACAGCACCTGAGTTAAATATATGAGTGTCACAGCAAAGGGTCTGAATACTTAGGACCATGTGATATTTCAGTTTTTCTTTTTTAATAAATCTGCAAAAATGTCAACAATTCTGTGTTTTTCTGTCAATATGGGGTGCTGTGTGTACATTAATGAGGAAAAAAAATGAACTTAAATGATTTTAGCAAATGGCTGCAATATAACAAAGAGTGAAAAATTTAAGGGGGTCTGAATATACCCACTGTATATATATATATATATATATATAATCTATAGGCCTATATGTATTTCCTTCATTTTAAGTAGGTTTATGAACCAACTTTTTGTGCAAGTTTGAGTTTAGAGACCTCCTAAATCACATCTGAGCTATTTTGTAGGTTAGAATTTAAGGGAGTGGTGCAATAATTCCTCCAGACACATCGCTGCACCCAAAAAATGTCTTGAAACCACTGATACCTTTCTCTGTTTGTGTTTGCATGCAAGCATTAGTATCTATCTAAACGATTTACCATCAGAATCAATATTACTTAACTTTTATTCATACTTAAAAACTGCTGAGACAGCTTCCTCATATTTGTCACCATTTTTCTTCAAAATAAATCTGAAAGAGAACCAACTCTTCTGTTTCCATTGCGCAAGGCATTGTAAGCAGTATTATTAGCCTAAAAAGCATTCATGTAAGCAGAAATGTTGTGCTTTTTCAAACTGACATGTGTGGCACAAATTTTTAAGTCATGAATTTTTAACCTTGAAAAAAGAAAAATATGTATGCTTAAATTTTAAGAAAAGAATGAATACTATAGTAAAGAATGTGTTTATAGAATGCTGATGTATTAAATCACCCATTCACTAGCATAACTATTGCCAGTATTTAAGTTCTAAAAACTAAATTGAAAAAACTGCATTATGTGCAATTGACGTTTTCATACAATTTTTTTTCAAGTTGAGTGTTGACCATCTATTTAAAAATAAATAGTAATTAAATTTAATTACTTTGCCACGTTCTTCATTAATAAAAATTAAAACCATCTGTGCACAATTTTCCTCACCACAAACTGTCAAACACATCTTACCAGCAAACATACACTCGTTCACATCCTTCTCTTCACTCTCTGAGGCAGAAGTCTCTAAACACATCCTTTCCAGTCATCCTACTACTTGTCCGCTTGATCCTATTCCATCACATCTCCTTCAAGCCATTGATAGTCATTGCTCTATACTTTTTCCATAAAAAACAAACAAACAAACAAAAAAAACTTGCTATGTACTGCGTTAAGCTATGAGACTTGTTATAGCACTTGCATGTTGTTGCTCTTTTGTTGATTTTGATTGCTTCTATTGTCCTCATTTGTAAGTCACTTTGGATAAAAGTGTCTGCTAAATGACTAAATGTAAATGTAAATTTAAGTTTGGGTTAAGTTGTTAGGCCTAATTGTAACCTTATAATGTAAAATGGCTCTCTATAGTTCTAAACTGAGGTAGATTTTTATAACTAAGAAAATTTAAACTATAACTTCAATGTATTTAAAGAAAGAGCATCGTGTTCAGTAAACCACTGTTTATTAAAAAAAAATCATATCATATTTGTGTGTAGCCTACCTAATAGCAGGGACGGATTAATGCACGGGCCTACAGGGCACTGGAACCAGAGGGGGGCCCAGACTAAAACCGTGCCCCCTCAGATTTTTGAGGCAAGTGAATTTTGAATGCAGCTTCCAAAAGACAGAATATAAACGAATAATATTTTTTATATTTGATAAACTATCACACGGGTGTGATTAGATGTTCAGTGGCTGCACATCATCAGCTGCTAAATTCAAATCTGCGTTCACTCAAGAGACAGCCACGTTTTTAGGTACAGCAATGTTCATTATAACCAATCACACATGATTCTGTTGAGCTTATGAATACAATGGCCAATAAGAGGCATTCAGATGAGTCATCGCTGAAACAGCTGTTTTATTCAGTGTGAGCGCTCCCTGAATGAATTCTGCTCTCTGCCGATTTCTCTAATCAGAAACAACAAAGTAGGACCTACAGATGTGCGTACGATGTAACTGTATTCATTTCACAATGTAAGCAACTTCAGTGATTAATGGGAGTTTTTGAGAGTGCTTGAATTCTGGCTTGATTAAAGTCAATGATAATGTTGATAATGTAAATGCTATTTTTTGGGGGGTAGTAACTGAGGGGGGCCTTTATTCAGTCTGTGCACCGCTGCGTCATAATCCGTCCCTGCCTAATAGATAGATAGATAGAGATGTGCTTGCTTGCATGCACTTTCTTGTAAAGCACCACATTAGCCATGACCGCCTCCACTGGCACTTTAAAAAAACAAACCAACAAAAACATAACACTTCATATTAAAAAGTAGCCTACGTCATCCGGACATTTTGTATTAAGATAATTTTCAGCGTCTTTTCATTAATTTAGCATCCAGCATCTAATTTAGCAATTTATCTGAGACGCACGCACCCTATATAAATTCAAATAGATGTGAATAACAAGTTGATGAACTGCAACTCATTAGGTTGATCAGGTGCTGTTGCGCTCTCGTAGCATCTGATTGGTGAAACTTGCATCGGTCGCGCTGGCGTGCACGAGGAGCCTGTGTCTGGAGCCGATGGGCGAGTTATTGCGCTGTTTCAAAGTTAAGGTGACCATCAGACCTCACAGGATTTATCGACATCGACGGACACATGTTCGGGTTTAATTCTGAACCATATGAGAGCCGTCTTGACTGACTCTGGCGCACAGTTGTTGAGTCACACGCAGATCGCTTCTGATGAACTGTGACTGCATGTAATGTGCGGGAAATGTGGTCGTGGACGGTCTGAAGTGACTCATACTAATTCACTGTGGAGCTGGACTGCACACCCGGACATGATGAGGAGGATGATCGTTGTGCCGCGGACGCATTTCGGAGAGGAAACGCAACTTGTGTTTTCATCCTGCGCCATGTAACTTTGGCACCGACATGTAAGCCAGAATAAAGCGACAGTTTGGACTCGTTTGACTTTTCGTTAAAAAAAACAAACATCTGGGGAATCTTTTATCCTGTTCAACATAAGCACTTGCACTCGTAGCAAGGATGCCTGGTGTCCTCCTGGGTCTCTACATTGGGATGGAGGTGCTCATCGCCCTTTCCTCTGTCATTGGGAATGTGATGGTGGTCTGGGCTGTGAGAATCAACCGATCTCTACGAGACACGACCATTTATTTCATCGTTAGTCTGGCTCTGGCGGACATTGCTGTCGGGGCACTAGTCATTCCTCTGGCCATAACCATAAGTATCGGACTGGAGACACATTTTTACAGCTGTTTGCTCGTTGCATGTACTGTACTGGTCCTAACGCAAAGTTCAATACTCGCCCTCCTGGCTATTGCTATTGACCGCTATCTGAGGGTCAAGATACCAATGAGGTAATAAGATGTGGGTTGCTTGTTCATTTCACTGGAATTTTCATTTCGTATTTCCAGTTCTGTTTTCTTTTTCTGAATGCATGATGGTTTCGTGTCATCAATGTGGAGGATGTATTGAAGTTGAGGTGACTGAATGATGCTTACCACAAGTCAGTCTTTAAGGGATAGGCTATTTGACCCAAAATGAAATTAAAATGGTAATTTACTCCCCCTTTTGCGATTCCAAACACGTATGACTTCTTTTTTAATTCCGTGGAACACAAAAGAGAACTTTTAAAGAATATTGATGCAATTAAAATTTTATGTCATGTCAAGTCTAAAAAGAAATCCAAATCGCAACAAAAGTGTCACAAAATGTATTTATGCACCATATTTTAATCCTCTTAAGTCATACAATAACTTTGTCTGAGAAACAGACCGAGATTTTTGTCTTAGCTATCGTAATCTTGAAAATCTTTCACTCTGTAACGGCTGTGACCGGATCATTGAGTCGAGGACTGGAACTGTTCGAATCGTGAACGAATCATTCAGGCCAGATTTATGAATTGGATCAACCGAATCGTTAGAAAGATCCGACTTACATAATGACTGAAATCGGAAATGCATACTACTCTTACTTTTATTTTAGCTTTATATGGTAAAAGAGTAAAAATGTAGCATACATTTCCGAATTAAGTAAATGTTTTGTTCATAAATTACAAAATGTTTTGAACTCTCATGGACATGCCAATGAGATGTAGATAGTGGTGAAAGGACTGTAGCCTAAATTAAAAATAAAATAGCTATGACTTCAAGAAACCTTAAAATATAGAACACATTAACCACATTTAATATGCTTTTTTCTTTCAACGCTGACATCTTCAGTTACAATTCATTGCCATTATATTCAAGTGTTTCATTTCATGAAAGAAAGTCATGCTGGTTGAAACAACATGAGGGTGAGTTCATTTTTGGATGAACTATCCGTTTATAGCAGATTTAGGCCTACTCAAAACAGAAAACAATCATGCATATTCTTTAATTAGCATGGATTCATACTTGTCACATGAAAAACTTAATTTAGAGACTGAGAAACGATGTGACGATGAGAAATAACTAAGGTAGCATCTTTGCTTTCAGACCATGCAGTGATGTTTGACCTGGGTGGGTGTGCTGTGGGCAGTGTTTCTCAATTTATTGCTGTGTTCTGGAATCCACTTTCAAAGTCGCCTTCAAACCATGACTCTCTCACACTTTTTAATTTCCTGTCCTGTCCATGGTCTCCCTTTGAATGTGAAGTTGGAGTTAGAGAGTTTGTACGTTATATGAGTCAAAACAATTAGGCAGACCGTTTTGCAGCATTAGCTACTTCTAATTTGTGTATTAGAACAGCTAGAATGACATGCTTTTACTTAATTTTAATTATTAAATAGGATTATAACATACAAGTCTGAGGTAATTACACTGGACAAGTGCATAGTTTGTCAAACAAGCAACTAGTGCCAATTTGCCAGCTGAGTGGATGGCATGCTTCACTAGCTTCATTTGTGTTGTCTGAAAAGACCTTGTACTCTTCACAGAGAAGGGATTGTGACTAAATGAAAATGTAATCCTTCTCACCAGAGTTTGTAGTGGCTCAGTTCAGCACTTTTTACTTTTGATTTCCATATTTATAACAGGGATTTAAATTATTTCTTCCAGATAAATCGCACTTCCAAAACAGATTTTGAAGAAATTTCACTAATGTTTGTACTTCCTCAGAAATAGGCCTAATCATTTTCATGGTTCAGCATCCTTTAAAAAGCTTCCTCTTTACTCTCAGTGTGTTAAAATCCCATTCATTTTCTCCATAAGGGAGTTGATTTTGAACAATAACTTATAATCCTTTAAAGACAGACCTACTGTGAACTACAAGGTTGTTGGTTTTGTTAAAGCCATCAGCCTGCACAAATTTGGCTTTTTTTTCTTTAAAAAAAAAAAACACGTTCACCAGGAGAATTCCTGGCGAAAAACGACATTACCAGGCACGTGCAGAAGGGGGGGCTTTGGGGGCTTGCCAAAGCTCATTGGGGGCTCATTTTGAAAAAGCCCCTGCCCTTTTTCAAAATGATTCAAAAGTGCCCCTCTCAGACAAATAGCAATGATATTGTAGTCAATAAAACAAAATGCATTTTGAATTATAATTAACAATGTGCACAAAACGGTAATCTCTCAAAAGTCGGAAAGTTCATGTTTATTTTTACATATCTGTCAATCTGAGGTTTTGCTACGGGTTGCGTGTATGGCAAGCCGTTTTAGCCTAAAATATACTAAGTGTTACTCGTCGTAAATGCATTTTTACTAGTAACAATTCAATTAGAGAGCTCTACAATTAAATTATTACTAGTAACAATGCCAATTAGAGATTTCTCTAATCATATTCTTACTAGTAACAATTATAATTAGAGAACTCTCTAATTCAATTATTACTAGTAACAATTCCAGTTAGAGAGCTCTACAAATGAATTTTTACTAGTCATATGTCTCCATTGACTTCCATTCATTTTTCATTACAGAGCTCTACAACTGAATTTTTACTAGTAACAATTCCAATTAGAGAGCTCTCTAAATACATTTTTACTAGTAACAATTCTAATTAAAGAGCTCTCTAATTCAATTTTTACTAGTAAGAATTCCAATTAGGGAGCTCTACAATTGAATTCTTACTAGTAACAATTCCAATTAGAGAGCTCTCTAAATACATTTTTACTAGTAACAATTCTAATTAAAGAGCTCTCTAATTCAATTTTTACTAGTAACAATTCCGATTATAGAGCTCTATAATTAAATTTTTACTAGTAAAAAACACATTAGAGATATGTTTAATTGCAGAGCTCTGTAATAGAATTAAAGAGCTCTCTAATTCAGTTTTTACTAGTAAGAATTCCATTTAGAGAGCTCTCTAATTCAGTTGTTTCCAGTAAGAACTGAATTAGAGAGCTCTTTAATTCTATTACAGAGCTCTGCAATTAAACATATCTCTAATGTGTTTTTTACTAGTAAAAATTTAATTATAGAGCTCTATAATCGGAATTGATACTAGTAAAAATGCAATTACGACGAGTAACACTTAGTATATTTTAGGCTAAAACGGCTTGCCATATGCGTGTGTTTTTCTTGACCGACTGATATTCCACAGTCTGTTCAGAAACCGAGGCTCTCGAGTCATAGCCTATGGTTCTTTCAGTGAGTGGGTCGACGGAAGGAAAAAATAAACCAAACAATATTTTAAACTTTTTTTTTTCATCAATAATCAAGTTAGTGTGTCGATTTAATTAAAAATCCATATATTATATATTTTAGATTTAGAATATTAGACAATTCATCAATGCCCGTTTGTCACCAACCAATCATGATCTGGCACATTTCATTGGACAATCATGTGAAGTGGAGCGGTTATTTTCCATTCTTATTCATAAATCGGTTGAAAATTACATGGACAGACAAGCTTATTTGTGGAGCGATCTGGATCTGCGGTTTGTCTAATTTTATAAATCAAATTACATAGCTGAGAAAATGGATGCTAAATGAAATGAAAAAGCACTGCACAAAACCGCGCAGTGCCAAAAGTCGCAATAATGGTAATTAGTATTCAATTAACTTACATTTATGTGCAATTAGACAAATTACACCGTTTACTATTTGATGAAACTATCATAGTTAATGAAGCCCAAGTGCCACCTACAGGCCTATTATGTGAAGTGTAAGCTGGCGAAATGGTGACATGAAAGGATTTTATTTTTGATAATTATGCAGCATTATGAAAGTGTCTTATGCTCATCAAACCTGCATTTATTTGCTCAAAAATATAGAAAAAAACTGTAATATTGTGAAATATTATTACAATTTAAAAGAATGTTTATCTATTTTAATATACTTTAAAATATAATTTATTTCTGTGATCAAAGCTAAATTTACTCCAGTCTTCAATGCATGATCCCTCAGAAATCATTCTAATATGCTGATTTATTATCAATATTGGAAACAGTTGTGCCGCTTATTTGTTTATATATTTATTTATTTATTTGGAACCCATGATACATTTTTGGGGTTCATTGAAAACTAAAAACAACAGCATTTATTCAAAATGTTTTCAAAGAATATCAATCTTTACGATCACTGTTTCTATCAATTTAGCACATCTTTGCTGAATGAAAACTAACTTTTTTCAAAAAAATAAATAAATACTGACCTCAAGCTTTTCAACATATATTGTTACAAAAATTATATTTTAAATATATGCTGTGCTTTTTTTTTACTTTTTATTAATCAAAGAATCCTGAAAAAAGTATCACAGGTTTCCAATATTGATGATAAATCAGAATTGCATAAAATGTATTTTAAAGTTGGCTATATTAAAATTTGATCAAATAAATGCAGGCTTGATGACCATAAATTACTTCTTGCAAAAATATAAAATAGTAATGTATCCAAACTTTTGGCACACACACATACATATACACGCTTTTTTTTTACATTGCCCCTAATTTACATTTGAGCCCCTGCCCCTGAGGAACTCTCTGCACGTCCCTGGACATTACCCATGGTCCTTCAAAAAAAATCTCCACCAATCAGATAATCTAAACAAGCAAATTGCGCAAAAAGAGCAATCTCACTCTATATGAAGTAGTGCGAATTACATAATTGTGTCAGTTTATGAAAACTATTCTCTCAAATTACTTAAATATTTGCACGCATAATATTATGCGATAAAGCCGTTTAGTACACAGTCTTGTACCTTTGTCTTTTTGTCCAGTTTTCAATACTTTTTTGCTTAAATTAAAATTTGTAATGTCATTCACCTCGTAGCTGGTTGGTTTAGTTCACTGCTCATAACTCTTTGGCCTTTTTTAAAATCCCTATAGGAAAAAGTAGACAAGCACTGTTGCCGTTGTCTCTGAGTTGTTTAAAAAAAAATGTTTTTTTTTCCACAGTTATAAAAGAGTGGTGACTCCAAAGCGTGCTGGCACCGCAGTGATAGTATGCTGGATGGTGGCCATCGTAGTCGGCCTGACGCCCATGTTGGGCTGGAACAATCTGGAGAAGCTACGCCAGACCAACAGGACCTTGGGTGCTGACCACCTCGTAACCTGTGAGTTTGAGAACGTCATCAGTATGGAGTACATGGTCTACTTCAACTTCTTCGGATGGGTGCTGCCACCGCTCGTCCTCATGTTGCTCATCTACGCTGAGATCTTCTACATGATCCATAAGCAGCTCAACAAGAAGGTCACCGCCAACCAGACCGACCCCACTCGATATTACGGGAAAGAACTCAAGCTGGCGAAATCTCTCGCGCTGGTGCTCTTCTTGTTTGCAGTCAGCTGGTTGCCGTTGCATATCCTGAATTGCATCACTCTCTTCTGCCCTAGTTGTGACAATTCAATGTGCCTTCTTTACGTGGCTATCTTGCTCAGTCATGGCAACTCTGCCGTCAATCCCATCGTTTATGCATTCCGCATTAAGAAATTTCGGAATGCTTTCGTTAAGATCTGGAAACAGTATGTGTGTTGCACGGAGGATCCACGTCTGGGCGATCGGCCCAGCTTTCGCATAGATAGCAAAGAGAGAAGACTGCGGGACAATGACATCTGACACTACGCTAACCAGGTCTCCTCCATGAGAAGCACTTTTTAAAGTATGACAGTATAGATGAGTTTACAGGGAAAATGCAGTCTGGGATGTATGCTGTCAGTCGTGAGAATACGTTTGCCACAGAAATGGAGACGATCGAACATTACTGGCAATGTTTCCTTGAAAACCCAGTCAATGGTGCATAGAATGAATTGCATCGTTAGTAAGGGACCATTGAATAAATGAAAATGGCCTGTTTTAGAGGAATAGCCACATAGTACAACTGGCATTCACATCTGTGGGAAAATCTTTATTAGATTATGATTTCCTTTTGTGCTGTGGTTCATTCGAATGTGGCCATCACATAAAGGGCTTCGTATAATGAATGCAAAACTACAGACTTGTAAATGTCAGCGCTTATGAGTACACTAAACTACACTCGTCTTTAGTCTGGAGCCTAAACGCATCTGAGGACTTTGAGAAAGGACTTTGAAAATGTGATCTGAGGTCATTTTTATATGCCAGCGAATTCATGTATGGCATATGGAGTTATTTGTCATTCGCTGCTTTTTAAGACAAGCGTAAATAAGAGGCTGCTAGGCCCGCGTTGTCTTAAAGGAACACTCCACTTTTTTGAAAATAGGCTCATTTTCCAAGTCCCCTAGAGTTAAACAGTTGAATTTTAGCATTTTTGAATCCATTCAGCCGATCTCCGGGTCTGGCGGTAGCACTTTTAGCTTAGCTTAGCATAGATCATTGAATCGGATTAGACCATTAGCATCTCACTCAAAAATGACCAAAGAGTTTCGATAATTTTCCTATTTAAAGCTTGACTCTTCTGTAGTTACATCGTGTACTAAGACCGACGGAAAATGAAAAGTTGCGATTTTCTAGTCCGATATGGCTAGGAACTACTCTCATTCCGGCGTAATAATCAAGGAACTTTGCTGCCGTACCATGGGTGCAGCAGGCGCAATGATATTACGCAGCGCCTGAAAGTAGTCCCCAGCTAGGTAACTAGTTATGATATAGCTGGGGACTACTTTCAGGTGCTGGTCATTTTTGAGCGAGATGCTAATGGTCTAATCCGATTCAATGATCTATGCTAAGCTAAGCTAAAAGTGCTACCGCCAGACCCGGAGATCGGCTGAATGGATTCAAAAACAGTAAAACTCAACTGTTGAACTCTAGGGGAGTTGTAAAATGAGCCTATTTTCAAAAAAAGTGGAGTGTTCCTTAAAGGAATAGTTTCTAAAAACAGAAAATTCTGTCATCATTTATACACCCTCGTGTCATGTCGTATGAGAAGATATTTTTAAAAATGTCCATATGAAAGCCAATAGAGTTCAGAGTTGTTTTGGGCCCTATTGGACTTCATTCAAAACATTCATAAAAATATGTGTTTAGCCGAAGAAAATCATACAGGTTTGAATAAAAGATGACAGAACTTTAATTTTTGGGTGAACTATCCCTTTAAGCAGAACTTTGTGTGATCCTATTAGTCCAATATCAGTCCAATATTGCTTTTGCCATGTCAGAAAACATTTTTATTAAACTTTTTGTAGATGTTTCAGTCTAAATGAAATGGTTTTCCTTATTAATACCCATCTCTACTATATGTTTAGCAGAATAACCACTGGAAATTGACTATGCATTTTCATATTTGCTTTGGTGAGAATATCCTGTTTGCGTGGGTAATAAGAAATGCAGCCTTCGATTTTACTGCATGATGTTGAAATGAAACGAAACTGTAGGTGGTTAACATTTATTATTTAGATTGCTCAAAACTGGGGGCCTGAGAAAAGATAGACAGGAAGGAACCAAGACTAAATCTAGATTGAATGATACTGCCTGAGGTCTAATGTGTGTGTGTTTTTAATTGAGATGCATTGTTAAAATAAATGATGCATAACCTGTGAGGACGCAGTTGGATCGCTTAAATGTTCAGGGCTGCGTTTCCCAAAAGCATCGTAAGCTTAAGTACATCATAGACCCATTGAAACCAATGGAGCTACAATCAGCTTAGGACATTCAGAGCTTTCACTGAAATTGCTCATTTCTCCAAGTGTATTAGAAGAACAGAAGAATCGCTGAAATTTTGGTGTCCTCTGAATGGACCCTGATTTTGACTCTACGTCCTTGAAATAGGTGGCAGTGAGTGAAGTGTCCTTTGAACTAGCTCTGATAAATGGTTTGACCTTTTCAGGCCAGTCAACTGGCACAATTCTTGTGTGGTGTTTCCTGTGAAACAACTATTCTCAAACCTCCTGGGTGAGGAAAGATCAAAGCTGATGCTGTGACTTGTGTTTCTGCTTCATCAATGGTATACAGCCGACCTCCGTTTCTCCTTTACTGGGTGCCAGCTGGAGAATTTAACTAGTTTTAAGTTCAAGGGCATAAACACAAGCTGCAATTACCTACATCGATCAGCTGAGTGTCTTAATCTAATACCTTTTAAAAAACTGCAGCTTTAACCTGTCAGTGAAAGCATGCTGTGAGGAATGATCAAAGTGTTAGAGTTATCAGATAAGGATATTATCACAGTTCATTGTGGCCATTTCCTCATTTGTGTGATTTTGTTTACTGACAACAAAGCCTACAGAAGCAATGGTTTTATTTGGCCTAAATGATACAAATGCTATACTTTTTGAATCACTCTCTGTAGTGTGAACAGTAGATGGAAACTCGGTACTGTGGTGCCCCCCTGTGATGGTTTGAAAAAGCACTAAAGGGCTCATTACTAAAAGTAATTTATTTAAGTATAAAATAAGCATGCTTTTGTTTAATTCATTTTAAAGTGGCCTAGTTATTATTAGTGAGTAATTATGTTATTTCCTTATTGTTACTAGTTTGCAATAAAACCATAAACCACAAAAATATGTCTCATGTCCATTTCATGTTTATTTGATCTCTAGTGATGGATGTTTACTACAGCATGCATGTCCCTATTAGACCAACACATTTGTTCAAAGTGCTTCATTTTAAAGGATTTAATATAACATAGTTTTACTCCACATCAGTGATGTAAAGAAATTTGACTACATAAGACACACAAGTCTATTATTTAAAAAAGCACTATAGGTTGAGAGTTCCTGCATCAGTTGAAATACTCAAACACAAATATCTGTATTAGAATAAAAATGTAAACATTAAAAAACTTTGCAGGTTGTGATTGTCTGAAAAGAGCACCTTGGCAACTGATTGACATTTATAGTTCACCCTGCATTACAAATCAAAACTTCAGAGGAATGATTGAGGGTCTCTCAGAGAAAGACACAATGAGCTCCAATCTCAACACATGCTGTTCTTGGAGACAGAGACCTGGAAAAGAAAAAAAGAAAAAACTTTAAGACCGTTTGCGTGTTTAACAATAGCAAAGTAAATCTTCAACATCTTTATATTAGAAATATGAACTAAGATATATATATATTTTTTGTTTTTTATTGGCATTTTTGCCTTTATTATGACAGGACAGTCATATGTCAGCACGCTGCCCACAAGGCTATCTGTGCCGACGATTATATATTGTTGATAGTGGGAGGGGGGGGGGGGATAATAAATTGCGTTAGGAAATTAAGCATCCCAAAATGAAATTAAAAACCAAAAGACTGCAATACTTATTTGTTGAGGTCAAGTACAATAGTGTGTGGGGTGGGGTTTGTGGCCAAAAACATATAGCTTTATGTGTTAAAAATGAGGGAATACAAATGTAAGAATCTGTTATGACATATGAAAAACTGAGGTGAACTGCATAGACCTCAGTCAGAGTAATGCCATATTTGTATTTTTTGACAGGAATGAAAACAAGACTGAGTGTGAGGGACTGAAAATTATGTGATTATAGGCCCTTTATATGGTGTGTGTGCCATTGTAAAGCTTTTAAGTCTATCCATCACAGCTGTGTTAAATTCAATATGGCGTCTAACCTGACTATTGGGCATTTGAGGTGAACTTGATTGCGTCAGTTTACTGACTAGATTCAGTTGTTTTATGTGAATGGGTTCACTTAACTATTTCAAACAATGTGTGAATGTTGACATGACTCTAGTTCTCGTAACCAAGTGCTGCTTAAACCATTTAGGGGTAATGTTACTGTCCAATCCTGGTCCTGGAGGGCTATTTTCCTGCCGAGTTGAACTCCATCCAGCCCCAACACTCTTGCCTCGAAGTTTCTAGTGATACTGAAGACTTTGATTAGCTGATTTAGGTGTGTTTAACTGGGGCTAGATCTAAACTCTGGTGGAAGGTGGACACCTCTGCTTCAGATGCTTTGGTTTAGAGGTAATTTCATTTAAACTACAATTAAAACTGCAATGAAATTTTTTTATTGATGACCTTTTTTCCATGACAAAAACGAGATATCATTACGCACTAACTGTGACTGTATCACCTTGCAATATCGTTGACAAATGACAAGACCAAGATGTAGTTTAAAAAAATAAAAACTCTATATCCAAAATTTCTCTGTATTTTCTTTCGGTGAGTCCTTTTTGTTGTTGTTGTTTTAATAAAAAGATGAATATAATTTTGAGCTAGTGGAATTGATATTAGGAATGCCACTGTTTTAGCTTTTCAGAGAAGAGTTTTACCAGTTTTCATAAAGTAGAGACTGTGTTTGTTTATGATATGAGTTATGATAAGATGTCAAAGGGGTCACATTTACTTTTGGACTCCACATTTAAATGGAATCCAGAAAAAATAAAAAATGGAAAACACAGACTTTGGTAAAAAATAAATCTGAATTTGAGGGAAAATTAATACAAATAAAAATAAAAATAAATATTTTTTGTTAAACTTTAAAAAAAATGCTGCTAAATTGTGTAAGTTGATTAGATATGCTCTTTGATCAATAAAATTATATTTAACCAAAAAAAAAATCCACAGAACTTGGGAAAAAATAAAACAGATTTCATAGGGCCCTTCATTCATTTTAATAGGAATCTGTGCAACTAGGAGTTCCACACGAGAGCAAAAAAAGTTCCCCATGCAGATTTCGCTCATGTTCAAGTTGGTCATGTGAATTTGCCATGCTGACCAACAGGAAGCTGCTTGTTTTGAAAGTCACCAATCCTGCTGAAGACATACCCGAGTCTCTTGGTCTTCGCTACAAAGGAAGCAGTTAATGTAAATCTGATAAAAGAATCCTCACCCAGCCCCCTTGCTCTGCAATCCAGTTTGTTAGACGGTTGTTGACGAATCCCATCATAGCGACCTCGACAACATTCATCATGTCAGGGCAGTTTTTCTTCATAGAGAGTCCCAGTGTGATGGCAGCCTTGAGAAGCTGCTTCTCTGAGGCCACTTCTGCTCTTTCCACAACCCACATCTTACACAAGCTGTCCACACTATCACTGAAGGCAGTCATCACCTAGAAGACAAACACGCGTCAGTTGAGGTCAAACACGTGGTTACTGTGCAATTAACACAACAAGGCTTAGCTATCAGACCCAAACAGGAAATACTTCATTCATTGAGACTGCTCAAGAAGTTTCACTTTTACTAGTTTCAGGGAAGAAAAGGAAACTGGAAGATATAAACAGCACTGCCTTACAGCGGTCTTTACAGTAATTATGAGTGGACCAGGAACAAAGTAACACTGATAAAATATCCAATGTTCACAAAGTGACACAACGTTCTTCAGATTAGTCGACTGGTGTCTGAAGATGAACAGTTTGGACTCACCTGATCGGCTGCAGCTTTCTGTACATTCTTCATCAATGGCTGGATCACTCTCTCGTCATAATCGTCACCCAGTTCCCTGAGCGTTGAGGCTATTTTTACAGGGTCAAATGAGTTCTCTGCACAACAAGTAACTTAAAATTAATTTTTGAAGGACTTGGTTATTGTGCGCTTACATGTTTTTACAAGATACAAGACAAAATAATGACAAGAGAGGAACATAATATATGTTGTCATAATAGCAGGTTTTTAAATTGAGTACATAATTTTTAAAATCATTTTAATAAAGTGTAATCACTAAATCAGTGTTTCAATTGCGTAACGTTACATCAATAAAATCAGCTTGTAAATGATGTCACATAACCTACATTTACCTCAGAAAATCCACTCAATCTTGAAGGTAGTTAACAAAAAACAAGTAACTAGTGAGGAGCATTTTAATCAATACATGCACTATATTACATATTCACTATACTTTTACTTAGTGATATTTACCATATGTAGAAAGCAAATCTGTCAGGAAAACATGTTAATACGTTTATGTAACGTTATATTTGAACGTTGTTACTGGAGTAGAAACTATTTTATCATTAATAGGTTGAAGTACGAACTGCCTCGTGGATTTTATTTGAGTTATGATTCATCTAAAATAGATGTGTTTCGAAAACAAGGTTAGCTAACCCAATGAGTTAGCTAATTACGTGCAAGGTGTTAGCAAGTCATTGTTTACACATATGTTCTTAAGGGACATCATAGAATGACTCGAATAATGCGCAGAGATGAAAGACGATCACTTACCATCTTCAGCACCATCAGTCTCCAGCATATTAAAATGTACTTCATTTTGTAAGAGGCAGTGTATGACGTCGCATGTTTGTTTCTGAATTTCAGCTGCCGCCATCGCGTTTAACAGTGTTACAATACATTCAGTTCCTTAATAGAAATGTGGTTCCACTGGGTGGCGCCTTATTCATATTGTGGGCGTGCGCTTGAGACAAAGGACAACCAAACGAAACGGGACTGAAAATATAAGACGTACACATTCCTCAAATCGCATATAGCAAACTGCTTCCTTTCTTGTTATAGTAACTTTTATTTAAACTATATATATATATATATACACACACACACACACACAGAGCTGGGTAGTAACTGATTACATATAATCTGGATTAAGTAATCAGATTCCAAAAATGAAGTACTTGTACTTAGAAGTAACATTTTAAAATACTCGTAATCAGACTACAGTTACTTTTTTATTGATTACATGATTACATGTTATTCACACAATAGCAATAAATTATTTATTATTTATTGATTCTCTCTAATTCCTCTTTTTTTTCTTTTAAATTTTCCTTTCTAAAATAGTCTACCGCTTATATACTCAGAAAGTCCAGTTTTGTGGACATTCACTACAAATGAAATACTATATAATATACTATAATATAATATAATATATACTATATAATATACTATAATACTATATAATACTACAAAGATATCTAACTAGTTGGCTCTGCTCAGCAGCTAATGTGAGTGTAGTGTTGAGTTTATCTGCACTAGAGGTCGCTGTGAGCAGCAGGTTGAGCAGCAGCGCTCATTCTCTCGGCTCTCGCCGGGTTCAGGTTGAGCAGCAGCGCTCATACTCTTGGCTCTCGCCGGGTTCAGGTTGAGCAGCAGCGCTCATATCAGGTTGAGCAGCAGCGCTCATACTCTCGCTCGGGTTCAGGTTGAGCAGCAGCGCTCATACTCTCGTCTCTCGCCGGGTTCAGGTTGAGCAGCAGCGCTCATACTCTCGTCTCTGGCCGGGTTCAGGTTGAGCAGCAGCGCTCATACTCTCGGCTCTCGCCGGGTTCAGGTTGAGCAGCAGCGCTCATACTCTTGGCTCTCGCAGGGTTCAGGTTGAGCAGCAGCGCTCATATTGGCTCTCGCCGGGTTCAGGTTGAGCAGCAGCGCTCATACTCTCGTCTCTCGCCGGGTTCAGGTTGAGCAGCAGCGCTCATACTCTTGGCTCTCGCAGGTTCAGGTTGAGCAGCAGCGCTCATACTCTCGCTCTCGCCGGGTTCAGGTTGAGCAGCAGCGCTCATACTCTCGGCTCTCGCCGGGTTCAGGTTAAGCAGCAGCGCTCATACTCTTGGCTCTCGCCGGGTTCAGGTTAAGCAGCAGCGCTCATACTCTTGGCTCTCGCCGGGTTCAGGTTGAGCAGCAGCGCTCATACTCTCGTCTCTCGCCGGGTTCAGGTTGAGCAGCAGCGCTCATACTCTTGGCTCTCGCCGGGTTCAGGTTGAGCAGCAGCACTCATACTCTTGGCTCTCGCCGGGTTCAGGTTGAGCAGCAGCGCTCATACTCTCGTCTCTTGCAGGGTTCAGGTTGAGCAGCAGCGCTCATACTCTTGGCTCTCGCAGGGTTCAGGTTAAGCAGCAGCGCTCATACTCTTGGCTCTCGCCGGGTTCAGTGGCGGCGCCTGTAATCCAAGCTACTGGGAGGCTGAGGCTGGCGGATCGCTTGAGCTCAGGGCTTCTGGGCTGCAGTGGACTATGTCGATCGGGTGTCCGCACTAAGTTCGGTATCGATATGGTGCTCCTGGGGGAGCTCGGGACCACCAGGTCGTCTAAGGAGGGGTGAACCGGCCCAGGTCGGAGACGGAGCAGGTCAAAGCCCGTGTGTCGATCAGTAGTGGGATCGCTCCTGAGAATAGACACTGCAGCGCAGCCTGAGCGATACAGCGAGACCCAGACTTTTCTTAAATAACTTACAGGATAACTAACGTTTTAATGCATCCTTCATAAATTTAACACTTCTGAAAATACAACAAAGATATTTAAAATTTTTAGTTCACTCTGCTCAGGGACCCCCAGAGCGCACATAAAATATAGCCTGTATGAAGTGTTACATAGAGCATTACTTTTAACGCTATTACCTAATATTACTACAATATATTTGATGTTTAAGGATCATAAAGTTCAAATGATCAGTCAAAAGTTAAAAATGTGCCCCAATTACCTGCAAAAGACCACTAGGGGAAACTCTGGACGTGAAATAAAAACACTTGGTCACATAGGCCTGTTTTTATGCATAGAAAATATCAAACAACATTTTATGATAACAGTGCAGCTAGTTCTTGGCTGTGAAGTGGCATAATATAATATTCATGAAGTACATAGCCTAACAATAATTTTTAGTTTGTTTCAGGATAATGTAATTAAACGTGTTTCCACTTTTAATTAAATCCCTACATTTATTTTGTATGAGCGTATTATTGTCACACTTCTCAGGGAGCAAGGAGACGAGGAGAACGTTCAATAATCCCTTTTATTGAAATGCACATGGAACACGGGGGTTAGACAAACAATACCGGACATCAGACACAGGGAAAACCAAGGCTTAAGAATACTGGGGAATCAAACGAGGAGAACTGAATCAGGTGAGGAGAAATCAAACACAGAGGGAGACTAATGTACTAATGATAACACAGAACGAGGACAGGAACAGGAAGACCAAATATGGACATAAGAAGGAGGGAAACAAAGGACATGGGAAACACAGGTCTGACAATTATTTGGTACATTACAATAGCAATTCTTAAAATGGTTCAGAATTGAATTAAAAATACCATTTATGGCATCTTTTACAGTGACGTCACTAATTGCTTCACAATAAATTCTCCACAGGTCAGAGTTCAGAATATGAGCTCAAGAAAGAAGCCCGTCCACCAATCACGGCGGAGTGTTTCCACGGCTGCTGAGGTGTCTGTTCTAGTAATTATCCCCACAGGAACTCAGCTCTTATGAGAGTCAGGCATGACCCCAGGGCAAAGTTCAAAGGAGACCTCTTGTCTCCTTGTCCTGGCAAAAACTAAACATTCTCCAGAGGGTGGCAGCACCCGCTGAAACCTACTGTGGAGAGATATGAGGCGTGACACAGATACGATACCCAATTCAGGGCAGAGCATGCAGCTTTGCTAGCTATCAGTCACGATACGTGACAACCTAAAGCCTTGTAGACTTTAAATCGTCTTTAGATTAGATCAATATCAGTTTCTTGTGTGGAACTCTTTCTGATGTGAAACTTGAGCAGCTTCCTCTGCTACAGCCCCCAACAGGAAGTGGTACAATGAGAGGTGTAGGATGACTTCCTGTGGAAATGGATCTCTCTTCTAATCGAATAAGATATGCTGAGCCTCGGCCTCTATCTGAACCACCTGTCAATGAAGCTAGACAGCCTCTATTCCTGTTTATCATTCAGAAGTAGTCAGTGAAATTACTCGGCGGTTCTCAACTGCTTTTGCTTCAGGACAGATATAGCTCTGTAGGACAGAGTGACAAGCAAATCAACACGGTATCAAAATGCTTTTTTTTCGGAATAATAATAATCTTCTTGTTGTTGTTGTTGTTATTGTTGTTGGTTTCTAAATGTCTGTCTTGTGATGGTTTCATGCTCTCAATAATAATTATTATTATTATAGGTTAATATTATTTATTTACTACATTAAATAAAATGAATACAATTTACAACAGTTAAATAAAACCACATAAAACACATAAAATGTTGATAGCTGAGAACATCAAAATAAGAGAGAAAGCAATAATAATAAGTATTATTATTATTATTATTGGTTTTCAAATGTCACTTATGTATGACTCTCTTGTATCTCTGTTGTTTTTTTACAAACATTTATACATTTATTATGCTTTCACTTAATGCAACTTACCATGCATTCCTGCATTTTCTCAATGTATTTAATGTAATAAATACATAATATTATTTTATAAATATATTAATTAGATAATAATAATAATGTTATTATTATATTTACTACATTAAATACAATGAATATAATTTACTTCAGTTAAATAAAACCAGTGTTGACAGCTGAGAACATCAAAATAAGAGAGAAAACAATATTATTATTATTAGTTTGTCTCTTATTTTGATGGTTTCATGCTCTTAGCTGTCAATAATTCACTTCATGAAGCCATGCAATTCCTTATGTTTCCTTTTGCAAACATTTGTACGTTTACTTTTATCCAGTGCAACTTCAAGTATGTTCAGGCAAACAAACCCATGTAACCCATGCAAACCCTGTGACTCATTGTGTGCTCATGACTACATAATGTTTTCTAACACACATGCAGAATGAGGAGATCTGTCTCATGATACTCAAATAGCACAACATGGACAAGAAACAGAGAGGAACATGGGATATGTAGCATGTGAAAACTACGGTGGCCGAGAGAGCTCAACGCGCTGCAAACAGAAAAAACATCTGCAAATTAAGAAAACAACTTCATCAATTTGACAACACATGCGCTGCAAATGCCCACAACACAAACAAATAAAGAAACAATAAAGAAAAGAAAATTCTTTATTTGGTTGTGTTTTGAGCATTTGCAGCACCTGCTGTCAAATTGATGAAGATGTTTTCTTGATTTGCTGGTGCTTTTTCTATTTGCATGTGTTTTCTGAAGTTGTAGCGCGTTGAGCTCTCTCGGCCACCGTAGGGAAACAGCAAAACTGACCCTTCACCTAGAACAGCACTTCCTTTTCCAACTTCTTCTCTCAGCACTCAAGAAGTGATATGATACAGCTGTAAGACAGCGATCCGTATCACTAAATGTGAGAAACCAACGCGTTCATAACCACAGACTCCATCGAGCGTGTTAGTCATTCACCCAATGGGTTCATCTCTGTTACCAGCAGAGATTACGAGTTTAAGCATGTGAAATCGATCTTGCATTAGCACTTGCAAGAATGTGTTAAAAGCAATCATAAACCCCTGGCGGGGGGAGAGTAAGTGGTAGATATCATACAACAGTTAGCATGAGAAAAAGGGGGGATGGTGTGCGTGAACGAGACAAGATGGGAATGGTTGTGAAAACCAGACCTCTTCACTGGTATGTCAGTAATGTGCTGTGACCCCCCCCATCCCAAACACACACTCCCTTTCTCTTAAACACAAATGCGACCCCCCCCCAATCCAGTGAGGGGGTTCATTCGGTGGAATCTCAGACCCCTTGGCCATAAATGCCTCCGGCTTCTCCGACCACCCACCTACCCACCCTTCTCCTGCAAGACAGGATCCCGTTACAGCTTTTTTCCCTCTGGCCAGCTGGAGATAAGACTTAAGACTACAACTAAAGATTGAAGATCAGCCCTAAACTGGCTCAATATGCGAGCAAGCTTGCGTTCTGCGATCATGTTACTGCTGCATTAGAGTCTGGGCCTCTTGAGTGGATAAAAACGCAGCGCTGTATTATGCAGCTCGCCTCCATGGACTCGCTAATGGAGCTGTTCAGGATCAGAACAGCATTATCGTAGTTCACCAATGTGGAAGTGATTGGAATGTGAGTCATTTGGTCAATATGTGGAGAATTTCGTCACGGCCTTGCGGTGGAGGATGTGTTTTGATGGTGCTGTTTGGGGGGGGGGTCATTCCTGGAATGCTGAGAGTAAAAGTTCTTAGATCAGATTACAGGAAGGAAACCACAGGGGGAAGAAAAAAACATTGAGAGGAAACAGGCATCAAACTGCCTTCTGGTTTATAGCCAGTGGAAATTCAGTAAAATGCTTCAATTCGATTTCTTTTTTGTTATGTGAAGGCCATGTTATTGTAGTTCTTTATTTTTGCTGCTTTTTAAATGACTTATATTTAAATGACTGTTAGCATTAATTACATTTTAAAAATTAATATAAACAGAGTAAAGTAATCATAAAACTTTTAATCATTCCTATACATATACACTAAGTATATTTGTGAAAAGTTTTATGATTATTTTACTCTGTTTATATATACATAATAATATTTTATATAATATTTTTTACAATTTACAGCTGTCCCTTAATTGTGACATTATTTTCACCACCAGAAAATCCTCTAATAATTTTATCACATTAAATTGTCTCAGAAACCATATTATTTTTGCTATTTTTTTTAATGCCTTTCATTCTATTATTCTATTAGTTTATTATTTTATGCTTTATACTTATCCTTAAAGTCATTTTTAAAATTCACAAAAATATTTATTACATTTTAAACAGTGTCAATATGTATTGTGTCTAAAGGATTTATATTAACTCTTATACAAATTATGACTCTTAGTTGTTGCACCATTTCCATCGCCATCAAACAAAAGTCATTAACGAGCTTGAGATGAAATATGAAAAAATTTAATTTAAAGATAACTTGTGAACAACATTTTTTATACATATTTTCAGAAAATAAATTAGAAAGAATGGTGAAAAAATTAATTAACTGTGTATATTTAGTATATATTTTACACAAGACGTCAAAAAGAATTTTAGTGCATCAAAGTTTAAGATAAGACATTTCTATCACTTTCATTTCCATCACAGAATGTTCTTAAACACAATACATGATTATGTGCAATGCAATTTTAATATGGACAAATTAAATACACTAGCGTGTGACTATTGAGACTACTGAAAATCCACAAGGTCAAATGTGCCCATAGTTGAAGAAACATCTGAATACAGAACGCCTTTTTCTTTTTACGACTAATAATACTCTTTCCCATGCTGCAAACAACCCCGGATTCCTGTTTCCCTTCCAACCCAGCACAGTTTGTGTGGTTTGACCGGGTCTTTGGAGCAGTAAAAAAGGACATCAGTGGTGACTGGGATCCATTTGGCCAATAAGTGAACCATGTTCAGGAACCTCCCAGTAGGTGATCGCAGTGGGCCTGAGGGAAGAGGAAGCTCCTCTGGGAACAAGAGAACAGCACATCCCATCTATTATTCAGCAATGGGGTTTGAGATGACGCGGGCACAGAGCTTACGGTGAAATATACCCTGCTCCTCTGCTCCTAATATAGATGCAGTTCAGGTTTTGCTGACCGCTACAATCTAAAAAAAACAATGTGCAATTGAATAAAAATAAATACATTTCAGGGAACAACTTGCATGATTTTCTTCCATACTATGTTGAACAAAAATGTATGTTGATGGTGCCATGCCTACGAAGTATGATCAGTGCCTTTAACAATCCAGACTTTGTTATATCCAAGACATATTTTAAGATCCCATTCCCCATTTATGAGAAGCAAATGAGTCAGGCCTATTATGTATGTTAAATTGCTTTCAGCTGAGTACAACCGTTTCCTTTAGGACTATAACATGGTGGTTGTAAAAGCATCCAGTTCTCTTGGCTCAATATGCCTAAGCAGGCTTTACTGTTACACGCTCGCCTGGCTCAGATCAGTCATTAAAATTCATGTATGTTTAATGCAGCAGAATTGCTGTAGATCAATCGCTTTCGGAAAAACTCCAAACCGCAGTGTTTTAAATCAAAAATTTAAAAAAGAGAGAGAGAGAGAAAAGTAGATCCAGTATTTCCAGGCAAGGCCTCTGAACACGAGCCAACAAAGATGTGCCATAAATGTACAACGTGTGGTCGCACAGCTCTCCATATCAGGATTTGACTGGGCAAATGGATCGTTTTCTCAGACTGAATAATTAAAGAGGCAATGCAAGAACATCCCCTCCATCGGATATAAGCTATTTACCCCCCTTTGTGAAAAATGATCCATCCCATCAGACATAAAGCACCTCCAGCTGATAACAATGAACAAACTGAATTCAGTTTGTCTTTGAAACACTTTCTGTCTACAAAATAGGCAAACATGATCAGGCTGTGCATCAGTTAAATCTCCCAGTCAACATACTTGGGACTTCATTCTTGAGACACATATCTGTGGATTTTGCTGATGCATATGATGTAGGCTACTGTAGGAAATGTTCAGTTCTGTGACCTTTGATGGTGGTTGAGTGTGTTAACCAAAGTGCTTGTAATTGCGGCTCTTGACAGAAAGCTGTGACAGGCTACATTTTATGACTGATGAACAATATTATATAAATATGTACAGTAAACCTGACAGTTGCACTGCAGTAATGAGAGGAATAAACTTGGGGTCGTTTGGCTTTATGCAATAGAACAGGTTATGAGGTTACAGAAAACTTCATGAGTTAAACAATATAATTTAGCTCTGATTAAAGGCCCATTCACACCAAGAAAGATATCTATAAAAATAACTATTAGGTTGAATTTATTATTCAGTATGGTCGAATAACTTGAATACATTAAGTTACACTGAAGAAAATAACTTTTAAAGAGGCACTCAGTACACTCATGTTTTGCTCATGCTTGTTTCTATGTAAGTCATCTTTAATAATGACACTTATAAAGTTTTCTTTTTAAAAGATTCATTTTAAAGCTTTTATTAGGCTGAATTTTTTTTTTGAAACTTTACCTCATTTGAGAGTACAACACAATTTCTAACATTGTTTTTCTTTTATTATGGGTGTAAAATGAGGGGAAATTGATTAAGAGGGCAGTTGTGGCCTAATGGTTAGAGTTGGGCTTGTAACTCAAAGGTCACGGGTTCAAGTCTCAGGTCCGGCAAGGATTGTAGATGGGGGAGTGAATGTCCAGCACTCTCTCCACCCTCAATACCACGACTGAGGTGAGACTCTTGAGCAAGGCACCAAACCCCCAACTGCTCCCCGGGCGCCGCAGCATTGGCTACCCAGTGTGTGTGTGTGTGTGTTTCACTACTCACTGCTGTGTGTGTACACTTGGATGGGTGAAATGCAGAGCACAAATTCTGAGTATGGGTCACCATACTTGGCCACAAGTCACCTCCTTTCCTTCCTTCCTTTCCTAACTGCAAAGTTACACATCAGAACAGTTATAAATAGTGCCTGTCCACATTTCAGCATCCTTGTTTCTAAAAGTATTCTTCTATCTTTACAAATTCTTCTTGTTATAAACCATGCACCAAACCAACCAGCTACGAGGTGAATCACAACACTGAAGCCAAAAGTGTTCAGACAAAGTAAGTCGTAAAATTAAAAAGTAAAAGGTACAATTTGCATTTAAACACAATACCATGACGCACTGCAAGTGACATAATCAAATTAAAAATGACAGATAAATAATCTGTAATTAGCCTAAAGATGTATATAGAAATTATTTATTTTATGTTTATTGCAAAATATGCATATAGAAATATTTAATTAGTTTGCGAGACTGACTCGATTATGTCATTTTCGGTGCTTCATGATAGTGGGTGGGTGCAGAATCATGGGTAATGCAGTTTCCTACTAGAAATTATTTTGTTAAACATGATTATTCAAAAAATACATTGAAATAATTGAAATAATACATTGAACTGTACCATCAATTGTCAAACTAGCACATAGGCCTGTCTTCTCGGTTTAGTTTAGTTCAAAATTAATTCCCCTGTGGAGAAAATGAAAGGGATTTTTAACCCATCTTTTAAACAATAATAACCATTTTAAATTGGTTTCTCACCTGCGATTGGCTGGAAAACAAGTAGCTCCGTCCTCAAAGTACACCATTGGTTGAGGCACTGTTGCTATGTCATATGGTCAAAACATTCAAACAAACAGCCAAAACATTCAGAGGGAATCAAACAATCACTTGGTTGTTTGCATATTAAGCTATCGGGAGACTAAAGCATTTCAAATATATATGAATAAAAAAATGACACATTTTACAGCTTTTCACTATGCGTTCACTTTTTACGCTGTAATCTCATCATTGTTTCCTCACTTAATAAAGACACCTGCCTCTCAAAGACGTAAAAAAATGATGTGTTTGGCTCTTCTCTGATCTCAATCATGTAGAAAATATTATTGCTTCCGCATGATCCTTAATCATGCGGAAAAAAAATATTGCTTTGGGGACACATATTTACTTTCGCTTTTCCATTGGCTATTTAATGGAAACAATGAGCAGCAAATTAAAATCTAAATAACTGTAGGTGTCAGGTAAAGTTGTGTGTCTATACTGTGGGCTTGACCTTTCCTCTGCTGCCATTCATGAGTGTGTCATGGGAGATTAGAGTGTTGTAGACAGAGAGAGAAAGAAAGCACGTGCTCGCTGAACTGCTCTATTTGTGTCTGGGCATAAAGCCAAGCGTTCTGACTCTCTGCACCTCGGCCTTGAGAGGGGCCACCGGCCCTTTAAAATACGCCATTGTCAAGTGTCTCCAATGTATGTGAGTCCATACTGTGAATGTGTTGGTGTGTGAGTTTACCTGTGAATGAACTCTGTTAGCATAGCGTGCTTGTTGTTTGTGCAGCCCTGCACATTTATGGAAAAGGACATGAACACAACAGGGGATTGCACAAACACTAGAGCCGAGACTCTTGCTGCACGCAGACTCAACACACTGTTTACTGACTCCGTTTGGATGGTTGCATGGCAACGGCAGCAGCCCAGTCACTACGGGCCACTTTTGCTTTGTTTTGCAGCATTGTAACTGTGTGGAAAAGTCTGTGTGTGTGTGTGTAATGGAAGAGGAATGCATGTTAAAACTCATTACTTTTGGACAGGAAGTGACTGAACACCCACATGATTCTGTGCATGTTTGTGTGTGTGTGTGTTTAATGGCTAAGTATCAGTAATAATTTTAGTGTAAATCTAACTTACTAAGTATAACATTAAAGATTATGTGAAAAAAAATCAGACTATCGTGAATAATCTACTAGTTTAATAACTAAGTAAGTCATTCATAGGTTGACTTCCTGAAAAGTGTGAACACTGTGGCTCTGTGGTGATTCAACACATTGCTTGATGTTCTGGCCGAACCAATGAGGTGAGTGTGGGGCGGGACTTCCTGACGAGAAAGACGAGAATAGCGTTTGGGAAATCTGTTTGGAAACAGTCATTATTGTTTTTTTTTAAATAAATCACTTCTATTGCTGATACTTGATAAAGTATCATTAGATACACTATTTATTTATTATGTATTTAGATACATATTTTTTAAAGTATAAAAAAGGGTTAGAACAACAACAAAGCACTGGAGGTGCCCATGTTGATGGGAGCTTGTCTGAGGGAGTTAAAGGGATAGTTCACCCAAAAATGAAAATTCTGTCATTCCAAACCCATAAGACCTTCGTTCATCTTTGGAACACAAATTAAGATAATTTTGATGAAATCTGAGAGCTTTCTGACCTTCCATAGACAGCAAGGGAACTACCAAGGTCAAGGGCCAGAAAAGGACATCGTTAAAATAGTCCATGTGACATCAGTGTTTCAACCACAAAAAACGAAGCTACAACAATACTTTTTGTGAGCAGAGAAAACAAAAATAACAACTTTATTCAACGATTTCTTCTTTTCTGGGTCAGTCTGCCACCATTATCTCTGGCATTAGAACGATATGTGGGTGAGTAATTAATGAAATATTTTTTTTATTTTTGAGTGAACTATCCCTTTAAGTACTGAACTTAAGTACTGAACATTTACATTTATTCATTCATTCAGCAGACGCTTTAATGCAAGCGATTTATCACAAAAAAAAGAGGCAAATAAACATGAGAAGTGCTTGTAATACAAAGTTTCAGACATTGTGGGGAGGAAAACTGAAAGCAAATGAAGGAAATGTATTCACATGGAAGACATTACTTTTCTAAGCGATTATGTTTTTTGTTGGTTGGTGGTATAAAATTCCATATAAAATGAAGGTATCAAAGTCCTAAAATAAAAAACAAACAAAGACAACACAACAACAAAAAATATTTTTCCTGCATAATAATCAAAATACCCATATTACTGCATACGGCAGCTATTGCGAAGACAGTCGTGACACACTGAACAAACTGTTACAGACACAATCTACATTTACATTTACATTTAGTCATTTGGCAGACGCTTTTATCCAAAGCGACTTACAATTGGGGAATACATAAAGCGATTCATCTTGAAGAGGCAATCAGACAGAGGAAGTGCTCGTAACACCAAGTCTCAGTCATTGTTCAAATAAGTACAAGCTAGCAAGGGAAGAAGAGAAAGATAAAGGGAAAGGTTTTTTTTTTTTTTTTTTTTTTAGAACAAGTTTAGGATGAAGTCAAGTAGTGCCGAAAGAGATGAGTTTTCAGTTGTTGCTTGAAGATTGACAGGGATCCAGCATTCCGGATAGGGGTGGGAAGATTATTCCACCATCCAGGAATGGTGAATGAGAATGTTCTGGAGAGTGATTTTGAGCCTCTCTGTGATGGTACCACAAGGCGTCGTTCACTAGCAGATCTCAGACTTCTGGAGGGGATGTAGATTCGTAATAGTGAGTGGAAGTAGGAGGGTGCTGAGCCTGTGGTCGTTCTGTATGCAAGCATCAGTGTCTTGAACTTGATGCGAGCTGCCACTGGTAGCCAGTGCAGTGAGATGAAGAGAGGTGTAACATGGGTTCTTTTGGGCTCATTGAAGACCAGTCGTGCCGCTGCATTCTGAATCATTTGTAGAGGTTTGATTGTGTTTGATGGAAGACCAGCCAGAAGAGCATTGCAGTAGTCCAGCCTAGAAATGACAACAATCTACAAACAGTAGAACAAACAAACAGTAGAACAATCTACTGTTCTACCTGATTCTCCTCAATGACCTCCTGCAATGCTGAATCAGAGCTTTCTACCTCTTAATTTCTCTCCCTCTCCTTTCCCATCTCTGTTGACCTATTGAATTTTCCCCTGCAGCTTCATGGACTGCTGGGCTTCATTCTGTTTGACCTCTGGTGTTCAGTGACTGACCCTGTGCTGTGCAGGCACTCACCCCTGGAGAGATACAAAGCCTGGGCTGAATTTCCCTTCATCCGTCCAATGGAGACCTGACCAGGCCAAACAAAAGCCACCTCGCTGAACTGAACTCGGGGACTCGCAATAGAGAATACAGAACATGGCTGGCTTTTCAAGCACTTTAAAAGAGCTTGTCTACATCAAGTCCCCTAATTGACACAGGGGTGAAAAGAACTGCCTAATTGCATGATTTAGACTCACAATACGCCCTGACAGATGACACTAATCACAGCGGGAATTATTAAGCCATGTTTCTTGCTTAGACAGCAAATGAGATGCTATAAAAGGTCACACATATTGGTCTTATGATATGAATGCAGATTGTGGTTAAAATGGTGCATACGCAGCAGGGGTCGTGTGTGTGTGAGTGTACACTTACTCATTGAAATGCATTCAGCCAGTGGTGTGCACAGGCCTCCGGAGGGGCAGGGGCGAAATGGCGTTACGAGGGCACGATCGTGGACCGGGGTGGGGGTGGGTGTTGTGCCCCCTCAGCTAGGGGTATCACGATTCACAATTTTATCAAGATTCTTTGTCATGTTGGTTTTTCTATTTTGCAAGCTGTTTGAGCATGAGACAAAATCTATGTCATTATTTTTTCTTTGTTATTAAAAAATGAGAACAAAGCTACACATTACAAATACACATAATATACAAATAAAACCGTGTTTTATTTTCAGGTAGGCTACAGTAGGTGTATTTAGCAGGAGCATTCAAGAAACTGAATGAACAAATATAAAAATAAAACACTATATAGATTGATTCCTATTAAAGAAACTGTATTAAAGTTTTTCAGTCAAGAGTAGTTAGTGATTTTTCTCTTTGTGTTCGGTGTTTTATTAACATTAAATTAATAATTCACCCAAGAATTAAAATAGGCTAGTGTTTTATTTTTATACCTTCATTTACTCACTCAAAAGTTGTTTTAAACCTGAGTTTCCTTCTTCTGCTACACATAAACGCTATTTTGAAGAAGGTGGAAAACCAAACAGTTGCTGGTCCACAGTGACTTCCATAGTATTTTTTTTTCCTACTGTCAAAGTCAATGTGGACCAGCAACTGTTTGGTTTCCCACATTCTTCAAAATATCTTCTTACTGATGTGAATGTATGTGGCGCTGTACAGTATATTGATACGGCGGCGCCAGAACTGCAGCTGATAGAATGTGCGCTGTAGCAAGATACAACAATATTTCTTCAAAAGCAGATCGTGGAGACATTTTTATCAGGGCCGCTGCTGGCCAAATGGGTGTCCTAAGCAGGATTTTATTGTTGTGCCCCCTCCCTCAAATATTATGGAAGTAAAAAAAAAAAAACAACAACAAAAAAAAAAACCTACCATAGGGGTCAAAATAGAACTTTAATAAAATATAAAAGTAAATAAATAAATAAATTGTAATTAAATTGTATTATTTGCAAATTACAATTGTAGCTCTAGACAGTTACCTATGGCAGTAATACAGTTGTCTGATTGATTTTATGCTCTCAAACATTCAGAAATCACGCAAAAGAAAATTAAGCAGTTTTACCACGAAAACCATGGATAATTTTTGTAAGGGTTGTGATGTCCACATGTTTTTTGTTGAATAAATTATAGAGGCTGTGTCATCTATAGCAAAAAGGTGGCCAAAAATAAAGATTAAGTGGATATTTGAATGAAATGTTTGGTCAATAGCCTGTTAAACAAGGATATGATTGTCCTGTAAGTGTAACAGCAGCAACGACCAGGCCTTTGGCTCCTTTACAGGCATTTATAACATGTAATGTTGAAAAAAACAATAGACACCATCACAACATTTGTAATGGTTTTACTGGTTATAATGGGACTTGTATTGGTTTTAATGGAAACTGTTAATGGACCCTGTGGGTCTCTACTGGTAATTGGTCACCTTCTATTGGTGGCTTGTTAAAACCAATAAATCCTAATGGAATATGTCCCAAAACACACTACAGAAAATATTTTTTTCTATGGTTTTAATGGTTAAAAGTTGATGGTTTGTAATGGCATTTGTGATTTATTTGTGATTCATTTGTGATGGTGTGAGAATTTTCTGTGATGGTTCTATTGCTGTTTTTTTCAGCAGGGTTGCCTCATTGTTTTTATATAATGCATTTTAAGTCATTTTAAAGGCTGTTGTTGGCTTAGGTCTGTTTTTATAACCACTATATATATATATATATATATATATATATATATATTATCTTAATACTTTGATTATGAATGTAGCCTACCTGAAAGTGACGTGCGGGCTTCGTTTTCATCTTTTATGTTTTTTTTCGGCACCGGACTGCTGATGTCTTTTCACAGGCATAGTTGTCCATCAATTATGATAATCTGCATTTAGCCGCAAACATGAGGCGCGAGCGGTCGCGGGTGCGGGAATGGCTCCGTCACGTTTCTTTCTTTTTTTTTTAGCAACTGGGATGGTGCCCCCCCAGGAGTTTGTGCCCTACGCAACTGCTTGCTCTGCATATAGGGAGCGGCGGTACTGATTTTTATCGTCCACGATATCATTCATATCGCACAGACCGGACCGCAAGGGCACTTTAGCCTCAGACCTCAAAGGGGCAACCCCCCTTGTTGTAATATGCTTTTGACTCGTAAATGTAATGCTCAGTTAACTGAAATAAACCAGGCTGACGTATGCAGCCTACATATGCGACCTCCAGAGGATGCAGCCTTCCGTTTGAGAAACGGCCAATGTTAAACTATGTTTAATGCGGCCCTTTGCACCTGCACCTGATGTCCCAAAAGACTATAACGACACACAACTAACAAAGATTGGTTGGAAGTAATACATGATTGTCAGTATAAAGACAGTTACTGAAAGTGTTTTATTTTATTTTTTGCTATATTGGTTAGCAAATTGTAACTGAGTGCCAGGCTTTTTTCTATATGTGTAAGCATACAACTAAAATCAAGTGATGAAACATGCAGTTTGTGATTGTGAAAAGTTGTGGTTTGTTTCTACGCTAGCAGCAGGGGTTGTCAAGTTGACTGTGGTGTGTTGGTGTGGTTTTTGGTTGTTTTTGTGGTCAGTGGTGGAAAGTCAGATTGTGATTTTTTTTTTTTTGTCAAGATCACCTAAAAAAGTTTTACTTAGTAATATATTATATTAATCAAGAATAATAAAACAATGTATAATGATAATAATAATAATAACAAACTTTTATTAAATAATATTTTATTTAATAATAATTGTGTCAAAATTATATACATAATATTTTATTTTATTAAAATGCATTTAAAATTTAGTTAAATAATCATATAAATATTCATTTCTTATTATTATTAGGTAGTGGGTTCGTTAGGGAACACAAATAAAATACATTATAGGCTACCAAGTTGCAAATTACTTTGGATAAAAGCAGCTTCTTTCTTTCGAATTGCACTCTTCATTTCATTTAATGAAAGATCAATATTTTTAGAGAGAGTGTGTTTTATCATGAGAGAAATAATTTAATGCAGAAAATTTACTTCTGGTCTTTCCCTCCATCACAATTTTCATACATTTTGCCTTTCACATGCATATAATCAGCTTGAGCTCTGGCCTCTCCCCTGATTCACTGGCTTTCTGCCTCTCACTCACCTCTCACACACATCACACCACAAGTGAAGCTAGAAATAACACTCAGCGGGTGTGTGATGAGATAAAATCATTCTCAGTCCACAACAGTGTCTTTGGGCACCAATAATTAGCAATATCAGTGTAACAGCTTTCGTTACAGAGTAAACATGCAAACTGTAATGTGACACCCAGGAAACAAATATTTCAATAACAGAAGCATGAGAAAGACTTACTAACTTAACAAGCCACTAGTCGAGTGAGCGCTCAACACGTTCTCATTCCCTTTCAAACACCTGTGTGGCATTTGAGTTCATTTAATATCTGTCCTGCACCAAACTGCAAACTGTCATTGAATAACAAGGTGTTCCTTGAATCGGTACATAAGCTGTGAAGTGTGATTACAGAGGAACATTACCATGACAAAAAGTAGATAAGACATGCCCTGGGAAACCCTCTAGGAGGTGTCATTTCATTTCAGTCTTGTTATTACTGTTGCAGGAGGGAACTAGTTCACACCCCCTGCCATTAAATAGCACACGGGACATTTGTCTGTTTCTATCAATTTCACAACGTTAGAAAGTTAGCTTTTGCAGTCAATATATAATCAGTTTTGTTTGGGTGTAGCTGGTGCTCATTTATAAACAGTAGCAGTACACATTATTTGGGATTGTTTATGAACACCTATCTGGATGCATAAAAAAAAATGGCAGTGCCCATAAGGGGTCGACCTGCTCACTAAGTAGGCTAAACAGAACAAAACAAGTAATTGCATTTCTTAAAAGTGCTATTCATTTTTTTATGCGTGAAACTTTTTGAATAAGCAAAAAATACTGAAAGCACCTTGTAATTATTCAAATATGAATAAAAGTGTTAATTAGGGTGTATCTGTATGCATGGGCCTCCACCCAGGCCATAGTGGGACAGTCTGCTTGTGTGTATTGTACAGGATCTAATGGCGAGGTAGTGGAATGTGTTGCATGCGTTTGGGATTGAACCAAACCTCAAGTAGGGGGGAATGTTTGATTGACGCTAACAAATTATCACTTGAGTTGTGTCTGTTTTTGTGTCAGAGTTTTAAAAAAAATCGTTTTATACACTTACATGAATCATGCATGTTTATAATTTGGTTGTATTTGTCGGAAAGACTCGTCATGTGCGATTAATTAGACACGCCACCACCCTGCCGCCTGACTGCAGAATGGATCGTTCCTCAGTAGGTGGGTCTTCGCTGCGGGCAACAGAACCGAGATCAATGAACCAGGCGATTTACCGAAACTGGTCAGGCAAGCTAAGGTGGAAATCAACCATCTATCAAGAGCGAGGTTTTTATTTAGCAGAAATATTAATCTGCTCAAAGCACGGATTATCACTTCACTCCGAAGCCAACATTGAAGTGTGCGATGTGGAAAATTTACAGCTCTCTACTGTAACCTAATATCAACTGATTTTGAGAGTAGATTTTTTAATTCATCGTTGGGTCACATAATACAGGGGAATACAGGATGATCTTCGCAAATACAGCCAACCCAATGAGAACTCCGTCATATCGAAAGCAGGTAGGTGAAGTGAGACATCGCAAAGGTAATGATGATGAAGACTACAGGATGGACTCACAGTGGGTCAGTAGATCCTTTACCTGGGACAGAATGTATTTAACTCCTCTTGCTCGTGCGCGCGCGCACACGTACAGCGGCAGTGTCTCAACATCTAGCGAGCTGCCTACCTAGACAGCATTTTAGAGAGCGTGCGGCGTTTTTGATCTTTGCTAACTCAGAACGGGATTATGATGGACGAAAATGATGCACGCACCTATGATGCAACTGTTTTCGGTTTTGCGTGAGATCTTTCCTCATTAGGCCTTTTTGGATGTTAATCTTATCTATTTATGTTAATTTGGTGTTTTACACAACACCGCTTCGTCTGCACTTGCACAATGCAATATTTATAAAGTCTGTTGACGTATGTTAACTGGAAGTGTCTTTTTCCTGCGTTGGGATGTCACAGAGAGCCCAGAAATAGAGACTAATGAAGTGTCATTTTATTTTACTAACACTCATTTATCACATACATGCATCAGACACGTTCTTCAGTGAATTCCTACTGTCATATTGCACTTGTTAAAGATATCTTGTAGTATCCCATTAACGTTACTGTCTTTTTAAAAAGATGATTATTAGGCATATTCTGTGTTAATGAGTGAAGGGCAATGAGGATGAGAGAAGCCTGTGGTGAAAGTCTCCCATAGCAACTTGTGTCAGGAGATTATTGGGTGTGTTCTGAAGAAGCTTTGCCTAATTACTATTCATGAGTTTATAGAATGTTTTCCAGCAATTGGTGGGCCAGCAGAGGGTGTGGCTTGTGGAATTCTATTTGAACATTGCTTGTTTGTACATTCCAAATCTGTAGATGTGAGAATTTATGGATGTTGCTTATACGCGCGCGCACACACAGACACACACTGCATAAAATCACACACTATGCATTTGCATAGGCGCTCATGTGGTGGAGCTCAGAGTGATGGCTGTGATAGAGGCAGCAGAAGTTAATGGGCTTCAGGATTTCACAGTTTATAGGAACCATATGGTCTAGGATGACTACAGCGCATAGCTCAGGACCCAAGGGACATGCCGACGTATGAGAGATGGCTTGGATATTGAATGTGACCCTCTCCTCTCTCCCTCTCCCATTGCTTTTTCTATGTCTTACCCTTCCCATGACTTTATTTTTCCAGTTGATAAAACTTGACCATGTTCCCTGTGAGTCTGTCAGCACTTTTATACAGGACTTGAAATTAGTGTATTTTAATCATGAAAATGTGTGAAAATAATCAGCTACTTCAGTCATTTGACAGATTGAAGAGGAAACTAGGACAGGATCTCCATCTGTCTGTCCTGTTCACCTTTCTCGTTTCCTTTTGTGGATATGCTGCATGAAATCCACGGGTATTTTCCAACAAATTCTTCCCATAAATCTGCTATAAATGCTCTAAGTCATCCGTCTGTCTCAGCATGTGATTTTCACGCTGTTGTGGAAGGAAAAGTGGCTCGATCTCTTGCCTCAGTAATTAACAGGCGCTAACAAGCTTATGGGGTCACGTCCAGTTTCACCTCAGCGCACAAGTGTGTGTGCCGCTCATGTGAAAATGGGTCAGTATGTCAAAAACGGAGAACTCCCACTAACCCGACAGAGTTACAGTCAGGTGAACACATACACTTATTCACATGCACTTTTATGCATGCATTTAAGAATAGTTTCAGTCAGAGCCACTGTCTTTTCTAACCGCGTCTGTTGTTTTGAGGTTTTGCCGTCATTTTTGCGGCTGTGATTTGGTTCTGTGAACAATCACCTGCTGATGTTTAACAGGCAGCCATTTTGTGACGGCTGGGAGAGATGGAGCCGTTTTAATGAATGACTAAGAAACAGGAAGTGAGTCAGTGATGTGGGCTGTGGTGGCCGCTTGCTCAGGGTGGGCGAGAGGCCCACATCCTGTATCCCAGAGCTCTCCTGCATCATGTGATGTTTCTCTGGAAAACATTCCTTCCTCTCTGCTAAAGCAGATTTATGGATGAAAACGCTACTCGCAGTATGAATGAACATGCCTCTGTGGTGAGTTCGGTAATGCGGTTTGGTAATGAGACTCTTGAGTCAAACTCAAACCCCAATTGAATACACAACAAGGACTAAAAGGTGAATAAAGGCATAATTTTCACATATTTCAGTTAATTCTCTGAAGATTTTTTGTTTAGGGCGTATTCTCATCTTAAAAAAATAATAGTTTGCCCAAAAATTGTTACGATTCATAAAAAAATGCCTTTTTAACTAGACGATCTGGTTCCGGAACACATCTGAATGTTTTTTAGCCGATTTCATTGGTCAAGTCAATCTCTTAGTTACCTGTTAAGAAACGTTCAGACTTAATGGATTCAGTTTAAAGTTCAGAAGTATTGTGGATGGATACGATCTTGACAATCAGTAATGCTATTTATCAGGATTTACACTATACTATGCTTAAAGCTGCAGTCCATAACTTTTGCCTCTCTGTCGCCATCTCTGTTTGAAACCTGTAATTGCAGTTATTTGTGGAATTATATTCCTTGTGTGGGTTGTGCACCGGCACGGCTCCAGCGCGGACTAATCTAATGTGTGACTGTCAGTCACCGCACCAGTGTGGATACTGTACTTAGGAGTCACAGATTCTGCGTCTTGGAATATATGACCCAAATAAGACTTTTCACCCGATATTGTCATCCAAACAGTACGTAACAAGTCTGACACTTTTGTTCTGACCAACTGAGGAAAAAAGCATTACAATGGTGATTCAATCTAACGATCGGTTAGCTCATATCACATCAAACTGTGCAAATTATTATTACTGTTATACTCTGTTCTCAAATTGTTCATGTTAACAACATCAGCATTGCGTGAATATGTGTATACATGCAGATTTCTATTTCTGTACAGTCTAATCTCTAATTGTCATACCACTCGAATTTCATATAAAAAAAATATTTTAACCCAAAAATGCAAATTATTCTTACTTTAGAACTGGTTCTCTTTAAAATACAAAATGTGTGTAATCCGGCGTATCTGTAATCAGATTTGAAACTGGAATATAATTTAATTTCAGTCAAATGTGTTTCATAAACACATAATCCTTTCTGGGTTACAATCTGCCATCAAAATGATACATTTAATTATTCTGGCTGCTGTGAGAAAAGGCTATAAATGATCCGCCACCTGCAGCATCCTCACATGTGATATGCCCCTATTAGCCGGGACAACTTCTTTGTTTACAGATGTGACGTAATGATGCAGCGGCATGCTCGAATAAGTTTACCGTTGTGAATCGGGCTAAAGTAAGGCAATAGTTTTGAACACTGGCTGGTTATGTACTTGCTCAACTTGATTTCGTATAATTTTTAACCAAAAAAAAGTTACGGACTGCAGCTTTAAGGTTAGAATTAGAGGTTAGAAATTGTTTCAGCGTTATGTAGGCAGTCGGCACTCTGATTGACATGACCAATGACATTTTTAGCTGTGAGGCGAGGCTTGTTTGGGAAAAAACAATCTCGCAATTCATTCACAAGTAAGATATGGTTTAAATTTCTACTTTTATGATATTTTTCCTACTTGCTTGAAGCTTGCAAGCTTCCAACCCCATTGGTTATAATTGAGTGAAAAAGGGCAGCAAGCACATTCTTTAAAACATCTACTTTTGTGATCCACTGAAGAAAAAAGAAAGCCATATGTGTTTGGAATAACATAAGGGTGTGTAATGATGCCATGGTTTTCATTTTTGTTTGAACTGTCCCTTTAATCATTGCACACAGCCGTGTGGCAAGCGTTGAAAGGAGCTGATGCCGCATTAGGAACTTCTCCAGAGTTATATGGGCTTTCATCCAGTGAAATAATCCCAACACATTCAGCTCTGGAAGAATGCGTAGATTGGACTGATATGAGAGTTGAAGGACCGACTGTGCCTCTAGGCCTGTTTGTGCTTCGCTTTAACAGGAATTAGACTGTAGGGAGCTGTGGATGTGGGCAGACTCGCTGGCGATGACTGACTGTGTAATAATAACACCAGTTCACTACAGATAGAGTTAAAGATATCATCATGATGAATGGAGTAGCCCTGCCACAGCATGTTTGAGGGGAGAGTGAGGTGGGGGTATTTTCTTTTTATGTTGTTAGTGTGGATATTGTCTTTTTAAGAAACTCATACAGTGTAGAAGAAAGAGAAGTTTGTCCGTGGTTTGTTTTGGAAGTCGCTATTTTTGTGTTTCAGTGCAGCCGTTATGTGATGTCATCTTCTACACATTTCCATTCGTCAAATCAATGAAATCTTTGTTCGGCTCCCATGACAGCCTCCTGTTGCTCCGCCCACCCTCCCGATGGCCCCGCCCAGCCCGAGCACCAACAACAGCAGTAGCAGCAGCAGCACAACCGGCTGGGAGCAACTCAGCAAAACAAACCTCTACATCCGTGGGTTACCACCGGGAACCACCGATCACGACCTGGTCAAGCTCTGCCAGCCGTGAGTATTGGCTGTTATGTCATGACAAAACCACCAGCAATGTTAATTAGAGTCTTGGATGTACATTCAACCAAATAAATACAGTTCCTGTTCTGTTCTCCTCTTGCTGTGAGATTCTGCAGCACAGCAGGGCTGGCGTCTGCTAACAGCTTGAACATGTGAGATTGTCAGAATTAGGTCAAGTTTTGGAATAAACCCTTATGAGCCCCTGTTTACCCCGCAAACATCCACCACAATCAGCTTTTTCAAGACTATACCACTAATAACAAGTTAAAACCACCTCACTCATGTTAATGATATTATAGTCTGTCACATGATCTAAGTTTGAGGTTGAAGGCAACATGAAATGGTGCTCACAACCTGATTTTACTTAAATAATCTAATGTGATTCCAAGTTTAACAGGATATTTAATTAAAAAACATAGTATAGAACTTTTTTCAATTATACTGCATAGTATCCCACAATGCAATGCCCAAATTCGTTTTTCATTTACGTTCGGGTTTGTATCCCAAATAAGTGATGTCTTGTCTTTCTATATTCTACTTGGAATAGACATTTTATGCAGAATTTGATTAAACTGAATTTTTTTAAGTCAGCCTACAATGATATTCAATGATTTGACATCTGTCATCATACGTATTTACGAGTGAAATGGTATATTTAGCAAAAAAAAGGGGTGGGGCTCGATTTTTATTTATTAGGAATTGATTTGATCATGAAAAGTGGGCATTGCTTACCCCAATGGAGAATATTGTTGGATAAAATAAGAGGTATTGGTGACATCCGCTGAAAAATGATAGTTGTTTCAGAGGCGGAGCAAGTAAGGATTACAAAGACAGACATTTTTTTTGTTCGGAATAATATGTACTGATGAATCATTTGAAAGTTATAAGCCATGAACCAAACCAACCAGCTATGAGGTGCATTACAACATTACAAATGTTGATTCGAAGCAAAGGTGCAAGACTGTGTCCTGAATGGCTTAATTGAGAGGAAAAATCTACAAGGAAATATATAAGTGTTAATTTAAAGATGTTGATTATGTATAAAGAAATAATATATATTTTTATGTTTATTTCAAAATATGCACATGTATACAAATATTTTAGTTTGAGAGTATAGGGAGAACGACTCAATTACGTCATGCGCCCACTCCATGGGAGTTCTTTAGCGTGTTTTGCTCGTCACAGTTCTCTGATTCTTGGAGATTTCTTTGCATAATTATGGGTAATGTATTTTTTCCACCAGGAATTCTCCTGTTTTTATAAAAAAAATAAGTTAAAATAATGCAATAACGCAAGCAACCTTGAATCTTACTGTAGTTGTCTTTAAAAAAACAATTCCCTAAAGGAGAAAATGAATAAGATTTTACTTTCACAACTCAACTGTTTTCATGTCATGTTGACTTTATTTAGTATTTATTTTAATTATTTAGCATTTATAGTAGGGCTGGGCAAAATGTTTTTTTTTTTTTGATTAATCGTTTTTTTTAAATGACGTCGATTCGATATCGATTCTCAAAAGCCGCGAATCGATCTTTTCCGGTATTTTTTTCAGCAAACATTTAACACAAGATCTGATTAACGTGAATCTTATCATTAGTTTATCATTAGACCTCTGTTGTGCAGCAGTTTGTTTGCCAAAAAAATATAAGGGTTTAATTTTCATTTGATTAGGATAAATTAAATGAATGTTTTATGTCTTCATTTAGAAAAATTAAGAAAAAAAAATTATAGGGCCATATTATTGTTTAAAAAAATAGGACCCTATACAAAAAAAAGAACAGGTTTAGGCCTTTAGCTCTTAATTTATTTTTATGAATTCACCATTTGTAAACTGATGTTTACTGTTAATTTTTTAGAAATATTAATAGCATTTGTATTAAAACTATATTCACTGAATGTAATAAAAGAAATCGAGAATTGAATCAAGAATCGAATCGAGAGCTTGCGAATCAGAATCGAATCGAATCGAATCGGGACATCTGAATCAATACCCAGCCCTAATTTGTAGCATTGCGGTTTTAAAAGTATGACATTGTATTCGTTAATTTTCTCTTTATAAACTAGAAACTTGAGTAATCAGATATTTTTTACGTCAAGTGTCGGCTTATAATTTCAAGGCTTTCTCCTCTGGTTATGCT
Organism: Schizothorax lantsangensis; assembly: GCA_027422415.1. Taxonomy (NCBI): domain Eukaryota; kingdom Metazoa; phylum Chordata; class Actinopteri; order Cypriniformes; family Cyprinidae; genus Schizothorax; species Schizothorax lantsangensis. The sequence continues at coordinate 26,921,279 of CM049847.1, read as the reverse complement.
ACACAAGTTCTTCCCTCTCACCTCCTCTGAAGCTCGTAACACACACACACACACACCAGTGAGTGTTTGTTTGAGATCCGCTGGTTCATAACAGACGCTCTGCCTGCAGTAGTAGGCCAGCAGCTATGATTCAGCAGTTACTAGAGCAGGAAAAGTCGCAAGTCCATCGTATCTGCAGATGTTGTCAGGGGTTTCGTTTCCAAACATTCGTGCGTTGCTTAGTTCCCTAAAATATTGCGAGATGGCTGTTACTAATTTCATCCTGCTGAACACAATGGAATATTTGGTAATGCTATTACGGATCTTCATCCCCTTTCGTACAAACATATATGCGTGCGTGTGTGTTTATATTCACGTGAGAGTGCTTGTTTGTGCAGAGGCGTCCCGATCCCACGTGTATTCCTTTCAAACATTCCCACCGTGGGTTAATTTACCCCTCGCTGCCTCCAGGAGACCAGTCATCTCCATGGTAATCCCTCAAATTGATTGTAAAGAGTCAGATGGGGGGCCCATAATCCTCTTGGCTTCTATCCTGGTTAAAAGTAAAGCTGAGGTCATATGTACATATAACTAGACACAATACTACAGACTTCACGGTTATAATCACAACCGTATATTTTGGTTAAAACCATGAGGAATGTGTCAGTTCAGCTTTGAGGTATTGCGGTGACATTGTAACCTCGCTTTCCGGAGCTGTTTTAATCACAGAGAGTGACCGTTCAGGGCAGAGCTGCGGATTGATTTGCCTTGATCCGCATCAGGCTGAAAAGCAGCGTCGCTCTGGGAGCCTCTGACAGAATTCTGCCGGCGGGGGCAGGAAATGGGGCCTCCCCGCCAGAGCGCATGGGTCAAGGCCAAGGTCATGCGGTCCTCTGGCGCGTGGAGTCTTGTGATCTGTGTGTGAAATGTGATTGGCTCTGCTTTTCCCTCCCTTGCGACACGGCCCAGGACGCGCCCCAAAATGTTGTTTAGCATTTGCTTATGCAGCTCTGCTAAACGTCACGCTGAATAAATATTTATTCATCTCAGCCAGAGTTTTAATGACACAGGAAAAGGATTATAAATATATGAGTGTATTTAAATTTCAGCAGTCCTCAGTGAAGGTGAATGAAAAACAGGCTTTTCTAAGTCAGCACTACTGTCACGGCTCTTTCCTGCGCAGCCTTCCTGAGAGAGATGCCATTAAATCTAAGCCGGCATGAGAATACATTTATTTTTTAGCACTTGAAACAGTCATTTCATATCTGTGGTATGGCAGTTCAAAGGTTTGGGGTCAGTAAGATCTATTTTTATTCTTCAGTGATGCATTAAATTGGTCAAACATAGCAGACATTTATAATTTTACAAAATATTTCTATTTCAAATAAATGCTTAAAAATATGAAGTTTCCTCAAAAATATGAAGCAGCACAACCGTTTTCAACACTGATAATGAGAAATGTTTCTTGAGCAGCAAATCAGCATATTAGAATGAACTCCGAAGGGTCATGTGAAACTGAAGACTGAAAATTCAGCTTTTCCATCACAGGAATAAATTGCATCTTCAAATATATTAAAATACAAAACAGTTATTTGAAATTGTAAATATATTTCACAATATTACTGTTTTTATTACACTTTCAGTCAAATAAATGCAGCTTTGGTGACCCTCTCACCAAACCTCTTTGGTTTCCTCTCTCTCGCCGTCTCTTCTCTCCACCATCTTTTTCAATAAAAAATTGGCAGAATCCAAAATGTGTTTACAGTAGTATGCTAGTATACTATTTACACCGTTTCTGCTATAGAAAGTTTCTGTACTCTCCATACTAGTATGTAAATATTCTGCGTGCATTGAATGCTCATATGACCTACTACATTTAACAAATGTAAACTGTGTGGTATCCCACAATGCAATGCTTCATTTTTGTTTTCAGTGTCACAAATAAGCCAGGTAAATAAACCATTGTGTTACTCTCCTGACTCAATCAGACTTCCAGGAAATATGTTATTTAAAATTTTATAGCAAATATAAAACACTGGACACAACTTTTGTGCGTGACATATATAGCGTGATGTCATGTGCACAACAATGTAGCATAATGCTGTTAATGAAATGTTAATAGCATAATTTTTACAGTCTCGTGTACTATTCTTAAAATATAAAAATGTATGAAACAGTATGAAGAAATGCAAAGATAACCATTCACCATTCACTTACTCCAGTGTTTATCCCTTGTTCACTACAGTTAATGGCGAGTTACTTTTCTCTCACACACACACACATGCTAAGACAAGTGTTTCCTTTGAACCATGTTGATTTGTGTGTTGTAATAACAGGTTTCTCATGGACACTCCATTAAAACCGCTCAATCCTCGTCTGTCACACAGTGACCCTCTAAAGCACCCGGGCTGTCGGCATCAAGTGTCTGTCGATGATTCTGTCACAAGCGACTCTTTGTTTCTGAATTATTAAATGCGTCTCGAACAGACCTTGAGAGCTCTTTTGGGTGGGGTTATTTTTGCTCAGCTCAGGGATTATGGTAGATCTTGTGTTTCATGTCCTGCAGGTCATGAATTCCTTTGCTGTTGTGTCATTTGACACATTGACTGACTCGTGAGCTGAGCCCGTGCTAACTTCTCTCTTTTTCTCTGTCTGTAAGCAGATATGGTAAAATCGTGTCCACCAAAGCCATTCTTGACAAGGCTACAAACAAATGCAAAGGTTTGTCATGTAATTTTATTCTTACACTTCTTACACTTTTTATTCTTACAATTAAGACTCTCATATCATTTTATGTGTTTGTTTGTTTTTTAACCCTGTGTGAAAAGTACTCTGGTAATACCATGTTTCTTTGTCACATCAATTGGTATTGCCATGGTATTTTAAAAAAAAAGGAACATATACACTACTGTTTAAAAGTTTGGGGTCATTGTAATTTTTCAATTGTATTTGAATGCAGTCTCTTATACTCAGCAAGTCTATATTAATATTATTACAATTTAAAATAACTGTTTTGGACTATTTTAAATAGTGCTGTTAAACGATTAATCGCGATTAATCACATCCAAAATAAAAGTTTTTGTTTACATAACATATGTGTGTGTACTGTGTATATTTATTTATTTATTTTGTATATATAAATACACACACATACAGTATATATTTTGAAAATATTTACATGTATATATTTCTATTCATATAATTTATTATATACATATATTTAATATATAAACATAACATATTTTCAGAAATATATACATGCGTGTGTATTTATATATACATAATAAATATACACAGCACACACACATATAATATGTAAACAAACTTTTTTTGGATGCGATTAATCACGATTAATCAATTGACACCACTAATTTTAACATTTATTTTATTTCTTTGAATTTTCAGCAGTCATTTTTACAGTCCTCAAGGCCACATGATCCTTCAGAACAGCAGTTATTTGAAATAGAAATTAATTTTAAAATGATAAAGGATCAATTTAATGTGTCTTTGCTGAATAAAAAGTATTAAGTTCTTTCAAAAATTAAAATAATCATACCCTAACTTTTGAACAGTAGTATAAATACCATGATACATGAATATGATTGATAATCATTTAGTAATATTGGATATGTCCAAGTACTATCATATTATCATGATACCATCACTAACCGATTTTAAAAAACACTTACAAATTGTGACCCAGGTAACGTGATGGTGTGATGAGCAAGTTGTTATTTAAAGATGTGTGTTTGGTCTAGTGGTTATTTGTAGATTAGATAGTTTGTGGTAATGCATTGTGTTTTCTTCGTAGGATATGGGTTTGTGGATTTTGACAGTCCTGTGTCCGCACAAAAAGCCGTCACAGCACTAAAGACCAACGGAGTTCAGGCTCAAATGGCCAAGGCGAGTCATCCGTTTGTGACATCACTTCCTTTTTAAAAGTAACTGGATCATGACCTGTCTGCTAGGACAATTCAGGAAATGTTAATGTAAAACATAAAAATTTAACCTCCGGTGTCTTTTCATGTGCATTTCTTCCTCGTTTCCTCTCTTTCTTTTCTTGTCCAGTCACACACAAACACACACACATGCATTTCCTGTGTATCTTTGTGCCTCTTTGTGCCTTTGTGTATGTGTGTAACAATCCTGCAGTGACCTTCTCCTAGGTTCTGCTGGGCGTTTTTGCCTGCATCTTCAATTTTTAATCTGCCCTCTTTTTCCTCTTCCTCCCTACTGTCAGCATATTACTCTTTCACTTCCCCGTTACTTGTGTGTGTGTGTGTACTGTGTAAACATGTCTGACGCATACATGTTGAGGAATGTTGACGTCTTATCTTGGCCCGCCCTCATTTCTGCTGAGGCATCTTGAATAGCAAGCTGAGACTCTGCCTTCAGCCAATCGAACGTCAGACTGAAATGCAGCTTGTAGCATATCGTGTGTCCTTGTTAGCTGAGAGGCGATTACAAAATTGTATTGTGGCTTCACAAAGTACTCAAGCACCACACCACATCACAGCACAGACAGAGTATAAACCGCCTGAAGGTCTCACCCTTGGAACACCGGACACATGATTCCAATGGAAAAAATGAAAGAATGGATGGTGTTGCTTTATAGTTAAAGAAGAGGAATACAATTGCAGTGTGTTGTCATATCTGCTCAATCCTTTTTAGTCTGAAAATAAAGGTTTCAAGCTTATTCAGACAACTTGCTTCTCAATTTATTGAATGGTAGGGAGTGATATAAATGAATATGTTATTGTAATATATTTTACATAATCAGCATTTCTACCAATCCTTCAGTGGAAGTGGTAGCTAAGCTAGCAGGTTTATTAGCTAGCCATATGCTAAACTAACAGGATAATCATTTAACATGTAACTAGCATGCTAATCACCTAGCGCTGTAGGTTTAGCTTGTAAACTTACTGGGAAAAAACAAATAACAAATGTTTAATTTGACCATTTATAGATTCTGTAATATGCTGTGGTATGTGACATAATTTAAATACATTAACTTATTGTCATGATTAACACGAAGTGATTTTCTCTCAGAATTATTCACCGATAACTAAGCTAGCATGCTAATCAGTCAGAATGACAATGGTTTAATTTGACCATTAGTTTGATATGTGATGTCATTTGAATACATTAATGTATTGTTTACACCACAAAATAATTTTGTATCATTTTTAATTTAAAGATCCAAATTAATCGGCCATGTTTAGCTAGTATCATGTTTAGCTAGTAAGCATGCAGGCCAGCCACTGAACCAAGCTAGCAGGCAAATCATGCAAAGGTTAGCTTTTAAGCGGACTAATAAAAAAACATATGGAAAATGTTTCATTTGTCATTTACACTTTAATTTACTGTGATATATGTAGTCATTTAAATACATTAACAGCAGTATGCTAAGCTAGCAGGCTAATCAGTTAGCATTATGCTACATGAACAGGCTAGCAGTAGGTTAGCTTACAAGCTAACAGGAAGAAAACAAAAACCGAGCAACAAATGTTTACTTTGACCATTTACACGAAGCACATTTAAGATGACGTCTTTGGACTCAAGCCTCACAGTGACTGTTATCCTCTGAATAGGCGCATGAAGGATGCTTAATAATGCGTGTAATGTGCCATGTGTTTTATGTTTTCTGAATACAGCAACAGGAGCAGGACCCGACTAACCTGTACCTGTCCAACCTGCCTGTGTCCATGGATGAGCAGGAGCTGGAGAACCTCCTCAAACCTTTTGGACAGGTCGTCTCCACCCGAATCCTCCGTGACACTAACGGAGTGAGTCGGGGTGTGGGTTTTGCCAGGTCAGTGACATTTGGGTACTGATTTTGTGTGTACAGTTATGAATCGGTGTCAGATATACACTATTTGTGTTGATGTGTTGTGAAATGTTTAATTTTTTTGCTCTATTTTAAGGATGGAATCAACAGAGAAGTGTGACGCCGTGATCTCTCACTTCAATGGGAAGTTCATTAAGTCCTCCTCTGGGATGCTGGGTGAGTGTTCGGCACAATATTCTCTACAATGCATATATGTTCTATATGTAGGCTAGATGCTATAGATTATGTAGTCTTTGCTGTATTGTAAGTGAAATGTGTGTGTGTTACAGGTGCATCAGAACCTTTGCTGTGTAAGTTTGCTGATGGCGGGCAGAAGAAGAGACAGGCTAAATACATCCCCAATGGACGAATCTGGACACGAGACGCCGAGGTGAGACTAGTAAGTCCTGTTTATAATTGTGTATGTGTGTGTGTGTGGCGTGATGGCAGGTGAATGAGTGTGTGTTTGTGGCTTGAAGCAAAATTAGCCATTCTTACATGGCATCATACGTCACACTTTGTTTGGTTTCCAACCATTTAAATCTGATTAACACATTTTAAATGTTAAAGGATTAGTTCACTTCCAGAATAAAAATCTCCTGATAATTTACTCACCCCCCATGTCATCCAAGATGTTCTTGTCTTTCTTCCTTCAGTCAAAAAGGAATTAAGGTTTTTGAGGAAAACATTCCAGGATTTTTCTCAATATAGTGGACTTCAATGGGAGCCAACGGGTTGAAGGTCCAAATTGCAGTTACAGTAACAGTCTTATCTAGTGAAACAATCAGTCATTTTCTTAAAAAAATTAAAAATGTTTATACTTTTTAACCACAAATGCTTGTCTTGCACTAAATCAACTTCACACAATATGTAGTCACGTTGGAAAGGTCACGCGTGACGTAGGCAGAAGCACCGAGCCATTGTTTACAAAGTTTACAAAGAAAGTCAAACACCCCTTTACAAAAAAAGGTAAAACAATGATGTCAGACGGTTTTTAAGTTGGAGAAAATGAGATGGAGTTTTTTTGCCCTACCCTACCTTACCTTTTTGAACCAAGTACACAGATGAAAAACTAACCATGCGTGACCTTTCCAACGTGTATATATAGGCTATATACATATACATTTCTTTTTTATTTTTTTTAGAATATGACCGATCATTTCGCTAGATAAGCCCCTTATTCCTCAGCTGGGATTGTGTAGAGCCCTTTGAAGCTGCAATGAAACTGCAATTTGGACCTTCAACCCGTTGGCTCCCATTGAAGTCCACTATATGGAGAAAACTCCTACAATGTTTTCCTCAAAAACCTTAATTTCTTTTCGACTGAAGAAAGAAAGACATGAACATCTTGGATGACATGGGGGGTGAGTAAATTATCAGGAAATTTTTATTCTGGAAGTGAACTAATCCTTTAATTGTAAAGTGAAACTGCCTTTATCATGTGTATGAAGCCAGTAATGCTCAACTTTTCTTTTGCTTTCTTTAGAGTGGAATGACCTTGACATATGACCCTAACACCGCCCTTCAGAATGGGTAAGAACAGCTTGAACATGTCTTAAATTGCTCATTTATATTCATAATGTATATTGTCTACCCTATTCTATAGAGTCCTGCATGTGATATGCAAAAAATTATAATAATAATTATCAGGGCCACAATTTAAAAATGTCTTCCCATTACTTTTTAACTCTTTCCTTAGTTTTAGTTAAATAGTGTCCATGTTGTACTAATGGAGACCACATTGTACAAATTTGTTTTTCTGGTTTTAATTAGGTTAATTGGGGCCACATTGCACTGATTTGTTCCCAAGTTTTAGTAAAATCATAAGCACATTGTACTAATTAAAACCCTTGTTTTAGTTCAGTCGTGGCCATGCTGTACCACTAGTAAAAAAGTAATAAATTCAAAATACATTTATTTTATAATAAATATAGTTCAAATCTATTAACATATTTAATGACATATCGCTCAAAAACTTACTGATAGAAAATTTATAATTAAACTATTAGAGTACTATGGAGTACTATCTGTGCACAATGCACATTTCATAATATTAAGCCTAAATTCTATGATCTTTGAATAATATTGGTCTTTAAATGCAAGATATTTAAAGTGTTCCTGAAGTATACTTGCAGTAGTTCCACTTTAGCACAATCAAATATTCCTCAGTATATCTTTATTTGGACTTCAGCACTACTTCCACACAATTAAAGTGCATTAAGCACACAATTAGTTGTTCCAATTTAGCAGACTTTTAAGTATACCAGTTTAGTATACTAAAAGTACAATTGCAGGGTATTTTTATTAAGCACTTAAATATGTAAATGTATTTGTAGTATACTTATCATCAAATAAATGTATTTCAAATACATGTAGTATATTTATTTTTCTCTAGGGTCAATTTGATCACAGGTTTTAATTTGGTGAAATCATAATTAAATCCAATTAAAATATGTTTTTTGTACATTGTGTAATTGCCATTAAATAGTTAAAATGATGTGCAGATGTCATATAGACCCTCAAAAACACTGTATCCTGATGCTACAGGTACTATGCTGCTCCTTATGCCATGGGGAACCGGTTAATGGCTCAGCCAGGAGTGTCTCCATACATCTCTCCCATCTCTACATACCAAGTACTGCTCTTCATCTTCTACTTCATCTTCACGGTCACATGGTGTTGACGTGAGTGTTTCTGACCAGCTTCTGCTTCCTTGCTAACATCTGTGTTTGTCTCCAGGTACAGAATCCTTCATGGATGCCACATCAGCATTACATCATGCAACACCCGGTAAGGCCAAAAGATTCTCTCTTTTATCTCTCGCCATCTCTCCTTTTATTCACATCTCCTTCCAAACAGGAGATGACTCTCAAACAATACCACTTACACGAGTCATAAAGAGGCATGTGTGTGTGTTCACACACAGTATTTCCTGTTTTTGCCCTATTGTGGGCAGAATTTCTCTTTTATTTAGTGCAGATGTATATTAATAGCTGGATTTCTCACTCTTTCTCTGCAGTTGCTGATTATGATTGTTGTACTCTGTTTTTTGACTCAGGGAGCCGTTCTGTCACCCTCTATGGAGCATCCCATGTCACTGCAGCCGTCCGCTATGTTGGCTCCCCTCGCCCAGCAGATGGGCCATCTCTCTCTGGGCGGCACTGCAACCGTATGATCCTCTCACACAGATTGCACTAATATATGGCACAAGAGTATCTGCTAATTAATAAGTAATATTTACACCTGTGTTTTTAATAAAGCCACATCGTTCTGCTTTCCTGCAGTTTATTCCTGCCAACACAGCAATGCCAGGAGCTTACATCCCTCAATATGCCCACATTCAGCCCTCTGCCATCCCTCCTGAGGTCAGTCCCACACTCAGGTTATCAATGACAGTTATACCACAGGCCTGCTACAGTCTTCTGAATTGTCTAGATGTCGGTACAGTTCTAGCTAAAAAAGCTTTTCAGATAATTTTTAATTGGGCTTTTTTAATTTATAAAATTCTATGTATAAACCTTTATTTTTAGGTTGATAAGATTTTTATTTTATTTTTTATGCTACCTGAGGCAACATTTATTTTAAATTCAAAAATAGAGTAAAAAAACAGTAATATTGTGAATGTATATTTTCAAATTTAATTTATTCTTTAGATGGCAAATCTGAATTTTTAGTCTTCATTGTCACATGATCCTTCAGTAATCGTTCTAATTGGTGCTCAAGAAAGTTACAAGATTCTTTGATGAATATTATATTATATTATATCATATTATATTATATTATTCCATGGTCTGTCTGAATACTGAATTCAGATTGGCTGGCAGGTATGCAGTAAAACCGTTTAATGCACAGGTAGTTCCAAGTCAGTTTAATCACCGTTCCATATTAATGCGCTGCTTTAATTGATGCACACTAACCAACACGCATCACTCGCACACACACAGAGAGAGAAAGTGAGAGAGAGAGTGATTTTTTTATTAATACATTTTTATTAATAAAATAGCCTAGATACTAGATCGCTACATTATATTCCTCAGCAACGATGGTAAAATTGCTGTTTTTGAAGTAATTTTTTGTAGAGAGAGACGCACGGCGCAGACGCAGCATGCAGGTACACACAACTGTCATCTCTCTCTCTCTCTCTTTATCGATCGATAATTAATTGAAATACATGCTATAATTCATTCAAATAAATGTGATCTTACCGCACTAATTCATCTCTGTGTCTGATTTGAAGCGAGCTGCGAGCGATAACTGATGAAAATAACTGTCATTTTTACCCATTCGGTCAATTCGTCGGGCGGTTCTTTGCCTCCACGTCGTGCATTTAAAATCCTTTAATGCACGGCTAGCCGTTGATTATCCCTTACTTATATTATATTATATTATATTATATTCTATTGGAAAAAGAGAAATATTAAGACAGATTACTAAGACTTTATTTAGGAAAAAATCTTTTAATATAACGCACAGTTTTGTCTCAAGCAGATTGATCTTGTTTTGAGAATATTTAAATATTTATATCAGAAAACCACACAAAATTAAATATTTTTGGATATTTGCTTAATGAAATTCAAATGTATCATTTATCCTATGGTCTTTTCAGCAGGAAAGTGGTGTACAGCCACAAGATGTGTCCTCTTCAGATCCTTCATCGTACCCTTTCCAACCAAACAAGCAATAAAACGGTATTTAATTACCATGTTTTTATTCTTGTGGGGATCAGTGTTCTGTTTAATCACCCTCAAGTTTTGCAAAATCCGTACGACTTAGTTTCTTCTTTGAACACAAGAAGTTGTAAAATGTTGACGTGTGCTCTTTGCCATATAATAAAAGTAAATGTTGAGCTCCATAAATGACAAAAAATGACTAAAAAAGTAGTCTCATCGACGTCAAACTTGGTTCAATTTGTGCAACATTTGAATTCGATTTTAGAGTTACAGCAGCTTAATTTTAACACATAGCTTCAGAAGAATAAAACACACAAGTTGTGCTGTATGTACAACTTTTATGGTCCTTTTTTGGCATTTTTGGAGTTTGACGGCCATATGTTCATTTTTGGGTGAGCTATTCCATTGAATCGAGTGCTAATATGATATTGAATCACCTTTAATATGCCAGGACACCACTAGTGTTCAGTGTTTGACTAGTGCTGTTTTTTTTTGTTACAGGTTAACCGTCTGATGTCAGAAACAGACACGTTCTGCTGAGTGTTAATACCGTAACAACGTTTGCTTTCTTTTAGAGGAAGTGACATCAGAAAGGAAGTGACCCTCATGCACGGGTTGCAGGAAATTTGTCCATGATTTAATCATCAACAAGAAACCTCAGATAACTCTTGTGCAAACATTTTCTCCAACAAACCACGACAAGGCAATATTACACCAACTATGGACGACGGAAGGGAGCAGAGTTTTATTTTGCTAGAAAGAGGAAGGAGAAGATGATAAATGCTTATTTTTTACCAAGAACTATTAACACAGACCATGTCTGTGAGTAAAATTGAGTGATGATGATGATGGTGATGACACCTTTCGATGCATGATGTTTTTTTTTTAAGTATGGTTTTATTACGTTTTTATGGACTGTTTCTCAAACAGACAAAAGAAACCCTTTTTTTTGCGGTTGGAGTCGAAATGAAGAGCTTTCTGGTTGCTTATATTGGTCTTCCACTCTTTGCCTTTTTAGTAGTTCAAATATTTACCTTTTAAATAAGGTGGGTGGGGTTTAGAATGGCTGATGCAATGCTTGCTGGCTATTGGTCCTTGCTCCTGTCTCTCAAAGCAAAGGCTTTTCTGTTTGACTTTAAATGTCGCTCTGAATCAAACACGTTTGTTTCAGGGATCGTGTGTCTGTCGTGGATCAATCTTCTTTCCACTGAATCCATGTGTACAGTCTTTCTGTAGATGTAGAAGTGGATGTTGAGATGCGGGTGGGCGGGGTTTAGTGGTATGAGTGGGTGGGGTCAAGCTAGATGAGGTATGTGGGTGGGGCTAATAAAAGGGATATTGTGGATTTGGGAAAGCTGACATTGTTCCTTCTGTTCACAGGATGATTGCGATTTTATTTACAGTGCCATTTTTAATTTATTTGACCTTTTTTCTCTTTTTTGAACACAACACATCAGGATTTTGTTTGATGCTCAGAAAAAAAGGCAGAAGTGCAATGTTTCTTTAGGTAGAAAGCAAGAAATTTTACAAAAGTCGATTATATAAAAAAAAATGTTTTGCTCTCTCAAAATCCTTGATATATCAGTAATGCCATTCTTTATGTAAATTAAACCTACATTTGTGGCCTAACAGATACATTTATAGACATACAATAGCACGGTTTTGCAAAACTATGTTCCGAAAGAGAAACTCCACAAAGTTTCTGAATAAATAATGTAATTAAAACATTCGTCCTTGCAATTTAATAAATAAATAAACATGCAACTTCAAGGCAACTACGACACTTTCCACCAAAGACCTTTTCTGCCTACTATTGAACACAATAGTATGAACTACTGCAATGGGTTTTGGTCAAACTGAATTGTAGTTTGTCTTTTTTCCTCAATCTTGGCTCTCAGCTTTAATCTGGTTTGTAAGTGTGGACACATGAACATCTCTAAGCAGTTGGACGGAGGGAAGACTTGATCACAGGTTCATAACGCGGTTGTAAACAAGCTTTTCATCTGTCTGTCATACAGTTAAGCAGATTTCTGTGTGTCTGTGTGTGATTGTGTATTTAGATGTCCAGGTCAGCTTGGCCTTTGATCTACCTCAGAGTTGTATCTGTTGTCTGATTGGTCAGGCTGCAGGTCTTTCCTGTCCAGTCAGAAGTAAAATCGCTAGCTCAGGAGCTGGTGTCATGCAGAACTTCATCTTTAATGCATCTATTTGTCCTCTTTAAAGAAACTTCTATGTTTTGTATCTGTATGTCTTTCTTTTGGTGTTTTTTTTAACATTGCATTGTGATGTTTTGAGCTTGACTGTGTGGAGAATGTCTTTATGGTCTTTTTTGTCCATTTTCTTCCTGATAGGTGCAGCAAAAAAGGAGAGGCTTGTGTAATTTTCCCTGCATTTGTTTGGTCTTTTTACAAAAATCCACATAAACTACCTTCTCTGGAAATGATTTCAGTTTGCTGTAGCCTCTCCGTGTTTAGAGGCCTAATCTGAAGAACCAAAGTGAAATACTATCATAGTGACTAACGTGTGTCAAAAAGCAGCACATCGTAGTTTCATTGGAGAAATACAGTGTCTTTATGTCAAAATAAAGGTTTCCAAACAGCAATCATTCACACAGTGTATAAACATAGGACTGTTGTTGAAATACTGAATTTTTAAAATTGTTTTATTGAACACCTGCCACTTGCACGTCCAGAATTTGTTTGTTTTTATTTCTATTTTTTTCTCTTGTGAAAATATTTTTGAATTAAAATAGCTTAAACATGTGTTTTTGGTGATTTTTAGTAATTTCACAGTATGACTGCATGCTTAGCTTACTGATGGAACAAACAGAAATTCTGTAGGAAATTCTTGATTGTCTTGAATAAAGAATTTGAGACAATACAAAGAAAATATCCGCTATTATGTTCCACAGTAGCTTTATTCTCAAAAACAGCTTTATCAATTTATTATTTGTTAATATTATATGTTATTAACCAGAAAATTGTGGCTTTAATTTTAAAAGTTGTTTTAATTTGAATTCAAAATGATGTCTGCACTGATATTTACCCGCAGGTGGTGCTGGAAACCACAAAAAAAAAATATCTCCACAACGCTTGTTTTTTTTAATTTTACTGTTGTTGATGTTGTTGTCAATATTTAATCACTGTATCTATACACATAAATCCAGTTTTTGCCATAATCTTATTTACAACTGAACTCTTCGACCTTTAGCTGACAGGGCCCCTGTTGATGGGGTCTTTGCGATGCCAGTCTGCAGGGTTTTATCCTATAGAGTCAACATACAGTACCTATTGTTCAAGATTCAAGATAACTTTGCCTTGCAAAGGTTGCCACATAAAAATACATACAATTATAATACAGTAACAGACAAAAGTGCATTCAGTATTTACAGCACCACCCTCAATTCACACCCACCTTATGTCCTGAGTTTAGAAAATTCACTGATAAAGGGATGAAAGACGTGTTCAGGTGTCTTTTCCTGTATTTAATTGGAACGCTATAGTGTTTACCTGAGGGGAGCAGTTTGTATTCTGAGTACAGGGCATGAGATCGGGTCCGCTATAATTTTTTTAGCCCAATGGTGTCCAAACCTGCTCCTAAAGGGCCAACGTCCTGCAGAGTTTAGCTCCAACCCGCTTGCCTGGAAGTTTAGTGAGACTGCAGACCTTGATTAGCTGGTTCATGTGTGTTTAATTAGGGTTGGAGCTAAACTCTGCAGGACAGTAACCCTCCAAGAACAAGTTTGGACACCCCTGTCCTAGACTATGGTCTTCTCGAAGAGAGTTTGGAGGGAGGGATACCCCCTGTCCAAAACCAAACACCCTGAGTCTTCGCAAGAAATAGTCGCTGCTGGATCCAAGTGCATACAGAACTCACATGAACATTCCAAGATAAATTACAGACCATATATCCACCTGTTTCTTCAACGTGGAAGTAAGCCTATGGGTGAGACTTCCGGTTCATTAGGAAGTCATTATCGGTAAATAACGAGAATAATAACAACGTGCAGTAAACGGTAAAACTGTTTGCACTACAAACAAGGGTGTTCTTAATTAAGATAATACAGTAAAATAATATGGTAAGACCCCAATTTTCAATATCAAGCAGCAAAACAAACTGTTTTGTACAGCTAAAAATAGACTGGAAGCTAGACCCATAGAATTTACAAATGACCGGACCCATTTTTACGGCAAAAAAAAGGTGGATACACCCAAGTATTTGTAAGAATGAACCTGGTTAATACAAATGTTATGGACCAGTAATGGAGAGTGGTCCCCCTAGATGTCCTGTATCAAAAATAATTTATTCTGTTTTCTTAGTATTTACAAGATGATGGTCCTCAGACCACTGTACAAACTTTTTATAATATTTGAAATATCTACTACTTGTAAATTCTGTGGATTATGTTTATTACTTGTGTGTAGCATCTGTTTTCTTATAACTTCGCTCTCTGTTCCATTCTCAGATTGATAGAATGAATAAAATGGAGATCCTGTGTACTCGGGCCCAAAAGATTTTTCAGGAGGAAAGAGACATGTCCCAAAGAGAGCTCAGGGCAGAACAAGACTGGGCCAGCCAATTCTATAGCCTCTTTCCTTGATTCAAATCCTTTGAAGGCCAAAATATAGTGATTACTTTTACATTGTTATATGTTAAAGCCATGCTTTTAAATAATCCAGTTTTTAGTAACCCTTGATTGCCAGATGCTTAGGTTCATATTGTCATGTTTCAGAACTAAGGATTTGTTTGTGGAGAAGCTAAAATTAGTAAAAGAAGAAACAGCTTTTGCAAGGTAAGCACAATAGCACTGTCTTGTTAATGTGCTCGATCGATGCGTTTCTATTTCTGCACATCCCAACAGTGCAGATGCTGCTTCTGATACCATTATTAATAATCAGCTCTATTGCTGTAATAATCTGTTTCAGAAAAATATGGGGGAGACCGGGGGCAATTGTAACATTTTTAAAATTGTCCTTCATAGTTCACAGACACTTGAAATACACCTATATTTGTTTCATCTATCTTTTGATACAATAAAGAAATATAGGTGCACTAATTAATAATACAATTGATATATTTTTTCACTAATAAGGACAAGAATATTAAATTAAAATGCAAGAACTTAGAGTGTTATAATTGCCCCCTTGGTGGAGGTGATTGTAACAGTGTTCGGGAGCAATTGTAACACTGAAAAATAAGTAATATTAATGAAACCTACCTCAAAGTAATCACTTCACTGCTGTAGTTTCTAATAATGTTACTTTTTTGAATATGGTTCAAATTCTTTTAGATGTCAGGCATCATATGCATTTTTGCAGAAGACTATAGGCAACTATTCTAGTTGTAACTGATTAACCAAAACATATTCAAGTTACAGTTATATGGGCTTAAAGTGCACACCCTGAGCTTTAATTTGACAGTATTCTCATCACAATTGGAGGAAAGGTTAAGGAATTACAGCTCTTTAATATGTACCTCCCCCTTTTTTAAGGGACCATAAGTAATTGGACAGTTGACTCAAAAGCCGTTTCATGGACAGATGTGGGCTAATCCTTCATTATTTCTACATCGATTAAGCAGGTAAATGGTCTGGAGTTGATTCTAAGTGTGCCATTTGCTTTTGGAAGCTGTTGCTGTGAACCCACATCATGCGGTCAAAGGATCTCTCCATGCAAGTGAAACAGACAATTGTTAGGCTTCAGAAACAAAACAAATCCATCAGAGAGATTGCAGGAACATTAGGAGTGGCCAAATCAACAGTTTGGTACATTCTGAGAAAAAAGATGCACTGGTGAGCTCAGCAACATAAAGAGGCCTGGACATCCATGGAGGACAACAGTGCTGGATGACCGGAGGATCCTCTCCATGGTAAAGAAAAACCCCTTTCATAACATCCAGCCAAGAGAAGAACACTCTCCAGGAGGTAGATGCGTCACTGTCAAAGTCTACAATCAAGAGAAGACTATAGAGAGCAAATACAGATGTTCACCACAAGGTGCAAACAAGGCCAGATTAGATTTTGCCAAAAAAATAATAAAAGCCAGACCACTTCTGGAAAAGCATTCTTTGGATGGCTGAAATTAAGATCAACCTGTACCAGAATGACAGGAAGAAAAAAGTATGGAGAGGTGATGTCCATGAGTTCCAGACTTAAGGCAATCATTGCCTGCAAAGGTTTCTCAACAAAATATTAAAAATGAACATTTTATTTATGATTATATTTATTTGTCCAATTACATTTGAGCCCCTGAACATGGGGGAAGGGGTTGGGCTGTGTATAAAAATGGCTGTAATTCCTAAGCATTTTATGTTATATTTCATCTTGATTGTTTCATTTTAATTCTATTCTGGTGGCATACAGAGCCAAAATTAGGAAAATAGTGTCAGTGTCCAAATATATATGGACCTAACTGTATATACAGTATATAATTTAAATATATTTTACTCAAATACATTAATCAGCTGATGAGTCAAGAACAGTCTTTATCCAAACTTAATGAAGTGGGACAAGACAGACATATTAACAGAATAATTCAATGAGATCATGTGGTGATAATTTTATTTTTATTTTTTAAAAATTATTTAAAAGCAACACATTTTTTAATATTTTTTTAATGTGTACACTAAAAATGTAGTTTTACATTTGAATATGTTCATTTTCTAACAGAAAAGTATGTCAACGCAGACAAACAAGGTGCTTACGTTGGGCCATGTGGCTCAGCCTTGTTGCAGCCATGATAAAATCTTGTATGCTAGCCATGCTTATATATTAGCATAACTGTTAATGTTATTTTTTTTATCAATAACCTAGAGATAAGATATATGTAAGTTTAAATTCGCAGTCATCTAAACTTTCCAAGAGCTATGGGCCTGCTGACCATTTGTAATGCTGCTACAATTCAAGGTCTGGATTTCTGACTCTAGATTTGATTGAAAATATGACAGAGGAGAACCTCTGCAAAAATACAAAAGCGCAATTGCAAAGAGCATGAAATCAGGTAAGATATAAAATACATATTAAAATACATATCTTTATGACACAGAGTGATAAAGCTAATGTGATGATCATCAGCGGTTATAATTTTATTAAAACTGCAGTGCTGTCAGTATAATGGCCAACTGCAGGATTGAGTGGCTCTTTAAAACCTCCTGCTAATCTCACTCTTGCTTTCTCTCTTTCACAGGGAGCAGGAACAGAAAAGCATTGCTAGAAGAACAGAGGCAGAAAAGACTGGAGAGAGCTTTCTCGTCCAGTGAAACCAGCAAGTGTGGAACAGAGAACAAGCAATATATTTTTTATGCTTTTGTCTTTATCAAATATTGCAACATTGTTCAATAGTGTGATGCTAAGTTTTTTCTGTCCTCCTCCACAGAAGAAAGAGCACACAGCTCCTCCACACCTTCTCCAGTCCCCTATAACCTCCACTGAGAAGAAAAACCTCCTGTTCACATGTGCAAATAAAAAAAAACACAATCCTTGAACATCACGTGTATTAAATAATTGTAGATATTAGAGATTTAAATTGTCTTGATTATGGAGGACATAAAAGTCGAAATGAACCAGGTAAAATGCTTTTGTAAATATTGATCAAGACTTGGTTGTTATACTCAGTGGGACTATAAACTACAGATGCATCTCAATAAATAAGAATGTTGTGAAAAAGTTAATTTTTTCTTGTAAGTTATTTCAAAAAGTGAAACTTTCATATATTTTAGATTCATTGCATGTAAAGTAAAACATTTCAAAAGTTTTTTTGTTTTAATTTTGATGATTAGAGCTTACAGCTCATGAAAGTCAAAAATCAGTATCTCAAAATATTAGAATATTTACATTTGAGTTTCAATTAATGACCATCCCTACAGTATAAATTCTGGGTATCTCTTGTTCTTTGAAACACAATAATGGAGAAGACTGCTGACTTGACAATGATCCAGAAGACGAACATTGACACCCTCCACAAAGAGGGTAAGTCACAGAAGGTCATTACTGAAAGGTGTGGCTGTTTACAGAGTGCTGTATCAAAGCATATTAAATGCAAAGTTGACTGGAAGCAAGAATTTGGGTAGGAAAAGGTGCACAAGCAACAGGGATGACTGCGAGCTTGAGAATACAGTCAAGCAAAGCTGATTCAAACACTTGTGAGAGATTCACAAGGAGTGGACTGAAGCTGGAGTCAGTGCATCAAGAGTCTCCACGCTCAGACGTCTTCAGGAAAAGGGCTACCAAGCCACTTCTGAACCAGAGACAACGTCAGAAGCGTCTTACCTGGGCTGTGGAGAAAAAGAACTGGACTGTTGCTCAGTGGTTCAAAGTCCTCTTTTCAAATGAAAGTAATTTTTGCATTTCATTTGGAAATCAAGGTCCCAGAGTCTGAAGGAAGAGTGGAGACGCACAGATTCCATGTTGCTTGAAGTCCAGTGTGAAGTTTCCACAGTCAGTGATGATTTGGGCTGCCATGTCATCTGCTGGTGTTGGTCCACTGTGTTTTCTGAAGTCCACAGTCAACGCAGCCATCCACCAGGAAATTTTAGAGCACTTCATGCTTCCTTCTGCTGACAAGCTTTATGGAGATACTGATTTCATTTTCCAGCAGGACTTGGCACCTGCCCACACAGCCAAAGGTACCAAAAGCTGGTTCAATGACCATGGTGTTACTGTGCTTGATTGGCCAGCAAACTCGCCTGACCTGAACCCCATAGAGAATCTATGGGGTATTGTCAAGAGGAAGATGAGAGACACCAGACCCAACAATGCAGATGACCTGAAGGCCACTGTCAAAGAATCCTGGGCTTCCATACCTCCTCAGCAGTGCCACAAACTGATCACCTCTATGCCACGCCGAATTGAGGCAGTAATTAAAGCAAAAGGAGCCCCTACCAAGTATTGAGTACATATACAGTAAATGAACATACTTTCCAGAAGGCCAACAATTCACCAAAAAAAATTTTTTATTGGTCTTATGAAGTATTCTAATTTGTTGAGATAGTGAATTGGTGGGTTTTTGTTAAATGTGAGCCTAAATCATCACAATTAAAAGAACCAACGACTTAAACTACTTCAGTCTGTGTGCATTGAATTTATTTAATACACAAGTTTCACAATTTGAGTTGAATTACTGAAATAAATGAACTTTTCCACGACATTCTAATTTATTGAAATGCACCTGTAAATGCATGGATTGCGAAGTGCATAATTATCTTGCAATATCTAGAATAATTTAACCTAAAATCAGAAAATTAAATCTAGCAAACATATAAAATCAACTGTTACAATTTAGCTTTGACCAATGTATTAAAACGTTAGTTATCCTGTAAGTTATTTAAGAAAAGTCTGGGTCTCGCTGTATCGCTCAGGCTGCGCTGCAGTGTCTATTCTCAGGAGCGATCCCACTACTGATCGACACGGGGGCTTTGACCTGCTCCGTCTCCGACCTGGGCCGGTTCACCCCTCCTTAGACGACCTGGTGGTCCCGAGCTCCCCCAGGAGCACCATATCGATACCGAACTTAGTGCGGACACCCGATCGACATAGCGCTGTCCACTGCAGCCCAGAAGCCCTGAGCGCTGCTGCTCAAGCGATCCGCCAGCGCTGCTGCCTCAGCGCTGCTGCTCAACCTCCCGAGAGTAGCGCTGCTGCTCAACCTGGAGCGCTGCTGCTTACAGGCGCCGCCACTGAACCCGGCGAGAGCCAAGAGTATGAGCGCTGCTGCTCAACCTGAACCCGGCGAGAGCCAAGAGTATGAGCGCTGCTGCTCAACCTGCTGCTCACAGCGACCTCTAGTGCAGATAAACTCAACACTACACTCATATTAGCCAGCAAAGGGAAACACATGTAGCCTACTTAATCACAGCTCAAGTCTTCCATCTAGTGGTTCTTATTTCTCATGACATTTATATCACTGAATGAGCTGAATGGCACTGTTTTGTCAGGAAACTGTCCCGTTGTTCACATTTGAGACTGGAGTGAGATTATAGAGAAAATAATGTGTTAAGAACTTCAACTGTATTAGACACAGGCAGCAAAAGCAGGAGTGGAATTTGTGTATCTAATTTATGTAGCAACAAATTTATTGTCATGTCATGAATTTGGTTATTTAATTGAACTAGAATCTTAAATCACAAAATATATGTATATTTTATTTTAGATAAAATATTTTGTTAATTAAATGATGTTGAAAAATACTAAAATATTTCCTGTATTTCCAGTTTCAAAATAAAAACAATGTAAAAATAATAAAATAAAATAAAATAACAAAATTCCCTTATTTCTAATGTGGTTTAACACTTTATAACATCCAAGTGAAACAACAAACAATGCCATTAAGCTTCATTCTAAATGATCTAATATAAAGTTGTTGATTAGAGGGAGGTTCATCATGAACAGATGCTTCTTTATTGTCACGCAATTATTAGATGTTATTCTCTGCATTGATAATCTGAGGTCATGTGAACCTCACAGTGGATGCGTGTGGCTGGATTGTGAGTCTAGGGAAGCAGGGGACTGAATCTCCTGCAAGGTGTCAAAATTGCCTGGAGGGAGAAGAGGAAACAAAAGTGAAAATGTGTCTCTGTAAAACTCAGCGAAATAGAGTAAACAATTAGAATTGAATAGAAGATTATAAAAATAAATTAATATATAGAAATGTACATTGGCAGCTATGTGTGTGTGTATATATACATACATAGCTGCCAATGTACATTCCTATATATTAATGTATATTTCTATATATTAATTTCGATATATTAATTTATTTTTGTGTGTATATATATATATATATATATATATATGTGTGTGTGTGTGTGTGTGTGTGTGTGTGTGTGTGTGTTTCATCATATTTTAATTTGTATTATTAAATATACTGAAATATAGACTATCTAGTGCTAAATTCTGAAAATGATTTAAGCGTTTAAGAAACTTTTATTTTGAAAATTCCGAGCTCTCTGCGCTGTGTAACCATGTTGTGGTACGTTTCACGGTGGTAATTCTGGCTGATTCATTCTAGTCGGGCTGAAACTCAGCAGGCGCTCACACATTATCTCTTTCTTATTGCACAGGTAAATAATAATACATATTTACTATCATAAAACTATTGTTTTGTGGCATATAGTATTGTCCGAGAGGATTTTTCTGTGATTAAACACTTTTAGTATGCTGTTGGGTGATTTAGTGTATTTAGTCTCTGTAGCATTATTAGCCTTTCTTGTTTGGAGATTAAATGAAGTTTAAGTTAAATGTGTAAACTCAAGCTATTTTCTATTATTTCATAGCCTATTTTAAATCTACAAATGGTCGTTTTCCTGTTGTTTATGTGCTCACAGGCTAACTTGCATAGGAGTATGTGTAAATAGCACTATGCTAAATAGCTTAGCATGCTAGCAGTCTGAGGTTTGGCAGTGAAAACCTTCTGTCTGATTTTTGTATATCACAAAAAAGCTCATATTGATTTTAATTTTAGGGGTTGACGTCTGCATATCTTTGTAAGTTACGCTTTGAAAACAGTTCATTAGGAAATGTAGGTATTTTTGAAAACCCACAATGTGAATATTAATGAATCAGCAACAATCATAAACGTGCCCAGGTCTTTTAATATGAAAAGACTGACAAGTTTGCAAACTAAAGACAACTGCTTGTTTTTATTTGTCTAGATCTAAAGAATGG
Source organism: Schizothorax lantsangensis (assembly GCA_027422415.1). Lineage (NCBI taxonomy): Eukaryota > Metazoa > Chordata > Actinopteri > Cypriniformes > Cyprinidae > Schizothorax > Schizothorax lantsangensis. Next base: position 26,899,144 of record CM049847.1, on the reverse strand, counting down.
ACCGTCTTTTGAGGCTTGGAGGGGGAATGCCCGGACTCAGCCAGGTAATATTTTAAAAATGTTTTGTATGTTTTCTAAAGCAGCATCTGTGAGTGACAGCTGAATGCTGAAGATTGCATCACACAGCATATCTACACTGATGTTTACTACACCTGCCATCACACACAGTTCATTTTCACAGTTCAAATTTCATTAAAAAGACCCTTCAATATGTCCTGCCCAGCTTGCTGTCAATAGAATATTGTGAGGTCAGTAAGATTAAAAAATAATAATTTAATAGTTACATTCCGCAAGGATGCAGTAAAATGACAGGACAGTAAAGACATTTATAATGTTACAAAATATATATTTTTAAATAAATGCTGTTCTTTTGAGCTTTATATTCATGAAACAATCCTAAAAAATGGTCACAGTTTGCACCAAAATATTAAGCAGCTTATAAGAATGATTTCTGAAGGATCATGTTGACACTTAAAACTGGAGTAATGATGCTAAAAATTCAGCTTTGCCATTAAAGTAATAAATTACATTGTAAAATATATTAAAATAAAAACAGCTATTTTAAATTGTAAAAAAAAAAAATAAACATTAAAAAATTGTACCCACCCCAAACATTTGAACGGTAGTGAATATAATTAAAGACTAAGACTATTTTGTGCTGAAAATAGCAGAGAAAATCCTGTGCTGCCGATTTTTTATGAACTTTATTTGAGCATAAATGTGTCAGGTGCTTCTTTTGGGTGGTGGTGTTGAGGGGGAGGCGGTGTTGTGAGATAGTCCTCATGTGGTTTTTCTCAAGGCCCGTGTGCGTGATGGGTAGAGAGACATCTCTCAGCTCTCTCTGCCAATTAACACTTCCAGTAACAGACTGCCTCCCTGTGATTCACACCCCACTCCAGCAGTCAGCACAGAAGAGAGTGAGAGGAAAAAACACCCATGATTCCTTTCTATTCAGTCTCGCTGCTCTCATACTCCTATTTCCGTCTACAGCTGCACATGCTTTGTGTTTAAAAGATGAGAATATTTCACACAAAATTGATTGTCATAAAGTGTTGATTGGATTCATATAGACTTTTGATTCGCTGGTTGATGTTCACACATATCCATATGGTCTTATGTTTGTGTATTTTATGATAATTGAGGTACATATAATGTGTACATGACAATTACACAAGGGTCACTAAATCTCTAAAACAAGTTCCCCAAGCTGATGGATAGATTTTGCAAGATAGCTTTTCATCCATCTTTTTATCAAGCATCACCACAGCATCAATCCTACACTTTTGGTGTCAGCTGTCAATCAGACTATGCTAGCAGTCGGTGTCTCTCAATCTGTGAACATGTCCTGCTCCTGCACTTGTGTCCAGATCTCCTGCCACTTTTGATTTGATTCATTCCCTCCCCCTCAACAAAGATAATATTCCTTACTCTACAGGATAACTTAAATATCTAAATAAATTATTATTAATATATTAAAATGATCAATCTCAAATCTATATGAAAATGAAGATGTAATTATTTTTCTACTATTTTCTAAGAACTTTTCTTTTTACTGAATTATATATATATATATATATATATATATGTTTTTTACAATTATTAAATTTGTTTACAGACTTATTTAATTCATTACCATCACATTTCTTTAAGATCCACCAGTCACATTAGCCTTCTAACTGTATTAGTAGGTGTTTTAAAGAACTTTGTTAATAAGTAGACTAATTAATAACGCTGTTGACACCTGGTATTAACATCCACTTCAAATGCTTCAAAGTTTGGGTCTCTGATTTTGTAATTATTACATGTATTAATTTGAGTCACTATGATTTTAATTTCATATTGATGGGTCTTTTCAATTGATGGGTCTTTTAAACCTGTATCTAGCTAGAAAAGTAAACGGTAAACGGATTTAATGCAGGTTAATTGCCAGGATATGTATTTTTGATAACTATTCAATTTCACTAGTTAGTATTTGATAATATTTAATATCAGGAATGTTTTGTTTAATTAGTAAAATATCATATAAAATATAAAACATTTAAAATGGGATATTTAACTAGTGAAAATGCAATTACAGATATCAATAATTAAATTTTTACTAGTTAAAATTCTGTTTTTCATTTAAAATTTGCATGTCTGTGAGTGATTATGTAATTTTTATATCAGGAACTCACATTTACAATTTTTTGATATCAGAAATTATTTTTTAGTGGAAATGTAATGTTTTTTATTTTTATTTAAAATAGCCATTTTTACTAGTAACAATTCCATTCCTGATATCAAAGAGGATTACTTTACTTTACTTTACTTTAAAATCAAAAATCCGTATCTTTGGGATGATTGGCTTGATTTGATTGGTCAAATCAGATTGCGACAAATATAAGCAATGTCTCGTTGAAGAGATTTGACTCATCTGGACTGTGTATTTTCTGCAGGGTCCTCCCACAGATGCCCCCGCTGTGGACACAGCTGAACAGGTGTACATCTCCTCACTCGCCCTGCTGAAGGTCAGGATACACATGATTCCTCTCTCTCACATGTTATCCTTCACACCTGTTCTCACACTGCAAAATATATTGTAACTATAATGGTTAATTTCTCCTGGATTGGTTTATATCATGGTGCTGTTGTCACAGTTTCAGTTTTATTTTGTTAATGCATTTTATATTGCTATTATGGGTGTATGATTAGACTAATTTGAGGACAAAACTTTTTTTGCCCTGTGATTGCTCCATACCAGTCTGAGCACAAGCATTAAGTTAGATGTCTTCATTATCAGAAGAAGCATTGTAATATTTTCTCTCTCAATCCATGTCTTTGCTTGTGTAGATGCTGAAACATGGCCGTGCTGGTGTGCCCATGGAAGTCATGGGTCTGATGCTGGGAGAGTTTGTGGACGATTACACCGTACGTGTGATTGACGTGTTTGCCATGCCACAGTCAGGAACGGTGAGTGAAAAATTCCTCAGCAATTAGGGGTGTGCGATATTGACAAGAAGTGATATCTCTATATATTTTTTTTTTTTTTTACGATAATTAAACAGTTTTTTGCTGCGTGGGTTTTTGTGCTGGTACTTTGGCAGGTTTAGACTGTCATGAATAAATTAATATGACACTAAAACTGCCACTTAATGAGTGATTCATTGAGTCATTCATTCAAACGATTTGTTCAAAACTGCTGATTCATATAGAATAAAGTGCGTCTTCATTGAATCACTGATTAAATTAAGAGATTCATGCAGGAACAAAACACCGCAGTGTTGCTCTGAGATGCACAAATGTTCTGCTCCGAATTTGTTTGGAGCTCTTTTTGTTGGCAAAACAGAAAAAAACAGACAATATTATGTCTAAAATATAACTCACTCAGTATTAACTTGTCTGTTGAACTGTTGTATAAAATCAGTATCGCATTTCCAATCACACTCACATGCTGATATTCAGAAAAACCGCACACTTGCTTGTGTGATATTACTCATACAGAACCCATACAAGAATATTTTTTTTTGCCCTCAAAACTTACATTATAGGGGCATTCTGACAGGCTTCATCATGCAGTGAGTGGTTTTGGACTCTCAAGACATGTTTTTGTCAGTTTTTTTGCAAAGTGAGTACATAACGTCAGCTCGCACATTATGATATTATCGAAGAAAATAAATATCTCACACCCCTACCAACGATTTGATATTCTGACTAAAGTGGGGTTTATTTTTCCTACTCAGTTGTTATTGTATTTCAAAAGATGTCACATCACATTTGAATTATTGTATGTGACAGCAAGCTCTAGTGTGTTTTACACTCCTGTTCACCTGTGCTCTTATAGTGATTCTAGGTGTTTGTTCTGTTGACAGGGTGTGAGCGTTGAGGCCGTGGACCCTGTTTTTCAAGCCAAGATGTTGGACATGTTAAAGCAGACAGGAAGGTGAGAGGAGTGACGGTGAAAATCGAACTACTGTTTTGAGATGAATATTTTGATCATGTCAGATGATGAGGGTTTGTGATCTCTGTGTTGTAGGCCTGAGATGGTGGTGGGCTGGTACCACAGTCACCCTGGTTTTGGCTGCTGGTTGTCAGGTGTGGACATTAACACACAGCAGAGTTTTGAGGCACTGTCGGAACGCGCTGTCGCAGTAGTGGTCGATCCCATCCAGAGCGTCAAGGGAAAGGTAACAGTCCATGAACATACACAACAGTTGTTTTAAAGAAATTGAACGTTATTTCAAAGTATTTTTTATTTTGGAGTCACCTGCTCCTTACATAAATGAATGCTTCACACACACGCAGTGTTCAGAAATATTCATAAAACTTTCTTTTCTTCTGTATATGTGAATGTGCGCTCACACTTCCTTTCAGGGTGTGAGAATGCCTGGAAGTCTGTTTTTTTTTTTCTTGTCTTTGTCGCTGAGCTCTGTTAGCACCTTCTGAAGCACGTGAGATAGTGTGATGACTCCATCTCTCCCATCAGCCCTGAGTAGGGGAATAGGAACAGGAAAAGAGGGTATTATAAGAGAAGGTATAATAGGAAAAGGATAGGAGCATTACCAAATTAAAAAAAAAATGAAAAAGAGAGACAGCAAATGACATGCTGTTCAGATATACTCAGTATTTATTATATGCCCTAAAAAAGGCATTATGATATCAATTTGATAATGTAAATATTTTTCAAGTCTTACCAATAATAACTTGCATGTATAAATGTATTTACTGTTCAAAAGTTGAGGGTAAATAATATTTAAAAAAATATATTTTTTTTATTCAGCAAGGATGCATTAAATTGATCAAAAGTGACATTAAAGACATACAATTTCTGTTTCAAATAAATGCTGTTCTTTTGAACTTTCTATTCGTTAAAGAATACTGAAAATAATGAATAAACAGAAATATTAAGCAGCACAACTGTTTTCAACATGGATGATGTAAGAAATAGTTCTCGAGCAGCATATCATATTTGAATGATTTCTGACACTGACTGACGACTGGAGTAATGATGCTGAAAATTCAGCTTTGCATCACAGGAATAAATTACATTTTAAAGTATATATGATAGATAACAGTTGTTTTAAATTGTAATAATATTTCAAAAATAATACTATTTTTATTTACAGTGTTTTTGCTCAAATAAATGTAGCTTTGGTGGGCATAAGGGACTTCTTTCAAAAACAAGAAAAAACACCAAAAGGCAGTGTACATTTTATTTAATAATGCTTGCATTCTAAAGCTATTAAAATAATTTATTATTTATGTGCAGAGTCATTGACAAATAATTTCATTTACTTATTTTATCTTAATTTATTTAATTTAATCGTATTTAGTCAGGGATGGGGATAGGCAATAAAACATTTAGTTGAACTTTAACTTTGGTTGAAGCATTTGACCTGAAATGTTTCATTGCTGCCTTGCACTTGTTTGTTTTCCATTTTAAAATATTCATATCCCACACCTCCAGAGTATCATCTCGTCTATCTGTGAACACAGTATGAGTGGTTTAAAGAGTGTTGTCAGTTTTTCATGTTGTCAGCACTACATGGCCTATCTGTCTTTCTCCTGTGCTTGATGATAATACACCCTCCGAGCATCACACCACACATCCCGGTGTCCTGACATTTTATCCTACCCATCAGATTGCCCTACCAGGGCTTACTGCACATGCACACATCAATATTGCGTCCTTTTTCTCACATTGAACAACAATAATTACTGTATTTGCATTACTGTAAGGGGTAGGTTTAGGGTTGGGGTAGGTGTAGATGTTAATAAAACACAATCTAATAGAACGTAGTGCTGGGCGGTATGACCAACAATTTATATCACGGTATTTTTCAAAATTATACCGGTTTCACGGTACATGACGGTATTTATTTTTTTCATGCATGACCGGGTGTTAACCAGATTTTCTACTGATTGAGAGAGGAAAAACTGCAGTAAATTGACAATGCCCTATTTTACTGTCATGATGAGCAAATATTGTAGAAAAATTCCACACTAAATAGTGACTAAACACGACTCATTAATACATGTTAACCAGGAGTCATTCTCATTTATAATCGCGACATTGTCTGATAAAATCAACATGCATCTACAATAAAGAGCGCCTATGCGGTGGTTTTGGCTATATTACTTTTTTGTCTCATGCAGCGCATTGCCTGCGTCTGAGTAACAAACTAAAAAAAATAAAAAAGTGCATAATATTAACAGATGAACTATGCTCATATTTATAATTCCAAACAGTCAGTTAGCGGCAGGTGCTTGGAAACGCTGTTTTGTACTCGTTTACTGACGAGTCTGCCAGCTGAATGCACAGAAGAGACGCGGGAGCTGATGGCAGCAGGCAGTGGATATTGTGGATGAGTTCTTCTGTGTCATCACGTTCTTCTAGTTCTACAGCTTCAGTATCGGAACTTTCACGCTCAGTAACACATACAGCTGTGTCCTCGCCACAATGCAATAGTGAAAAGAGACCCCTCTCAAACAGTGTCGCGTTCCGAACGTTATTTAAATGACACCGGTATTGCGGTATTTAAAAAATTCATATCATAAGAAAAATAAACACTGGTATTCTGTATGAACCGGTATACCGCCCAGCACTAATAGAACGTTCCCTTTAACACAGATGTGGGACACTGCAGGATTTTACACCAGTTGGTTCAGTCAGGATCTAACAAGTCCCCAGGGTTCAAGAGGTGTTACTTTGTGTATGTGTGTGTGATTGGTACTTTCTACACAATCTGCTTCCCTATTTAACACTTTTGTTCAAGACCAGAACTCCATCAAAAATCCCATCATAAGACCAGTCATAAGTAGCACGGGTATATTTGTAGCAATAGCCAAAAATACATTGAATGGGTCGAAATTATCGATTTTTCTTTTGTCACAAATCAGTAAGGTATTAAGTAAAGATCATGTTCCATGAAGATATTTTGTAAATGTCCTACCGTAAATATATTAAAACTTATTTTTTGATTTGTAATATGCATTGCTAAGAACTTCATTTGGACAACTTTAAAGGTGATTTTCTCAATATTTTGATATTTTTGCACCTTCAGATTCCAGATTTTCAAATAGTTGTATCTCGGCCAAATATTGTCGTACCCTAACAAACCATACATCAATAGAAAGCTTATTTAGTCAGCTTAGTCAGGTCTTTTTTCAATTTTAAAACATTGACACTTATGACTGGTTTTGTGGTCCAGGCAGGGTCACATATAGACGTTATGGTAGACGTCTAATAGAATGTTCCCTTTAACACAGATGTTATATTATGTAAATTATGTATCTGTCTATCTGTCATCTTGAGTATAGACTATTGAAACATCACTTATCTACTAAATGTAAGGGAGTTTTTTCCTTCTACTTTGCATAATCTTTTTCTCTCCATCTTTTTATTTTTATTTTTTATTATTTTATTTCTCTCATCCACTTATTATTCTTTTGTATACCTCTATAAGTGCTTTAAAGCTTTGCATATCTAATTAAGCACAGTACAATTAGAAGCCATTCCAAGCACAGTTTTCCCATCACAGTTAGTTAAGAGTCCCCAACCTTGCTGTTGGAACGCCTGTGGCAACGAATTTTTTTTTCTAGTATAGTTCATTATTATTCGTTATTACATATCTGACCTGTGTGTGAGCTCAGGTGTGCTGTCATCATGTGATGTGACAGCACAAAGCATTAGCTGTTGTTGCAAAGCCATTGTAAATCTTTTATTTCTTTGGATTAAATCAGATTTTAGATCAAATTTTATTTACTGGTGTCCTCTCACTCTCTAGAAACAGAGTGAGGTTTCTTTGTAGCTCCCATAATGCATTAAAAATACATATTTTTATAAACCATTGATTTGCTGAAGTAACATGAATGGCACTTTTTATTGTTCCTCTCCAGGTTGTGATTGATGCTTTCAGGCTAATAAATGCCAATATGATGGTACTGGGTCACGAGCCACGTCAAACCACTTCTAACCTGGGACACCTCAACAAGCCCTCTATTCAGGTTCATTTTATATATGCCTCTGTACAATATGTATCTAAAAAAGTGGAGTTTTTGTCATATATTGTTATTTTTATTTTATTAAGACTTGTTTCTCTTGTGCAGGCTTTGATTCATGGGCTCAACAGACATTATTACTCCATTACCATTAACTACAGGAAGAATGAATTGGAACAGAAGGTTTGAACTTGTAGATAATGTTTAAACATGCTTTTCGTTCTTCATTTGTTGTAACTAGACAATCATAGTGTTTGTTTGTGTTCAGATGTTGCTGAACCTCCATAAGAAAAGCTGGATGGAGGGTCTGACCCTGCAGGATTATAGTGAGCACTGCAAACTGAACGAGACCATCGTCAAAGAGATGCTCGAACTGGCCAAGAACTACAATAAGGTAAGAAAAAGCACAAGAACATGGGATTCTTGTTCTCAAGTCTCAGAAGTTAAGTGGGAAGCTGAAATGCAGCTTTTCTGTAGGATTTTTAAATTTAATGTTTTTGTGAAATATATAATTATTTTTTCCTATTTTGTTTTTGTCCCTCAGGCTGTAGAGGAAGAGGACAAGATGACTCCTGAGCAACTTGCCATTAAGAACGTTGGAAAACAGGTTATTAGTTCTTTCTTGTTTCTATCTTTATATTGTTGGTGGTAGGGGTGGGGTATATGACCGAAATCTTATATCACGATATGAGTAATTGTATTGCATGGTAACGATATCTATCACGAGATAGTTATTTTTGCTTTAAATAATGTATTATATCAAAATGTTTGATACCATAGAAATTTCATAATTCTTGTCACCAGTGTCAGTATCACCAAAAACTAATACAAGCCTAAATAAAAAAAAAATCACCGAAGACAAGCAAACAGTCAGTGATTAAATAAGCATATGTAACTAATTACAAGCAATAGGACAAAAAACATTGTAGAACAAATAAATACGAAATACTACATATATTTTATATAATAATCAAATGTATAAAAAAAAAACACTGCATATTCTTCACTGTGTAAATTAAACACATTTCTTCTTATTAAAGTTACAAAAGTGATTTAATCAGTGAGAGATTTTCTCTCTTTTGTTGTTTGATTAACGTGAATGACAGACAGCAGGAATATTAGACTGCTGTCACTTTAAGAGCTGCCCGGATTCTGTTAGACCTACTGTGTTTCCGAGGATACTTTCAAAGATGCAAATTTTGACATAAAAGTATGTGTATTTAAACATTCAAGGCCTATAAAGTGGCAATAATAACTCAATACTCCTGCGCTCCATCTTCACGTGTAGTGAAATGAGTTCTCTTTTGACGTTGATTGCATTTCAGCAGCTTAAAATCAATTGTTTTTAAACTGCAATGCCTGAAAGGCATGCAAACGATACGTTTTCGTGACCACGTAGCACAGCAATGTCATGTGAGCATGTAACTGCAATAGAGACGATAGTTCAAGATATCAACCGATTGACAAATTTCTACCGGTTAATCGTGTTTACCGGTAAATCGTCCACCCCTAGTTGGTGGTTTGTTGCTGTATTTACTGTAAAACTGTTGGTGACCAGGCAAATACTCATCAGTGGCATCAGTTCTAAATATCTGATGTCCTTTTGTAGTCTCGGAGGTTTACAGGACTTCATGGACCTGCCATTCTCTTTCTCTTTGTAGGATCCCAAACGGCATTTGGAAGAGCATGTGGATGTTCTTATGACATCCAATATTGTGCAGTGCCTCGCAGCAATGTTGGACACAGTTGTGTTTCAGTGATTTCCCTCTCCTGTCTCTCTCTGTCTGTGCATAAATGTTCATATTCTACAACTGTTTTGTCTTTTTAAGAAATAAACATATAATTCCAGTAATGCCATTGTCTTTCCATTATGGAAATCAAGGGAAGGTTGTACATTTGAAGAAAAAAAATTGTTAAACTATATAAATGTACAAAAAAAAAAAAAATTAATTCATTATGGATTTACAATGTTTATATTAAAGGGATGTACTGTAGTTTCAGTGTAAATCAGTTGTCCTTGCATTTCTCCTTGAAGTTCAGGCTCCGAGGGAGATTTTCAGAGAACAACACTGAAACACCTTATTTAAGATGACAGCACTTCAGGACGTAGTTTAAGTGAGCATCAGTGTGAAATATTTATTTGTGTGCTCGGTAAACACGGTTGTTCCCGTCTAAAAGGTTTCATATGAGTTGAGGAATATTTTGAAGTCACCTCTTTTCAAACTCCTTGAATCTGAGAGTTCTATAAATCTGTTTCTATATAATCTCTGTGTTCCTATATATCAGATTGCATTATTGCGCAATAACTGCCTTCAAGATTAATTTTTATGCTCACCTCATATATTAAAATCAGTACTGAAGGCGTTCAAGCCAATTTTACTGTAAACTGTTTTAAGACGCAAGTACGAGCGAGTTATCTGTTATTTTAAACAAGTCCGTGGTGCGATACAAGAGTTATGAAAATAGTACAACATCATGGCATTATGCAAAAATATGAGGGTCATTCCTGGAATTCGGTAATATTTCAACTTGGAATATTCTTTTTTCAACTACATATGATTAATTTTCTAAATAACCCATATCATTAGGTACATATCAAACTTCCAACAAAACATGTTTTCCCATCTTGGGCATTACAGATCTGTTATACACCTAAAAATATGTATACAAATTATGATACTATTATCATCTTTTTTTCACTATTATTAAAGACCTGAATAATGTCATTTCTGGTAAACAATATCACATATGGATGGAGTCTAATTACTATGTGTAGAATGGTTAGTGTGACTGAGGGACATAACTTTAAAGTCATTTTTTTAAATAAAATACCTAGCTTTTTTTCTAGAAAAATATTTTTCATAAGAAAGGAACACACACAAAAAGTTTTGTAAACACTGCACATTTTGTCAATAATTATATAAGCACAAATCAAGTGCCTCAGGGACATGACAAAATGCTTTGTGTAAGATTAGAAAGACATTATTTTATGATAAAAAAATATTTAAATGCAATAATTATTTTTATTAATTATAGTGGACATACCAAAGTACTGTGAACAGCTTTTATCACTTTATTTTGGTGAACCACCACTTTAAAAAGTCTAGGGGACTGAAATATTAGGAATCCCAGGAATGACCCTTGTGTGTTTTGTGTGGAACAACTGTAAAGCTGTTTAACTTAAATTTCTCTGTAGCATCAAGCTAAGTTTCAAAATAAAAAAATACTGCCTATTAATAAATAATACGTGTCTAATACTCAGCGTCTGCAAACGCTGCTGAGAAAAAAAAACCCAAGGCCCTTTTGACAAATAGTCGATATGATTTTTGATTGCTAACGCGCGCTCAGAATCTTTTTTTTTTTAGTTTACAGTTTTTTAGTTTTTTTTAGTATTGTATGTAGTATTAGTTTAATAACAGCTGTCAGATAGCAGGGACATTTTATTCACTGTAGCCTATTCCAAAACACACACACACACACACACACACACACACACACACACACACACACACACGCTTATTGCTTTAATGCATTCTAAATGTAAAAACCAGCCCATTCTGCTGTTATCAAACGCGGAGCAACGTCATATTCCTATAGTAAGCTCGGAGTGAACACGCTCTAACAGCCTGCCTGACCCATGCAGCAGAGGGCATGTCTGAGGTCTCAACCCACCTTTAACTCCGACAACTTTCTCAGTGAGTTATGCACCTGCAACAACTTCCCTCACCGTCGCTGTCCAACAAACCGGCGAGTGCGGACAACGTTTTTACGCACATCACCGCCGCCAGGGACGACCGCGTATCCTCCTCCGGTGACACCCTGGAGAACGAGCCACCGTTGAAAAGACTCTCAAACGCTCTGGACCACGTCTCCGCGGCACGGGATGGCAGTGAAAGTGCGGACAAGTGTAATTTGCCTGAATCAAGCCAAGCGCAGACGAATTTCGCCTTCTCTTCTGCTATGTTCGCGTATTCGGGGCAGACAGTGCCCGCGCTCCCGCCACTCTCCGGTCCCTACATGACACCTCACCCGGTCATCAGCAACGGGCTGAGCTACGCGTACTCACAGCAGTACGGACAAACTTACCCAAACGCCGCCGTCTATCCCGGAAAAGCCCAGGTTTACCTCTGTAACCGCGCGCTGTGGTTCCAATTCCACAGACACCAAACAGAAATGATCATTACCAAACAGGGGCGGTAAGTCTATAATTTTTTTACTATAGCCTACTTTTTAAATGTATTTTTATTTTTAATTGGTTATTTTATTAAAGAAAAAAAGAAAAAGTGACTGCATCAATAATTTTGGTTAATTTGTAATATTTTAATTTTATTTGTTAAATATTTTATTAATGCCAATATTATTTTTTTCTGTTCAGATGATTGGTCTATGTCTGTTTCTGGTATTGCAATGTGTCGTTTATATATATATTTTTTTAATGTAAGTTAGGCCTAATTGTTTAATGATAATTTACTTTTGGAAAAGTGATTTGTTTTTTCGGTTCATTTTCCTGCAGCCGGATGTTTCCGTTTCTAAGTTTTACTGTTTCTGGTCTTGACCCAACGTGCATTTATAATGTTGTTGTGGATGTGATTCTGGCGGATCCGACCCACTGGAGGTTTCAGGGCGGACAATGGGTTCCCTGCGGCAAAGCGGACACGAATGTTACGGGTAACTAATAATCAACCGACTGAAGAGTAATTTATCATAAAGCTTTGCTCCGTTTTCCTAAGCGCAAATGACCTCTTAACCAAGTTTATAAATACACAAAAAAAACTCAAATATTAATAAATATAGTACAGTTATTATAATGTTAGTTATTTCCGTTTAATAGTAACATATGTATTTTTTATTTTTAAAGGAAACCGAGTATACATGCACCCGGACTCTCCAAACACCGGCGCGCACTGGATGCGTCAGGAGATCTCTTTTGGAAAAATGAAGCTGACGAACAACAAGGGAGCTTCCAGCAACTCTACTCAAGTGATTTCTTATTTCATTTCATTTCATTTCATTTCATTTTCTCTTCATGATAAGAATCAGTAGAAATATTGTAGTACAGGGTGAGTTCAGAAAAAGCTAGACATCATGTGAGTAATTGCCAATAATTTAATGAATTTTTAATTTGCCTGCAATCACCATCAGCAACAAATATTAACATTGAACTGATTTCAGCTGGCACAATAAAAATTACCTTCACAAATCTATTTAAATTACTTTAGGGTACAATCACTTTTATGTTAACATGTTACCATAAAGTAGCACTCTTTTAATTCAATTCACACAAAAATGAAAATTCTGTCATTATTTACTTACCTTCATGTCGTGTCAAACCCGTAAGACCTTTGTTCGTCTTCAGAACACAAATTTAAGATATTTTATATGAAATCCCAGAGCTTTCTGACCCTCCATAGACAGCAACGCAACTACCATGTTCAAAGCTCAGAAAGGTAGTAAGGACATCATTAAAATTGTTGAATAAATCATTATTTTTGTTTCCTCTGTGCACAAAAAGTATTCTGGTAGCTTCATAATGATATCACATGAACTATTTTAACAATGTCCTACTACCTTTCTGTGCCTTGAACTTGTCAGTTGTGTTGCTGTCTATGCAGGGTCAGAAAGCTCTCGAATTTCATCAAAAATATCTTAATTTGTGTCCAACGATGAATGAAGGTCTTACAGGTTTGGAATGACATGAGGGTGAGTAATTAATTAGACTTTTTTTCATTTTTGGCTGAACTAACCTTTTAAGTATCACTATTATGAGATAAAATGTAATGTGCCATGTCATATGTGTGTGTAAGTACATTCATTACTATTATATACGGTTTGTGAAGTTTCTTATGGGAATGGGAAACAAAAATAGCCTTTTGTTTGTTGATTTTTTGTCTTTGTCCTTCAAGATGATCGTCCTACATTCTCTCCATAAGTATCAGCCGAGGGTGCATGTGATTGAAATAAACAAGAGTGGAGATGAAGATACGAGGGATCCTGATCGAGTACAGACATTTACCTTTCCCGAAACACAATTTATAACTGTCACAGCTTACCAGAACACAGATGTAAGTACTAGTCTGTCGCTGCATTTATTTACATTACAAAAAATTTAATATGAACTGATTTAATGAATGTGTTTCTTTATTACCTCAGATAACACAACTAAAAATTGATCACAATCCATTTGCTAAAGGATTCCGGGATAATTATGATAAGTAAGTGCCTTACCATGCAAATTAATGCATTGATAATTATTCTCTTGCAGGTTTTCAGATTTGAATTTGAATTTTGACTTGCCTACAGAAATTAACATAGGCCTGGTTTCACAGACAGGGTTTAAACCAGGATTAGGCAATAGTTCAATTAGGACATTTAAGTAGTTTTTATAAACATGCCTTAGAAAAAAACAATACTGGTGTGCATCTTGATACAAAACAAAGGCACTGCCATATTTTAAGATCAGTTAGTGCAAGTTTCTTTCAGTTGAAACAGCTCAGACTTACATTTTAGTCTGGGATTAGGCTTAAGCCTTGTTTGTGAAACCGGGGGATAATGGTAGATGGTAGCTAGATAATGTATTTTAAATGTAATTTAAATAAATGTAATTTTATAATAATAATAACAATGATAATTTAATTTTTACATTTTTCTAACAACATCTTAAAGCATTTATTTCTGGTAGAACTTTAACATGCAATGTGCATGTTATACATATTCCAAATTAAAATAATTAATTACAAATGCAATGGGTCTCAGTCACTAACACTTGCTTGGATTATTGTGTATTTTTACACACAGGAGAACTGCTTATGAAAAAATTTCACATGCTTATGTAAATTAATTTGTTTTTAACCTCGTTGTAATGTCAATGCAAGTTTCCTAAATGAGCGACCACTTGCCCAATTCAATTCAATTCAAGTTTATTTGTATAGCGCTTTTCAAGATACAAATCGTTGCAAAGCAGCTTTAAAGGAAATTAAGTTTCTACAATATATTTAGTAGTAGCTTATCAGTGGTGACTTTGTCAAGTTGATGTACATATGGCAGAAATGTACGGTATAAATCAGTTAATGATGTAATCAAACAGACGATGAACACTATTAACAGCAATGATTATAAGTTGCAATCAAACTTATAGCAAAATTAGGTAGTTCTTGTTGTTTCAGGGTTGGCATCCTCTGAGGTCCTCTGAGGGGTTGACATCATCTCTTCTCAGGTGTTCGGTCATCTCAGATCTTTTAAGGGTTGAGAAACAAATAGAGACATAATTAGCGTAGCTGCTGTTCCAACCAAGTAAAAATGATTTGTTCTACCCAAGCTAAAGAATAATAATGTGCATTTGATCAGATATAACTGCAGTACAAGATTATGAGATGCATTATATGAATGCTTGGCTAAAGAGATGTGTCTTTAATCTAGATTTAAACAGAGAGAGTGTGTCTGAACCCGGAACGTTATCAGGAAGGCTATTCCAGAGTTTGGGAGCCAAATATGAAAAAGCTCTACCTCCTTTAGTGGACTTTGTTATCCTAGGTACTACCAAAAGGCCAGAGTTTTGCGACCTTAGGGAGCGTGATGGATTGTAGCGAGATAGAAGACTAGTTAGGTACGCAGGAGCTAAACCATTAAGGGCTTTATAGGTAAGTAATGATATTTTGTAACTGATCTGGAACTAAATAGGTAGCCAGTGCAGAGACCGTAAAATTGGGGTAATATGATCATATTTTCTTGACCTGGTAAGGACTCTAGCCGCTGCATTTTGGACTATCTGTAGCTTGTTTATTGAAGATGCAGGACAACCAGCTAGCAGTGCATTACAATAGTCCAGTCTAGAGGTCATGAATGCATGAATTAGCTTTTCTGTATCAGAAACGGGTAGCATGTTTCGAGCTTGGCAATGTTTCTAAGATGGAAAAATGCTGTTTTTGTAACATGGGAAATATAATTTTCAAAAGACAAGTTGCTGTCTAATATAACACCCAGATTTTTGACTGTAGAGGAAGTAACAGTACATCCGTTTAGTTGCAAATTGTAATCCAAGAGATTCTGTTCTTTTTTTTTTGTCCAATAAGTAATATCTCTGCCTTATCTGAATTTAATAAGAGAAAATTATTGGTCATCCAATCTTTTACATTTTTAACACATTCTGTTAGCTTAGATCATTTAGAAGTTTCATCTGGTCTTGTTGAGTATCATCAGCATAACAATGAAAACTAATCCCATATTTTATAATAATATTATCAAGGGGCAACATGTATATTGAAAATAGCAGAGGACCTAGGACAGATCCTTGTGGCACTCCATACTTTACTGGTGATAATTGAGTTGACTCCCCTTTTAAATAAACAAAGTGGTAGTGATCTGACAGGTAGGATCTAAACCATCTTAAATCCTGCCCTTGAATACCCGTATAGTTTTGTAATCGATCTAAGGTTAAGTCATTTGCATAAAACACACCCAAACCATCTCCATATAAGGGCTTTCTGCACAACCTTACAGCCTTTCGTAACTCTCAGCATAAATACAACACTCGCAAGACCTCTCATTAGCCAGCTGTGCATATCTGCGTTATTATTCAGTGTAACCTCTCAGATCAAGCTATAACACAGCTTTTCTTTCACTGCTTTCTTTCACAGTATATATTGAAATATTTAAGATAGAATATACCCAGAGTATGTGCTTTTTATTTGGCTGTGTTCCTAAATGTTTTTGTAAATTCTTTAAAGTTTTTGGTGAATCATGATTTGTTGGTAAAACAGTTGTACACAGATTTCATGCACAAGTATGTGCTTTTTGCATATGTGTGGTTTTCAGTTATTCCTACATTTATTTTCTTAAGTTTTAGTTGGAAATTTTTGAATGCAGATTTCACGCACAAATTTGTGTGTACACATGCTTAGTGAAACCCAGATTATGCTTTTTGCATACATGTGGTTTTGTTGTTCCTATATACATTTAGAAACATTTTAGAAAGATAGTTTTTGGTGAATCCATGATTTTTTTGTGAAAATGTTCACACACAGATTTCACATACAAATTGTATGCATGCTTAGTGAACCCAGAGTTACCATGTGTATGTGTGGATTCAGGTGTTCCTACATTTTTCACAAATTTTAATATGAACATTTTGGGTGAATCGTGGTTTGGTGAAAATCTTTGTTTGCAGGTTTCACGCTAAAACATGCTTAGTAAACCCAGAAGAGTATGTGATTTTTGCATAGATGGGGTTTCAGTTGTTACTGCATTTTATCATAAATTTGGACAACATTTTAGTATAAAAGTTTTTGGTGAAATAGAATTTGTTCATGCATAAATCTGTGCATACACATGCTTAGTGAATGAGACCCAGTGTCACAAACAGTAACATGGACATTCTAATGTAAAATGTGTGACCTAATTTCTTCTGTCTCCAGAAGTTACAGTGGCTCTGACTCTGACCGATTGACCCCTACACTCAGTGACTCTCCACACTCTCAGATGCTGCCCAGCTCGCGGTACGCAATGACAAGCACTTTATTTCAGGAGCAGTTTGTCAACAGTTACACAAACTCCTGTTTTCCAACTTTTATCCCTGACCCTGGCCTTGCGACCTCAAACCAATCCCATGAGAGCAGCTTGGCCTCCGGGCAGCACTGGCTTGTGTCTTCCACTGCTGCTCCATCAAACGAAGCCGATATTAACACAGTAGCTCTGCTCTCTTATGCTACAGCGGGGGTCAAAGGTCTGCCTTTCACTGGTGGCACTAGTACAAGTCTGGATTACTACACCAGTGCCGCTGGATGGGATTCACGGGGTTCACTAGAGAACAGCAGTAAAACCAGCTCAAATCTGTCTGGTTGGATTCTAGATGCAGGTCTTGAAAGATCAACACAATCGAATTACATGCCTGAGGATGGAGATATGTTGGAAATAGGCCGGTCAGCTCTTGGCGTTTCTAAGCAGCTGGAAGGTGAAGATGCCACGGATTCGACGTGGACCGAAACTCAGTCTTCCTTTAAATCTGCCGATTCCAGTGATTTAAGGATTTCGGAGGAGGCTCATCTGAAAAATCCTTCTATCAGTCCAGTTTCAGACTTTCAGACTGTGAAAGACATGCAGAACAGGGCCAAAAATGGCAATAAAGAATCTGACTTTTTTCATTTTGACACTCAAACGTAAACATGCCTGGGCTGAGTGTGCAATTAAAATGTTGTTAATATGGAAATAGTATTATGGTGATGATTTATGTATACAGCATTTATTTATTTTCATGTTACACTGCATCATTGAAGATGAATGAGAACTGACATCCCCAACTATCTAAACATAATGTATTTGACGGCTTATATGGTTATAATCTGGTGGTGGTATTATATATATATATAAGACCAACATGTCTGTATTTGTTACAGTATACATCCCCAGTATAAAGAATCTAAATACATTATCATTAGCTTAAAATCACAGCTGTTTGATATGAAAATGTATTGATTGTGATGTATCAAAACAGTAGCTATCTTGATCAAAAAAAAAATGTTTTAATTAAATGCGTGTTGTGAAATATAGAATATGATAATGTGAAGTCATGACATTCTGCTGCTGTCAGAATGTTTGATGTATAGCCTATATAATTTGTCAGAGTTTGAGTATAAATAAAACCCATAAAAACTTAAATTACACTACATTCGTTTTTTTTTATTATTGACGTAGTAGTTACAAGATTGCAAGTTGGTGTGAGTGTATTAAAATATTTCACAACACTGTCTCCTAGCGGCGAATGCATTATGTCTATGTAGGTAGTTTACCAGGTTTTGGAACACCGGTTATGTGTCCTTGACCTAGAGAGGAAATAATAGTTTAATTCTCACATAAGCAATAGGATTAAACACGCAGCAGAATCTATCACTAAATACAGCTACAAACTCTCTTAGTGTAGGCTACATTACAGTGAAGGGATCAAGAGAAGAATGAAGCTCCTTCAGCTGCTGTTGAACCCGAAATAAGAGACCACCATCACAGAGCCGGTGTCCTGACATTTTATCCTACCCGTCAGATTTTCCTACCGGTGCTTTTTCGTCCTTTTTCTCACGCTGAACAACAATATTTAATGCATCTGCATTACTGTAAGGGGTAGGTTTAGGGTTGGAGTAAGTGTAAACGTTAATAAAACACAATCTAGTAGGTAGAAAAACATATTGTTGGTTTCCGGTAGCTGTATCCCTTCTAGCCACAACCGCAAATATAACACATAATTACTGTATTTGCCTTACTGTAAGGGTAGGTGTAGACATTAATAAATTATAATTTAACAGGTAGCATTTTTCGTTGTCGAATTGTTCTACCTACTGTTTTAATGGGAGGTAGCACAAATCGACAGAACACCGGCCAAAGCATGCGTTAGTATTTTTGACGCATTTCTTGCATAAATAAATGAATAATTAAAAAGAATACAAAAAAAAAATTGTTCGCTCAAAATGGACATTAAGCCACTTTATTCAGCTATGTTTGGCTTGACGTAGAAAATGCCACTTGCCGTATGTGGAATGAACGTGGTTAGGGATATTTTTATTAAACGACGTGTAGGCCTAATATTTTTTTCACACAAAGCTATCATGTGGATTTATAAGGCTTGGAGTGGACGTGGAATAAATAAGGGCATTTTATGGTGATTTTAATGTGATGTGATCCCCACCTTTTTGGCGCTTTAAAATGTAACAAATATCTCCTTTTTGTGTTCCACAGAAAAATAACAGAATATGGATTTTGAGCACCATAAGGGTGAGTAAATAATGAAAGTATTTTGGGGGAACTATTCCTTTTGGGGAATACTATTTCAACACAAAAATTCTATTTTATAATTAATATCTTTTTAAATGCACACAAGGTGGCGCCAAAGGAAGAGTTTATTGACTACACGGTTAAAGTCTAGCAGCAAAGCACTATATGCAACTGTTTACATTTAATTAAGAGGTGTAAATGTTCAACGCAGATTTTTTTTTTCCCTGAAAAGTAACGTAGTATAAATTGTTCGTGCTGTAAATGTAATTCCACTGCTGGTACTGACCTATCTCTCAAATATAAATCCATCATGGATTTGAAAGTCACTTTTTGGGCTCTTACCCTTGTATGCTATTGGACATTTCCACTGTTACTGGCCAGGAAAAATAGATACAGTTGATTTTGTGACAACATGCCCATAGTAGTCATGTATTCTGATATTGAAATCTTAGTTTAGGGTACTTAATTCATAAAATTATATATATATATATATATATATTTAAAAAAATATACGAGAAAATACACACGTTTTATTTAAAAATGTTAGTGAAATTAAAGTTAGTGACAACTAGCCCCCATGTCCCCTATATAAAGAAATTATTTGAAAAGACTATAAAAAGTGAATATTTTTAGGAAATCAGTTTTTTTTTTTGATTCAGTGATAGGCTATTAAAACATTTTTGACTAAATTAAATCCAGATAATTTAGATGTTAAACCAGAAGCGATATATTTTTTAGGTCGGATATTTTTTATTATTATTATTATTATTATTATTATATATATATTTTTTTTTAACTCAGCGCGCTCTATAAACGATATTCTCACATTTATTAAACCGAAGCCTCAAGTATCCGTTTGTCTCCGGAGCGTTTCATCCGTTTATCTAACATGTCCCGGTGGTTTCTGTTAACTCACGTGCTGCCGGTCGCAGCTGCGTCACGCGAGCGCAAATGACACGCCGAGGAGCGCAGGCAAGGACGCGCGCGCGAGTGAAGAAAGAGGGGGGGAAAAACCAACGGTTACTACACCGCCGCCGAAACCGCACAAACATATATGACGTTTTCTCTACATCCCTAACAATATCTCAGAGAAAACCCTTCATAGACGAACAAGACAGTATAAGGCAGAATATCAGGGATGGATGTGAAAGATCAAGGAGCGCAGATGGAGCCGCTGCTTCCTGCGGTAAGAACCTGTTTCATCTTTCATGTGGGATCCGTCAGTGAGGAACAATGACATGATGCTGGTGTGTGTGGAGGAAAACGGGTTTCGGTGGTTCGAGCCCATTATGGCCATCATTAACCAACCACCATTGGAAGACAGTGTGTTTTAATTATTCATTGCACCTTTAATACAGACTCATTTGCTGGGAAAATGGCTTCACATTACATGGATACGGCGTTTGTAGTGTAACTAGGTTTACACCGGCTCGTGTGGATTATGAATTTAATTACACACGTTTAGTAATATGTAATGACAGACAGTATGGGGTTTAGATGCTTGCGTGTGCGTTCAGCATTCTCAGGAGTTGCATACATCAAATTTCCCCTGCATTAGTCTTGAATTTGATGAGGCCTTCACGTGTGACATGATTTCAGCTGTTCGCCTAATTTACTATGTATTGCCATGGGTATCTACAGTTGGGGAGTCCATACTGTATAAAAATTTAAAGAGATAGTTCCAACATAGGCTAATTGGAGAAGTGAGCCTTTACCTACATTTTTACGAATAGCATACAATTCACTGCAATTTCCAACTCAGATTTACACTTAAAATCACCAACGATATTTATTTATTTTCCTGATTATGGAACAGATTATCGATTAACAAATACTTATTTTTGTGTAGTTCAAAACACTTTTACTACAACGTGTTATTTGTATACTAATACACTTTAACATTTGCATCACATGTGCATGTCCATATGTAGGCCTATGACTTTTCTAATTTTGTAAACTTGCTTGATGGCTCACCTGGTTCGGTATTGCATTTGCTATGTGAAGTGCTTGGGTACCTGTGAGTCAGAAATTATGATAAAAAAGCTTAAAAACGTATAAAAGCAAGCTAAAATGGCATGGTTGCTTCAGCAAATTAGTTTTATTGTTAACACTGTCGGTTAGGTTTAGTGTAGATTCTATGTTCATTTAAAATCAAATGCAATAGAGCATAACTCACAGGACCACTCATCAGGCATTTAATTTCTGACCTGCCACAATATCTACAACAACCAGTATAATGAAACATTGCCAGATTTATGTTCATCTCTTTCAGAGATAGAAATTGTCACATAATATCATTTTGCAGAAATGTCGCAACTGGCACGTTTTTCCAATGAACATGTTTTGGATAGTTAACCCAAAAATGAAAATTCTGTTATTATTTACTGATATATCGTTTCAAACCAGCATAGCTTTTTTCCTATAGAATATGAAAGACGACATTTAAAAAAATGTCTTTACAGCATTTTTATCCATACAGTAAAAGTCAGTGAGGTCCATTTGTTTTGGACCCCATTGACTTTCGATGTACGGATAAAACCAATTAAAATGTTCTTTAAAATATCTTCTTTTGTGCTCAGCATAAGAAAGTCATACAGGTTTGGATTGACATGAGGGTCTAACTAGTTTACAGCCCAAACACCTGATTAATTGCAGCATATTTCATGGCTTTTCCAGCCTGTGTTTCATAATCTATTGGTTAAGTGACCCCAAAATAAGCAGCACTCTCTAGCCTCTTACTGTAATTGCTCTTCATATGTAAAAAAAAAAAATGATTGGATCAACCCAAAAAAGCAGCAGCCCTCTTAACATGGGCTCAGAGCCAGGGCCTCTGCTCCTTCATCACTGACCGTTTGGTGCTGGAGTTGAGAAGAGTTGGCCCACATCCTATTGATTCTGAATCCATTCAGTCTTGAGCAAAGACACACACTCACTCAGCTCCTCAGAAGATATTCACAGCCACACACTGCGTTTGTGGTTTGCATTCCTGTCTAATCCCTTATGTGCACATTTCAAAGGTTTCCAGACGTTGCTAAGAGCAGTGTACACTTACAAAATCCTTAAGTACAGTTTGTGCATATGAAGCATGAAGGCGTTATCAGTCACTTCCACCATTTGAACACCGATTTGAACTTTATCCATGCACTAAATTAATCAGAACAGTGTAGTGCAAGACAAAAAGCAGATGCTGACCTCGGAAGTACACCAAGAGAGTATTTATAGTGTTGAGGAATGTATTGGAAGTTTCCATTCAGGATTTGGGCCAAAATCATTATGAAGTTATTATATTGTCAGGAGTAGGGATGTCAACGATTAATCGACGATCGATTAATTGTCGATAAGAGACGTAATCGATAAAAGCTATCGATGGTCGATTAAGCAGTTTCATTTTGGGGTGCGTGCGGCTCGTGCGCAAAACACGTGCAAACGGCTGTGAGTGACGGTGAAGGGGCTGGATCTTACAAGAAAATAATTATTTTAATATGATACAAACTTTAAAAGTACATTAAAAGAGATACAGTACAAAGTTCTTTTGTATTGAAATGTAGTAATAAGTCATGTTCAATCATAATTTCCCTAGATAATTATTGCATATCGGGTACTTCGCTTTGACAGGGCTGCGCACGCGAGCAGGACAGTCTATTCATTCATACAACTTGTTAATTCGTTCCTATGACATTAATTTGTGGCAGCTGTCCATGTTTCATTAATTTGTTCCCTAGAACAGGGGTTCCCAAACGTTTCCATTCCACGACCCACCTAGACAAGTATAATCTATTTCAAGACACACCAAAATATTTGAGATAAAAAAACAATTGACATTACTATAAGCTTAATCATAATTAAAAGCATAATATGGCAGAAATTAAGTATTTAAGAAAAATAACCATTTTATTTTATAGGCTAGCACCACTGTAAACATTCACTACTAATATTTACGTTTTAATTTCTTAATTTACAGACGTTAATGAGTCTAGAAATATGTCCATAAAACCTGGAAACGCGCTCACTCCGGTGCGGTTATGAACTGTAATCAGCGCTGCCAGTGCTATAAAAAAAATGTGCCCTCACAACCCAACACTTTTTTATTTTAGTTTAGCAAAGCATAAGAAGCGAAGCAGAATTCTCAAACAGTTTAGAGATTAAAATAATTTTGAAATAATTGTAAAAATAATAAACATATGCGTCTCATTTTAAATAAACACTAAAAACCGAGAAGACAAATTTACTTCAGCCAGAAATTTACTTTTGCAATGGTTAAATAAATGTTCAGCTATATCTTCAAAAGATTTTTTTTACATTTTGTTCTCTATATAGTGATGATATGGCAAGGAAATAATAGGACATTTTGTAAATTCTGTTATGCTAGCATGTGGAAATGTTTGTAGTGTTACAATTAACCCCGCATTTGTGCCCCGCTCAACCCGTACATGTGAAATGCTTTTTACGGACAGTTTATGGATTAAATGCATATGAAGGAACGAAAACAACAAACTCTTTACATCTCTCGAAAGATACAGTGCAGAGTTCAAACAGACTATAGAAATTAATGAACAGCCTACCTGAAACAGTTTTCGCAACATTTTAATAATGAACCGTCGCTCTGAGACCCTCACTGTTATTACAACTCGTGCGTGTCCGCGCTTCAAAACACGCAACGCATATTTTAAATCCCGGCCTTTGCGATTCGAAAATCGCACTGAGCAATATCGCAATTCGTAATTAATCTTTGTATATCGTCCAGCCCTAGGAACTGTGTGTGTGTTGTGTGTGTGTGTCATTTAGCTGCCGCCAAGTGGCTTTGTGCGACCCACAGTTTGAAAACCCCTGCCCTAGAAAACCCATGATTTAACTTAAATGCGGGAACAATTTAAGTCATAGTAACGAATTCTTAATTCATGGCCACGAAATCTTTCATTTCCCCCCACACGTTTACCACAGTAATAGATGCGAAAACAGTGATTAAAAGTGAACAACAATAAAATAAACCTGCGAATCTAGAGGGTGAGACAGTGAGGATTTGGGAAAAGAAACAATAAATAATATTAAATTCGTGACCATCCGGAAAAACAGAACACAAAGCCGCATATGACTTGATTTAAATGTATGCGCTCGGCATGAATCAAGCATGGTCGCGATGTAACATTTGCCTGCTAACCAATTATTTCTCGTATTAACAAAGCTTTGTACCTCACTTGTGTCATAATACTCACATTAAAATGTTTCAAATGGGTAACAGTGTGTTTGTAGCAACGCCGGTGGTTCTGGAAGCGGATCACTGACCGCGCGTCACAGCCCCACGCGCCGTACTTGCGTTTGGGATCATTTTATTTTAAATCCCGATAATGTCAATTGCAAACATTGCTATGATGTTTTAAAAATAAAAAAACGAGCACCATGAAACCATTTAAAAAGGCGCATTCAGCGGTCTCTGTGACAGGATATGAAACAGCACACAAAATATAATGATCCCGTGCGTAACTACGGCGCGCTCTCTTCCTTTTATCAAATGATGGTAATCACATCCATTCATTTTACCATCCTGTCACTAGCCTTTTATTTAGACTAAAAACCCTTTTTATTCTGGAGAGGAAGCTGGCGTTTTGAGTGGCATTTGCACATCCTGTCATGCCGGTGACTATATGCCACTGCAATAGACGCATTTTGCAGTAGTTATGGTTAACGATTAATTGATCGTTAATTTAAACGACGATCGATTATGGAAATTATTGAAAATTGACATCCCTAGTCAGGAGCCAAGCTTTTAATGACTAATAATAATATGCAGCATTGCTAAATAAAAATAGGCAAATAGGGGACATGTACTTTACTGTTCAAAAGTTTGGGGTCAGTCAGACTAAATAATGTTTTTGAAAGAAGACTTTTATGCACACCAATGCTGGCCTCACACTAGACAATTTTCAAATCTTAAACGATTTTAAAACCATAGGAGACCACAGGCACGAAGACAGTTCAACCGATTTTTAGCTGCATAATCCTCTGAACGCGCACACTAGACGATTCGACCAGACTGCGAGACCACACACTTGTCGATTGTTGGAATGATTTTACAATGACACGTGATCTCACGGTGACTCGCGAGATCAAACATGTCTTGAGAAGAAAAACAAATAGAGGACAATCAACATTGTCAGCTGGCTCTCCTGGCGTGCGTTCTTTGAGTTTGGGGATGCTCCGTCTCGATCGGGAGCACATAAATAATCGTAATGACACCACACAATAGAGGATTTTTTGGACAAAAAATAGTTTGCGACAAGCCTCGGATTGGGCCACACCCCCTGATCGGGCTTAAAATCAGCCTTAAAATTGTTTAGTGTGTGGCCAGCCTAAGGCTGTATTTATTTGATAAAACAGAGTAAAAACAGTAATATTGTGAAATATTGTTAGAGTTTAAAATAACTGTTTTCTATTTTAATATTTTTAAAATGTAATTTATTCCAGTGATGGCAAAGCTGAATTTTCAGCATCATTACTCCAGTCTTCAGTGTCACATGATCCCTCAGAAATCATTCTAATATGCTGATTTGCAGCTCAAGAAACATTTATTATTATTATCAAATGTTGAAAATAGTTGTGCAGCTTAATATTTTTGTGTAAACTGTTAAAACATTTTTTTTTAATTCAGGTTCAGCATTTTTTGAAATGGAAATTTTTTGTCAGTTTTGTTCACTTTAATGCACCCTTGCTTAATAACGGTATTAATTTCTTTACAAAAAATGTTATTGATCCCAAACTTTTGAATGGTAGTGTACTGCCCCAGTTAAGTTAAAAGTAATTTTTTTCTTTTTTTTTCTGAGATTATACATGGCATAAAGGCTGAAAAACTGAACAGCAAGTTGAAATGGGTGAAAAATGCTGCTCAAATGTGATCATTTGGCTGAGCTGAGGGACAGATTGAACACATCATCACTGGGCTGGCAGAGATCCAGCGGTCGGTTGAATTGTTTCTGGTGCGCCAGTTGAATCCACTGGGCTGGTACATTTCACTGTAGCTCTCAATGTGAGCTGAACCGATGCCAGTGATCTGAGTCCCAGAGGGCCTTTTCTGACCATCATAATTCACTGCCCGCTTAGCTGCAGCTGGTGCCCTGAATGCTGATGTGTGTGTGTGTGTGTGTGTGTGATAAAACAGGTCAAAGAAGAGTGAATAATCTTTGTCTATCAGCCTTAACACAGGAATTAGTACATTTTTTTTATTAAGGAAAATAAAGTATTTTTTACTTGACTACACCTTGTATGTGCGGTTTTACCACACCGCATTTTTTGAAAATGGTACAATTTTTTTTCAAAACCACATGAAACCATCATGAATACAAATATTACATTTATAAGAACTTATATGTTGTAATACTAGTTTATTAACCCTTGTGCTGTGTTATAAAATCCTTTACCTAATTTGGATTTCCCGGTCAAAAATTGCCGGCCTACAAAAAATTGCTCACAATTATTTTTGTTATGCTATCATTAATTTGATCATCAAATATTGTATTTAATTTTTTTTTCAACACATTTTTGTTCAATTAGCACAGGTTTTGTTTTTCTTTTTTAAGTGGGTTGTTTTAGCCACATTGATCTAAACTCATGCACCTCAGTTTTTGAGTGAACATTGCTAAAATTATCCACGAATAATGCTTATTTAACTCTAAAACTGAGGTGCATAAACTCAAATCACAAGTGTTACAAGGTGGGGGAAAATCTCAATCAGTACAAAAACGATTATAGTTGTTATACCCTGCATGAGCAAAGTCAGTTTAGGTATTAGTCCAATGCAATAACATTAACTAGCATTTTTGGGAAAAAGACAACTCTATGGGTCAAAATGACCAGAACACAGCATTAGGGTTCAAGTTTTTATGCATATGCTTTAAAAAAACATTGCGTGTAGGTTGTAAAAGTCTGAGCTCTTTCTGACTTTAATGATGTGTGTCATGTAAATACTCAGTGATGGTGCGAGTGATTTTATTGCCTTTCTGCTCCTCTGCAGGTTCAGAGTCCTGCTAGTGATAACGGGGTGAGTCCCAGTTCTTCATTTCCTATGTTATGCTTTTCACAGCATGCGCACAATGCAGTGGACTTTGGATTTAATTACTGTTTTGTTTGCGAGAGTGAGCGAATGTCTGGTTTTCATGCATCCAAATGATGCGATTCATTGTGACTGATTGTCAGTCAATTTTTAATGCCTCCGTGTGAGACTGATGCCGCTTGACTGGATATTTGTAGGCATGCAGTGAAGCTTGTCACTAGCTGTTAATTCATATCTCCATCCACAAGCTTTTGATCACTGGGAGAGTTTAAGAGATATTGAGATGTTTTAAGCACCAATCTTTGTTTAGTTTAGAGCAACTGTGAGCCTAGAGAGAGAGAGAGGACAGCATAAAGTGTTGGTCATATAGTGAGCTGGAGAGGAGCCAGTGTGAGCAGACGGCGTGACCGGGGGAAGCATGCTGCTTTGGAGGACATAGAGCTCTGAGACCTGTTGGGAACCTCAGCCTGCTACATGTCTCTATAAGCAGAGATTTATAGGACTGCATGCTTGATTCATCACTTTAATAACCAAACACACCTTGCTTAAAATCCCACAGTGCTCGTGGGAATGTTAGCATCCAAGAGCTGGTTCGTCAAATGATGTGCCTGAGAGGTTTGCTGGAAATGTTGATTCTTGTGAATGTGAAAGCTGAATGGGCAAATGCGTGTTGGACCATAAAAAAACCATTAAAAAACTAAATAAAAGTTAACTGAAATAAGATAAAATATACAAAAACTAAACTTTTATTTCAATCAGATAAAAATAAATAATGAAAATGACAAAAACACACAACTAAATTACTGAAACTTTAGCTAAAACTGCCATGAAAAAATACCAAATTTATTTAAAAAATAAAATAAAATTACGTACATAATATTCACAGCCTTTGCTCAATACTTTGTTGAAGCACCTTTGGCACCAATTACAGCCTCAAATCCTTTTGGGTATGATGCGACAAGCTTTGATCATCATCATTTGGCAATTATCTGCTATTCTTCTCCTCGCCTCTTTACCTCTCAAGCTGTCAGGTTGGATGGGGCAGACGCACATTTTCAGGCTTCTCCAGAAATATTTGATTGGGTTCAATCCCAGGCTGTGGCTGGGCCACTCAAGGACATTCACAGAGTTGTCTATACTCTTGCTGTGTGCATAGGTTAATTTTCCTGTTGGAAGGTGATCCTTCTGCCCAGTCTGAGGTTCTGAATGCTCTGGACTAGGTTTTCATTAATCTCAATATTTTGGTGCATTGAGCTTTTCTTCTATTCTGACGAGTCCCTCAGTTCCTGCTGCTGAAAAACAGCCCCACAGCATGAGGCTGCTACCAGCACACTTTACTTTTGGGATGGTACTCTGCAGGTGATGAGCAGTGCCTGGTTTCCTTCAAACATGATGCTTATTATTAAGGATCATCAGACCAGATAATATTGTTTCTCACAGTCTGAGGGTCCTTTAGGTGCTTTTTTGCAAATTCCAAGTGTGTTTTCATTTGACTTCACTGAGGAGAGGTTTGAGTTTGACCACACTGCCATAAAGCCCAGATCGATGGAGTGCTGCAGTGATGTTTGTCCTTCTGTAGGTTTCTCCTATCTCCACATATGATCATGGAGCTCAACTAGAGTGACCATCAGGTTCTTGGTCACCAGTCTAGACAAGGCCCTTCTCCATCAATTGCTCAGTTTGGCCAGGAGGCCAGCTCTAGGAATAGTCCTGGTTGTTTCAAACTTCTACATCCTTCTGTGAACCTAAACTGCTGCAGATTTTTTTCTGTACCCTTCCCCAGATCTGTGCCTCGATACAATCCTGTCTCGGAGGTCTACAGACAATTCCTTGGACTTCATGGCTTGGTTTGTGCTCTGACATGCACTGTTAACTGTGGGACCTTATATAGACAGGTGTGTGCCTTTCCAAATCATGTCCAATCAACTGAATTTACCACAGGTGGACTCCAATCAAGTTGTAGAAACATCTCAAGGATGATCAGTGGAAACAGGATGCACCTGAGCTCAATTTTGAGTGTCATGGCAAAGGCTGTGAATACTTATGTACATGTGATTTGTTTCGTTTTTATTTTTAATAAATTTGCAAAGATTTCAAACAAACTTCTTTCATGTTGTCATTATGGGGTATTGTTTGTAGAATTTTGAGGAAAATAATGAATTTAATTCATTTTGGAATAAGGCGGTCACATAACAAAATGTGGAAAAAGTGAAGCTCTGTGAAAACTTTTCGGATGCACTTTATATTGTAAAACAATTACACTGTAAAATAAAGGAAAATGAATATTTCATAGGTATATTATTTTTGCTTTACACTACATTTGGGAAATTACAATACTTCTTTCCCAATTTCTACACTTGAAAGAGATATTTTGAATTTGGACTGCATTTAAACCGCTAGCTGTCAGCAACTCATACTGCACTTTTAAGCTTTTTATTTTGACGGAAATGGCAGTAAAGCTTTTATTTTGAAGGAAAACTCCAGCTTCAGTGAAAACATGCTTACAAAAACGCGTCTCACTACAAATTAGTGAAATGCTGTAATCGTCTGCCGTGAAAATAAAGCATAACCAGGGCTCTAGACTCATTCTTCCCACTGGTCGCACTTGTGCGACTAACTCTCTCAGTTGGTCGCACGAGCACATCATTTGGTCGCAATTTTTTTATTTTATTTTTTTGATACAACATTTGATTAATCAATGCATGCTTTTATCATAGTTTATAGTTATATGGTAACGGAAGTGTTCAACATTCAACCCATTCTTTTTCATAAGTATTATTTGTGATTTAAATTTTGTGAACAGGAATTCCTCTTTTTGTGCGCTTTCACTTTCAAATTCACGATCTTGGTGTCACGCTTTACAAGAAAAGATAATTGTCTGTGTTGCTTATATCTATACACCTTTCACTTTTTAAGACTAAAACAAAAGATGGATTCATTGTTATTCTTAATTAAAAAGCACAACAACAATAAAACAGTAGGTTACAATGACAAACTAGCTTACATAACATTTATTAACAAAAACGAATAAGACGAGGCATGGCATAGGACACATCACATGCTGTATTATATAGGCTACCGACTAATACATAACAGAATGTTTAGCAAACACTGAGGAATCAAATAATGATAATATAAAAAAATTAAGGAAAGCCTCCATAGTGTAACGTGAGGTAAACAACAAAGATAACAAGCTTTTCAAAATTAAAACAAAAAGAAAAGTAAAACTAAACTGGCTGTCGCTGACAGGACTTGCATGTTTTCTCTACAAGAATACCAACATGTTCACCTTCTCTGGTTTAAGAAGCGGTCTTTTACTTTAGTTTGAAAACCAAATCCTCTGTTGCGCTCCCTCCGCTGTGTGCACTTTCGCGCTCGTGCTGACACGGCGAGTGAAAGCACAATGGGCGCGCGCTGCTCCGCTCTGCATACGCGCCGCTTCTGCGCTGCCTCTGCTCTGCTTACGCGTGCGGTGTGAAACGGCTGTAAAACCAGGCTCTACTGAAGCGCTCACGCTGAAAGCACCTCTCTTCACGTGATCAGTGAAATATTTCTCCTGCTACAATGTGCTGTGGCTGGCAGCGCGCGCGCTTTGGAGC
This sequence comes from Schizothorax lantsangensis, assembly GCA_027422415.1. Classification (NCBI taxonomy): domain Eukaryota; kingdom Metazoa; phylum Chordata; class Actinopteri; order Cypriniformes; family Cyprinidae; genus Schizothorax; species Schizothorax lantsangensis. The sequence continues at coordinate 26,867,770 of CM049847.1, read as the reverse complement.
AGCGCAGACCATGCACTCGCACAAGTGCAACCATGTAAATTTTTTACTCACACACTCTCAAAAAATGGTCGCAGTCTAGAGCCCTGATAACTGGTGGCTGTTGCGTTCCCAAACATGTGCTAAACTCACAGCATGTGCAATAAACGAGTTCACTGCATTCATTCACTGTGAACAGAGCAGTTCTGAGGCTTGGAAAACACAGGCTCACAAGCTGATCGACTTGATGAAGCAAGGGATTATGCCATATTGTGCTTTCGGTTTTAGTTCATTCAACAGATACTGTGGCAAAGCATAATGGCCCAAAACAACTTTAAAGACCTTTTATGTTAGAATAAGAAGTTTAAATATGTTAAAAAAACTACACTTTTTGCCCAGAAGACCTATCGTTTCATTTCGTAATGTGACCACGATAATATCGAGACAGTTTTGCTATCGCGATATCACTATATTGATAATATCGTTACATCCCTAGCTGTTATTGAAGGATGAATTTTTTATTTATTTATTTTTATAGCCAAAATTCGAATTTGGAATCTTTTCAATTTTAAATCTAATTCCGTAGCTGAATTTAATTTAAAGGGATAGCTCACCCAAAAATTAAAATTCTGTCATTAATTACTCACCCTCATGTCGTCCCAAACCTGTAAGACCTTCATTCATCTTCAGAACACAAATTAAGATATTTCTGATGAAATCTGATAACTTTCTGACCCTGCATAGACAGCAACACAACTACCACGTTCAAGGCACAGAAAGGTTGTAGAACATCGGTAAAATAGTCCATGTGACATCAGTGGTTCAACCGTAATTTTATGAAGCTTTGAGAATAAATTTTTGTGGCTGCAGACTGACCCAGACGAGAATAAATTGCTTCATAAAATTACGGTTGAACCACTGATGTCACATGGACTATTTTACCGATGTCCTACAACCTTTCTGTGCCTTGAATGTGGTAGTTGCGTTGCTGTCTATGCAGGGTCAGAAAGCTCTCAGATTTCATCAGAAATATCTTAATTTGTGTTCCAAAGATGAACAAAGGGTTTGGAACAACAAGAGGGTGAGTAATTAATGACAGAATTTAAATTTTTGGGCAAACTATCTCTTTAAATTCAAATCTGAGAGGCACACAAATAGAAAATGTAGAATTTTACTTGTAGGGCTTGGATAATTGAATGTGTGTGGGCAAAATCTTAAAGGGGTCATCAAATGCAAGTTGTTTGAACATAAATGTGTGTTGGAAGTATGTGTACACATCCATGATAAAAATCCACCTAGTGCTTTTTTTTAAATCCCCTTTCTTAAATCAGGCTGTTCTGAGAGCCCTGAGAGACGTAGTTCTGTACAGGCCGCTCCCACGACAGTTGATTGAAAAGACCGTCTTACCTTAGACCCGCTCTCAGTGAGCTGAGAGCTGTCCTCCATTGTGTCAACTCCGGTGCAGGGAAAGACAAGATGTCTCCGATTAAGCGATTGAGGTGTTTTGTTTTGTTGTTGGATGTAATAATGAATATAGCAGTCGTCATTTACTCCTGACATCTGAGCCGCTGAAGACGCAGAGGATTAACATTACTTTAGTTTTGAAGGGAATGCGCTGATCCCCGATCTGCCTAAATGCGTCTTTGCACGAATCATTCGTGATCTAGCTTCACTTGCAGAAGAATGAGTATAAGGGTTTTTTAAGAATCTTTGCAAATTGCCTTACCTAATAATGTGCTAGTTAGCCAGTTTCGCGGCTGAAGTTTACAGTCTGCTTGTCACCCCACGGAAGAGAGGGGCGGGGTCAGCAGAGCTCATTAGCATTTTACGCGACATGGACTAAAAAACAGCTCGCTGAAAACAGCTGATTTTGACAGGGTATAAAGGGTGTTTATTACACTACCATTGAGAAATTTTAACCAAAGTATTAGGGCTGGGTATCGATTCAGATGTCCCAATTCGATTCGATTTCGATTCGCAAGCTCTCGATTCGATTCGATTCTCGATTTTTTTTTTTTATACATTCAGTGAATATAGTTTTAATACAAAAGCTATTGATATTTCTAAAGAAATGAACAGTAAACATCAGTTTACAAATGGTGAATTAATAAAAAGAAATTAAGAACCACAGGCCTGTATTTTAAAACCTATTATTTTTTTGTATAGGGTCCTTTCTTAAACAATAATAGGGCCCTATAAAATGTTCTTCTTAATTTTTCTGGTAATCAGATGAAGGCATAAAACATTAATTAAATTTATCCTAATCAAATGAAAATTAAACCCTTTTATTTTTTGGCAAACAAAGTGCAGCACAACAGAGGTTTACTTAAAAAGAAAACAAGTGGGATTATTCCTTTAAAAATATAGATTTATTAATATTTATTAGTATTAGTAGCATTGAGTCTTAAAACTGCTAAATAGTAATATATTCTGTCTCTGACACAGTTTCTTAACGTTAATGTTCTTAACGTTAAACTAAACTTTTATTTTGACGGTTTGCTGTGAGGAGCTTGCAGCTGCTGTGTAAGTGATATGACGGTAGTTTTCTCAAATTAAATGGTAAAATGCAAATTAAATGACTCTCAGAGCAGCTGGAGATGATATTTGTGTGTTAATGCCATCATATAGTGAGACGGCAGAAGATGAAAACACCGCAAGCTTGTCCGTGTTTTAGTATGTGTGTAAGAAACAAACAGTGCGTCGCGCCATCTGCCATTCATTCATAGCGGAAATCATGGCGCCTTATGCGTGATATCAAATGCTTCCACAGATTTATTGTATTACTGTAGCATTTCACCTGAGCATTACGAATCACGCATATGGCTTTGTTCTTGGTTCTCATCAACAGTATCTCTGCCATGATAAGCACTGAATGAATGACGGGCTTTCTGTTGTAACATCGCGCAAGGTAAATAAGGGTGACATCTAGTGGAGAAGACTAATGATAAGAATCACATTAATCAGATCTTGTTTTAAATGCGTGCTGAAATAAATACCGGAAAAGATCGATTCGCGGCTTTTGAGAATCGATATCGAATCGACGTCATTAAAAAAAAAACGATTAATCGAAAAATCTTTTTTTTTGCCCAGCCCTACAAAGTATGTTATAGACTTATCATTAAGGCCCTAAATAATCATATCAACTTGTGGAAAATGGGCATCCGATGACCCCTTTAAAACTGATTCTAATAGAACAAAAAAAGTAATATGAAAACCTCTAATTTTATAAACATATAGCCTAGCTTTAACTGGCTCCTAAAAATGAAACCGCACTCTGTGTCTCCTTAAACGGCTAAAGGTTGAAACACTACATTTCCCATCATGCACGAGACACATGTTTTAGCTGGAATATAGAGAGGAGGGAGCTCAGAGCTGCACACGCCATCCAAAACACTCACACACAGAGCGTGAATCACCGAGCACATGCGCTCATACACCCGAGCTCAGATACCATTCCACGCAGCCAATGATGTCGGCGCTCTAAACTCCATTCCTATTGGTGGACAGACGCCTGTCAAACACAGGCTGCACGTCTCGTTCTCAACAGTTGGACAACACAGCCCAGGCGAACAGGGCTCCAGCCGTGTCAGTAGGGGAAGCGTGGCAAGAGGTGTGCAGCGTAACCTCAGCTGCTCTTTAGTGTGTCCTCTCCGCACATTTCTTCTCCTTGGGATAAGGGACGGTCGTCGGGACTCGCTGCAGACAGCATGCAGCACAGATCCTCGGAGAATACTGGCTTTAACTGTCAGGTAGGATAGAGCGTCCCGAGAGCCTGGCGTCTCTGGCGTGTCCTTGAGAGTGTTTGTGTGCATCTGTTGAGACGTGGTTGATTCAGCGTAGGATTCTTGTTATATAATGGCTAAAGATGCCTTTTTCATTCTGGTTGTTATCTTCTCCTACACTCTTTCTCTCAACCTTCCTGTTTGTGTGTTCTTGGAGCTATTTTAGTACCGCCTTCCCACGGTTTCTCCGTTTCTCGTCTTTTCCTCTCTCTCCTCGTGTCCTTTTCATCTTTCATCTCCGAGGGAAAGGAATCGTATCTGGTTGTCGGAGGGGATGAATCTGATTCAAACCGAAGGGATGAGCTTTAGAAGGAATAAAGGAGCAGATGTGTGTGTAAATGTGAGGACATAAATAGCATATACAGAGAGAAAAGAGGAGGGCAGCAAGGTCAGAGGAAGAAAACATTGTATCCAACATTAGAAAATATTTAGGTCGATGACGAACGAAGCTGAAAATGTGTGTTTTAATTATGCTGATGAGGCACGGGCTGTTTGTGTGAGTGTCATGCTAGTGTGCGCCGCTTTCGGCTCTCTGGAAGGATGCTGATCCTTCCATTGCCATGGTAACGACAGCCATCTGTAGGGATCAGTCCCGCCGCTCTCGACCAATCGAACGGCTCAGATCCAATTTATCTCCTCTCAGCCTCTTCAGCTACCCCAATAATCCCCTCTCTCACCGATCACACTTTTTTGACGACTTACATACAGGGAAATCTCTTGGACAGACGAACAGAGTGGGTGAATAACGTGACTGATGGCTGGTGACACGCTGTTCTGTTTCGGTTGTTTAAAGGGTCTGGCATCATGATCTGGTGCTGTGCTGAAGAGCGATCTTCTATGAAAAAGACTGCGTGCAGAAAATGCACGTTATCATTTATAAAGTTTCATAGGCAGAACTGGGTCACAAGGTACCCTGACCCAGAAGTCCAAATAGTTTTAATTTATTTTTATTTCCGTTTTATTTCAGTTACTAATTTTAGTACTTAAATATATCAGATGCTTTGTTTTGTTTAACAATCATGTTTGTGTGTCATAAATTCTGATCTGCAATGAATATGACTTAAAGCCCCCATGACATTAGAATCTATACACCCCCAATTTCCTGTTTCAAAAGGAAATGCATCAACAAAGGACAGAAAACTGCACTCATTAAGCCATTTCGTGGGTCTTCAACTCAACATTTGTGTGTGTGTGTCACCTTTAAACTTCCGTTGTATATTTATGCTGTACTTTCGAGAGAACATCGCCTGAAGGAGCCTCCAGGCCCTCAGTTTCAGTTCAGCCACAGTTGACTGGACGTTCCTCCTCAGAGGCGACTCTGTCTGCTCTGATTTAGGAGTGAGAATCATTAGTCCAGGAGTATCTGATCTTCTTTCGTCTCCTGCAGAGCCTTTAGGAGTTGTGATGAATTTGTGGTGCTATACAAATCCCAACACAATTCTTGGCTTGTTGTAGTTTGGCGATTACTCTTCGCATTAAGCTTCCTTGATAACTCTGAGCGTAAAGCAATCTGACATCAATCTCCTAAAGTCCTAAAGTCGCTCATTACAGCTCACTCACTCCGGATGGAGCAGAAAAGCCACATCCGTCGTGCACCATATATATATATATATATATATATATATATATATATGAGACCTTTTTATCCACTATTAACCCTCTCCATAAGGCCGTTGTGATCTAATGCTTCATCTGATGTCATCATAAAAACATGCATTTGATGAAGGATTATACATCCTCGTGTCCTCATAATGCCTCTTTGTTTCAATGCAATTTTGCATTATTAGTGGAAAGAGTTGACCAAGGTCTCCTTAGATGCAGACAGAAGACTTGGAGAATGCTATCAGGGCTGGAGAATGAAGATGTTAGTTTTAATTCAGATAGTAATTCTTACTGAAAGGCACAAAAGAGCCTTTCAGAGCAGGAACTCGTACTATTCAGTCTGCTGTCTGATGAGATCCATTGCTATTCAGGAATGTAGTGTGAATATACATGTACATGCACTTCTGCAGTTAATGGATGCTGTTTAGAGAATACGAACAGCTCTGGCTCTGGAACTTCCTGTAAGATGTCCAATCTGTCAGGAAAAAATGACTCCACAAACCACAGGAATAAAATAAATGGAAGCTTAATGCATTTGCAACAACATTTGTCTTGCATTTATGTCGATTTGTTTTGTACAGTATTGTTTGAACACAGAGGCAAAGAAACATGCATGTGGGTTGTATATATCCCTCATTCAAAGTGTCTTCTTCCATCGTTCCTCTTCTGCTTTTAACAGTGGCCTTCTTTGTCATCGTTAAATGGGGCATGAGAGGACAGCAAGAGGGTGTCTCTGGAAAGGATGAAGTGCTGGAGATACTCTCCGGCTGTTGGAGATAGATAGGCAGCTGTTATCTTCAGGTTCTGGGAGATGTTGGACAGCCGGGTTTTGGACTTGGAATCTTTAAGCCTGCATTGTATTTTTTAATGGCAGATGTCATCTCTTAAGTGCTTTTTATATGTAATTTAATTTCATTTCATTTTTAAAATAAAAATAGTCATTATAAACATTTTATTGTATATTATTTAAAATAAAAATAGTCAGTTGAAAAACTGGAAATTTCCAATTTGGTGGTAAAGGGTTAACAGTAATAAGGCATAATAAGAAATTTTCCAAAGGTCAGTGGTATAATAATTTCCTGAACATTATTCTGTTCCATCAGACTCCAGATACTGAGCCTTCCTCTCTCAATTCATGTCTTTATTCATGTCTTAGTTTAGTCTTTATTAATGTTGTCATGTGGAGAGGAGAGGGTTTTTAGGAAAGTGGTTGGAAAGCCTAAATATTTCAAATTTAGTTTTTTTTTTTTTTTATTCAGAATAACATGCAACGATAAGTTGTGCACAAACAGACCAAATGCATGTATTAAAAAACAAACAAACAAAAAAAAGGTCAGTTTTGATTTTATGTTGATGTCATGTTGACTTAAGCAACATTCATGTCTTTAAGGCTGTGGAAATGCTGGTTTGTTTGTTTTTGTGGAAGACAGGGAGGGAATCTGTTTTTCAGTATAAAATGAGGTCAGGACGGATTTTAATATTTAATGGAAAAACTGCAGTGGGATTCATGGCTGGTATAGTGAATCTCTTAAACATCCTATGAAACTGCCCTCACACAATCATATTTAGTGTTTTCAAAATCATTATGCTGATCATTTGTGATTTTGGTAGAGCTGTAAATTTAACCTATTAATTTAGAGTGTGTATATATTAGGGGTGTCCCGACTAAGGATTTACATATTTTCGAATTTTCGAATCTTGCCGATAGTCGACTGATAGTCAAATCATGTTTTGGGGCGGGGCAAAATACATTACCAAGAGTCAAGTCAGACATTCTACAGTCATAATTACTGACGTTAACACACAGGGAAAATGTTTTATGGATGCCTCGCAGATACAAAAATAATGTTTTATGTTTTGATTAAAAGATAGCATTAACGTCAGCGAAAACCCTATAATTCACAACATTTTTTACAATAGTGCTCTCATTATAACGTTATGTATATGACATTAGTTATTAATGTTCTGCATTTCTGTTTTGAGCTGCGTGCGTTGAAGATGATCAGTAGAATGAAGCATTTGATAGCATGTTTTTAAACAATGGGATTTAACTCATCATTTATCTCATATAGAATATGCTTCATTATTTATACAACATAATGTTATATTAAGACTTATAGGCTATCTGCACAAAATGGCCTGCATGCGAGGCTCTGAATGAACTCCTTTTGTGGACGCGTTCTTCACGCAACAACGTGCAGAAACACGGCAACTAAATAAAAAATTCACAGCATTTTATTGTAATAGTGTTCTCATTGTATTGTTATGTATATGACAGTCCCAGTCGTAGTTATTAATATTCTGCATTGTTGTTTGTAACTTACTGCTCGCGCTGCGCGCTGAAGAGATAATCAGCGTAGTACTACAATGAAGCGCTTTACTGCAGCGTAACTCAACCAAATGCATCTTATACGAGATAAATGATATATACACGATATACAGTATATCACAAAAGTGAGTACACCCCTCATATTTCAGCAAATATTTTTTTATAATTTCTCAAGGGACAATACTGCAGAAATTAAACTTGGATATATTTTAGAGTAGTCAATGTGCAGCTTGTATAGAAGTACAAATTTACTGTCCTCTAAATATAACTCAACATATAACCATTATTGTCCAAATAACAACAAAAATGAGTACACCCTAAGTGAACATGTCATAACTGTGTCCAAAGTGTCAATATTTTGTAGGGGCACCATTGTTATCTAGCACTGCCTTAATCCTCCTGAGCATGGAATTCACCAGAGCTGCACAGTTTGTTGCTGGCATCCTCTCCCACTCCTCCATAATGACATCACGGAGCTGCTGGATGATAACACATGGCGCTTCTCCACCTTCCGCTTGAGGATGCCCCACATGTGCTCAATAGGGTTCAGGTCTGGAGACATACTTGGCCACTCCATCACCTTCACCTTCACTTTCAGCAGCAAGTCAGTTGTCATCTTGGCGGTGTGTTTGCGGGTGGTTGTTATGTTGGAAAACAGTTTCTTAAGGGAGGGCATCATCTTCTGCTTCAGAATGTCACAGGACATGTTGGAATCCATGTTTCCCTCATTGAAACCGCAGCTCCCCAGTACCAGCAGTAGTCATGCAGCCCTAGACCATGATGCTACCACCACCATGCTTGACTGTAGGCAAGGCACAATTTTCTTGGTACTCCTCACCAGGGTGTCGCCACACATGCTGGACACCATCTGAGTCAAACAAGTTTACCTTAGACTCATCAGACCACAGGGCATGGTTCCAGTAATTCATGCTCTTGGCCAGGTTGTCTTCAGCATACGGTTTGCAGGCTTTTTTGTGAGCCCGCTTCAGAAGAGGCTTCCTTCTGGGACGACAGCCATACAAACCGACTTGTTGCAGTGTGTGGCGTATGGTCTGAGCACTGACAAGCTGACCTTCCACTTTTGCAACCTCTAAAGCAATGCTGGCAGCACTCATGCATCTGTTTTTTGAAGCCAGCTTCTGCACCTGACACACAGCACAAGGACTCAACTTCTTTGATCGACCCTTGCGAGGCCTGTTCCGAGTGAAACCCATCTTGGAAAACCTCTGTATGACCCTGGCCACTGTACTTTAACTCAGTTCCAGGCTGTTACCGAACTTCTTATAGCCTAGGCCATCTTTGTGGAGAGCAACAATTCTAATTCTCAAATCCTCAGAGAGTTCTTTGCCATGAGGTGCCATGTTGAACATCCAGTGGTCAGTATGAGAGAATTGTACTCAAAGAACCAAATTGTAACTGATCTAAAACAAGATACACAAATTTGTATGGTCCTATCAAGCAGACAAAAACATGAACATGATGAATAGGACATGTGGCTTTGCAGGGTTAAACGATGTATAGCTGTTATCACTTAGGGTGTACTCAGTTTTGTTGCCAGCTTTTTTGACAATAATAGCTGTATGTTGAGTTATTTTCAGAGGACAGTAAATCTTTACTGCTATACTAGTTGCACATTGACTATATATAAAATACATCCAAGTTTCATTTCTATAGTATTGTCCCTTGAAAAGATATACTAAATTGATTGCCGAAATGTGAGGGGTGTACTCACTTTTGTGAGATACTGTATATAAACCAGCTAAAATGTTTTGAAATCACTTGTACCCTACCTGATCGAACCATTTTGCAACCATTTTTTGAGTGTGTGCGAGTAAAAATTTGACATGGTCGCACTTGTGCGAGTGCATGGTCTGCGCTGCTCCAAAGCGTGCGCTGCCAGCCGCAGCACATTGTAGCAGGAGAAAGATTTCACTGATCACGTGCGAGCGCTTCAGTAGAGCCTGGTTTCACACCGCACGCGTAAGCAGAGCAGAGGTAGCGCAGAAGCGGCACGTATGCAGAGCGGGAGCAGTGCACGCCCATTGTGCTTTCACTCGCCGTGTCAGCACAAGCGCGAAGGTGCGCGCAGCGGACGGAGCGCAATGGAGGATTTGGTTTTCAAACTAAAGTAAAAGACCGCTTCTTAAAACAGAGAAGGTGAACATGTTGGTATTCTTGTAGAGAAAACATGCAAGTCCTGTCAGCGACAAACAGTTTAGTTTTACTTTTTGTTTTAGTTTTGAAAAGCTTGTTATCTTTGCTGTTTACCTCACGTTACACTATGGAGGCTTTCCTTATTTTTTTTTATATTATTATTATTTGATTCCTCAGTGTTTGCTAAACATTCTGTTATGTATTAGTCAGTTTATAATACAGCATGTGATGTGTCCTATGCCATACCTCGTCTTATTCGTTTTTGTTAATAAATGTTATGCTAGTTTGTCATTGTAACATACTGTTTTATTGTTGTTGTGCTTTTTAATTAAGAATAACAATGAATCCATCTTTTGTTTTAGTCTTAAAAAGTGAAAGGTGTATAGATATAAGCAAAACAGACAATTATCTTTTCTTGTAAAGCGTGACACCAAGATCGTGAAAGTGAAAGCAAAAAAAGGAATTCCTGTCACAAAATTTAAATCACAAATAATACTGATGAAAAAGAACGGGTTGAATGTTGAACACTTTCCTAACCATATAACTATAAACTATGATAAAAGTTAATCAGCATGCATTGATTAATCAAATGTTGTATAAAAAAAATAATAATAATAAATTTGCGACCAAATGATGTGCTCGTGTGACCAACTGAGAAAGTTAGTCGCACAAGTGCGACCAGTGGGAAGAATGAGTCTAGAGCCCTGGAAAGTATTTATACTCTCTGATCCAATTTCAGTTAATCGATTTGCATATTATGTAAATCAACTGACAGCTTTTACATAAAAATAAAATAAATAAAGCTCTAAATTGCTCTGCTCTGTATGAAACCGTCATGTGAGAGTGACCCCCAATCCCTCCCCCACCTCTGCGCTGCATGTGTGTATGTAAATCTGTGTCCACATGTGCGAATCTGCTTCATCATTATTCATCCCGAGCAGCCACGGTCATGTGACTCGGCGTGCCGCTTAGGCTGAAAGGGACCGAACGACGGAAGGATATAAAATGGAATACAAAGAGAGGAAATGTATAAAGAAGAGACAAAGTGTGAAAGGTTAAGGATTATGAAAATGGGGGATCTCAGATATAATGTCACACCTCAGCTGCAGACAGGAAGCTGCTTATTAATATAAAGAGAATCAGGCCTGCGGGACACACTGTTAGCTGTCATTAGTAAGGTCTGAACACACAAGGGGGTGTGAACATGTGTGTGTGTTTTCATATGTTTGCACAGGTGTTATCTCCGTTAAACAGTTTTTTTCCTCTCCAAGTCTTTATGTTGTTATGTTTCGTACTAATGACGTGTGTGACAGACGTGTTAATGTGTTATCAGAATATCTGTGTGCACGTGTGTCCTTCATCTCTCCTCCAAGAACAAGATGGAGAGATTAGGGCTCATGTTGATGACATCACAGGCAGACTGAATGGAGCTTCCCATGAGCCTGCTGGGCTAAGTTGCCATGGTTATCTATATAGATCACCCTGGATTCCCATTTATGGTTTCTTTGCACTCATGAGTGTGGCCCCACACACACATGTACACATCACAGCTCGAGAAAAATGAGTCACTGTGGCAGTGATGCTCTGAAATTGTTTCTTTTATTAGACAAGCATCACTATTACTAATGCTGTGCTTTAACACATTGGGTGCAGCCCTGAGTCTGCATAGTAACTAGGGTTGCAAAATTCCGGGAATTGTCAAGACTGGAAACTTTCCATGGGATTTAACGGGAATATATGGGAATTAATGGGAATTATCGGGAATTAATGGGAATAAACTGGAAATTTGCAAAATTGCAGGAACTGGGAACTTAAATGTAGTTGAGAACAAAATCTTGCAGCAAAATCTTGGTTAAAACAACCAGATTTAATGCAATTTTAGTTTAATTTTTACCCTACACATTGCTCAATCACATGCACTGCAGCACACTGTTTACTGCAGAGCTATTGAGGCCACACCCCCTACATGCACTGTGCTTTCCTCCATAACATGAACAGATAATTTCTTAAATCCTGCACACAAAATATCAAAATGTCCATCTTGGTAAGCATTCATATAAATTACATGAATATTACAAAAAAATGTTTAAAACTTCCTTGTGCTGTGTCTAATATACTGTGCAACTAAATTAAGCTATACCATTGTAAAAAAAAAAATAATAATACACTGACTGAACAAACATTTAGGTGAGATAATAATAAAACAAAAGTCTAAAAATGACCCTCCCCCACACACAATCCCCTCTAGTCACCTAAGAGGGGGATTCTCTCTATTTTCTCTGAAGCTGCACTGGCTGCATTTGAATCCAAAGACCACATCTAAATATATTTGATCTATGGGATTCAAGTTTAACTAGTAAATACCAAAAAGTGTTTATACAGTAGCTAGACAATTTATGAGGTATTTGCCAGCTAGCTCAAGCTGTGATGCTCTACAGTACTGGTCAAAAGTTTGGACAAATAAAAAATGATTTACTTTCCGTGGCATTTTAAAATGGATGATGTTTTACGAATTAATTATTATTAATATTTGTACTATCATTATGTTTAGGGATGCACCGAATGTTCGGCAACCGAAATTGTACGGCCGAAAATAGCGAAAAAAAACTATTTCGGTGTTCGGCCGAATAAGTGAAAAGACCGAATAATTTGTACCGAACAATGACGTGACGCGAACAAATAGATTTGTGCACTAATGCAGCAAATGTGTCTGCAGTGTGAAAGTATTTAAAACTGTCAGAGAAAGACGCAAAAAAACATTACAAGCACGAAACACCGACAGCGAGAGACTGCTTAGCGCTGCATCTCATGTCTCCGATGAGAAGAGGAAGAGGTGGTTGATGCTGGTTACTGTATGATGATTGAAATCACGAAATGGCGTCAAACGATTAGTAAATAAACTGCAGAATGTTATGTTTTCTAATACACGCACGGACTGCATGTATTCAAACAGTGCTGCATGAGCTCGTGGCGCGAGTCCAAAAGTCCAAAGCGCGAGAAAAATCTGCGCTAAAACACTATTGCTCGTCATTTGCTCAGTAACATTTTTGTAATTTTTTTAAAGACATGTGACAATGTGATACGTGCGTCAAACATCTTCCCAAATTTGTAATGAGAATCATTTAAATATCTGCATGCTGTTGTCAACAACAAAAAAGCACAGATCTTCCTTCGGGTTTCTGCCAAAAAAAATCTAAGAAAAAGCAACAACTCCATCAACATTCATAAATGTTAGTATTGAAATTTTACTGTTGTTCTGTAAAATAAAATAAAAAATAAGACAATAATAATGATAATATTAATTACTCTACAACAGCTATACATTTATTATAACAGTCACATAGTGTTCAAATTGGGATCTGTAATATATTCTAATGTTTTAAAAGAAGTCTCTTATTCTCAGAAAGGCTGCATTTACAGAAAAAAATACATGCCTGATTCAAGAAGGGGGTCCCAAAAATGGCCAAAAAATATTTTTAGTAACTTATTAATTTTAAGTTAAATTGTGCTTTGTTGGTATAATGTCTGCTAGAATGTTACAAAATGTTCAGTGTTAAGTAAATATTTTTAAATTGTTGTTTTTTTAATTGAATTTTTTTATTTGAAAAGCAGGACAAAACAGTAAAAAGCACATATTGGCTATTTAATTTATGCAATGGTGAAAAAAATGGCAAAATAGGCCTTCATGGGGAAAAATGCGAAAAACCGTGTTCGGTATTCGGCCTTCGGCCCTCGGCCCAGTGTTTCATTTTGTTCGGCTTCGGCCAAGAATTTTCATTTCGGTGCATCCCTAATTATGTTGAGGTATTATTGTCTGTGTCTATTTTGTAAAGCACTTTGGGCAACTTAGTTGTATTTATACAGTGCTATATAAATAAATGAAAGAAAGAAAACCATTTTTAATGTTTTTAAACATTGCATATCTTTTGCTCATCAAGCCTTCATTTATTTGATCAAAAATACAGAAAAAATATATTGTGCAATATTGCCAGTATTACAATTTAAAATAATTTCTGTTGTAATATACTATAAAATGTAATGTAGTTCTGAGATGCAAAACTGAATTTTGAACATCATTACTCCAGTCTTCAGTATTATGTGATTCTTCAGAAATCATTCTAATATGCTGATTTATTATCAATTTTGGAAACAGTTGTGCTGCTTGTTGTGCTGCTTAATATTTTTTTTATTACCTGTGATTCTTTTATCAGGATTCTTTGATGAATAAAGAGTTTTAAAAAAAAAAAACATTATTTAAAATAGAATTCTTTTTTTAACAATACACTACCATTCAAAAGTTTGGGGCCAGTATCTTTTCTCTTTTTTTGAAATAAACTTTTATTCAACAAGGATGTGTTAAATTAATAAAAAGTAGTAGCAAAGACTTATATTGTTAGAAAAGATATCTATTTTGAATAAACACTGTTCATAAGTTTTTATTCATCAATAAATCTTGAAAAAAAGCATCACAGATCCCCCCCCAATACAATTTTTTTTTTTTAATTGTATTAGTTTGCATGCGAGCCTATGATCAAACAAAATGTTTATTTATGTTTGTATATAATACAGTTTTATAAATTTCCCCAAATTTCCAATTATTTCCCATAAATTCCTGGTAAGTTTCAAACTTGGAATATTTCCAAAGTTCCCCAGACGAAGTTCCCATGGAAAATTTTCCGCCGCTTTGCAACCCTAATAGTAACTGCATTTAAAAATGCAACCACCTACAACATCCTAGCAACTTTCTTTCATTTGAGAAAAGCTATCGTCATATCATATACAGTGCTGTGAAAAGTTTTTGCCCCCTTCCTGTTTTAATTTTTTTTATTTTTTGCATATTTGTCACACTTGAATGATTCAGATCATCAAACTAATTTTAATATTACACAAAGATAACCCAAATAAATACAAAATGCAAAGCAGCCCCAGACCATCACACTACCACCACCATGTTTGACTGTTGGTATGATGTTCTTTTTATGAAATCCTGTGTTGGTTTTACGCCAGATGAAACAGGACACACACCTTCCAAAAAGTTCAACTTTTGTCTCATCAGTCCACAAAATATTTTGCCAAAATCTTGGGGATAATCAAGATATTTTTTGGCAAATGTGAGACGAGCCTTTGTGTTCTTTTTGGTCAGCAGTGGCTTTTGCCTTGGAACTCTCCCATGGATGCCGTTTTTGCCCAGTCTCTTTCTTATTCTTGAATCATGAACACATTTACATTTAGTTATTTAGCAGACACTTTTATCCAAAGCGACTTACAAATGAGGACAATAGAAGCAATCAAAACCAACAAAAGAGCAACAATATGTAAGTGCTATGACGAGTCTCGGTTAGCCTAATGCAGTACACGTAGCAAGTGTTTTTTTGTTTTGTTTTTACACATAGGTCTGAAGTAGTGAATTTAGGTAAAGGGGTGCAGAGCCAGTGGTGGTTTTGTAGGCAAACATTAATGCCTTGAATTTTATGCGAGCAGCTATTGGTAGCCAGTGCAATTGATGAACAGAGGTGTGACGTGCATTCTTTTCGGCTCATTAAAGATTAACCTTGCAGCTGCATTTTGGATTAATTGTAGAGGTTTGATGGAACTGGCTGGAAAACCTGCCAAGAGAGCATTGCAATAGTCCAGTCTGGACAGAACAAGAGCTTGAACAAGGAGTTGTGTTGCATGTTCTGAAAGAAAGGGCCTGATCTTCCTAATGTTGTATAAAGCAAATCTGCAGGACCGGGCAGTTTTAGCAATGTGGTCTGAGAAATTCAACTTATCATCAATTACAACTCCAAGTTTTCTGGCTGTTTTTGAAGGAGTTATGGTTGATGAGCCTAACTGGAAGAACACTGACCTTAATTGAGGCAAGTGAGGCCTGCAGTTCTTTAGATGTTGTTCTGGGTTCTTTTATGACCTCCTGGATGTCAGGGTTCTGTTGTGTGTCATGTGTTCCCGCCTCATGTGTCCATATTTGGTTTGTTTCCTGTCCTTGTTTCATGTCATTATGAGTTAAGTATGTTCCAGCTGTGTTTGTGTGATTATGTGTTAATTACCCTGTGTATTTAGTTCCTGTCTTTTGAGTTTGATTTCGTCTGGTCTACTTGTGACTTCCCGGTGTATCTTGTCTCTCTGCCTTGTTTTGTCCTGCCTTGTCGTCATTAAAGACTATTATTTGAGTTTACGTCCTCGTCTGCGTGTTCCTGTTCCTCCCTCGTGTGTGCACCGTGACAGAAGACCAGACCTATCCGTAAGCTGCGCCCCTTCACCTTGTTTTGTTTTTTTGTTTTGAAAGTTTTTATTTTTGTTCCTGTTTCCTGTCTGTCCCGCGGCAAGGAAGTCGCCGCTCGTAATTCCGCCATAGCCCACTGCAAGAGGGCGTGGGAGTTCGGCAGGATCGCCGCGAGTCCAATGGCCGCGATGCCCTCATGCCTGCCGATCGCGGGAGATATCCGCCGCCGGCGGTGGCTCTCCCAAGCCCGCTGGCTGGTTCCCGGGTTGCCGCTCCCCTAGGCGCGCCGTTCACGGGAGATCACGCCACCGGCCCACCTCTGACTCAATGCCCGCCGGCCCGCCTCTGACTCAATGCCCGCCGGATCGCCGCTGACTCAAGCCCGCCGGATTGCCGCTGACTCATGCCCGCCGGATCGCCGCTGACTCAAGCCCACCGGATTGGCGCTGACTGCCGCTAACCCTAGCCCCGTGGATTGAGTCCACTCGTCACGGCCAGGAGTGCCGTGTTTGTCTTGTTGTGCCCACAGGAACATTTTAATCATCATGTCTTGTCTTGTCCACGGAGACTCGTCTGGGGCAGGCGGCTCCTCTTGCTGTGGCCATGGAGGCAATTCTAGCCGCCTGCCCCCTTGTCGTGGAGGTGGAGGCGGTCGCTGAGGGACCCTGTGAGGGCCTCTGACTCATAGTCATGCCCAGAAGAAGCCTCAGCCTCCGAGCTAGCCCTGGAGGGCTTCCTGTTCCTGTGGGCTGTCCTGTCCTGTCTGTCTGGCCCTGGAGGGCTGTCCTGTCCTGTCCTGTCCCTGTCTGTTTTGCCCCGGAGGGCTGTCCTGTCCTGTTCCTGTGTGTTTAGCCCTGGAGGGCTATCCATGTACTGTCCTGTCTGTTTAGCCCCGG
Source organism: Schizothorax lantsangensis (assembly GCA_027422415.1). NCBI lineage: Eukaryota > Metazoa > Chordata > Actinopteri > Cypriniformes > Cyprinidae > Schizothorax > Schizothorax lantsangensis. The sequence continues at coordinate 26,850,808 of CM049847.1, read as the reverse complement.
AGGGCTCCTTAAACCCCCTAACTTCCCCAGGGAAAATTGGGGGGGGGGGGGGGGGGGTAAAAGGGTTCCGGCTGTAGGGGCCGGGCCAAGGGGACCGAGGCCACAGCCACAAGGACCACCTGCCATGGCCTCCTGAGCTCCCTGCACTGCCATGGCCTCCTGAGCCCCTAGCTACGCCATGGCTTCCTGAGCTCCCTGCACCGCCATGGCCTCCTGAGCTCCCAGCTCCGCCATGGCCTCCTTTGTCTGTCTGTTCCGCTCTGGAGGTCCCCGTCCTGTGTTCCTGTCCGTGTTTGTCCTGAGGGGCCTCCAGAGCGCCCACCCCCCCTCCCTGGTGGAACTGTTACGGCGTGGGACACGCCTTCCGGGAGGGGGGAGTTATGTCAGGGTTCTGTTGTGTATCATGTGTTCCCGCCTCATGTGTCCATATTTGGTTTGTTTCCTGTCCTTGTTTCCTGTCATTATGAGTTAAGTATGTTCCAGCTGTGTTTGTGTGATTATGTGTTAATTACCCTGTGTATTTAGTTCCTGTCTTTTGAGTTTGATTTCGTCTGGTCTACTTGTGACTTCCCGGTGTATCTTGTCTCTCTGCCTTGTCTTGTCCTGCCTTGTCATCATTAAAGACTATTATTTGAGTTTACGTCCTCGTCTGCGTGTTCCTGTTCCTCCCTCGTGTGTGCAACGTGACACTGGATGAGTCGTTGTTGCGCTCTTGGAGTAATTTTGGTAGGCCGGCCACTCCTGGCAAGGTTCACCACTGTTCCAAGTTTTCTCCATTTGTGGATAATGGCTCTGACAGTGGTTTGCTGGAGTCCCAAAGCCATAGAAATGGCTTTATAACCCTTTCCAGATTGATACATGTCAACTATTTTGTTTCTCATCTGTTCTTAAATTTCTTTAGAACGTGGCATGATGTGTTGCTCTTTAAGCATGCTTCACTTTGTCAGACAGGTTCTGCTTAAGTGATTTCTTGATTCAACAGGGCTGGAAGTAATCAGGCCTGGGCATGGCTAGTGAAATTTAACTCAGCTTTCTAAAATAATGTGGTTAATCACAGTTCTTTCATGATTTAACAAAAGGGGCAATTCATTTTTCACGTAGGGCCAGGTAGGTTTGGACAGCTTTTTTCCCTTAATAAATGAAATCATCATTTAAAAACTGCATTTTGTATTTGCTTGCATTATCTTTGTGTAATATTAAAATTAGTTTGATGATCTGAATCTTTGAAGAAACTGTAACAGAAGTATATTACTTAATGTAATAGTACTACTACTACTACTAATAAAGTTACAACATTATTTTTAAGGAATATTTACCAGGAAAATTACTTAACATAATTTATTTAGCAGACGAATGTAAATACATAAAACAGTAGCCTATTTCTGGGAAAATAAATAAAATATTAATATATATTTTTTATAAAATCAATTAATTAAAGATGCTTTTGATTAGGGATATTCCGATCAGGTTTTTTGTGCCCCAATCCGATCTGAGTCATTGAATATTGAGTATCTGTCGATACCGATTCCTGATCTGATACTTGTGTAGTCCTAGTGTTAGTGTTTTGACATTAAAGTTATTTAAATCAATCCAGTGTATACAGAGTTGTGCAGAGAGTAGAAGTAATCAAATTAAATCAAATCACTTTTCTTGTCACATCATCACAGCACATGTGCCTTGGTGAGTGAAATTCTTGAGAGCGTGCTCCAGACAGTGCAGAAACAATTAACATATAGACAGTACCATTAATACTTACATACTTATACAGATGACAATGTGCAGTATACACATACATATACTCAGTACACACAGTGTACTATTAGACATACTTACAATACACATTATACACTGCATGTACACATTCTACATTATGTACACATATATACACACAATAATATGCAAAGGTACAGCAGATTATATATAAGCTGGATACGCAAATGTCATGGATGTGCATTGGATGGTATCCAGTGGTAGCAGATAGATTGTTTTATTAGTGCAGTGTGTACGTGTAGTCTAGTTTGAACTGTGTTGGAGTTAAAGTGCAGTGCGTGGCATACCGTAAAGTTGGAGTATGCTGTAGGGTGTATTAGTTCTGACTGTTCATTAGCCTGAAAGCCTGAGGGAAAAAGCTATCCCTCAGTCGGCTAGTGCGGGATCGGATCCTGCGGAGACGTCTTCCTGAGGGCAGCAGAGAGAACAGTCTGGGGGACGGGTGGCTGGAGTCATTGATGATCCTCCGGGCTTTCCTTATACACCACCTGGTGTAGATGTCCTGCAGGGAGGGAAGGGAGGGATTGCTCCTAATCTCAGCTTGTTACCTGTGTAAAAGACACCAGGGAGCCCGAAATCTTGCTGATTGATAGGGGATCAAATACTTATTTGACTCATTAAAATGCAAATCAATTTATAACTTTTTTGAAATGCGTTTTTCTGGATTTTTTTGTTGTTATTCTGTCGCTCACTGTTCAAATAAACCTACCATTAAAATTATAGACTGATAATTTCTTTGTCAGTGGGCAAACGTACAAAATCAGCAGGGGATAAAATAATCCCCCCCCCCCCCACTGTAATCAGTTACTACCAGTGCTTAGTTTGTAAATGAATAATTGCCGGATCCAAAACAGCAATTAAAAGTCGTCGTGACCGACACTGAAAATACTAGGGCTGGGTTTTGACACAAATTTCACGATTCAATTAGATTCTCATTCACAAGCTTGTGATTCGATTCGATCACCAATTCGATTCGATTCGATTCAGTATCGATTATTTTGGATAAATATCAGGGACAGTATATGCCAAATTTTCTCAAGGAAAAAAAAATCTCTCAACTAATGATGAGAGTCAGTTGGTTATAATACTGAAGGTTAAAATTGACTGATTTGTGCTGTACAAGCAGCTTAAATTCCACTTAATTAAGTTTTTATAATAATAAAGTTACAATTACTCCATACACTTTGTATGCCCTGGCACCCGCTTCTAACACCTTAGCATTTTACTGGGAAGTTTTGCATCCCAAGCACCGCTTGCATTTTTGTTTTTTAAATGTAGCTTTCCTGTAGCTCAAATGGTAGAGCATGGCACTAGCAACGCTAAGATCATGGGTTCGATTCCCAGGGAAAGCAAGAGCTGATAAAATGTAAAACTGTAACTTGAATGCAATGTAAGTCGCTTTGGATAAAAGTGTCTGCTAAATGCATAAATGTAAATAAATGTAAATGTAAATGTTGGCTAAATATCTAGTTGGAGTTAATCAGTACCACTATAACCTAGAGAACTTAAAGGGTTGCTCCACCCCAAAATGTAAATTTTGTCATTAATCACTTACCCCCATGTCGTTCCAAACCCGTAAAAGCTTTGTTCATCTTCGGAACACAATTTAAGATATTTTGGATGAAAACCGGGAGGCTTGTGACTGTCCCATTGACTGCCAAAGAATTAATACTTTCAAGGCCCATAAAAGTATGAAATACATTGTCAAAATAGTCCATCTGCCATCAGTGCTTCAACTGTAATTTTACGAAGCTACAAGAATACTTTTTGTACACATAGAAAACAAAAATAACGACTTTATTCAACAATTCGTCTCCTCCGCTTCACCGTAGCGCCATTTTGGAGAGTATCCACTGAACGCAAACAACGTCTGCTGTTCTGTGTCAGCCGCACCACACGGATACGCTGTTTTCGTTCAAATCAAAGCATAAATAAACGTGTTGTGCGGCTGACACAGAACAGAACATGCTGTTTGCGTTCAGTGGATACTCTCCAAAATGGCGCTACGGTGAAGCGGAGGAGACAAATTGTTGAATAAAGTCGTTATTTTTGGAGGAGACAAATGACCACTGATGGCAGATGGACTATTTTGACAATGTATTTCATACTTTTATGGGCCTTGAAAGTGTTAATTCTTTGGCAGTCAATGGGACAGTCACAAGCCTCCTGGTTTTTATCCAAAATATCTTAAATTGTGTTCCGAAGACGAACGAAGCTTTTACGGGTTTGGAACGACATGGGGGTAAGTGATAAATGACAAAATTTTCAGTTTGGGGTGGAGTAACCCTTTAAAAGTGATGTGTTTCATCCATGTAGGATGACCTGTTTAAGGGTTAACAAGTAAAAGTGTGATGCCTCATTTACTCATGTATGCACTGTTGTATTTGAGCCAACCAAACCTGCAGCATATTGCTGGCCTCTCCCATGATGGCTCTCTTTACGTGGATGCTCTTATGTATGTGTAAGATGTTCTAGCACACAATGATAATCTCTTCCAATGTGATCCACATCTCATTCAGCCTAAATGCTCCTAGAAACCCGTGTTTTGCCGATAGGTCTCTGAATGTCGTCCATCCATATCATCCGCTCAGGTACAAGCGGATCATCTTGCTGTCATCTATGCCTTTAAAATTAATTGCTTCACTTCTGCTGTGGGCCGTAGCCACATGTCACTCTAAAGATGTGCAACTGATTATGTGCGAGCTGCTAAAACATATGAATGAGTTCTCCATCCAAACTAGACTGTGGCTGATCTGGATTCTGAGCCACAGGCTGGTGAGTTTTTTTGTCTTTACAGGGGACTAAAACAATGTCATTTATGTTCTGAGGACAACTAGCGGCAGGTCACATTAGTTGTCATGGAAACTGTCTGCTAAGGTTAGGCTCAGGCTGCTTAGGGGAAGTCGTGGCCTAATGGTTAGAGAGTCGGACTCGTAATCGAAAGGTTGCGAGTTCGAGTCTCGGGCCGGCAGGAATTGTAGGTGGGGGGAGTGAATGTACAGCGCTCTCTCCACCCTCAATACCACGACTGAGGTGCCCTTGAGCAAGGCACCGAACCCCCAACTGCTCCCCTGGCGCCACAGCATAAATGGCTGCCCACTGCTCCGAACCCCCACTGCTCCGGGTGTGTGTTCACGGTGTGTGTTCACTGCTATGTGTGTGCACTTAGGATGGGTCAAACGCAGAGCACAAATTCCGAGTATGGGTCACCATGTCGTATCTCACTTCACTTCACTTCACTTATTTTGGGATGTCATCTATTGGTGGTGTGAGAGGGAATAAGCAGGGCTCGCAAAATTTCAAAATCCCTGGTAGCCCTTCGGGTAGGTACTCTTCAGATTTTGGTAGCCCGAAAATTTATTTAACTAGCCCAAATAAAAAAAAGACCATAAATGACAATCAAAAACATTTATAATTAGGGCTGCTCGATTATGACAAAAATCATAATCACGATTATTTTGGTCAATATTGTAATCACGATTATTTAACACAATTAATAGCGGGCCGTATAACCAAAAAAAATTTTTATGCAAATCTAAAGTATTCAGTTACCAGCCTACTATAGAAATTGAATAATCAAATGTAAAATAAAACAGCGTAGTCTTCACTGTAACAATTAAACTTCCTTTGTTTCTTATTAAAGCTACAAAAGACCTTCTGTGAAGAGCAGTGAGTGATTTTGTCTTTGTCTTTTGTTGTTTGATTAATATTAAGCACACAGTCGGCAGCAGGAATATAGCCCGCTGTCACTTTAAGAGCCGCAAGGATCCAATTTACTGTTACACGTGTATTTTCAGTATCATTTGTTTACATTCATTTATTACATAACCGACGAGGGTTTACGTGAATAATCACTTAGCGCCGCATTTTGACACATTTTGCGTGTATTTGTTCAGCTAAAGGATGACTTTACATGTCTGTGCTCTTCTCCGTCTCGGAGCGCATACACAAATATCCCCCTGAGGAACAGCGCAAGTTCTCTTTCGCGCTTTTTAAAAACATTAATAAATCTAATCAACTTTAATAACTCAAGCACGTCCAATTTTGCAAAAGTCACGTTACATGATTTTACTGATTTACACGTGAAAATGGGCTTTTATGGAGGAGTGAAAGCGCACTGCTGGAAAGGGGGCGGAATGGGGCGCCATGATCGTTTTATCTCGATTATTGTATTTTCATAATTGTTGGAGGCTGAAATCGAAATCGAAACTGAATTTCGATTAATTGCACAGCCCTATTTTTAATACACAAATATCAGTGAATATCAAGGAAAGAGTTTTATTTTACTATTTACAGGGTATCTGCAGAATTTTTTTTAATCAATTTAAGGCAATTTATGACTGAGCTGCACAAGTAAAATGAACACCTTTCGGGGTTGGACAATATCTATGGTAACATATTAAGCCATAAAATGACATGATTTACAATTCAGATACAGGTTTTCACAAAAACAAAACAATTTTAAAAAGGTATTTCAGCCTTTAAATCATTTTTTTATGAAAAGGGATAAGTCAAACATATGTCTTATTATTTTAATTAAAACATAAATATTGCTGTCTAAATTGTTTAGAGTTTTTAGAAGGCACATTCACTTCTTTCACATTTACAACTCTGTGTGTTTGCTGCGTAAAAACATGGCTCGATATGCACAATTGGGCATTGATCTAAACATAAGATAGGCTTTTTGGATATGCAAATTAATTATCTGCCACGAGGTGGCGCTTTAAGAGCGACCGCTGAAATAAAGCGGTCCGTTCCCCCCGGTAACGGCTGTAAACAAAGCAGCACCTGACTCATAAACGCTGCTTCATCAGGCATTTTATAGGCAAGATTAAATGAAAATGCCAACGATACATTTCTGAGGACAGTCGGTTCCCTTCAGATACATTCACATAAAGACATTCGTACTGTGTTTTGACTTTAAAACGCATCGCTCATATTTATTCAATTACATAATTGCCTTTTGAAGTTTAATCCAGCCATAGCGCGATTCTTGCCTTTCCTCCCCCAACTGTAAGACCTCTTGAAATTACAATTAAGACTTTTCTTATGCCATTTAACATATTTAAAACTTTTTAAGGCCTTAAAAACTCCCTGCCCTGTATTTAAGGTAGCCCGTCGGGCAGGGCAGTGATACATTTTGGTAGCCCAACTGGAAAACACAATAGCCCCGGGATGTCGGGCTAGCGATTTTGCGAGCCCTGATAAGGATCCGTTATTGCCACAGTATGGCATTTAATAGGAGTAAAACATGAACATGGGCTTTGGAAGTAGGCATATTCAGATATGGGGTGTGCGATAATGACAAAAAACCTAGTTAAATGTATGCAGCATTTTTTTGTCAAATTCTTACATTCAGAATCTGAATCTGCACCTGAAGTGGCATTTGACTGTTTAATGCAGGACATGAATACCAGAGATGGAAACTCGAGTCTGCGACTTGGACTCGAGTCGCACTTAAGTCGCATAAATAAAGACTTGGGACTTGACTTGGACTCGTGAACAGCTGACTCGAGACTTGACTTGGACTCCTGACTCGTGAGACTCGTATAAAACGCAAGTCATTTGGTATAGGAGTTTATATGAATGTATCTCTGAGGGAAACTGGCTGTAAAAAAAGTTTAAATGGTATTTTCTTTTCATCTTGCCTCCGTATAATGCATATTAAAGTAGTGTTCATAACCGCAGCTCTGCTTTGTTTACAGCGGCAACCAAGGAAACGATGTTTAATTGATGTTCAAGCGCCACCCGCTGGCAGAGAGTGAATCTGCATTAATTCAGCCTGTCTTCTCTGTCTGCTGAACTTGTTTCGTACAGATGTTTTATGTAGAATAGTTTCACAAAACTAAAGTCAGACCATTTTGTTTTTGCTTCAAATTTCGAAATTATACAATCCAATTTAGATGAAAAACTGCTCATGCTGGATGTATGGATTGAGTTGTGTTTAAAATACAGTGGTTGCCTCTCATTTTAAATTGAAAAAGAGCACAGACAAAGCCCTAGTTTGTTTATATGAGATTTATTTAATTTGTGTAATTCATTTGATTAATTGGGGTTTGTTTTAAAATGTAGTTTTGTTGTTTGACATATTTCAATTTTACAAAGAAATGTGCAGCATTTTATCTGACAATTAATAAATGGACACCTTTTCATTTCTTTGTCTTAAATTTTGTTAAAGTTTTTTTTGTTGAGAAAATCATATCGTGAAATCAGTATTTCAAAACTGATTTAGCCTCAATAACTAGCTGAAAGAACTGTTGCTAATAAATAGAACAAAGACTTGAGACGTGACTTGGACTCCACCTCAAAGACTTAAGACTTGACTTGGACTCCGCTTTAAAGACTTGAGACTTGACTTAGACTTGACCTCAGAGACTTGAGACTTGACTTGGACTTGGACCTCAGAGACTTGTGAACATGTCTGATGAATACATTTAACCTGCTGTTACAAATGCTTAATTAATGTTGTGATGTTTTGTAAAAAACACTGAAGACTGATATTGAAATAATTTGGGGAGAAAATGGGAAATATACTTGAAATCACCAGTAGGTGGCAGCAAATCACTGCATGAGTAAGTCATTGAGTCATTCATTCAGCCGATTCATTCAAATGGTTAATTGATTCAATAATGAAACACCATTGTGTGTTGCTCAGAAATGCAAAACAGTTCTGCTGTGGCTTTGTTTAGAACTAAATAAATTGTCGAAATACAGCAAAAACAAGAACTGTTGCATCTAAAATGTTAGTCATTTAATATTAACTTCTTGTTTATTGAGTTGTTCATTAAATCACATTTGCAGTCGTGCTGATATTTGGAGAAAAACGTCACTCTTCATGTGATATTAACTATATCAGATGATGTAAATTTAAAAGACATATAAAAGTCATACAGGGTAATTTTTGCCCCCTTTAGAATTTTGGGGGAATTCTAAATGTATTTTAATAAACTAAATCAAGCAGCAAAAGAATGAACTCTAAATGTTAATTTATTCGTATATAAATCTTTACACGATCTAGCTCCTATGTATTTATCTGAATTGCTGCATCCATATACTCCCTCTAGATGTTTAAGATCAAGTGATCAGAACCTTCTTTTATGGTTGCTGATTAGTTTTTATGGGTTCATATTTCTTGCCTTTCGTGTGTTTTAATTATCTATTTACTTATTCTATAGGATGAGACCCTGTTCAATTGTTTAGATGTGCTGATTTTTTTTTTTTTTTTTTTTACTATTTCTGAATCTCTGTGCAGCACTTTGGTCAGCCATGTGGCTGTTTTATATGTTCTATATAAATAAATTGAAACTTGAAACTTGAAACTAAATGTATTCGCACAGTAGTCTAACCTACATCTCATAGTGTATGCGTGCACTCTCTTCATTTATACTACACGTTCACACTATACACTGTAAAACACAATTATTTAAAGGTTGCAAAGTAATATTTAAACTAAATGTAGTACCTACTATACAGTAGCCTATTTGATTTCAGATGCAGCGATTGTTTGAAATAATTAGGGATGCACGATATGAAAAATTTGAACCGATACCGATAACCGATAATTAAGTCCTTCTCATGGCCGATTCCGATACCGATAACCAATAAGTTCATATTTTTATATTATAATTATATTATATTTATAATTATTATATTTATAATTATATTATATTTATATTATAATTTTCATATAATCTGCAGTTTGTGCACCCAGGAGAATACAAAATCTAAGATGCACTGATGAAACTGATATTTTAGTAGCTCTGGCCTAACTATAATAGCAAACATCAGTCCTGACTCTTGAAATGTTTTTATTTTTTTGTGTAAGGCACCACAATACTTAGTAACAGAAATGGTTTAACAGGCTACGGCCTGTCTCCATAGAAATCCATGTTAAAATGGGGTAAAAAAGATCGACTGAATTAAAACTTTTTCAATATAACTCGATATAAAAATGTGAGGAGGGTTAAGCTGTGCTGTTGATGGCTGCCACGGTAACGGCAATTAGCTAAGGTATTCCTTTAAAGTACTTGTTTTGCGTAACAGAAAATCTGTCATGTCCGGCGCTGTATGCATGGCTTGCAGCGCTAAAGTTAAATGCTGAGTGTGAAATAATAAAATAATATGTTAAAGTGTGTGCTCTTATCATTCTGTGGACAAAATCCCGTGAACTCAGCCCCGATCAGGAGCTTTATATGCACATGTGTGCTCATCTGTTGCAATGCAGCTATAACCTCGGGTCGCTTCATGTCATCTTCCACTCATTAAACTATGACAGATACTTTACTGCAAAAAGACCGTCACTGCGACACTGTAAAGTGATGAAACTACGGCGCTATGTGCTTTTTAAAACCATTTTAATAGGTTTCACGTTATATTGTCAGCTTGGAAAATATGTAAATACGCATGCCCAGTAGCCGCAGCTGTCTCCTTCTAGCCTCAACCACAAATCAGACAGAAGAGTAGATTAACTTCGGTGGATTTAAACTTGAAAAATGGTTTGTTCCGCGGTTGAAATAAAACACTTTCTGATGTTTATTCTGATGTTTATTCATGTTCATTTCGTGCTTTCGGTAAATATGAAAAGACGATCGGTTCACGGGTTTGAACTGAGGCAATACAGTGATCTGTCACGACACATTAAAGAGCCACAAAATGGTACTTATTGTTTTAATTTCTTTAAAAATGACACGGTTTAAAAGCTGAGGGCCCTGAGACCTTGTTTCATACCAGAAGTAATCTGCTCCGTCTTCTCAGTCGGTGTTTTGTCAGTTTCCTCTTTGCTCTGTGATGTATTTTTCACTGCGTGAGAACATGTGTGTAGTGTGAGAGCGGCATTGTATGTCGGGCATAGCAACAGTAACTAAGGGTGGGCGGGTTTTGCGAACGGTCAATTAACAACTCATTAACAACAAATTTATATTCAAGTATTTCATGCATAAAGAAATGCATCTATTCAACATTTTTAGTGCATGAGGATGAGGAAGTTATATAGGGACTTTAAGCAACAGCTGCGAATGCAGGCAAAGCAGCTGTTCTCCCGTAGTAGACGGTTACAGTAGAACGCCACGAAGTAGCAGTTGAAGTCGCGAACGCGCAATATGACGTTGGAATGCCATTGCCGTTCCAACAGTGGAGGCTGCTTAAAGTCCCTTAATACAGCTTCGCCGCGATGACGACCTTTCAAGTGAGATATAAGATTTGCTGTGTTAAAACTTGATGCCTTTTTTCCTCCTCTCAGAATCCTTGCTGAACATGCGTTGCAAATAGCAATGGCATTGTCCTCCTCTGCCACCGAGAAAAACTTCCAGACAGGTGAAGACATGTTCACAAATGATGACGTAATGAGCGCGACACAAGCACTTGCACTCGGAAAGCGGATGAATCTCAGATAAATCAGACTGACTGATTGATTGATTTACCAGCAAGCTACTTTATCAGATCTGGTTATCGGATTTCATTTATTTATCGGAGCAATAAAAATTACGTCATTTTCACCCATATCGGTCGATAATTTATCTGTCCGAAAAATATCGTGCATCCCTAGAAATAATAGATTAAACCAGCATTTGTTAAAGGTTCCTGGTTTGAAAATAGTCAAGTAGTGCTGCATTGACTACTAACAACCAGTAAAAATAATAAGATCAGTAAGAAATTAATAGCTCTGTCATGACAACTCTTTGAGAATTTAGCATGGTAATGTACATGGCAATGTTAATGTGTTTGGTATTGGCAGAATAGATCTGCTACGCTGCAGCAGAGGAAGTACCAAGACTTGCTACTGTCAATACATCCACAGACATGCTGCTGTGAGCATGTAAGAAATACTGCTGCTGCAGATATGTGACCTTGGACCACAAAACCAGTCTTAAGTAGTACGGGTATATTTCTAGCAATAGCCAAAAATACATTGTATGGGTCAAAATTATCGATTTTTCTTTTATGCCAAAAATCATTAGGATATTAAGTAAAGATCATGTTCCATGAAGATATTTTGTAAATGTCCTACCTTAAATATATATATAAAAAAAATTGATTAGTAATATGCATTGCTGAGAACTTCATTTGGACAACTTTACGATTTTCTCAATATTTCGATTTTTTTTTTTGCACCCTCAGATTCCAGCTTTTCAAATAGTTGTAACTCGGTCCTGTCCTAACAAACCATACACATAAATTGAAAGCTTATTTATTCAGCTGTCAGATGATGTATAAATCTCAATTTAAAAAAAATTACCCTTATGACTGTTTTTGTGGTTCAGGGTCACATATAGGGTTAGGTACTGAACTCGGTACTTTTAAGGGTACTGACCGAATTGCGTCGGTACTACCGAGTATCGATTCACATTAAATCATTCGGTACCAAATTTCGGTACCTAAGAACGCATTTGGGCGGATACGAGAGAGAGAGAGAGAGAGAGAGAGAGAGACCCTGTGACATGATGTCACCCCTGCAACTCTTTAAAACACAACACACAGGGCAAACCCAAATGTTCTGAAGTGTGCTTACATTTCTAGGGTCATATGTTTTGCGCGAAAACGTGGACAGGATGGCGGAGTCCATTCATAAAAACGGAATTTACTCTATAGCGCGGAATGCCACGGAATTTGTAAATTTTGGGATGAATAAAAGAAGGTCTGTCACTTAATTCGAACCGTGATATGAACTAGTGTATGTGAATATTAAAATGCAAAAAGACGGTTTAAATATGAATCCTGCATGTTCCGTTAGCCTCGGTATGTTTGAATGGTGGAGACGCGGTCTTGTTTACTACACAAATACTGAAGCACACGTGAACTCGCAGTGATTTTCGGCCTCTGCATCTCACTACATGACGACATGAATACATGAACTTACAGGCTGTGAGAGTCACTTCATGAGAATTTTACCATTTCATTTGAGAAGTATATATAACAGAAATATATTACTCTTGTATTACTTTTGTACAGTATAATGTACGTCTTTATATATTCTATTTACTGACAAATTTAAATAAAACAATTAAATGATAAAAATAATTATTACAACCACATTAACGACATTTTTTTTTAAAGGAATATTCACACAATTTTTCTACCATGTATTAATTTGAACAGTAAACCTCTGTTTGTTGCCAAAAAATAAAAGGGTTTCATTTTCATTTGATAAAAAATAAATAAATGTTTCATGCCTTCATTTGATTATCAGAAAAAATAAAACACAAGAATTTCTGGAAGAAAAAAAATTGTAGGGCCCTATTGTTCAAAATGTTGAAATTGAGAGTTTTGGACTTATTTTTTCACTGAAATAAATGTTTTTGTTATTACACAGAGAGTAAAGTACTGAAAAAAGGTACCGTTGGGTACCGGTACCGAATTTCAGGTACCGATACCAGTACCGTACCGGTTCAAATGTGAACGGTACCCAACCCTAGTCACATATAACATATGAAATAACCCACATATATAACATACATGAAATCAACCAGTAGCAGATCCATACAGGTGGAGCTGGGGAAGGAGATGGGTTTTCTCAAGGGAGTTGCAGCTGCTACAGCAAGCACAGCTGGGTATTTGAAATTTGAGCAGCAAGCTCATTGGCTGCTGATACGAAAAGAAACCAATCAGCTGTGCCATGAGAATAATCATGTCATTATGTCAAAGTTGGAACCTATCAGACTGTGCCATCTAGAGTTTCATGACAGAACTTTGGATTTTTATTCAGCAAGAATGCATTAAATTGATCAAAAGTGACAGTAAAAACATTTATAATTTTACAAAAATAAAAATAAATAAATCACGTGACACTAAGGACTGGAGTAATGGCTGCTGAAAATTCAGCTTTGGCATCACAGGAATAAACTACATTCTAAAATATATTAATAATATTATTACCAACCCCAAACTTTTGAACAGTACTGTCTGTGTTTATATGTGTATGTGTGAAGTTCTGCTTGCCGTATGCTTTGCCGTATTTCATAGAATAGATTGTAGGATGAGTTATCTGTTAGTTATCACCTATAAGTGAACATGAATTGTTATGTGTGACTGTTTAATAAATGTGTTCTGTTTTGTAGAGAAACGATGAGGAAGCTGTGCTGGACAGGGGCGGGACTCGGTCCATGCTCAACACAAATTTTGAGAAAGAGGAGCTGGAAGGTAATTGAAGCTTACTAAACACACTCTAAACCTGGGTGTCAAACACACTGCCTGATGCAGTAATATTTAAAAATTAAATTAAATTATGCTTTAAAGACATTATATAACACAATATATTTATAATATTCCATTTTTAGCTTTTTTTGTTGTGTGCATCATGTAACTCAAACCTTAAAGCAGTAGAACCTTTCTGAACCTTAGCTAAAATTGCAGCAAATGCATAGAAATTAATAAGTGAAATTCTTAGGAACATACACCTTCTTTTTTTAGGCCTAAATTTGTGTTATTTTTAGATTAGATTATTAAAGCTAACGCTATCTAGGCAATAGCAATGAATTGCTTTCTCTTTCTCTTGTGCTTATAGTTTTTGTTTACTATCCCAATATTAGTTATTGAAGCAGCATAAAGTTGATTCTAAACATCATTAGCTCCAGAAGAGCATATGTTGTACACCAAATTTGCTTTCAACAGACATTTGGCATGCTTTAAACACAGGCTCTCAAACGTTTTGTAGAATGGTGCCCTAATTTTCAGACAACAGAGAAGCAGAGAGGAAATAAATCTGCTGTTTGACATTAGCTGTTCTTAGTCCTGAGGAAATATTCCATTTAGAGAAACATTTCATTCCAGTTCCTTCACACACACACACACACACACACACTTGGAGCCCGTGTGTGTCTGTGCCTAAAGAACCTCTCTGTTTCATCCTCATCCTTACTTAACCCTTTATAAAAAAACATGTTGAATTTTAACAATATGATAGTTTTAATATGAGAGTTGCATTTTATCTACGTCTTTGTATCTGCTCTGAATTGTGATGTTTAGAGGATATTTCACTGATGTAAAAGAAAGTGATTCATCTTTGTATGAACTACAACATGGCCACACAAACCCATCTGCTTGGGGAAGATCTGAATTGTGATGTTTAGAGGATATTTCACTGATGTAAAAGAAAGTGATTCATCTTTGTATGAACTACAACATGGCCACACAAACCCACTCCCCAAGGCTGCTTGGGGAAGATACCAGTGAAGGTAATGAGATAAAAGCACACGTGTGTGTGTGTTTGTTTCAGCCCTGGAGGTCTTTATCACTTATTTAGGTGCTAAATTGCACGACTGAGTGAGCCAGTGAAACTAAAGCTCATTAGAGTGTGTATCTCTAAAGAGTGAGACGGTGGTATTAAAAACTGATGAGGTGATTCAGAAGACACAGTCAGCATGGACCATATTTCTGCTCTGCTTTTGATCACCATCTGTCTGCTTCACACACTTAAAGGGATAGTTCACCCAAAAATGAAAATTCTGTCATCATTAACTCACCCTCAATTAGTTCCAAACCTGTATGAATGTCTTTGTTCTGCCGAACACAAAGGAAGATATTTTGAAGCTAATAATTCTTCATAAATAAAAAAAATAACATATTCAAAAAGTTTGTAACGTTATTATTGAATTTCAGACAGTTATGTTTTGGGGCACCATTGGCTTCCATAGTAGGAAAAAGAAAATACTATGGAAGTCAGTGGTGCCGCAGAACTGCTCTGTTTCCCACATTCTTCAGAATATCTTCCTTTGTGTTCAGCAGAACAAAGACATTCATAGAGGTTTGGAACTACTTGAGGGTGAGTAAATGATGACAGAATTTTCATTTTTGGGTGAACTATCCCTTTAAGTCGTGATGTAAAGGTCTGTTTTGTGGCTTCTCTGTGTCAGTGCCCAGGGCTGGAAGCACACAAGCACACGTATGTGCTCTCTCCCCACAGACACACACTGTCAGAGTGCATCTCAGTTCAGAGAGTTGGAGGGAGAGAGCGAGAGAGGGATTTAATGCTATAGTTTAATCTGAGACTGTAAACAAGAACAGAAACACAAAGTACAGAATCGTCGAATCTGATTATATGACTGCAGAGATTGGATCTTGCACAACAGCCTTCTACATCTGCTAGACGCTTTAAGATGAAGGAATAAAGGAAGTGTTTCTCATTAACCCTCTGGGGTCTGAGGTGTTTTTGGGGCCCTTGAGATGTTTTGACATGCCCTGATATTTGTGCTTATTTCAGCTACTTATAACATACTATTGACCAACATGTATTTGTTTTTGTATTCAGCACAAACTGTGCTACAATAATATGTGACCAAGATGGATGTACATGTTATTTTTTTTTTTAGAAAAAAAATATTATGCATGGTTAGTAAGTTTTGGGGGGAAAAAATGTAGCTGAAATAAGGCCATAAAACCCACACTAAATAGTCCTGAATAAGACTTTTGAGTAATCACTCTTGTCGGCTAGAATATTTACTTCACAATTATGTGAGAATCATTCTGCTTACTCATTCACAGAAAACAATATATTGATTTAAATTTTTTAAGACATGTTTTGTGATTGAAAGCCTATATGTGAGGGAGTGGCAATGGCCTTGAATATTAAGTGATTCTCACCTGAGAGACAAAGGGCCCCTCCCCTAAAGGCTGCTAATGGCCCATCAGTGTGACTGTGACTTTGAGGCAGGTAAGAGAGAATGTGAGGAGATTGAATTTTTTTTTTTTTTTTTATTATTTGTATTTTATTTACAAGACAGTATAATCAAAACATACATAATGAAGGTCAAAGACACATTATTGTACACACTGATTATTAAGACACACTGATCTAACCACAGAGATGTGAACAGACTTTGAGTCATTCCTGCAACAGATTCTGTTCAACAAGTGAAATAAATAAATCATACTTGATATTTGCGTGTTATTTAAGTATTTCTGCTTATTTCCATGGATTCAAGAAGAAAAAAAACATAATCAGTAGTCAAGGATCTTGTTTTACCATAGAATATCAGTGTAGTTGAATATCTGATGTTGGTACAGCGCTCTCAGAGGAAAACAGTTTGAAGAAAGTCATCAGGATTCATCATCTGTGGTGCAGGTATCTGATTCAATAAAATACAAACAACCACCCCCCAAAAAAAAAAGCATTTGTGAGCATGTTAATATCAGGACCTTCTTTTTATATGTATTTATATATATAGGTTTTATAGACTCACGCATGCTTTGTACTATCATAAACAAAAAAATACATTTTATATCTGAGAAACTAATTATTATTTTTTAGCACGTTATTAAAATCTATTTTTGAACAGTAGGCTATTTATAATAAACATGTTCTAAACATACTTAGACTCGTAGCATTCATCATGTTAAAGTGTACACTCATATTACTTTTATTGTTTTATATAGAGCATGAAAACATCATCGCGGGTAAGAAATTTAAATACAATGAATTGCCCATCAATTTCTACTACAAAAGGATGTACTTTGTACTATAAAAAAAGGATATTTTATATCTGAGAAACTAATTATTATTGTTTAGCACGCTATTAAATCTATTTTTGAACAGAGTATTAATTATAAACATGGTCTAAACATTCTTAGATGGTAGCGTTTGGGAAAAACCCAAATAAACGTGTTTATGTCACAATAACACGTTAACTAATGCAAAAAAGAAACATTACTTACTCATCAGATCGCTCTTCTCTTCTGGATGAACTCTTGCTCTTATTTTGAGGGAAATCCAGCCTTTATCAGCTCGTCTTCTTCCAGAAACTAACAGTATGCTCTCCTCAGGCTTTGTTTGTTGTTGGGCGTCTCCTTGAGCACGCGGCTCACATGGTTATTTACATATGAACGGCTCGTACCGCGAGGGGGCGGGATCGCATTAGAAATAATGAGTTAGACTGGAAAGCCTGAACATCGTGTTGGTTTCATACGGATTACTTCATCGCAGAATGTTTGTTTTCGATAAGACTTACTTCATTTGAAAGTAGACACTTCGAGCTTTCTATAGATATAACTCCCATGTCTGTGTGTTCAGTATTCGCTGAGTTACACTTCATTTTAGTGACGTATTTCAAAGAGCAGTTCGCGGAGACGGAGAAGACAGAGAGCGCATCCTGTTTTTTCTTCTTTTTTTTCAAAACCACAAAGTTTTGTTGTTATTGTGAGTGTACACTGTATGACCAAAATCGACGGAGTATTTTTAGTGTCTTTTGCACTGGTCTTAAAAAAAACTAGTTGGTATCGCCGGCGATACAGCCATCCCCTTAGGGTTAAAGGAACAGTTCACCCCAAAAAACATTTTGTCATGATTTACTCACTCTTATGTTGATTAAGAACTGCTTGGCTTTCTTTCTTCCATGGAAATTTGAAAGCATCCAGTGACAGTAAAGGTCTCTGCAATTTTCGCATGCGTTTTTTCGTATTCGCAATCCTAAAAATTCGTCACGCACAGAGACCTTGCACACTGAGTCCGATGCATATTAATTAATCCATTGCGAAAAAAATTGCAAAACAGTAGCCTACTAAATGGAGTCTTCAAGCATTGAGGATGATTTTGTTGTTCTCCTGCTTCCTAAAAAAAGAAAAAGAAAGGAAATATTGGGTCCATCCAATCCTAAAATATAGAGAGGATGGAGAGTTCCTCTCCTTATTAAGGAGCAGCGGGATTATCACGGGCGATTCAAAGTTTACTTCAGGATGTCAGTGGCTCAGTTTTATGCTTTGCTAGTGATACTAGAGCCACATATTAAAAAGAAGACCACCAATTTCTGTGAACTTGGTGTGCAAGGATCTATATACAGTGCTTTGTGCTGCGAGACAAAGTGGATGAACTTGACAATCACCATTCTGGATTTTGGCGTTCGCTTCTACGGTGGCTCTGAACTGTCAAAACACCTCTCAAAATGCTTGCCACGGATGCGAAAAGCGCAAAAAATCGGATGAAAATTTCGGAGGCAGTGTGTAAACGTGATTGACATAACGTGAGGTCGTATTTATTTTTCAACGTGCGAAAATTTCGGGCAAAAAATTTGGACTCAGTGTGCAATGACCTTAACAGCAATTAAGACAACATGTTTTCTCTCAATTTATTTCATTTACAAAATGAGATTCAAGACAAATTCTAAGAACAGCAGGAATATAGCGTTTCCTTGGTTACTGCTGTAAACAAAGCAGCGCTGCACTTATAAACACTAATTTAATATGCATTACAGGGAGGCAAGATGAAAAGAATACCATGTAAACATTTCTGAAGACAGTCAGTTCCCCTTATGCCGAGTTCACACTGCACGATTTTTGCCCTGATTTTCACTCGCCGACAGGTTTTGCGAAATCGCAGACAAATAGCCAAAATCGGAGGCACACCTGTGCTCGTTCACGCGAGTGACAATCACGCAGTGTGAATTATCAAAGACGTGATTTGAGAGAATCACTGACGCCCGTGAAATATTTGGCATGCTAAATACAGTATCTGGAGCTGCCGGCAATTCAATCCTGCTGTGTGAAATGAGTTCTGACTGAAACATACATCGGCGATGACCTACAGCCAATGAGAGCGCAAGATGCAGGGCAGCGGGAAGTTCAGGGAGGACTTTTTTTTTTATTAAGCAATTAGCTATGGACAAACAACGTGGCAATATCAGTACATTTTGGCATTAGAAATTAGAATATAACTACAGCTGTAGCTATATTCTAATTAATTATATATATATACGGTATATATATATATATACAGTATCTCACAGAAGTGAGTACACCCCTCACATTTTTGTAAATATTTTATTATATCTTTTCATGTGACAACACTGAAGAAATGACACTTTGCTACAATGTAAAGTAGTGAGTGTACAGCTTGTATAGCAGTGTAAATTAGCTGTCCCCTCAAAATAACTCAACACACAGCCATTAATGTCTAAATTAATGTCGGCGATTCTTCCTTTTGTAAAGTCATGTGGTGTGTATCCATCATGTCGCCAATCCATCATGCAATGTGAACACAGCAGCAACTGAATGCTACCCCATATAGTTGTGCAGTGTGAAAACAACGATGATCCGATGATTTTAAAAATCATGCAGTGTGAACTCGGCATTAGAAACGTATTTATAAAAAAAACCTGCCCAAAATTTATCAACCGACTTGTATCGTCAAATATTTTCAGTCTGCTCAGGGTGCATTGTTACATCCCTATAGATTAAACATCAGTACGCTGAACAGGAAAGCTACTCACTTCGTGTCGGCAGCGTCGGACCAAAAAGCTACGCTCGAACACACTGCACAGACTACAGCCGACGGCAAACTAACATGTGCGTTCTGCGCATGCGTGAGAGGAATTAACTGTCTATATCAGCAGCTATCAATAGTATATATTCATCATTCAAAAGGAGAAACCGAAACAAAGATATACAAGATAAACGGAGATATACGAAACGTAAACAAAGCAGCGCTTGCTTAACATTTTGACTTTCAGTAACGTTTATAACTTTAATCATTTTAAGCTGCTCATGTTGTTATGAAAACATTTGCATATATTAGAATGATTGGGAAAGATCACGTAACATTTAAACAGCCTTCTGTCTGTACCGCCTTCATTTACGTGCTTGATTTCATCACTTTCGCTGTAATTCTCGGGCACTGACTCGTTTGCTAAACTGAACATCCAATCAGAGTTCTCCCTTTCGCCGACGTCCTCGACGCCGATTCAATATGTTGAATCGAGCAAACTGCCGCCGACGTGAGCCCGACGAGTGGAACACACCAAACAAACTAGCCCGACCGTCGGCCGGCTTGATGTGTCCCGGCCTTTACAAAACATTCTAACTCAAACTTTCCAACTTATTCAAAAAAAGATTTTATATTAGTTGTGTTCAATTGTGAAGATCTTAATGAACAAAATGTGTAAGAATGATAAACTTTTTTGTGCACAGAGCTCTTTTTCTGCAATAATCCAGAAGCCATTGGATAAAACCTATTGATGCTAACTTCCGGGTTGGCCTACAAAAAATACATTATCACTGTAGTGCCCTATAGCTACTTTGTTTAGAACATTTTGTATGATAACTGGCCTCTTCTGTTTGTCCCTGGCAGGCCACCGTACCCTCTACATTGGGGTGCATGTACCACTGGGTCGGAGGTCACACAGACGGCATCGTCACCATGGACATCGCCACAGGAAGAGGTCACGGGAGAGAGACTCTGGAACCGAGGATGGCAGAGAATCACCTTCATATAGTAAGACTCTCACTCTACAAGGATAAATGAAAACTTGATTGAGTCAAAAAGGACAGAGATAAATAATAAAAAGTGTCTCTGTTTTTCTGTAGCAGACACACCGTCTCAGCGTGTACAGTTCCTGCTGGGAATGGAGGATGACGAGGAACACATTCCTCACGCTCTCTTCACCGAGCTGGACGAAATCTGCCTGAAAGAGGGGGAGGATGCGGAATGGAAAGAGATGGCGAGGTACAAACACACACACACACACACACACACACAGAGAATTCACAAAGAAACAGGGACATTTTTGGGGTTAAATTAATAATACAACTAAACAATTTATATATATATATATATATTTATAAGTATTTTTAAATTATATTGTTATCAATATAGTCAATAAATTTACCAATATTATAGAAATATAATAACATTATAAAATATACAAAAATAATTAATAACAAATATTAATTACTTTTTAAATTTGACTTATTAAAATATAATTATATTGTTTTCATATAGATGTGTATATATTAGGGGTGGCACGGTACATGTATTCATACCGAACCGTCACGGTACAGGCATCTCGGTTCGGTGCATGATGCCTTACGACGAATACAGGCAATTCACCCCCAATCCAGAAGGGGGCGCCCGCGGCAATGCTACGCTGTTTGATAACCGCCAGCAGAAGAACAGCGTTAGCAATGTTAGCAATGCTGGAACTGATGTGTGTGTGTGTGTGTGTGTGTGTGTGCGCGCTCCGGCGCGATCAATTCAACTGTTTCCTTGTACCAGCAGAATCAACTTTAAACACTTATTGTCTTATTAATAATCACTGTATAAAGGTCTGCTTTTATTTGTGTACACTCACAATGAAAACAAAACATATTTTATATATATAACGTAATAATATGTAGTATTTTCACATCTAGATGGATTTTTTTGTTATATGCTCTACTGTCTGTTCAAAATAAATGAAAAGAGACCGAGCATAGTAGATTTCTTTTTTTTTTCATGTTGTACCGAAATCGTATCGAACCGTGACCCCCGAACTGAGGGACGTACCGAACCGTGACATCTGTGTACCATGCCACCCCTAGTATATATATATATATATATATATACACACACACACACACACATACATATACACACTCGCTATAATATAGAAATGTATTATATTAAACATGATAAAATATTCAAATTATTATTGCAATTATTAAAAAAATATATATATTGTTATCAATATTAGTCAAAAGTCAAAGTCAGCTTTATTGTCAATTCTGCCACATGTACCGTACATACATACAGAGAATTGAAATTGCATTACTCTCTTACTCCCTGGTGAATACAGATAACACTAAACACTAACAGTAGAACGCAAAAATACAGATAAGTACAAATCAAATGTGTGTGTATATATATATATATATATATATATATATATATACGTACACAAAAATGCAACTATTACAAATATACAAATAAGGACATGTAGAAAAAAAAAAGAGAGGGGGTAAGAGAGGGGAGGGGGGGCAAGGACGGGAGGGAGTTCAGCTTCCTGACAGCCTGGTGGATGAAGCTGTCTTTCAGTCTGTTGGTCCTGGCTTGGAGACTCCGCAGTCTCCTCCCTGATGGTAGCAGACTGAAGAAGTTGTGTGTCGGGTGGGTGGGATCACCTGCAATGCAGAGGGCTTTGCGGGTGAGACGGGTGCTGTAGATGTCCTGGAGGGAGGGGAGAGAGACACCAACGATCTTCTCAGCTGCTCTCACTATCCGTTGAAGGGACTTGCGGCAGGACGCGTTGCAGGCGCCATACCACACAGTGATGCAGCTAGTCAGAATGCTCTCGATGGTGCCTCTGTAGAAGGTGCACATGATGGGGGCCGGGGCTCTGGCTCTTCTTAGTTTGCGGAGGAAGTAGAGACGCTGTTGTGCTTTCTTATAGTATGGTATTATAATATAACATGATTTTTGAAGTAAAAAAAAACTCAAAATGGAGGCTTGGTTTCCTCAGTTCAGAAGTCACGTGTCACTACAAAGAGAGTATGATGGCTTGTCATCGGCATATATCCATTAGGCGTATATCCATTACAGCTAATGCAATACAAGTTTGTGGTACTGCAGCTAAATGAGAGTACTAATGTAAAAGTCATTCTCATTCACGCACTTTTTTTTCCCACTCTTCCTCTTATCTTTTCTCTCCTGTCCCTTGTTTGTCTTTAGATGGCTGAAGTTTGAGGAGGATGTAGAGGATGGAGGGGAGAGGTGGAGTAAGCCATACGTGGCTACTCTTTCCCTTCACAGTCTGTTTGAGCTGCGGAGCTGCATCCTCAACGGCATCGTCATGCTGGACATGAGGGCCAACTCACTGGAGGTGATCGCAGGTACTGAGTTTGAAAGCATTGTCCAGACTAGATCTTCTGAAGGCCTTCCTTACAGATCCAAAACAATCAGCATTTTATTTACTAGGATTAGCTGTTGTTTACTCATTTCATCAGTATAGCCCCATTTAGCAAGTGTCACAATTAAATAGCTTGCAATATTAGATTTGTGCATCACAAATGATAATATGTTGAAAATAATGTGCCACAGGTGCTATTGATTTACTTTTTAGGGTGGATTTTCACAATCTGTGCATGTTTTTCGACTAATATGCTAAAGAATGCCAACAACCCTTAACAAGTGATCAATGACACACCAGTAAGATTTTAAATGTTTTCTAAAGAAGTTTCTTATGCTCATGAAGGCTGAATTTATTTGATCAAAAACACATTGTGAATATAGGCTATATTGTGAAATATTAATGCAATTTAAAATGTAATTTAGTCTTGTGGTGGTAAAGCTGAATTTTCAGCAGCCATTACTATTCAGTGTCACATTTTTCCTTCAGAAATCATTATAATATGCTGATTTATTATCAATGTTGGAAACAGTTGTGCTTCTTAATATGTTTTTGGAACCTATGATACTATTTTTTTTTTTTAGGATTTTTTGATTAATAAAAATTTAAAAAACACTATTCAAAAGTTTGGGGTCAGTATGTTTTTTTTTTTTTTTTAAGAAATTAACTGTATTATTCTGCAAGGATATACTAAATTGATAAAAAGTGATAGTAAATACTTGTATTGTTACAAAAAAATATATATTTTGAATCAATTGAAATAGAAATCTTCTGTAACGTTATACATGTATTTACTGTCACTTGTGATCAATATAATGTGTCCCGGCTTTTAATTTCTTCCAGAAAAAAAATATGGTAGTGTAGATCATTAATAATTTGCTTTATTCATTGTTTTTAATTGTTAAGATATGGTTTTGGACCAGCATGAGACGTCAGTTTCTTTGGGAGAGGAGGTGAGGCAGAAGATCCGAAATGCTCTCCTTAAACAGCACCACCATCAGAACCAGAAGAAACTGGCTAACCGGATCCCCATCGTACGCTCTTTCGCAGATATCGGCAGGAAGCAGTCCGAACCGCACTCCATGGATAAGAATGGTACTGCTCCACACACTCCAGAAAATGCCATGCATCTGTCTTATCATCCTTTTTGATGGTGTCTGTCTGTGTGTCCCAGTTATCATCACGACCCAATCGCCCCCCAGTTCCTTCTCCTCTCTCTGGTCTAGGTTCAGCCACAGTGTGAGAAACAGACAGGTGCTCTTATGTCCAGCCTGGTCCCTCCGCTGTCCCAAGTGTCTGTCAGCTCCCCATAAACCCCATCCATCCCTTTCTGCCCTTCCTGCCCTAGACAACCCCCTCATCCGGCCCAAAAAACCCTGCATCCCCTTCAGCAAACGACTAAGCCCGCCTTATGGCTACCACGTCATCCCCACCCTCGACCCTGAAGAAGAGACAACATCAGGCAATACGATCATAGATTCACCTGTACTCTAAAGGTGCAGTCACATTAGCGAAATTTCGAGAGCAAAAAAGGTCCATTTTCAGTAGTGTAGAATAGGGGTCGACCGATATGTGTTTTTCAGGGCCGATGCGATACCGATTATTACAGACCAAGATGACCGCTAACCGATATTTTGAATCGATATATATGTCTGGTGTAAAAATGACCAATACGATAATCATAAAAATGCTTAATATCGGCACCGATAATCGGTCGACCCCTAGTGTAGAAGTCAACGTCAAACCAAGCAGCTTTCTGTTGGTCAATGCTGTAAATTTGTGTGACCAACTTAAATCTGATGGAACATCTGTGGAACATCAATTTTTTTCCCTCACAAGAAATTCCTGAGCATGTTTGACTGGATTTTGCTCACAAAAATTTGCGAACAGCGCTAAATGTGACTGCACCTTACTGTATAGATATGGAATATCTAGATATCACAGTTGGATGATACCATGTCAGTTAATTTGGCCTTTCCAATATGGTGGACTTGCAAATGTATCATGGTAATTACCAACTGTTTATACAGAATTATTTAGGTATTCCATATCAATGCTCTAACCAACTATAAACATAGCGTTAATATAGCATTTAACCACTTAGCTTTGCGTTTAACCACCTAAGAAGTAGTACTGGGATTTGTAGTAGACTTTTACATATCCAACCTCATCTAATTGTTTCTGCTTCTGATTTAGTTTTTAAATTTTAATTAGATTTAGACTAGGCTTAGATGTTTGTAATCAGCCTCCTTAACATGTTCCTTTCAACTATTTTTAACCAGGTAAGTGTGCCTACAGTAGGTCTTAATCTCCATGACCGTGACATCACTGTCTTTCTGTAAAATGATCGAATCTGTTGTATGATGGTCTCTTATTGGTTTCCTCTGTTTTGTATGATTGCTGCACTGCTTCCAGGTCAGATGGTGTCTCCTCAGGCTCAGCCCACCACTACAGAAGGACGTGCGGATGGCAGTCGTGAGAACAGTGCAGTTGACTTCAGCAAAGTAAGAATCACCTTCCAGACAATAATAAATCTTATTCTGGAACTTAAATATAAAAATATACACTACTGTTCAAAAGTTTTTTTTAAGAAATTAATCTATTAATTAATTTCTATTTCAAATAAATTCTGTTCTTTTAAACTTTCTATTCATTAAAGAACCCTAAAAACTGTATCATGATTTAAAGACAGAATTTAAGAAGCATGACTGTTTTCAACATTGATAATAAGAAATGTTTCTTGAGCATCAAATCAGCACATTAGAATAATTTCTGAAGGAGCCATTTGAGTAATGGCTACTGAAAAATATACTTTTCAAAAAATCAACTTGCCCAGCAATAAATTCAATGGTAAATTACATTAAAATAGAAAACAGTTATTTTAAATCAGAATAATTTCACACAATATTACTGTTTTTACTCTATTTTTTATCAAATAATTGCTGCCTTTTTGAGCATAAGAGACTCCTTTAATTAAATGAAATTATTTAAATTATGATAAATAAAACATGAAATGATTCAGGTAGATTTAGGGACAACACTGTGCTTTATAAGCATGCTAAAAAAAAGTTGTGTTTGTTGCTGAGGAAGCATATTTTTTGTGTCTGCAGATAGACCTCCACTTCATGAAGAAAATCCCACCCGGAGCTGAGGCATCCAACATCTTGGTGGGTGAACTGGAGTTTCTAGAGAAACCTGTGGTGGCCTTCATCCGTCTGTCCCCCGCTGTGCTGCTCAACGGCCTGGCAGAGGTCCCCATCACCACCAGGTAAGAGCAGAGGGATCTGAGAACAAAACACATGAAACATATTAATGTCTCAGTTGTTCAAGTACATTTTATTGAGTGGTGTGCCTCAGAGTTCACTACTAAGTCCTATGTCATTGTGCAGGTTTCTCTTTATTCTGCTGGGGCCAATGGGGAAAGGGCCTCAGTACCATGAGATTGGCCGCTCTATTGCCACACTCATGACAGACGAGGTCAGTATTATGGACATCACTGTGTTTATTTCTAGATATGATGATATACTATAGGCAGCAGGCTATGCTAATTTCACCTGATGGTCTTTTCTCCAGGTGTTCCATGATGTAGCTTATAAAGCAAAGGATCGTTCTGACCTTGTGGCAGGAATCGATGAGTTTTTGGATCAGGTGACTGTGCTGCCCCCAGGCGAGTGGGATCCTACCATCAGAATAGAGCCGCCCAAAAACGTGCCCTCACAGGTGACTGAGATCTCAAACTCCATGCAATGATTCATCACAGATGCTGGAATAAGTGATGCACAGAAATGTCAGCAACCAAAAATATTAGGGGTGTCCCCAACTAAGGATTTTCATAGTCGAATCGGAATTTTCGAATCTTGCCGATAGTCGACTGATAGTCGAATCATATGTTTGGGGGTGTGGTCAAAATACATTACCAAGAGTCAAGTCAGACACAGTCATAATTACTGACGTTAACACACAGGGAAAATGTGTAACGGACGCCAGACACAAATGGGGTAAATAATGTTTTATGTTTTGATAAAAAGATAGTTAACATTAAACGTCAGCGAAACTCTAAGAATTCTCAAAAAAATTTTTTTTACAATAGTGCTCTCATTATAACGTTATGTAGCCTATATGACAGTTATTAATGTTCTGCATTTCTGTTTTGAGCTGCGCGTGCTGAATATGGCCAGAATGAAGCATATGATAGCAGGTTTTTAATCAATGGGATTTAACTCATTTATCTCATATAGAATACGCTTCGTTATTTATACAACATAACGTTAATATTACGACTTATAGGCTATCTGCACAAAATGCCCCGAATGCACATGAACGTGTCTGCGCGGCTCTGAATGAACTCCTTTTGTGGACGTGTTCTTCACGCAACAACGTGCAGAAACACTGCAACTAAACTCTAAAAATTCACAGCATTTTATTATAATAGTGTTCTCATTATAATGTTATGTATATGACAGTCCCAGTCATAGTTATTAATATTCTGCATTGTTGTTTGTCCTGCTCGCACTGCGTGCTGAAGAGATAATCACGTAGTACAATGAAGCGCTTTACTGCAGCTCAACTCAACCAAATGCATCTTATACGAGATAAAGAATATATACACGATATACACATAAACCAGCTGAAATGTTTTGAAATCACTTGTAACCTAACTGATCGCAAAAATCCAGTCTTTCACTCTGCCTGTGTCAGTTTGAATCTTGTTAAAGATTTAAATCCCTGCCGCTTTTCTGTCGGTCACAGATCATCAAAAGTGAAACTTACATCTATAGGGGTGGTGGATTTATTCACACACGTTAAAATATTTATTTAAAGCTTCTTTCTTTTCAGATTCTTATTTACAGCATTTTCATATTATGCTGTATATTAACTTATTGGGAGAAAACCGGTAGTTCTATGTGAAATCAGACATTGAGCACCCCCATATAGCCAAAATGGCATGATCATAACACCCAGCGAATATTCGACTGTGAGATTGGGAGTCGAATCGGGCTCCTCATATCGAAGCATCGAATCGTCGACTATTCGGGGTCACCCCTAAAAAATATACAACCAAAAATGATTTTTCGGTTAAAAAACTGTGGTTTTCGGTGTCCAAATTTATTGACCGAACCGATCATCTCTTCACTACTAGTTATTATAGCACAGTATAATCATGAATGAACATTAGAAGTTATGTTGAAAGAAATAGTACAACTTACTAAAATATTTAATGTCTCATGTAATCACTCAATCAGTCTTATAACAATGGAAAGACGTCAATAAAACAGCTTGTAAACAATGTCACATAATGTTACATTTACCTCAGAAAAGCTATTCATTTTCCATAAACTCAGCTAGAAAAATTAACACTAGAGAGGAACATTCTGCTAAATATATGAACTATATTACATATTCATTCACTTTAGTGCATCACTAACTGGAATAGACTTATTTTTTATCTCCGGTCTGAGATCAGTAGTAATGTTGGTTTTGTGTCTCCCTCTTGCAGGAGAAACGGAAGGTTCCTCCTCTGGCCAATGGAGGGGCTGATCTGGGGGAGGCCGAGGAGCACGGAGGCCATGGAGGACCAGAGCTACAGCGCACAGGGAAGTGAGTAATCTGCAAATATGTACTGTTCATATATTTTAGTTTTCGCGAATTCTTTAAATCACGGAACTGGATCTCAGAGGTGTTCTTTTATTTGGATTGTCAGGTTTTTTGGCGGTTTTTTTCTGGACATCAAACGTAAAGCTCCTCACTACCTGTCAGATTACACAGATGCCATCAGTTTGCAGTGTCTCGCCTCCTTCCTTTTCCTGTACTGCGCCTGCATGTCTCCTGTTATCACCTTCGGAGGTCTGCTGGGAGAAGCTACAGAAGGACGCATAGTAAGGACACGTGCAAAAACTTATGTTTAAACTGATGGGTTGATTATGATGTGACTGATGATTTGGTCTTCCTATTTCTCTTTTAGAGTGCAATAGAGTCTCTGTTTGGAGCCTCTATGACGGGTATAGCATATTCTTTGTTTGCTGGGCAGCCCCTCACTATCTTGGGCAGCACGGGACCTGTCTTGGTATTTGAGAAAATCCTCTTCAAATTCTGCAAGTGAGACTCCTTTAATTTGCACTAAGCATTTTGATTTGTTTCAGTCAGTTCAGGGGAATTCACTAGTGTTACACTATTTAGTGAATTCACCCCCAAGGTGTCCTTTATAATTTTACCATAAAATAAAGACTAATTTTTATCTGTGTTTTTCTCCACAGAGAGTATGGTTTGTCCTACCTCTCCTTACGCGTGTGTATCGGTCTGTGGACGGCCTTTTTGTGTCTTTTGCTGGTTGCCACAGACGCCAGCTCGCTGGTGTGTTACATCACACGATTCACAGAGGAAGCCTTCGCTTCCCTCATCTGCATCATTTTCATCTACGAGGCTCTGGAGAAACTCATTCATCTGGGAGAGACGTACTCTTTCAACATGCACAATGACCTCAACCAGCTCACTCAGTACTCGTGAGTACTGACACACAAACACATTGATCTTCCTCAAGGTCACTTCTATAAATTCAGTTGTACGTGTTGATAAAGTTATCAGCGTGAAATATTGTGATGTATTTATGTGTGTTTTGCAGGTGTGTGTGCACAATGCCTGAAGAGCCCAGCAATGCCACACTGAATTACTGGCAGGAAAAAAACATCACAGCATCTGATATTGACTGGTTAGGTCTGGATGTTAAGGTGAGTGCAACTATTGGTGCATTAAAGTCCTCCTAGGAAGTTTGTATTTATGAGTTGGGAATTCGTAAATGTCAGGTGCATTTAAGCTTCTTTGGTTGGAGCAAAGATGGCGACGTTCATTTTCAACCAAAAATTTAGCTTTTTGATTTTTTTTATACTTATCTTTAAGAAATTATACATTTGACTTGGCTAGTTTTATTGTAAATGAAAAAAAGCTAATTTCAACTAATTTAGTTGATCAAATTCAGTCAATAAAGACTCTGCTCCTATTGTGTCTGACATTTTTTTCTCACTGACGTGCCTTCAACTCATATCTTGTTATAAATAATAGGGGTGGCTTCTCTGCACATGTACAGTATTTATGTGAAGCATTCGCATAGTTTGTATTTTTTTTATCTTTATCTTTATTTGTATAGGGTAAACTTTTAGGGTAAACAGTTTGTATAGTTTGTATTTTCTATCTTTATCTTTAGTTGTATAGGGTAAACATTTACATATAGTATACTTAGTCAAAATCTGTCAGTAGGTTAGTTGTTTATAGGTTTATAGTGTTTTACTTCATTGTTGTATGTCTGTATTTCTGTAGCACCGGGGACCTGTGAGGCACGACATTTCGTTCCACTGTATGTCCCCACATGTAGCGGAATGACAATAAAGCTCAACTTGAACTTGAACTTGAACTTGATACCACTTTTTTAAGACTGATCCTGATCCGATCCCAAAAATTCAGAGTATTGGCCGATTCCGATATCGATCTGATACTTCTATACCAATGTGTGTTGAACTGATCATCACTCTTTTGTGTGTTACACACAATCTACTAAATATAGACAACTTTCTTATAAAGAAAAAAACAACAAACGGAAAAAATATATATAATCATAATCTATGACAAAAATACTATTATAAACTAGGTTAGTGGATAATTCGGTAGTAAAAGTTACTCTAGAAAAATCATGAGTGCACAATAATTTTGTATGTAATCTAAACTTTTAGTGAAAAAAAAACATTATTTAGTGGGGAACAAATAAACGTGAATAAGTGTTGGACTAAATCTGGTAAAATGTTACACATTGCTCTTTGTATGGTTGTAAAATACATTCATGAAAAAAGTAATGTATTTATATATAAATATACAGGGCCTACTATAAAATTAAAATACATTTCCTTTAAATGTATAGCACAGTAATGAGGCAGCAACATGATAGATAAGATGAATAAGAAAGGCTATTAATAATTAACTAAGTCATTAATAATTAACTAACAATCTGTCATTATTGCGCAAAAGTATTATGATACGAAAGGCTCCAATACAGAGCGGCACAAATCGCTTATGCGCATCCCGTGCGCAGAATGATGTGCTTGATGCAACACAGTCACAGCGATCCGCATAGAAAAGTTCAAAGCACAAAGGGAAGAGACATTGATGCATAGTGTATTAAATCTGCGCGATAGTTTATTGAGCCTTTTCTTTTAAAAGTTTTAAATCTCAGTTACTGTGCTCGTGAAGAACAATTCATAGTGCTCTACTCCAGTGTTGTGATCTAACACTAGAATGAACACAATTTAGAAACAAAACGAAACTCCAGCAAGATAAAGTCCTTTTATGCAAAACCATTTATCTTTATTTACAGATCAAGTACAGTATAATATTAGGAACATTAAATCATCTTGGTGAGAGTTTCATCGTCTTGTCTGTCGTAACCGAACGCGACACGCAGTTTGAATGCTGAATGGAGGATGACAGACAGCGCAGCGAACAGAAGAGTTTACGTCAACTTGAATTTAATTTAATTTAAACACAGAACCAAATTGATTTCTCGTTTGCAGCTTCCATAGATGCAAACTGCTCACCTTTTTGAGATCAAAATAGGTCACCTACGGGATTCGTGCCGATCAGATAAGAATAATAGGTCTTTTTTACAGTACTATTAGTACCAATTCAATTCTATACCTGCTTATAGTCAACCGCTTTTAAACGTTCCTGTGTGTTTTTGTGTGCGTACTCTGGTTTCGAATTACAAAACCACACGTTTATTTACAACATGCTTTTGCAGTGTTAAGTATTGTAGCCAATCACAGGCATCTCTGTTGAAAGCAATGGCCAGTCAGAGGTTTTTTCTGTAGGTTAGTCAGAATCCGCTCTGAGCTCATTTTTGTTTTCGGAAGTAGAGTTCTACACGCTCGCAGATCTACCTATTAGAACGGGAGAGAGAGAAAAGCATACACACGGTGTAAATAAGAGATTGATTGTGTAGTTAGTCATTGATTATATCATTGAGTTTTCGTGTGATAAAGCTAATCTGGAAGATATTATTATTATTATATTATTAGTAATATTGATAACAATTATTGTTTTCTTTAATTTCTTTAACTTAATATTACTTTGATTCAAATGAAAGTTTTGTCTGAGCAAAGTCTCTTTTTAAATTAATTAACTTTATTTTCATAAATAAAAAATAACAATGTAACATATTTAAAACATATATTATATTATATAATTAAAATATTATTATTAAAAATATTATTATTATTATCATCACTATTATTGTTTTAATGTCATAAAAATATTTTTTAGTGCTGTCAAACAATTAATCGCGATTAATCGCATCCAAAATAAAAGTTTTTGTTTGCATAATATATGTGTGTGTGCTGTGTATATTTATTATGTATATATAAATACACACACATGCATGTATATATTTCTAAAAAATATGTTATGTTTATATATCAAATATATTTATTTATAACTGAATCGCTCAAATGCTTGATTCATTCAAAAACGAAGCAAGTGACTTGATCTTTACTAAGGAGTCACTGAATCATTGGCTCACTCGATTTATTCAAAATTGTGGATTTTGGAACAGTTTTATTGGCAAAATATAGCGAAAACAGACAATACTGTGTCAAAAACGGTACAATATTAACTTGTTTATTTTTCTGTTGTATAAAATCAATATGACATATTAATTTGTTCAGATATTATGGAAATAAACAGCTCTCTTTTTCATGTGATATTGCTAAATGTCATCATATGATATAAGTGTAAGACAAAAACCCATACAGGGGCATTTTTTCCTTTCATTTCTTGAATTTTATGGGCATATAAATGCATTCTCTGAGGCTACATCACACAGTCAGTTGTCGTCCTGCATCATGTTTGTTAGCAATTACATGTAATGACGTACAGAGCGGGGTGGGGATGTTAAATGCGTTAATCATTAAGCCCATTGCATTGTGGGATTGTATGTTCCACACAAACTCAGCTGGTTTGTATACTGCACTTTTTTTTTTCTTTTTTTTTTTTTTTACAAATAATAGATCACCTGTACATACAGAAAATTTGCATACAGTTTATGGTACTGAATACTACTTTCTGTTAAAACCAGTTTATCATCCCGAACATTCCCACAGACGCCCTTCTCATTTCTGTGGCTCAGATATGGGTTAATACATTTCAGTGACTCATACTTTAATAAAAGCAAATCCTCTGCTCATTCACTTCAGTTCCCCTCCCTTTGCTTTATATTTAAGCTCCTGCACACACACAAATATACAACACACAATCTAATCCACTATAAACAAATTCTTGTGATATTTCCACAGTTACACACGACTGTATATGATTTTATTCTCTTTTTTCTGGAGTTTGTGTTTATCTGTGTTCTTCATCAGAAGCAGATGTGATTATTGTGTGTTGTGTTTCGTCTCAGGGCTGTGTGGAGAACAGGGGTGAGTTTGTGGGCAGAGCCTGTGGTCATCACGGTCCATACATCCCTGACGTCCTCTTCTGGTCTGTCATTCTCTTCTTCTCCACGGTTGCCATGTCCTCCTTCCTTAAAGAGTTCAAAACTAGCCGTTACTTCCCAACCAAGGCAAGAAGCTTGTGTGTGGTTCAGTATAGAATAGTACAGACAACTGTGAAAGTATATGCGTGTGTGGAATTATGTGTGTGTGTTTATGTAGGCTCTCAATGAGGTTTTAAGAGGGGGCTTGGGAATCTGCACAAATTTGCATGAAAAAGTTTTTGTAGGGCTGTCAAAGTTAACTTTTTAAAAATATATATTATTTTGAGATGAAAGCAGATTATTATATTATATTATGTTGCATATTGAATAATGATAATAATAATAATAATTTTTTTTTGTACAATACAATGAAATATTTAAGATTATTAAAGATAAAAATAATTATGATGATTATTATATTTAATAATATATAATGTAATTGCATATTAATTTTTTATAATTATAATATTTAAAATATATTTAGATATTATTATTATATTATTATGAATAATATTGATAACAATTATTGTTTTCTTTAATTTCTTTAATTTAATATTACTTTGATTCAAATGAAAGTTTTGTCTGAGCAAAGTCTCTTTTTAAATTAATTAACTTGATTTTCATAAATAAAAAATAACAATGTAACATAATTAAAACATATTATATTATATCATTAAAATATTATTAAAATAATTATTATTATTATCATCACTATTATTGTTTTAATATAATCAAATACATTTTTAGTGCTGTCAAACAATTAATCACGATTAATCGCATCCAAAATACAAGTTTTTGTTTGCATAATATATGTGTGTGTGCTCTGTATATTTATTATGTATATAT
The DNA here is from genome assembly GCA_027422415.1 of Schizothorax lantsangensis. NCBI lineage: Eukaryota > Metazoa > Chordata > Actinopteri > Cypriniformes > Cyprinidae > Schizothorax > Schizothorax lantsangensis. The sequence continues at coordinate 26,816,098 of CM049847.1, read as the reverse complement.
AAATAGACACACATGCATGTATACATTTCAGAAAAATATATGTTTATATATTAAATATATTTGTTTATAATATAAATTATATGAATATAAATATAGACATGTAAATACATGTAAATATTTTCAAAATATATACTGTATGTGTGTATTTATATATACATAATAAATATATACAGAACACACACACATATAATGCAAACAAAAACTTTTATTTTGGATGAGATTAATCGCGATTAATCATTTGACGGCACTATTAATTTTATTATATTAAGATAAAAATAATTATCTATTGGTATTAATATAATATAATATAATACAGCGGTTCTCAATTCCAGTCTTCGCGTACCCCCGCTCTGCATATTTTGCATGCCTCTCTTTGTTAACACACCTGATTCAGATCATCAGCTCGTTAGAAGTGAGCTCCGTGCATGAACTGTGTTCCGATTGACATGATCCCTACACAGTGTCCATTGCTCCCTACTCCCTGAGCAGGGGAAATCCATTGACGTTTACTTCACTTCGGAACATTCATTCACGGATTTGCGCCACAGCCTGCAGCGTCTTCACACACAGATGAAACTTATTAGAGAAGCGTGAAGTGTGGCATAATATACCTCTGTAAATAAATACAATTTAAATTCACATCTCGCACACTTCAATGCCCTTTGAATGGAACATGTACGTTCGCTTCGAACTGGACTCATGGCGGAATATCCTGTGATGTCCACTTCGCAGGGCACTTACAGTCGAATAGAACAAACGTCTGAAGCGATAAGAGAAACATACAAAATGTGCAGAGCGGGCGTACGCGAGGACTGGAATTGAGAACCGCTGATATAATATAATAAAAATGTATTTAGACCCATTAAACCTGGCCAGTAGTCAACAGGCATTGCAAAGCCTTTCACATTTTAAGGCTCACAGATTTATGTTCATTTTTTAGCACTTACTCAAATTTTTTGTGTTTCTAAACAGGTGAGGGCCATTATCAGTGATTTTGCTGTTTTCATCACCATCATGAGTATGGTTCTGATCGACTACGCTCTGGGGATCCCGTCCCCCAAACTACAGGTTCCTAATGAGTTTAAAGTGAGTCGTTTAGAGAGGTTTTACAGTACTGTGTCCTTTTCATTTGTACATTTATGCATAAATCTATCCTCTGCATATGAATACATAATTAATCAGACGATCTCTCACAGCCAACCAGAGATGACCGTGGCTGGTTCATCAGCCCAATAGGACCAAACCCATGGTGGACCACTATTGTGGCCTTCATCCCAGCTCTGCTGTGCACCATCCTCATCTTCATGGACCAACAAATCACTGCTGTTATTATTAACAGGAAGGAACACAAGCTGAAGGTGTGTTGCTAAGTCCTTCACAATGCTTCATTTGGTAAGCAAATATTCTTGTAGACTTGATGTCCTTTGTTGTGTCCGTGTGTCTCCACAGAAAGGCTGTGGGTATCATCTGGACCTGTTTGTGGTGGGTGTGATGCTGGGCGTTTGCTCTTTGATGGGCCTGCCATGGTTCGTGGCCGCGACGGTGCTGTCAATCTCCCACGTAAACAGCCTGAAGCTGGAGTCTGAATGCTCCGCGCCTGGAGAACAGCCCAAGTTCTTGGGCATCAGAGAGCAGCGCTTCACCGGCCTCATGATATTCGTCCTCATGGGCAGCTCAGTGTTTATGACCTCCGTACTGAAGGTCAGTGATCTTTGGCTCAGATTGAGTCAGACCGCCAAAGTTTGATCAACACATGATGCTTGCATTAAACTTTTGAGATGTTTCATCCTTTTTAATGGCTATTATTTTATCTTTTTGTCCTCAGCGTATCCCAATGCCTGTGTTATACGGTGTTTTCCTCTATATGGGAGCGTCGTCTCTCAGGGGCATACAGGTACTGCAATTACTGAATTCATATATTGTGCTTGACAGTTTTTTATTCAGATGTTTGTAGGAGTGGCTTATGTTATTTTAGTATTGTTTATATACTGTTATAGCATTTATTAATATTTTGTATTAGCTTTTATTTTTTATATTCCCAGTTTTCATTTTAGTTTTTTTGTTTTTATATATTATGTGCTTTTGTAATTTTTTATATATTTTTTTATATTTCCATTTAACTTTATAATTTAATGGTTTAATAATTTCAATATTTTAATAATTTATTATAATTAGATCATAATATAATATAAAAAATGTATTTTATTTAAATATTTCCATTTAGCTTTATAATTTAATTTAATGGTTTAATCATAACTGTCGCCCCTCATTTTTTAAAATAGGCATGAAAGTGCACTATCCAAGCTTAAATTGTTGTAATTTATGAACACTTTGGAATACAGACCTAAGGTTGGTCTCTTTTTAAAGAGGAAAATCAGCAGATTATTGCAAAAGTGGAATTTTTTCAAACAATTGAAGTATTAAAAAGTTATAGAAGTTTAAATTTACTGTAAAGAAAATACACTGTACCAATTTTATTTTATTTTATATATAATAAATATTTTACATAACAGGTTTTACTCTAAAATTGCTATAAAATTAAAGCCTTATGTCTAAATAAGTTATGTTCCAAATTTGAAGTTGATATGAAAAAAATTGAGGTTCTTGTGAGATTTTATTTAGGGCGTTATACCACAAACAGCCACTGGGTGCCATCCAAACTCCATAATTTTTTTTGATGCAGTTTTCTGTCACAAATGTCTAAATTTCTCTGTCAATATTACTCCGATCACAAAAAGACCACCAAATATGGAATTCTGGGAGTCAGTATGTATTTTAATCAAGATTATAAACAGTTTTGATTCTAAAAGACCGTAATACATTGTGTAATATGACACTTGACACCGCCCACTAAGGGGGAGGAGACCGCCAAAAGATTGTAAAGTACCATTTCCATGGTAAAGCAATGTCCGATTTCAAAATGGTTTTCACAGGATGAATTTTGAGGTTTTAAGCTTTCAAATGATATATAATTTATGATGATTACTAAAATATTTGATAGGGAAAAAAGACAACGAAAAAAAGAGCGTCTAGCATCCCACAGGTGGTACGGTGACAGTTAAGGGTTTAAGTATTTAATAATCTGTAATAATTTATAATAATAATTTATCTAATAATATAATATAATAATTTATAATATTTTATTGTTAGGCTTTTGCTTAAATTATTTTTAGTACCCCAACTTCATCTTAATTTATTTCAGTTAGCTGCCAAGTCAACATTTCTAATTTTCAGTGCTTTTTTTAATTAGTTTTTTTAAATCTAATATTTATATATTATGTGAATATTAGATTAAAATAATATTGTCTTTGTATGTATATATTAGTGTTGTCAAAAGTACCGACTGCGATACCATTCGGTACTGAAATTTTAAAATCATCCATTTCCCGCTATATATATATATATATTACTGCTGTCAAAATTAGCATGTTAACGCAGGCGATTCATTTTTTCAGTTTAATGCGTTAAAATTATTTAACGCCGTTAACGCAGGGGCGGGGCCTAGGGTTGGCCACCCCACTCATAACTGCTAATTCTGTCTCTTTTTTCTTGACAAGAAGTGCATTTATTCAGTCGCAGAACGTCTTTACGAGCACATCAATCCGGAGACATTTCAGACGCGCGCTTCAGCTTCACTTCAGCATCAGGCGCGAGTCAAATGAGTCAAACTGTTCTGTGCTCGCAGCGCGTGCTCTTCAATGCACGCACAAAGGTGCCGGCGTGCGCATAGCCTGTATAATTTCATATAAAATCGTGAAAGAAACTACGAGCATGCAATGTCGTGATCAGTTAAGTCATGAAGTTACCAAAAAGGCGATTAAAACTGCCATAAATCTGTGCATGCATGTAATATGTTATATATGAGTTACATTAAGAACATGTCTCTGAAATAGTTTTCCAACCTGTCCTGGAGCAGCCCAGCACTGTCTCCCTCATCTAACACACCTGATTCAACTCGTCAGCTCATTAGTAGAGACTGAAATGGGTCCGACCTGAAGTGGGTCAGAAAAGGTGCTGAGAGTTACGATGCGTGTCAGATCCGCGTCACGTTCAGCAGCGGCAGCTCTTAAAGAAATAGAAGCCAAAACAACCTAATAACCAGCTGCTGTGATGTCTGTTCATCAAGAACAAAATAAAAAAAGAGGAAATCAGTAACTTTTATATTTTTAAGGAATCATCTGTATTTAGTTTAGAATTTAGTGTTTGATAACTTTATTCAATTTCTGTATATTTCTGCTGAGGGGCACAGGTAGATAAATATGACATTTATTATAATGGGTTTATGTGAAGATTGTTTTAAGTTCATTTAAATTAGAAGTTATTTTTAAAGTCTAATAAATGTTAAAATTGATAGCTCTTAATGATAATGTAAAGTTGAATGGCTACAGTCAATGGTTAAATATTAGGGGGAAACATTTTTATAGGGAAATCAGTATTAATTGGTATTAGTGATACTGGCCTTCAGTCATAAAACTAAAGCTGCCATTAAACAAATATTACAAATATATTGTCTTTATGTTGTTTGTACATTAATTTGAAGATTAAATGTAAAATTATTTCAATATAAAAGTATATTTAAAAACTTTAATTTTAGGTGGGATTAATCGAGATTAATTTCAGAAAAATGTGTGATTAATTAGTTAATTTATTTTAATCAATTGACAGCACTTTAATTGACAATTGACTTCCCTGTCTAAATAAACGCTTCCCATGTGGAGATGTGTTGATGTGTGTGCGGCGCGCGTCTGTGTGAAAGACTGCAGTTTCCAAAGTGAGGAGGGAATATTACTGAATTTATTAGTTTTCTGTTTCAGGTATGATTCTGTATGTCCATCAGTTTACACTGTAATGACGCTTGCAAACTCGCGCTGTGCCGCGAATCGGTCTGTTTTAAAACTAAAAGATGGAAAACAGACGTTTTCTCATGCTGAGAGATAAGCAGATGTATGTGTGAGAGAAAATATCATATATGGTGTTAAAAAAATAAATGACAGCGGATGATAAGAGCTCCTATTCTCTGTTTTTATTTAAGCTCCATTAGATGAGAGGCATGTTCGGAAAATCCTTTTGCGGTTTACTGTTGCTGTCAGGAACTATTTTTTACACAGCATTTAATGAACTTGCTTCAAAAAAGTAGCATTTCAATTCATACATTTTTTGGTTTTAGTATTTTTTATTGTGTGGTAACCATTTTATAAAGGCAATAAGGTACTCGAGGCCGTGCTGTATCGTGAATAAATCATGGCTGAAGGGGTTGCAGGCACTCCGCATCGCGTCGTGCCTAATAACGCCCTTCAGCCATGATTTATTCACGATACAGCATGGCCTCTCGTACCTTATTGCTTACATATATGTATGTATGTATGTATGTATGTATATGTATATATATATATATATATGTATATGTGTGTGTGTGTGTGTGTATATATATATATATATATATATACTGTATATAGACATACATACATTTTTTAATAGTTTTAGCTTTCATTTCTTGTTAACGACACTGAATTGACATTGTGCAATTTTGACAGTGTTAGTTGTGTTTGTGTTTGCCATTCAGTTCTTTGATCGTCTGAAGTTGTTTGGGATGCCGGCGAAACACCAGCCTGATTTTATCTACCTGAGACACGTCCCGTTAAGAAAGGTTCACCTGTTCACCATTATCCAGCTCACCTGCTTGGTGCTTCTCTGGGTCATCAAAACTTCCAGAGCTGCCATAGTCTTTCCTATGATGGTAAGATGTGTGTTTATGTTTATATAGATAGACAGATACTATATATATATATATATACATATATATCCCTCTATGGTACCATGTTGCTCCAGGCAACACAACATATTTTAGTTTTTTTTAAATAAAATGAGATACCCATTTAATTGAGCAATGCTATCTCAGGGAAGTAGAAGTCAAATACTAATATATGAAAATACAAAAAAAGTGGTCACATGACCCACAGGGGTCCATTTTGTTTCCACTTTCAGGACATGTTCACGTCACATGACTCCATATTTTTCCATACATATAATTGCCTACAAATAAATCTTAGTCACCTTCATTTGAAAGTAAAGAATTTTGAAAAAACTTTACATAATATTTCATCAAATGTATAATAGGAAAATAGAGCTCACGTGACCCTTCGACTTCGATGCATGCATAGTCTTTCGCTCTGTTGACTTTGTCAAATATTTTATTATCCTGTCAGTAAATTTCGAACCACTTTGCATCGGACCAGTGTTAATTTCGTTAACGAAGACGACGGCGAAAAATAATCGTCAACGAACCTTTTTTCTGTGACTAAGAGGAGACGTTGACGAGCTAAAACTAATATCTGATGATAAAAACTATGACGAAATGTATGCCGCGTCTTCGTTAACAAGACGAGACAGGACTAAAATGTTATTTGAGGACTACCGGACATTCAAAATACATCCTATAGGCTAAGTTAACTGTATTGTCTTTCAAATTGTGCGTCCCTGTCATTGGATTGCAATCAGATGAGGGGCGTTCGCATATCTAGTCTCAGTATGGCAGCCACAGCGGACAGAAAGGCTACCAAAATGCGAACTAGCAATCTGAAACAATGGCCTCAGCACCCGAAGGGTTAGGGACATGGTGACCAGACGTCCCATTTGAATTGGGAGTCACAATTCGTTGTCGACTAACTTAATGTTAGTGAAGACGCGATAGGCGGAATCGCGCTGATAGAAGTGTTCTCTCTCTCGAGCGCGCAGGCTCCACTTCTTCAGTTCTCATACTGCGCGCGATCAGTTCTCAGTGCTCAAATACACACACAGCAGTCCAAATGTCTGTAGAGTATCTCATGTAAATACAGTCGGTTATGGCTTAAATGAGCGTATAACAGGTGGGTAAAAAGTTGAACTCAATGCATGCCAGTATTACATGCATACCTTCCATCTTAAAGGGACAGCGTTCCTAAATAAATACCTATCTGTGTCATCAGTGTTAACCAACAAAATATGTTAAATAAATGTATACTTGTTAAGTAAACCTACTGTATCTGAAAAATGAGTTTAATTTGTATTTCTACCAAAAAATGAAAATTAATTCCAGTTTATCCAAATTCAATCCTTGATTCAAATTTCTCATATACTTAATTGATTTGGTCTTAAGAGAGAAGAATTGATGAAGAATTCTATTTTTGTTTGAATACTACATATAAAATAGCTACCGAAATGAATGTTGGTAACTGCAGTTTGACTAAAAGTTATGACTAAAAGTTGACAAAAAATGCAACGACTTTTCGTCGACTAAAACTATGAAAGACTCAAATGACTAAAATGTGACTATTAAGCATTTTCGTCTCAAGATAAAGACTAAGACTAAATCAAAAATGCCTGCCAAAATTAACACTGCATCGGACCCATCATGAATACTTCAGCAGTCAAAGGCGATCGGAAAAGAGAGATTGGGCAATTGCCAATAAAGAAAAAATTCAAAGATTACACCATCTCCAGAGAGGATATCGACGATGCTATCGCTAACGGTATCAAGCTAGCATTTAAAGAACAGCAAAGCACTTTGGATTCGGTTGTGACTTCGGCAGTAAGAGATGCGGTGGGCTCGGTGCTGATTCCAGCATTGCGCGAACTGCGTGAGGACATACAAGCGACCAACAAGTCTGTTAAAGAGCTGAGAGAGGAGCTTGAGGCGATAGCTACCATGGCGAAGCAGACACGTGACCGCATTGATTAGGGTTGGGTACCGAAACCCGGTACCAATATGGCACCGGTACCTATGTAACCGGTATGTACTAGAACCGAATCAGAACGCAGATTTCGGTGCCTCATTTCGGTGCCATGCATGAGCGATCGATAAAATATTTGTCCTTTGTTTCTCCGAAACGCACGTAAGAAGCATCACAGGCTACAACTACAAATATTTCAGCAAAATGTATATTTTAGTCAGAGTTATTGCGCTCCTATTTCATTGCGCGCCGTCTGTTTGGCGTGCACGCGCACGGCGGCGCTCATTCTAAATGACGTCTGTGAAGTTTAGCAGAGAATCGCAAAGCAGAAGCTCACGCACTTCTGACAGCAAAATGGAAATATTTCCATGGCATTCTAACATTTACAGATGGAGAATATACCTGTGAATTGTAAGTTATGCATTACGGAAAACAGTAAACACATTAAACAGCGCGAGAAGCATCTGTCAGCGGCACACACAGCCTTTCTGTCAAAGCATCTGACAGGTAGAGCGCGAGCCGCTTTAAACTGAAACTATAAACTATAGGCTACTGTATCTTACGAGTTTTTTTATAGCCCTTCATATAAAGCTTGTCACATGTTTAGAACAAATTGTATTATGCACTTTCTCCGCAGCAGTTCAGTCTGTGTCCTCCCTAGATATTTTATCAGATGCGCTCGTATCAAACTGTATATCAATATTATATATATATTATAATAGTATATTAACTGTATTGCTTCATAATAACGTATCGATTATAAAGAATATATCGATATATCTTACAAACTCTATATACCGCCCATCCCTAGCTTTAATTAAAATGCCTAAAGCTAAAATTATCTTGTATTCGTGTTTTTAAACCTGTTTAAACCAACAAAATAGAACATTATAACCTTTTTAGCCCACAACACCAGTTAAATGCTTCCTTTTGTGATCTGATAGCTTCTTGTCACAGAATGAGGCAGAAAATATGTTCCATAGGCTACTAATGCATTGATTAGCAATGGATTTTAAATATACTTAATTATTATGAAAATACCAGAGATGGCTTGAATAACACAGACAAACTATATATTGTCGTAGTCGAGTGTTTAATGTATTTGTTTTATCATTCAAAACATTTATATCTTCTGTTTACTCAGTTACAGGAATAGCAATGCCTTTGTCCATATTGGGGATTTCCTGGAGCTTCATTAGTTCCATATACTGTATGTGTGTGTGTGTGTGTGTGTGTGTGTGTGTGTGTGTGTGCATATATAAATATAACAAGTATCGGTTCAGGCACCGTTTAGGCACCGGCACCGTTTTAAAAGTATCGATTTGGCACCGGTATCGAAAAAACCCAAACGATACCCAACCCTAGCATTGATTCTGTTCAGGCAGATGCACGTGAGGATAGAAGGACAGTCACAGACCTAAAAAATCAGCTGGAGCGACTCACCGAGAAGATGACAGATATTGAGGATAGAATCAGAAGAAATAACATACGACTGGTGGGGCTGCCAGAGGGGGTGGAGGGCTCAAATGCGGCTGGTTTCCTCAGAGTTAATCTTTCCAAGTGGATTCCTTCCCTGAAAGGTCGTAACATTGAGATTGACCGGGCGCATCGCGTGTATGACAGAGGGCTCCGATCGGCCGCGCACTCTCATCTTCCGTGTACTAAAATGGCATGACAGATCAGAGATCCTGAAGGGTGCTCGGCGGACTTATCCGGTGAAATGCACACAGGACAATGTCACGCTACTGTTTTTTCCTGACTTTAGTCCAGTCACAGCCGCCAAGAGAAAAAGCTTGGTTCCGGTTTTGAGGACGATGACGGCGCTTGGTCTCCAGCCCTTCCTCGCTTATCCGGCGGTAATTAAGCTACGGCACAGGGGTGAGCAGAGATGCTTCGACTCTCTTCGGAAGGCGGAGGATTTCGTCAGCTCCCTGTCACAGAAGGCGGCCGCCCTCTCTTCGGCCCGGCGGGAGGGGCTTGATGGCTGGGATAGAGATGCCGGCTGCCCGGAAGAAGATGGTGGCAGGAGGGATATGGATGCTTGCTAGATCTAATTTTTCCTTTCTTCTTTCCTCTCTCCTCCTGGGATAGTGTTCATATTTATTCGATACAATTGTCCCTTTGCTGGTAAGACTAATCCCCCCCCCCTTTTTCTTTCTTTTTTTTCTGGAGGGGACTAATGGAGAGTAGGTTTAATTAAAATAATTTTTTGTTTTTGGTTATGTGAGCCTTTTGGGAGGCTTGTTTTGCGCTGAAGTGGATCGGTCACGGATCATCACAATTTTTTGTTGCTCAATCAGAACTATGTTCTCGGTAACGTGCGGTCTGAGTTGTTTTTTTTTGTCTATAGTTGTTGGTCATCTCTGTCTGTGTTGCTTTTATTTTTTACAACAGATATTCATACTTTTATTTACTTTACCTTATTTCTAAAATGATTTTTCATCTAGGTGTTTTGATATCTAGAACGCACACTAACGTTTACATGTCATTTACAGAATGGGAGTGCTTTTGCTTTTCTTCATTTATTGAATACAATTTTGGGTTTGTGAATATTCAATGCATACTCTAGATATTTTGTAACTGAATGTGAATGGTTTAGATTCTGCCGTTGAACGGGCCCGTGTGTTGGAATGTTTGCACCGTGGATCTATTTCCTGTGCCCTTATACAAGAGACATATTTAATATGCAGGATTGGATTGCGCCATCTTCTGGAATGACTTGTTTGGTTTTTCTTTTTCTCTCCCTCTCTCTATTTCTTTTGACTGGACTTTTGAAATATTGAGTATGTGTCTGTTGTTTTGTTTTGTTTGTTTGAGTGGATGTTGTGTTTGTGATGTTGTGTGTAAAAATAAATAAAAAACTGTTGATAACAAAAAAAAAAAAAGTATAATAGGAAATTACAAAAAACTGCATGTTGCCTCAAGGCAACATTGTACCGTAATGGAATCGCATAAGGCCATTCAGGCATACTAGGTTATAATACAAGTATATGCTATTTGTAAGTAAAAGAGTTAGAATTATCTAAATGTATTTGAATTTTTGCATGATTTTGTAATGCATTAGCAGGAATAGTAATTCTCATGCTATATCTGCACATATTATAATTTTTCTGTTGAGAGGAATTGCTTCCTCAGCTTTCACAAGCAGTGAGGTGTCATTAGTGAAGAAGGAGATTTTGCATGCATGTGCTTGTGTGTGTATGTGCATGCTTGTAACAATAAAGTGGATATTATGGTTATGATGATTTTTCATTTTTTACTTTGAACCAACACTGATTATAATGTTTTGGTATGATAACAGATATGATAGTTTAGTTATACCTGTGATAAACACTTATTTATCTAACACACATACTTAGTCTACACTTCAATTTGCACATAATATACCTGTACATACAATTGTCAATTTGTATATTTTTATTCCTTATTTACTTGTTCTATTTTTTAATTCTTCTTTTTTTTTATCTGTGTTTTTTGTTGTCACTGTCATTCTGTTGTACTGTGGAAGCTTCTGTCACGAAAACAAATTCATCATATGTGTAAACATACTTGGCAATAAAGCTCATTCTGATTCTGATCCACGATGGTACAATGTTGCCTGAGAGCAACAGCTGGATATGAAATGTTACTTTTTATTAAAAATGAGATGTGCAGAGGATCACGTGACCCCTCGACGGCGATGCAGGCTTAGTCTTTTGCTCCGCTCACTTTGCCACATATTTTACGATCCTGTCAGTAAAATTTAAACCACTCTGCATTGGACCCATCATGAGTGCTAAGGCAGACAAAGGGGATCAGAAAAGAGAGATTGAGCAATCGCCAATGAAGAAAAAATTCAGAGATTCAGCCATCTCCAGTGAAGACCTCGACGATGCTATTGCTAACCGCATTGAACTAGCATTTAAAGAGCAGCAAAGCACTTTGAATTCAGTTGTGAATTCGGCAGTAAGAGATGCGATGGACTCGGTGCTGATTCCAGCATTGTGCGAACTGCGTGAGGACATACAAGCGACCAACAAGTCTGTTAAAGAGCTAAGAGAGGAGTTTGAGGCCATAGTTACCACGGCGAAGCAGACACGTGACCACGTTGATTCTGTTCAGGCTGTGGCGCGTGAAGATAAGAGGACAGTCACGGACTTAAAGGATAAGCTGGAGCGACTCACCGAGAAGATGACAGATATGGAGGACAGGTGCAGGAGGAACAACGTAAGACTGGTGGGGCTCCCAGAAGGGATGGAGGGTCCCGACGCAGCTGGTTTCCTCAGAGCTAATCTTTCCAAGTGGATTCCTTCCTTGAGGGGCCGTGACATTGAGATTGATCGGGCGCATCGCGTGTATGACGGAGGGAGGGGCTCCGATCGGCCACGCACTCTCATCTTCCGTGTGCTGAGATGGCATGACAGATCAGATATCCTAAAAGTTGCTCGGCAGGCTTATCCGGTGAAATGCTCACAGAGCAATGTCACACTGCTATTTTTTCCTGACTTTAGTCCGGCTACAGCGACCAGGAGAAAGGCATTTGGTCCAGTTTTGAAGAAGATGACAGCGCTTGGTCTCCAGCCCTTCCTCATCTATCCGGCGGTAATTAAGCTACGGCACAAAGGGGAACAGAGAAGCTACGATTTCCCTCAGAAAGCGGAGGATTTTATCAGCTCCCTGTCTCAGCAGCAGACGTAGGCCGATGCTCTGCTGAGGGACAACGGGGGAGCAGCAGCCGCTGTTTCTCCAGCTCGACGGGAGGGGCTTGATGGCCGGGATGGACTTGGCCCTAGCTGCCAGGAGGGGATGATGGCAGGATGAACATGGACCCTTGCTAAACCTATTTTTTGCGTTTTCTCCTACTGGGATATTGTCCTTATTTATCCGGTACAACGATCTCTTTGCTGGTAAGACTGACACTCCTTTTTTCTTTTTTGGAGGGGACTAATGGAGAGTAGGTTTAATTAATTATTTTTTTTATTTTTTTTGGCTGCGTGAGCCTTTCGGGAGACATGTCTTGCGTTGGAGTGGATCGGTCACGAACTATCACTGTTTTTTGTTGCTCAGTCAGACCTATGTTCTCGGTAATGTTCGGTCTGAGTTGTTCTTTGTTTATGGTTGTGGGTTGTTCATGTTTTTATGTTGTTTTTGTTTTTTACAGCAGACATTTATACTTTTATGTATTTTACCTTATTTCTAAAGGGATTTTTCATCTAGGAGGTTTGGTATCTAAAATGCACATCAGCGTTTACATGTTATTTACAGAATGGAAGTGCTTCTGTTTGTTTTTTTTATTGAGTACAATCTTGGGATTATGAATATTCAATGCATACTCTAAATATTTTATCACTGAATGTGAATGGTTTAAATTCTGCTGTTAAACGAACCCGTGTGTTAGAATATTTACACCGTAAATCTATCTCCTGTGCCTTAATACAAGAGACACATTTAAAACAATCTGACATGGCACGTTTCCAGAATAAGTATTACAAATTAGCAGTTTTTTCTAGCGCTCAAAATAAAACTAAGGGGGTGCTTATCCTTGTTAACAGGAAGTTAAATTTAACGATTGAACACCTTGGTAGTGATGAGAAGGGTAGATTTGTTTTTATCCGATGCAAAATATATAATAATAGGTTAGCATTGGTCTCTATTTATGGTCCGAATGAGACAGACAGTGGATTCCTTACACAGATTTCCAAAACTACTTGAGGAGATTGATTGCCCTCTAGTGGTGGGTGGTGATTTTAATGCTGTCATAAATCCTGCTTTAGATAAATCTCAATCTGATACAACAGCCAATCCATCCTCTAAATTATTGAATAAATTTATCACTGAGCTCAACTTAATCGATCTATGGAGAATTCAGAATACTAAAGCTAAGGACTTCACTTTTTTTCTAATAGACACAAGACTTTCTCTAGGATAGACTACATATTTCTCAGCCCATCTTTAATTTCGTCTAATTCCTCCATCTCTATATTACCAGTTTTATTATCTGATCATTCTGCTGTGTTGTGCAGTGTTCCTCTTTCCGATGTTAAAGCCAAGTCCCCTAGATGGCGCTTTAACGTATCATTATTAAGTAATCAGACTTTCATTACTTCTCTAAAAGAATATATTAAGGAATTTCTTGAAATTAATATGCCCTCTTATGTGGATCCTCAAATACTGTGGGAAACGACTAAGTGTGCTATACGAGGTTTCTGTATATTTTTCTCTTCTACTCTCGCCAAAGCGAAAACTCACCAGTTTACACAATTAGAAAATAAAATCCAATCATTACAAAACCTACAAAAACAACATTTTACTGAGCAACAGGCTACACAGCTGTCCTCTTTAAAAGAAGAATATGATTTACTTTCACACTCAAAGGCGGAATTTATTTTACATAGGACTAGACAAAAATATTATTTTGAATCAGAGAGACCTAGTCATTTATTGGCCCTTAGGTTGAAAGAATGCGAATCTAAGGCATATATTAGCGCAATAAAATCATCGGATGATCAGATCACCACGAACCCTGTAGCAATTAATGACATATTTAAAGGTTTTTACACAAATCTGTATAAAGCCGAAACAGATTTTGATGAACCAATTTGTAAGCAGTATTTAGATAAAATGGAACTGCCTCGGATCTCACAGATAGCTAAAGAATCTTTGGAGGCCCCATTAAGTTTGGAGGAACTCCACATCTCTCTAAAAAGCCTTCAAAAGGGCAAATCGCCGGGTCTAGATGGTCTCCCCCTGAATTATATTTAGAAATTTGGGATCTGGTAGGGATACTTATGCTTAACTCATTTAATTTTGCAATTGAACATGGGGTATTTCATAGAGATCAAAAAACATCACTGATTTCATTACTTCTTAAAAAAGGGAAAGATCCATTAGATTGTTCCAGCTACAGACCGATTTCGCTTATCCCATGTGATCTAAAAATCTATGCTAAAGTTTTTGCTTCTCGTATGGAGAAGGTAATTCACAGTCTGATCAAGGAGGACCAAACTGGTTTCATCAAGGGGCGCAATGCATCTGACAATATGTGTCGACTCCTTCATATTCTTGACTTTGCGGACTCCCACCCAACCCCTTGTGCGGTCTTTTCACTTGATGCAGAAAAAGCCTTTGACAGGCTAGAGTGGAATTATATGTGGGCAGTTCTGCAATGTTTCGGCTTCGGTGAACACTTCGTTTCTATGATTAAGACATTATACCACTCACCTGCAGCATCAGTCATAACTGGTAATATTATTTCCCTCTCATTCCCTTTACAGCGGGGAATGAGGCAGGGGTGTCCGCTTTCCCCCTTATTGTTTTGTCTATCTCTTGAACCCTTAGCACAAGCCATCAGGAAATCTGAAGTATCGATTAAGATTCATGACCATAATCGTAGTATTTCATTATACGCTGATGATATTATTCTATATTTAGACCACTTTGATGTTTCAGTCTCTAGTATAATTAAGGAATTTGATAATTTTAGTAGCCTATCAGGATATAAAATAAATTGGAGCAAATCTGCTTTAATGCCAATTAACAATGTTAAGGTTAATTCTTAATTAAGGAATCTTTCATCTATTTGGGCATTACCATATATAAAAACATTCATAAGATTGCCAGAGACAATTTTAATAACATTTTAGTTAAGGTCAAAAATGACATTCAAAAATGGAAGAATCTTAAAGTCTCTCTCCAAGGAAGAATCTCCACTGTTAAGATGAATTTGTTACCTCGATTTAATTTTTTTTTTCTCTATGCTACCACTTTCTCCCCCTCCAGGTTACTTCAAGGAGATCAACTCCATAATTTCTAAGTTTATCTGGAATGATAAATGTCCCAGAATTAAACTTACCACATTACAACATCCTAATAGCGCAGGAGGACTGGCTGTACCAAATTTTGAATTATATTATTGGTCGTTCCAGCTTAAAGCTCTTCATAATTGGGTTGATCCTCAATCTACAGTTTCATGGAGAGTGATTGAAGCTGACAAGGTTAAACCAAATAGACTTCAAGATATTTTATTTACTGGCACAGGAAAAAAAGGGGATAATTATAAATTTGGTCCGGTTGTGGCTAACTCTATTAAAATCTGGAAAACGGTTGAACGTCGGATAGGTGGACCCTTCAAATTCTGTAACAGTACACCTTTATGGCACAATTTTAATTTTGTATGTGGAAATCGTCCATTTGTCCAACCCTCTTGGTCTTCTTTAGGTGTAAACACGTGCGGTGATATGTATGATAACCAGGGCCTCTGTTCATTTCAGACATTAAGAACCAAATTTTGTCTACCAGCTTCCGCATATTTTGTTTTTCTTCAATTACATTCTGCTCTCAAAGCGTATGGCGTTCCTTGGTCTTCTTCCATTTCCTCTCATCCTATGCGGGACTGGATTGCACCATCTGCTGGTCGGCCATCTGTTTCATTAATATATAATAAAATGATTGATTGTATTACAAAACCTCTTTCTATTAAAACTATTTGGAATAGGGAATTATCTGACCTTAATTTATCTGTCGACTGGGAGCGAGTGTGGTCTAATCTCAGCTTAACATCTAAAAATCTGGCTCATCGTCTTATTCACTTCAAAGTCATTCATAGAGCATACATAACTCCTTACAAAAGATTTAAAATGAAACTACAGTCAAATTTGAACTGCCATATATGTAACACTACATCATCAGGCACTTTTCTGCATATGTTTTGGGAATGTCCTGTCGTCATCAGTCTATGGACACATGTAAACCTGGTTTTGTCATCATTACTGTGAATTGATTGGTCTGTTAACCCACGTTTGTGTCTTCTTAATGATGATTCTGGTCTCTGTATTAGTTCGATGCAAAAGAGAATGTTGTTTGCTGGTTTTACAGCTGCGAAGAAGACAATAATCCAGAACTGGTTTACACCACACATGTGTAGAAAAACATATTGGATCCGTAGCCTCCTGCAAATAGTGACTTGTGAATGTACAACGGCGCGAGTTGGTGGGGCCAGGCCTTCGACCATTGATGCTTGGCAGTGTTTTTTGTTGGACATACGTATAAAGGATTGTATAAAGGAGTGACTTTTGTGTTCTTGTTGTCCTTCTCTCTCCCCCTCCCTTTTGATTAGACCTTGAGATGTTGAGTATGTGTCTGTTTTTTTTGTTTGTTTGTTTTTGTATTTTGGATATTATGTTCTGTTGTGTGTGAAAAAATAAAAAATTGTTGATAACAAAAAAAAAAGAGATGTGCAATACATTAAAAACGAGATAAATCTGTTTGTTAAAAGTGTTTGGTTAAATAAATTGATGTTTACAATAAATATTTTTCTTTTTTCTGCATGAAAATGTCAAATGTTTAAATTTGTCTGTTGTGGTACAATGTTGCCTTGAGTCAACAAACTTTAAAAAAAATTAAAAATAATGAAAATGTTTATTGATATTGTTATAGTTTGCAATTTTAAGTAGGAAAAACATAACAAATAATTTTTTCCTCATTGATATCATATTCCGTACCGTAGAGTGATATATATACTGTATATATATATATTTGTGTGTGTATGCAATATATGTGTATATCTCATATGATGTCTGCCTGTTTTCTTGCAGGTCTTAGCCCTTCTGTTCATCCGTAAGCTGTTGGATTTTGTCATCTCTAAGCGAGATCTCAGCTGGCTTGATGACCTCATGCCCGAGAGCAAGAAGAAAAAAATGGAAGATGCACAGCAAGAGGTACAACCACCCCCCATCACACACTGCTATTGGTCGCTGCCTGCAACAACGCTATTGGCCGGCAATAACCAATAAATACAGACAATGTTTTAAAAGGACAGATCACCAACATGTTTTATTCTCACTTTCAGGAGACACAGTGTGTCTTGATGGAGGATGAAGGAATTGTACAAGTGCCCTTAGAGGGGCATTTTAAGTAAGTAGAAAAAAAAATCGGTGTTTGTACCTTGTAAAATGGGAAACCTGCTGTTGTTATCTAATCTATCCCTTAAATCTAGCCTTGTTAAAGTATTTATATTGATTCAGTGATTTGAAATAAATATTTTATTGAATAATTAATTTAACCAATTAATTTAGATATTATACAAAGCACATTTATTTATTTATTCATTTTGATTTTTAATTTTTTTAAAGAAAACATACACTACTGTTCAAAGGTTTGGGTCAGTAAGATATAGTTTTAAAAGAAATTAATACTTTTTTGAGCAAATTGTTGAAAAGTTACAATAAAAATATTTATAATGTAACAAAAGATAAAATAAATGCTGATAAAACAGATGCAAATAAACGCTGTTCTTTTGAACTTTTTCAGGCATGTGATCGGCTAGAGACAAAAAAGAAGGAAAATCTGACCAAGTCCCCCGCCCCCAGCACTTATTATTAAAAATATACATTTTAGCACAAATATATTGATATATCTTATATTGTAATAATACATACTGTTGTCCTGTAAAAATAAAAAGCAGCATTTAATAATCATAACAATATAATATATTATAATAAAGTACTATAATATATTATAGTAAAGTATATGAAACTTTTATTATTATTAAAGTACCTGCCAAAAGTTTGGAAACATTACAGTTATTAATGATTTTTAAATAAATATATTCTGCTCATCAAGGCTGAATTTATTTGATCAAAATAAAGTAAAAAAAAAACAGCAATATTGTAAAATATTATTACAGTTTTAATATATTATAACATGTAATGTTATTCCTGTGATGCAAAGCAGAATTTTCTTCATCATTACTCCAGTTTTCAGTGTCACATGTCACTTTGTGACATTGTCACTTTCAGAAATCATTACAATTTATTTGACTCTCAAGAAACATTTCTGATTATTATCAATGTTGAAAACAATTTTGCTGCTTCATATTTTGTGTAGAAATGGTGATAAACTTTTTTTTCAGGATTTTTTGATAAATATGGTTTAATGAACAGCATTTATTTGCATTTATCAAATATATTAATTAAATTTATTAATTCATTTATTAAATATAAATCATTGTCTTCGCTCACTTTTTATCACATGCATGATGAATAAAATTATTAATTTCTCTCTTTTTTAAATCTTATACAAATGTTTGAGTGGTATCATTGTTTACACAAAAATATTAAGCAGCAAAACTTTTTTTAACATTAATAATCAGAAATGTTTCTTGAGCAGCAAATCGGCATATTAGAATGATTTCTGAAGGATTATGTGACACTGAAACTAAACGTTTCTAATGATGAATGTTCGTTCCCAAATGCAAATTAAAGGGGCTCAAACCAAGCGCAGCGCAGAAACAGTACTGTAGCAGCAGACATGTAGCGCGTCAGACAACAGCTTATTATATAATTACATCACAACCGTTGCGAATTTTATGACAGCACTAACAATCTCAAATTCTCACTGCCATTCATGAAAAGTCACCGGGTCGTGTAACACGTTTCAGCGCTGAATCTACTCTCGTTTGGTGCTTTGAATCATTTGAACGCTTTTAACTGTCCTGCAGATGGCGCCGCGAGCTCGTGCAGTGCTCTCAGGACCATTCAGGCCAGTGGTGTAGTCCTAAAGAAAAAAGTGGTTTACTATTACCCAGTCGCCCCCCAACCCCCCGTCCCACCAATATATATATATATATATATATATATTATTGTTGTTAGTTAATTAGTAATTTATATAGTAATTTAGTAATATCAATACAGTGCACTCTAAAATTGGTCGATAGATTATTTTTCAAGTAGTCTACGGCATAACTTCCTGGTTGTTCCAGCCCATCTGTCGACTGCATTATTACAGTTCTATATAATTTCAACATGTTTCTTTGGAATTATATTCATTGTGAAAAGTGCTTCACAGATACATCTGAATTTAATGTTTTATTTTATGCATTTATACACTGATTGTATTATTTAGGAAGGGAATTATACTTCCTGCAAGGGGATTTTGCTTGCAGGGCTGGACTGGGGTTAAAATTTGGCCCTGGACATATCCAGCCCACAAGTTCCCCCATGAATGTTTTTCTGGGTTATAGGGCCTTCAATTGGAGTAAATAAATTAATAAATAAAACAGGACAGAAACAAATAATGATGGATATTACTGAATTCAAAGCAAATGCATTTTTGTCAGATAGAAATGCACTTGACAATAAAGCAATGATTTTGAGCTAGAATGCAGAAAATGTAGGCCTAGTTCTAATAAATTCTGTCATCCTTTCCTCACCCTCATGTGTTTCCAAACCTGTATGGCTTACTTTCTTCTGTGGAATACAAAAGAAGACATTTTGTAGAATGTTACCAAACCATTTTGCTTATACTGTATATACAAAGTGTCTTGAATTTCTCAAATTATCTTCATTTTTTTATGGTCCACAGTAGAAAGAAATTCATACAGGTTTGGAATGACATGATGTTGAGTAAATGATAATTTTTATTTTTGGGTGAACTATCCCTTTAAGAACTTTAATATTTGTAAATAATACACACCTAATTTACATAAGACACTGACATTTATCTTTAATCGTGCTCTTACTGAATCAACATTTTACTTATATTAAAATTAATTAGAACTAAACATCTAAAGAGAGAAGTTCTTGCTTATAATTAGTATCAGTAAGATGGTGGCCACAAGAAGTAAAACCATGGTAAATTACTATGGTGCTCAATTGACATTGGTGTTTTCCAGTTTACCTCTTCATGCAGTTTACATTGTCGTGGCTGTTTTCAGCCAGCATCACTACAGAACCTTTAATGTTCTCATATATCACACAACTATAACAATAATTCTGTGTCACGTCTGAATGGATGAAGCACTTGTGCTGTTTATCACTTTACATTGCGCGTGGCTGCCGGATGCATTGCATAGCGTCGATTCACACTTTTGGAGTATTTGTTTTTTGCAGTTCGCTGTAAAAGTTTAAAACCAGTGCCTAATGTGGGGGAGGTCTTCCTCGCTTCGGCGATCGGCTCACTACTCGACCGATCCACCGGGAATGTCCCGGTGCTCCCGATGGCCAGTAGGCTCTCCCTGCTCGGAGGTGAGAAACAAAAGCGGCACTGACTGAGTGGAGGGAGTTCTCTCAATGCAGTGGACACGCGCACTCAGTCGATGATGGGCGGGAAAAGGTAGAATGACTGAAGTGATAATGCACCAATTACAACAAAGAATCACGAGTTTCACACAACTGTATTGGACACCATTATAGGGGAAGCTACAGTAGATCACGGACTTGCGAAGCAACAAAACAAGTGGGTATACCGAGGGTATACGCAAATATTGATCCTTAGAAGTCGTAATACGCAAACAGCCCGAGGAAAAAGGTAAGCATACGGCGTATACTTGCGTATGGCCGCGACTACACCACTGATTCAGGCCATTATGTTTTAGAAAACAATCTTTTCATAGTTTATTTTAGGTAATAGCTTAAGGCCATTTGCGTGATTTCAATCATCATGCAGTGACACCCCCCACCAAAAAAAAAGAAAAAAAACTCGGATCTACGCGAATCACATGGGTCGTACCTCAGAGGTCGGAAAATACGGAAATCCGTATTTATACGGAAAATCACATCCCTGCTTTTTATTAATCAAAGAATTTTGAAGAAAAAAAAAAACAGTTTCCTCAAAGATACTAAGAATCACAACTGGACATCAAATGTTTATTGAGCAGCAAATCAGCATATTTGAATGATTACTCAAGGATCATGTGACACTGAAGACTGGAGTAATGCCATGACAGGAATAAATCATTTTAAAATACATTACAATAAAAACTTTAAATTGTAATAATTTTTCACAACATTACTGTTTTGTAATGTTTCTTTTTTTTATATACAGACCCAAACTTTCGAACAGTAGTGTATTTATTTTTTATGAAACATTTTTAGTGTAATAGGAATATAATGTAATTTCATTTTACACATTTCATTTGGAGCTGAACAGCTTGCAGTCATTAATTTCTGTAAAAATGTTTAGATGGCCTCCTTTGTTCTTGAAGGACAATTTATTTCAGAATAGATGATATAACAGCAATAGCCTGAAATTGAAAATGCATAAAAATGTGTTTTCGTTCATCAAGGGACGATCCATCCACGGTCAACATTTCAGATGAAATGACAAAGTCATCTTTTGGAAATATCTGGAAAGGCCTCAACACTGACAGCACCAACAAAGATCAAAGCTCCAAAAGGTTTGGATTGAATATTCCCTCAGTACATTCTCTCGCACACATGACAATATTCAAACATATCACTTTAATCTCGCCACACACCTGCAAACAATGCATTGGGATGATAAAAATGCACAGTATTTTGTTACTGTGAGACATGTTCAGTTTCCTACTTTTAAAAACTCTGTTAAAGATCCAGTAGCCTACATTTTCATTCTCAGATCAGAGTTTGGTCATTTCTGAGTCCCTTCAGCCTTTGTCAAAAAATGCTAAAGGAATATATAGGATTGCTAAAACGTGTTTATCCTAATTTGGAATCAGTTCCCAGAAGAATTAAATAAGAATCTTAATGGATAAAGTGAAATTTCTAGATAACTGAATAAAGTGGATTCATCTTTAATCCAGATGGCATCCTTCAGGATCTGCACTACATTATGAAGTAATTCCATTAGTGAACTCCTCAAACATGCTGCTCTTTAAAATGGAAGTGTGACTATCAGGCTCATATATGACTGAATTTTTCATCCCTGTCACTCATAAGCTCCCTCTCCTAATGTCTCAGATGCTGATTTCCAAAGGTAAGACGCAACCCAACCCGTCTGTGCACGATCACTGTATATACACTAGTGCTGTGGGTGTCTGGCCTCCATCTTTTGGTGCTATGGTTCATGTTTCCTACAGTACATGTCCAAACCTTTTTTCCTTTTCTAAAAAAATGTTGCGTCTTTCTCATCAGAGTTTAACAAAATCAATGAAATAATTCCAGGCTTTACAAAGGGTGTCTTACTAAAAACACTGGCATCACATTGTGAGACTCAAGCTCTTTGTTCCAGAGCATTTTAGGCTTTGTGTGCATGTTTGTGTGTATTTGTTGAGAATGTTAAATGCATGGAAAAGCATGATGTTATTGGATAGGTCAAAGGTCAAGCTTTAACACATGTACAATTTTAAAGGAGTAGTTCACCCAAAAATGAAAATTTGCTTAAAATGTGCTCACCCTCAGGCCATCCAAGATGTAAATGAGTTTGTTTCTTCATCTGAACATTTGGAGAAATGTAGCATTACATTATTTCCTCACCAATGGATCATTTGCAGTGAATGGGTGCCGTCAGAATGAGAGTTCATTGAGATGCTGATAAAAACATCACAATAATCCACAATTTGTTGATTCCAACTAAAAAATGAGTCATCTATCAGGAGAGAAATATGTACACATTAAGCACACCTTACAAGCAAAAACAGTTCAAAAGGTGATGGAGATATGGATTATGGGCTCGTATTTTGGCCAGAAATTATGATTTAAAGGTCATTTAAACCTTGATGGATTTGTTTCTTACAAATATAGCTTTTTACTTCACAAGATGCTGATGGACTGGAGTGGTGTGGATTATTGTGTTTTTTATCAGCTGTCTGGACTCTCATTCTGACGGCACCCATTTACTGCAGAGGATCCATTGGTGAGCAAGTGATGCAATGCTACATTTCTCCAAATCTGTTCCAATGAGGAAACAAATTCATATTCATCTTTTATGGCCTGAGGGCGAGTAGATTTCAGCTTTGGTTGAACTATTCAACTCACCGAGGTCAGATAGTCATGTAAAATAGGGCTGTCAAAGTTAACACATGCAATTAATTAAATGCACTTCATGCTGTTTCTTTTTTTGTTTTAACACTGACAATGCTTTTATTAAATTTGGCATAACTGTTTCATTTTATTGTGTGAATTGGAATATTCAGAACTGATTTAAACACACACACACACACACAATCTCATGGAACTCAGTCATTTTTCTCAGTAAATTCTGTATGTAGTATATTTACATTTACATTTAGTCATTTTGCAGATGCTTTTATCCAAAGCGACTTAAAAAAGAGGACAGTAGAAGCAAACAAAACCAACAAAAGAGCAATATGTAAGAGCTCTTTTACATATTGTCTCAGTTAGTACATGTTTTTATTATATTTTTTTTATAATGTAGTGTTACAGGGTATTTTTTTTTAAATAAGAAGAAAACAAGTAGTTAAATAAAAATAAAACAGAGAGTGCAAGTGTTAGAGGGTCAAGTATATATATATATATATATATATATATATATATATATTTTAAATCAAACTCGTATGGTCTGTTTAACAGAGGGTGAAATTTAAGTCTAGAATACATATGCATATATGTTCCGGTATGAGAGCCATCAACACAGTAATGACACTTTTTTTTTTTTTTTTAAAAAAAGAAACAAATGCTTTAACACAGGTTAATTGTGAAATAAATGTTCAATATTAATTAATATTTAAATTGTTTAAATATGATACATATTTAAATGTTTAAATATTAAATGATTAATAATTAAATAATTTGAATATGAATTATTTAGTTATTAATTACAATAATTACATATTTTAATCAACTCGCAGCACTCATAAATCAATCTTGTTTTACCTTTTGATCGTAAAGAATGAGCTCACCCAAAACAGATTGTATTGTTTTGTTATAACAGCACACTCTTGTCACTCACAGTTTCTCATCAGGTTTTGACTCCCAAAGTCTGTTTTTCTCCATGATGATGCAAGTTTTTTTCTGTTATTCTGCAGCTCAACAGTTGAAGTTGTCATTGGACATAAAAGAGGCGATGAAGAGAAGGAGGCAGATTTGGATAGAGAGACGAGTTTGTGAGTTGACGTATTTCGAAACACTCTGTATCGTGCCACACTGCAAGCACCACTAAATGCTTCTGTTCTGTAGGTCTGTGTGTGCCAGTCTGTGCTAAGGCACCTTGTAATATTTACATGTTTTTTATGTGTGTGTGTGTGTGTGGAGATGTTTGTTTTGAACATTTGAATATGTGTGTTTGAATTTGCCACCCACAAGGAGGATTGTTGGGTTGTGTGTTTTTCCAGTCCAGTTGTAGTCAAATTGTAGTTTCACCTATAGAAGTTTAAAAAATGTAAGGTTACTTTTGTTTTCAACCGGGTAGAGTGTATTTTGTATGTTTTATATATTTTTTGAAAGTAGATCGTATTGAAATTCCTTGTCTGAATATGTTTATTATATAAAATCCATTTGTTTTTTTTATTATGCATAAATGATCAATATTAATTTGTGGGCATAGTTAAAATATGATAACAGTAAGCAATTTCTGACAGAAGATGCAAATGTAGTTCTATCAGCTTTTTCAGTGTCTGTGTGTCGAAATGTTGTCTGCATCACTTCATAAGATACTTGATGTTAACATTTACTACTTACGAACAGTGACCAATATTTTTAAAAGTATTTTATGAACAGTTTTCTCATTTTGTGAATCTTACGGTACGATTTCCCTAAATACGCAAACATATGAGCCAGGACTGTGCTCGTTTTAGACTACAAAATTTTCTCCTGAACTTCTTGATATGAATCGCATTTCCTTTTTTTAAATGTTTTGTTTTGAAAATGATATTACATAGCTTTATCATTTTGTGTAGCACTCAAACATGCAAATAATAGTAAACATATATTTTGTTAAAACGTTGCAAATAATATAACTGTATAGTGCGTTTTCACAATGTTTCTGAGTGGCAGGGTATCTGTCTCCTCTACAAGACTCATTTGCAAGCCAAGAAGAGACCTCATCGCTCGAACAAACGAATTATACTAGTACTGCCAATAATAAAAAATCATACAAGAAATGCAATAATATTCCTTTTCATAAGAGGGGCATTATACCGTGCACTAACCAGAGACAAATCTATTGTTTATCATCAACACGTACATGTGATTCTGTATTTTGTGTATGTGTATAATCCTAAATAACAAAGTTGTTTAATATGTGGATAGATTTAAATATGTATAGACTGTGGGGGGGGGGGGGGGGATTGTTTTCATGTTACTGTCAGTGTTATTACAGTTGGTTGACAAAACTACGACACGCACATCTATGTCATGCACATGTCGGCAGTATAAAGTTCTGTTGATTTCACTGTAAAATAAGCATTACTTCCTGAAAACAGTCTCTGTTGTTTATTAAATTATTCATTCAAATGAACATGTATCGTTACAACTGTGAGCAATTTCCATCACAATAAATGTGACCGCAAATAAACTGATGCTAAAGTGTGTTTTTGCAATGGTTTATATTTACTATTGAGTCAATAGGAATATTTTATCAGTCCCTAAAGTGTTATGTACGTTTAACACATGATTAACTAGTTATTCAAATGTTCATGTATAAGAGATGTATGCTGAAGTCCAGCCCTGTTAAGGATTGATGATCTTGCAAAATAACTCCAGCCGTTCCTCGTGTACATGTTCTGTAGAAATAAGGTTTACCGCATTTTATTAATCATGATTGTTGTTGTTGCCTATTGCTGCAAGGGCATGTATCGAAATTGTACTGTTTAAGAAGCTGAAGCATTCAGGCGCGATCAAACCTGAACAAAATCAGTTTCACTTGTTTTGTATTCTTCCTTTGGAGGAGCATATTTTCAAAAGAGCCATGCAGTAGTCCTAAAACCTGGAAGAGAATTAGGCCTAGCATTTTGGAAATTTCCCATTTCCAGGTCTATAGCTTTATAGCAAGGTCTATACAAGTACGTCTTTAAGAAAGGTTCATTTTTGGAGCTTGTTCTAAAGGTTAGTTTTGGATTTCTGAGTAATATAGTTTTTCTTGTGTGTGTGTGTGTGTGTGGTTTAAGAATTCACATTTATGTGCATTTATTTTTGTTGAAGAACAGAATTCTTCAAATGATGTTAACCACGGACATTATTTTACTCATAAATCTTAAACCGATATTTTAAAAAACTCTCGAGGGCCTACAAATCGACGTCATGTCTAATCAGCTCTGCAACGTTTTTTTTTGTTTTTTTTCTTCCTTTTATCTGTTTATGCTAAACATCTCAGACATGTCAGAGAAAACATTTGAATTGAAATTGTACAGTTATTAAAATATATAAAATGCAATGCAATTCTTTTTACGCTCATGTGCGTTAATCTGCCGAGAGGTGTTATAAATGACAACAGCCTCTATCTTCCTCGTTTCAACAGCTGGAGTAAGTAATGGTGAATCATTTCTCGAAAAGCCAATTGGTAAGGTATCAACATATGTAATTTTGTAACATATCATGCGTTCAATGTGTCATTTAGATTTACGATTGATATGTGTTAACTTTTGAAGTAAATATAAAATCATATGCAGTATTTTGAGTCAATGTGTCCAGCAGGTGGCGCTGCAGTACAGGCTTTATTGCTCTTGTCAGTAAGTGGACCTACATCGCCATCTGGCGGTGAAACTTTAGTAGGTCAGTGGTTATCCTGCTCTAAATTAGGCTGACATTGTCTCTATGCAATTATCTCAACATTTACTTCAGCTACTTTTCCATTTCCAGCAGTCTTGTTTTATGTAATTATTCTGAGTGACGCAGTGAAGTGCAGAACACATTTAGCAGGGATGTTGAAAGAATTCTAAGTGGCAGTTTGGGAAAATAAATAACAAGAATAAATGACACATATCATCATAAAAGCAAGATAAATGCTTAGCACTATTCTTAATTTGTTTTAATGAGTAATACATGTGCAATAAGTTTGCATGTTATGGCAGGAGCACAGATGGCGTCCCATCACCGAGAGTCCCAAGGGCAATGTCGTCAAGAAAGATGATAGCAGCCGTCAGCTCACATCAAACTGTGGAAAAGAGCCCAGCTCAGTCATACGCTGATGCTGCTCCTCAACAACAACAGCAAAGTAAGTAATTAAAAAAATATGGAATTTAACATAATTGTATAAAATGATATTTATAATATTTAGAAAGTGTTTGATATATTTAAAATATTGACATTCAGTCTTTGCATAATAATATTAAAATTATAATAGTAATTATTATTGCTATTGCTATTATAAGCAAATATAGTAGTAGTAGTAGTAGTGTAAAATTAAATGAGGATGACGATTATTATTATTATTGTAATTCATGCTTGTGTGTATTTGCAGATTTACATATAAGCATTAAGGATTCAAATATGTACATGTTTATGTACAGTTTATCACTGTATTACCTGTCCCATGCACCAAAATTAATGTTTAAAAAAGGAACACTAATGAATTACATTGTTCAATATGGTAATAATAATAAATATGTTTTTTTTGTCCATTTATTAATAATGTATTAATTTAATACATTGATCAATTTAATGGGAACAATGAATATAATATATGTTTGACTATTGCAATACAGGCTGTTTGCATTAATGATAATACATTTAATAATAATAATTATTATTATTATATTATTATTTATTTTTATTATATAGTTTTATATTAACAATTTATATAATATAATACAATATTAAATATATAAAATAACAATTTAAAAATATATATTATTTTAATTTTTTATAGAGCTGTTTTATTAGTACGATAAAGGCTATATTAATATATCAATATGTTAAATATAAAAAATGAATAATATAATATAATATAATATACAGTAATAGTGTTTAATTAATGAAACATTTTACAAGTACAGGACTATTATACTGCAGGCTGTATGGACAAGGCTCCATTCCACTGAATCCATTGTTCCAGGTTTTGTGTGAAAGGAGCTCCGTGTCTCTCTGAAGGCAGGTACTGTAGCCTCCCTCTGATTCCCTTCCTGGTGCCTGACACAGTCTTTAGGATAGAAGCCATAGAGCTGGTGTGAGAGCCGGGTAAAGTCCAGCCAGCATCACTCAGGCGCTGAGATTCAGAATGAATGATTAACATCACAAAAGCCTCTCCACGCTGTAGAACAAAAGAGCCGGATTCATCTGCTGGTGTCACCGGCTCGCTCTCGTGTCTTCCATCGGAGTCTCCATCAAGGGCTGGGAGTGGCTGCTGTCTTTGTGAGAGCAGAGCGGGGAAGCCCTCGGGTGAGCTGCGGAGGAGAGGAGAGGAGAG
This sequence comes from Schizothorax lantsangensis, assembly GCA_027422415.1. Lineage (NCBI taxonomy): Eukaryota > Metazoa > Chordata > Actinopteri > Cypriniformes > Cyprinidae > Schizothorax > Schizothorax lantsangensis. Next base: position 26,787,353 of record CM049847.1, on the reverse strand, counting down.
GAGAGGAGAGAGGCCACCGTTCACACCCTGAGATGCTCTGCAGGCTGGAGGAGGAAGAGGAGATGTCTCTACTGGAGCTACAGCAGAGGGTGGACTGTATCATCACCCATGTTGGTGAGTAGATTATTCACTGCTGAGGCTGATGGGGGTGTGTTACAGCTGCGATTGATCTGTCCTGCGCTGATTCAGGTGCAGTTCGACAATTCTGGAATTTTGGGGAAATCGTGAGGTGAGGTTTCCTGATGGCCAGTGATAGGAATAAAGCTGGATTTTAGACCTCTGTGCTTTATTTTAACGTTAAATGTCATGCTGTTACTCACAGAATGTGAACATGAACCATTCAAAGCGGAAATTGCAGAATTTTATTGGTTTTATTTTATTTTACTGTTATTTATTTTGATTTCATTACATTGTGGAGATTATGTCTTTGCATAGGAATTACCATCTTATTTTGTTTCTGATTTGCACCTATTTGCTTCAAAATCACTTCACATAATTAAATTAAAAATGTATTTTCAGCAAATAAAGAAAATAAATACAACTTAGTCATATTCAGATTTAGCTCCTTAGCTAAATAAATAGATATTATTTATTATTATAGAAATATTATTATTATTATTATCACTCCTCCTACTATTACTACTACTAATTATTATTATTATTAATGAATATTTGTGTGTACTTATAGATTTACACAAGGATTTAAATATTTTCATAGTTAAATTTGCTACTGCATTACCAGCCCAAGGAATCAACAATAATATTTTAAAAAAGAAAGCAAATGAATTACTTTGTTCAGTATTAATAATAATATTAGTATTATTACACATTATGTATTTATTAATAGTAGGATATATCATTAAATTAAATATAAATAATGTGTGCAATCGAATCGAATAGAATAGAATTTAGTATTAATATTACTATAATAAGTTTTAAAAGCTATAAATAAAGCTCCATTCCATTGAATCCATAGCAGAAAGCACAGGTTTTAGAGTATCAAAGTGCAAAAATGCATTTTAATTTTATTAGTTTTTAGATTTTATCATTTAATTACTTTTCTAGTTAGGGTTGTTGAATAAGATTATGGCATCTGTTTGTGTCAGAACCACATACCTTATTTTGATATATTTTCCAAAAATAAATTCAGAAAGTAAATGCGTCTTATGTGGGAATTTACTGAATTATTTGTTACAAATCAGCTTAGTTAAATCTGCTTGAATAGAAAATCTGTGCATTTTAAACCCATCTTCGCTCTGGGAACGTGTTTATTCCAAACATTTGTATTTTTCATCTTCCTGCACCATAAAAAGCATGGGAATATCCAGGTGCTTCCCCATGCCAGTGAGCGAAGTAGGTTATTGTGCCATGCTGCTGTTCCCGCTGTCCTGCATGAGAGAGAGGCGCTGCTGCCGCCCCCACTGCAGCCCTCGGGGGACGTAAAGCCCGTTGCCATGGAAACTGAGATGGGCCTGTTCAGCCATATTGATTCATGTAGACACTCCGTGCTTTAAACACACACTCGCTGCCTCCTAAGTTCATTATCCGCATTATAACACACCGCTGCTTGAGCCAACTGAAAACCAGCAGGCTTTTTAAACAATGGTTCAACCATTTGTTTTTGTTTCACTGCACTGAACTGGACTTTCGAAGATAGAAGCATCCAAACATTGTAAAAATGTTTAACTTATCGGACGGCCTCTCAAACCTGCCTTTGGTTTTGAGCAAACAACAGACAAATGATAGAGTTATTTCTGGCTCTGTTTTTCTCAGAGGAAATCAGCATTAGCAGCATCTCCGCTGATCCATCAGAGCATCGACCTCTCTGAGTGAGTCACAGATGTGACCATCCAGCCCTGTAACAGCAAGATGACTAAACACACCGAGAGCTTCCGCGCTCTGATTGGTCAGATGTGACATCACTCTCCTGTTAAATTCAAAGCTAAGTGATATAGATTGCACATTTCTCTGTATAGAGCTCATGAATATTTAATATGCCAGATGAGCAGTCAAGCATTCTATAAAATAACAGCAGCTGAGCCTAATGCAGTTACATTTGCATATATTAGCTGATATTCATATTTACACAGCCTTTAAAAGTTATTAAAAACATTAATAGCTTTCCTCTGCATTGAATGGATAATAAAGGCATTTATAATGTTACAAAAGATTTTAATTCCAAATACTGTAAATGCTGATCTTTTGAACTTTCTGTTCATCGAAGAATCCTGTATCAGGGTTTCCACAAAAATATTAAGCAGCACAACTTTTTTTTAACATTGATAATAATTAGAAGTGTTTCTTAAGCACTAATTTTTCTGAAGGATCATGTGACACTGAACACTGGAGTAATGATGCTGAAAATTCAGCTTTGCATCACAAGAATATATTATATTTTAAAATATATTTAATAGAAAATGGTTATTTTAAACATTCATAAAAAAATTGCTGTTTTTACTTTATTTCTGATTTAATAAATGCAGACTTGGTGAGCACAATTTGACTTCTTTCAAAATCATTAAAAAAAATTACCAACCACAAACTTTGAAATGCAAGTTTTAAGTATAAAAAATATTGGAGACATGGGAGTATATTTCATCTCTACCAGTTTTTCTTAATTTATCAGATGAATGTGGCAAAAGCATGGCTTTTTGTGATTCTAAACGTAGTACAGGTTTGACAGGAGACATGAGAACATGTTAACAACATCACAACAACATTACTGCAATGTTAGAAAATACTTTTTATTTTTAACTTATTTTTGGTAACACTTTATTTTATGGTGTCCTTGTTAAACGTTACATGTACTTACTATTATAATAACAATAAATTATACATAATTACATGCAAGTAACCCTGAATCAAACCCTAACCATATAGCAAGTACATGTAGTTAATATTACTCAGTACTTAAATATATAATTACACTGTAACAAGGACACCTTAAAATAAAGTATAACCCATTTTTTTAATGTTACGAAGATCTTTTCGTGACTTTATAACAAAGTTGTTTTTGTTTTGTTCTGTTTTTTTAGACTGACTTCACTTTGAGAGTCTGCACTTTAATCAGACAATCATTCTGACTCCAGTGCTGCTTAAAAGATGTTTAAAATAAAAATAAAAAACAGTGTTATTCAGTCATCCTAAACTAATCAGGATAAAGGGATTAACACAAACAAGCTAAAACTGTGCACGGGTACAGAGATAAAGCACACAGCATCACACAAGCTTACACACACACACATAGTCTGAATTTCAGAACACAAATCAGTATCATTCATATCACAGCAGTATTTTTCACAGAAGTTGTTTTTCTGTATAAGCGTTAAGACTTTTTTGTATAACATATCTTTGAGTTTTTACAAAGTTTTCAAAAAACAACATCTTTCCCCCCAATTTACCACCGACAGGTTAAAAAAAAAGATTATAATAAAAAATAAATAAGTTATATGAAATTAAATAAATAATAACAAATACCATACACTTCTTACATTCCATAACTTCACACATCTAAAGCATCTTCAATATCTCCACTTTTAACAAAGTCCAAAAACACCTCTCAGATATCAAGAAATTCAGAGGGTTTCTTTCTTATTACATATGTAAGTTTTTCAAGAGCCAAACATGATATTAAGTTTTTCAGCCATAGTCCAATGGAAGGGCAATTGGTATTTTTCCAGCACAGGGCAATAGAACGTCTTGCTTGTAATAGACACAAAACGTTAAGACTTTTTAATGTTTTTGAAGAAGTCCCTTCTGTTCACCAATGCTGCATTTATTTGATAAAAAATTCAGTAAAAGCGGTAATATTTTAAAATATCATTACATTTTTAAATTACAGTTTTCTTTTTTAATATGTTTTAAAATGTAATTTATTCCTGTGATGGTAAAGCTGAATTTCCAGCATCATTACTCCAGTCTTCAGTGTCACATGATCATTCAGAAATCATTCTGATATGCTGCTTTAAGAAACATTTTTATTATTATCATTTTGAAAAGCAGTTGTGCTCATGTGCTGCTTAATTTTTATTTTATTTTTTTGGTGGAAATCGTGATATATACAGTATATATTTTTTCAGGATTCTTTGATGAATAGAAAGTTCAAAAGAAAAGCATTTTTTGAAATAGAAATATCTGGTAACACTTTATTTTAAGGTGTCCTTGTTATGCGTGTTACATGTACTTACTATTATAATAACAATAAATTATGCATAATTACATGCAAGTAACCCTAAGCCAAACCCTAACCATATAGTAAGTATATGTAGTTAATTAATATATATATATTTTTTTATTAATCCCTTAACCGATTCGGCCGTCGGGGAGACATGAGGTATACATCATGTCTTTTCAGTGGACTTATTTATTGACTCGATGGCGCCCACCCCTCTCCGAGTCAAGTTTACAGCACCTGGTATTCCCAGGCGGTCTCCCATCCAAGTACTAACCAGGCCTGACCCTGCTTAGCTTCCAAAATCAGACGAGATCGGCGCTCAGGGTGGTATGGCCGTAAGCATTAATTAATATTACTCAGTACTTAAATGTATAATTACACTGTAACAAGGGCACCTTAAAATAAAGTGTAACCAAATATTTTATAACATGATAAATCCTGCATTTTGCCCCTTAAAATTCTATGAAAAACCTTGAACTGGGCTTCATTCCAATCTGCCTTCAACAAGACAGTATCTCCAAATACTTGGACTCACAATAAAACGGCAGCAGTGACGCTCAACAGCAAATCCAAAAAGGTGAACAATAGGAAGGTCATTGTACTTCCTTCCCTCCACACCAATCCCTCCCCCCTCTCTCCGCCCCGTCTGCTTTTGAGTGCCCCTCTGTATAATATCTGTTAGAGCTTCAATGCTGCACTCATGTCAATCAATATTGCATACTCACACTGCTAGTTTAGGTTGCTCAGATACAGGAAGTTCTCCTTCCAGATCAAAGTCTAGTTCTCAGAAATCAAATGAGGCCTTGGTGACATCCAGTACCTTTGCAGAAACCATGTGATCATTTTATTACATTAATTTTATTTGGATTGCTTTAAAATAAGCCATTTTGATGTAGGGAGGTCTTGTCTCATTACACACAAGCATAACATTTTTATCACAAGCTCAGTGTGGGAGTGATTCTTCAGTCATATGGAAGAGCTTGCGCCTTTAAACACATTTTCTCAGCTAATGAAATCCAGTAGATTGTCAATCACTGAAGCTTTATGACATTACCATCTCATCCTCTCTCATTGTGCTGAGGAGTGTTTTGCAGTCTTTCTCATGGATGCTGAATCCTGTATGATAGAGGAAGACAGAGAAGTAGGCATTAGTAAGTGTCCAGTATTTGCCACTATATGACATGCATATCAGGTTTACCACAGAAATCCTCTTAAAACAGAGTCCTGTAATCAGATTACATGCTGTTTTTATATGTCAGAAGTTATCTGAAAACACACCCTTGTGTCATATGGGGGCAGTCGTGGCCTAATGGATAGAGAGTCGGACTTGTAACCCGAAGGTCGTGGGTTCAAGTCTCAGGTCCGGCAGGGATTGTAGGTGGGGGGAGTGAATAACCAGCACTCTCTCCAATGCAAAGCAATGGCAGCCCACTGCTCGCTCCGGGTGTGTGTTCACGGTGTCTGTGTGTTCACTACTGTGTGTGTGCACTTGGATGGGTTAAATGCAGAGCACAAATTCCGAGTATGGACCTTCACTTCATAATCTGAAGCCACAGACATACAATATCAATTCATCTTACTGTTTTGTCTCATACTGTAAGTACTAATGGTCTCAGATTAGAAGTTAATTTTTTAGATTAGATTCAATTAATTACATGAATTAGAATTAGATGTGTTGCTATCAACGTTTCCTGAGGATGGTACTCCCTTAGTTATACTTGGAGACTTCAACATCCACCTAGATAAACCCCAGGCTGCAGACTTCCACACTCTACTTGCCTCTTTTGATCTCAAGAGTGTTAACTACGGCTACTCACATATCAGGCAACCAACTGGACCTTATTTACACAAGACACTGCTCCACTGAACATGTGCTAGTTACTCCACTGCACACCTCGGATCACTTCCTCCTCACTCTTAACCTCAACATGATTCCTGACACAACACATACCCCTCCACATGTCACTATTCGACGTAACTTACGCTCACTCTCACGGCTATCTGCTATGGTTTCATCTTCACTTCCTCCCCCTAAACAGTTATCATCTCTTGATGCTAACAGTGCTACTGATACTGATACCGGGGTTACACCCCTACTCTTTACGATGAGTGTCATTGGATTTTTAATGACCACAGAGAGTCAGGACCTCGGTTTAACGTCTCATCCGAAAGACGGTGCTCTTTTGACAGTATAGTGTCCCTGTCACTATACTGGGGCATTAGGACCCACACAGACCACAGGAAGAGCACCCCCTGCTGGCCTCACTAACACCTCTACCAACAGCAACCTAGTTTTCCCAGAGGTCTCCCATCCAGGTACTGACCAGGCTCAACCCTGCTTAGCTTCAGTGGGTAACCGGTCTTGGGCTGCAGGGTGATATGGCTGTGGCAGTCTTGACCCTCTATCAACTGCATATTTATTCTGTAACTGCTAGCTTTTCTTGAAAAACTAACACTTGCTTTCTTTTTTCTATTCTATCTAATTGTTTCTTAAAAAAAAAAACTAGATTTATGTTTTCTATATTCTATCTACTTGTTTTCTTTTTAAAAAATAAATAAACTTGCTACGTGTACTGCGTTAGGCTAACCAAGACTTGTCATAGCACTTGCATGTTGTTGCTCTTTTGTTGGTTTTGATTGCTTCTATTGTCCTCATTTGTAAGTCGCTTTGGACAAAAGCGTCTGCTAAATGACTAAATAAATAAATAAATTTAACTTTATTGCCACTGTGCAGAGTACAAGTACAGAGCCAATGAAATGCAGTTAGCATCTAACCAGAACTGCAAATAACAAAGTATATAAATAAATATAAAATATGTGTATATACATTAAGCTTTATGACATATAGTGCAAGTTATGAGGTAGAAGGGCAGAGACTAGAGACTAGCTCAGTGCAAATGACTGTACATACAACATAGGGTGCAAGGAAGTATAACAGAAGGTGCATAATACAGTGAGTATAAACAGAAGGTGCATTATACAGTGAGGTATGTAAATAGCATATGTTTATATATGGCCAGTGACCTTAATGGCATCCGGAGGTAGAAATGTGCAAGGGAATGTGCAAAATATCAGAGAAATGTGCAAAATAACAGAGGGAATAATAAGAACATTTTGAGTGAGGATTGCAGACAGGCTATTGAACAGTGCAGGTTTTTTTTTTTTTTTTGTTAAGCATTAGGTGGTCCATCTAGGATGTAGTGTTCAGTGCCTGAGATTGGAGTTCAGTAGGCTGACAGCTGAGGGAAAGAAACTGTTCCTGAGTCTGCTGGTGCGACAACGAATACTCCTATAACGTCTCCCCGATGGGAGAGGAGTGAACAGTCTGTAATTGGGGTGAGAGGAGTCTTTGATGATACTTCTCACTCTCCTTAGGCAGCGTTTGTGGTAAACGTCTTTGATGGAGGGTAGCCCGACACCAGTGGTGTATTGGGCAGTTTTCACCACCCGCTGGAGGGCTTTCTGGTCCGAAACAGTGCAGTTGCCATACCACACTGTGATGCAGTTTGTGAGAATGCTTTCAAAAGTGCAACTGTAAAAGTTCAGCAGGATGTGGGGGGACAGGTGAGCTTCCCTTAGTTTCCTAAGAAGGTAAAGGTGCTGTTGTGCTTTTTTGATCAGTATGGAGGTATTGAGGGTCCAGGAAAGATCCTCAGAGAGATGGACACCAAGGAACTTGAAACTCGCCACACGCTCCACTTCAGCCCCATCAATGTAGATGGGTGTGTGTGTGTGGTCCTTCTTAGTCTGCCGGTGGTCTACAATCTGCTCTTTGGTCTTCTGGGTGTTGAGTGCAAGGTTGTTGTTGGCACACCACGTTGCTAGATGTTGCACCTCGTCCCTGTAGGCCGTCTCATCATTGCCACTGATCAGGCCAACCACCGTGGTGTCATCTGCAAACTTGATTATGGAGCTAGAGCCATGCACAGGTATGCAGTCATGGGTGAGAAGGGAGTAGAGGATTGGGCTCAGCACACAGCCCTGTGGTACCCCAGTGTTTAGAGTGAGGATGGAGGAGGTGTGGTTACTGATCCTAACAGACTGTGGTCTGTTGGTGAAAAAGTCCAGGGTCCAGTTACAGAGGGAGGGGCTGATGCCAAGATCAATGAGCTTGGAGATCAGCTTGGATGAGATCACTGTATTGAAGGCGGAACTGAAATTTAATGAATAGCATCTGGACATATGTGTTGGTTCTGTCCAGGTGCGTCAGGGCAGAGTGGAGAGCTGAGGCGATGGCATCCTCAGTTGTCCTGTTGGATTTGTAGGCGAACTGGTATGGGTCCAGTGTTGGGGGCAAGCATGTTTTCAGATGGGAGAGGACCAGCCTCTCAAAACACTTTGCAATAATTGAAAAAGGTGGAAAGTGTGAGCGGCAGGTCGTCAGGTGTGAGCACAGCTTTGATGGGTGGTTCTGTGTTTCCACGATCAAAGGGAAGTCGTGGCCTAATGGTTAGAGAGTCGGACTCGTAATCCAAAGGTTGTGAGTTCGAGTCTCGGGCCAGCAGGAATTGTAGGTGGGGGGAGTGAATATACAGCGCTCTCTCCACCCTCAATACCACGACTGAGGTGCCCTTGAGCAAGGCACCGAACCCCCAACTGCTCCCCGGGCGCTGCAGCATAAACGGCTGCCCACTCCTCCGGGTGTGTGTTCACGGTGTGTGTGTGTTCACTGCTGTGTGTGTGCACTTTGGATGGGTTAATTGCAGAGCACAAATTCCGAGTATGGGTCACCATACTTGGCCGTATGTCACGTCACTTTTTCATGTCACTAAAGCGAGCATAAAAGTTGTTCAGTTCATCAGGGAGGGTGGCATTGCTGGTTGGGTGTGTGCTGTTTGCTGGTTTATAGTCTGTGGATGCCTGTCCACATGCGCCGAGGGTCATTGTTTTTAAATCTGTCCTCAATGTGCAGTTTGTAATTGTATTTAGCTGATTGAATTCCCCTCTTCAGATTGGACCTGGATAAGCTGTAAGCTTCAGATTGACAGAAGATCTGCTAAAGCCAGATTTGAAAGCGGCGTCACGTGTCTTCAGCAGGAGCCGGACTTCCTTGTTCATCCAGGGTTTCTGATTGGGGTACATTTTAATTACTTTATGGGTGGTTACCTTTTCAACATATCTGTTATGATGCAGAACAGAGCTGGTGTAGGTGTTAACATCTGTGTGGGAGTCCAGTGTGGCCCGAGAAGCAAACAAATTCCAGTCTGTGTTCTGGAACTCCTGCTGTAGTGAAGAGTCTGCTTCTTCCAGCCAAACTTTAACAGTCCTCACAGTGGGTTTCACACGTTTGATGATGGGGGCGTATTTGGGTAGCAGGAACAGGGAGAGGTGATCAGATTGTCCAACGTGGGGAGGGGAGTTGCTCTGTAAGCATCAGGGATGTTTGTATAAACATGATCAAGAGTATTGTCTCCTCTTTTAGGGCAAGAAATGTTTTGATAAAATTTTGGGGGAGTTGTTCTCAGATTGGCATGATTGAAATCACCAGCAATAATAAAGACTCCATCCGGATTTGCAGCTTACTAACAACAGAAGATAGTTCTTTCATGGCTAGTTTAGCATTAGCATCCGGGGAGTGCATACACTGCAGCGATTATGGCAGTTGTAAATTCACGGGGCAGATAAAAGGGTCTGCACTTGATAAAGATGTATTCAATATCAGCAGAACAGTGGGATTTAGTAATAACAGCATCGAGCACCAGGATCTGTTTACACCGGAGTAATTCGGGAGGTAGTAGATGAAGATCTAGTGTTGTATCCACATCGGTGTTTGTGTAGCGAAGTTTGATATCCAATAGTGTGTGACGGTTGTACGAGGTTAATGCGAAGCTATGAGGAAACAACTGAGCTGAAAATAACTAGAAAAATAATTAGTAATTTGCAAAAACTGGAGAGACGCTGAGCCTTGCGTTGTTCACGCACCGCCATCTTGTCAACAACAAGATGTCGTTGCATAGTATACTATAATGCATAGTAGGCATTAGATTTTTGAATGGTGGTTGCCTGTGTAAACGTCAGCATCATGATGCTGGTGTGTTGCTGTTTGGTTGATATAGTGTTTTTTTTTTTCTTTTGTTGCATGTTGCTATATGGTTGCTTGGGTCCATAGACAGGACTTTGGGTCACTTTTTCAATCTAAGACTATTTGTATCCAAAATTGTATACTTTTTCTGCTGTTTATTTCTCTCAATGTGCACACTTTTATAGCATTAAAATGTGTATTGTTTCATTTGGTTAACTAAATGTGTATTAACAGTGCTTGTTTAAAATCTCTTAACCTGTGGGAGGACGCCAGCCCACATCGTTCTTTGTTTTCATTAGTTCAGAGTTACTGCTAGTTTTAATGTAAAAGAATGCAATTAACTTCATAAGCTATACATCATTAAAAAGTCGTGAACATGATAATACTGTATGTCATGGCCACGAGATCCTATTGAGGGAACAACATCAAATTTTTCGTGGCCACGAGTTTAATCATGCATAAACAAACCCGTGTGACCATAGCAACCTGGGATTATCAGAGATTGATCAAATATATTTATCCATCCCACAGTCCGTTGATCGTGTCTTTTTATGTAATATATGTGTATATTAGGCTATTATTATTATTATTATTATTATACAGCCTTGAATGTTGAGAGATAGAAATGAAGGGAAAATAAATCAAATGCATAACAACGAATATAAAAATATTACCAATAATAATAAAAATAATAATAATAATAAATTACATGGATTTACAAGACTTGTGGGATGGATAAAAATGTTTTCTTGTCGGCCTATTTTATTATATGTACTTTATGTAACATTTATTCATAATAAACTTAATTCGAATGCTGTCTACTTCACGTGCAATACAGTCCGGTAGCCTATGATTAGTCTCGTATAGCCAGACCTTCAGACTGATGGCTGAAGGTCTGGAATAGATGTCCGCTTTCATTGGCCAAGGCCCGCCCATGAGGCCGTTTGACCGACATGTCAAACAGTGAAACAACCAATCACAGTTCGTTTCGTTCAGCGTCACGTTTTGGTGCGTGGAAATGTAGCCACAATAACAGACCGGTGTGTGAAACTCTCGGATGTATTTTAAAGATTCTATGCCGCAAACTTTAAATATTTCACATACTTTTGAAAATCCAGCGTTTAGTCGACCTGATAAGCGCTCGTCGTCACATTTGTAAACACGACGGCTTTCTTCTTTCGTGAGGGGGTTTGGCGCCACGGCATCTTTGTTTCCAGGCGGAACGTTAAAGAACGCTACACACGTCTCCCGGAAATCCTGTATAATTCAACCAATCCGACGACGACTTCGACTCTCCTGAAGTGGTTCCAGAAAAGTGTGCCATATGCATCAGACGTTTAGCCAACGGTCCATGGGCATGACGTCTGAGGCTGAGACTAGCCTATGATTAACACTTCAACCACCAGAGGTCGCTGTATACCTAAAAGCACCAGCGGGTAAAATTTACCCATGCCATGACTACTATGCCACTGTCTTCGCAATGTCTAGAGTCATAAAATTATTATTTTTAGTCATCAGCTATGTTTTTGTCCTGTTGTTTTAAGTTCACATCTATTTTTAAGCAGGTTACACTAATCACTTTTCTTAATGATGAATATAAACCAGCCTGCAATGACAACGAGAATTACAAGGAAATAAATACATATTTGGGTGGTGTAATATTATAGCTAATAAAATATTTTAAGATAACACATGTTATTTAAATTACTAAAATACCCTAAATAGACTATTATAAGTAATTCACCACACTGCAAAGGATGTATGATACAATGACAAATTCAAGCGCACAGTTTCACCAAATTAATTATTCATTTGTTTAGTTATATCATTTCTAATTTGAATAAGAGAACAACACCAATAAACTTGGGGTAATCATAAAAATTGTTTTATTCATTACATCATAATTCAGATTTTTTTTCAGGAATAAATAAGCAACACAGTAGCAAACAATAAACGATAAACAATTGCAAAGCAAAAATTAATAATTAATCCAACGTTTGAACATTTATGAGTAGAGGAATAAACATCTAAAACATCTTCATGTGAATGTGCGTAACACTTACAATGACAGCGCAACAATAAGGAAATTATGCGTAAATTTGTCCCGATGGCGCTTATAGGTATAAATGCCCCATTTTTATATTGCTTTTATCTAAACAATTTTTTTAACAACAGGGGATTGTAAATAACACAATTTTACTAAAAGTCAATGACTGTAAGACTTGGATATTTTTTTATTGAAAATATATTATGTAGCCTATTTGAAAAACAGCCATGGGTAAAATTACCCCGTGGTGGTGTTAATATAATAATTTAATAATGTAATATATATTTTTTTAATTTATAATTTCTTAATTCAAAATAAAATATTAATAAATACATCTCTGATAATCCCAGGTTGCTATGGTCACGCGGGTTTGTTTACCCATTAATATCTCGTGGCCACAACAAAACTAAACCAAAAACACTCAAGCTTCGTTTTTTAAATCTTCCAGTGACAGTCATTTCTTAATTTATGCCAGGAGTTATGTAAATGAAAAATGAAGTCGAGATCGATATGAAGCTTGAGTCTTAGACCTTTTTAATGATGTATAGTTTATGAAGTTAATTGCATTCTTTTACATTAAAACTATCAGTAACTCTGAACTAATGTAAACAAAGAACGATGTAGGTTAAGAGATTTTGAACAAGCACTGTTAATACACATTTAGTTAACCAAATGAAATAATACACATTTTAATGCTATAAAAGTGTGCACATTGAGAGAAATAAACAGCAGATGTTCATTTTAACAACTTCTTTAACTTGAGCAAATACTGCTATTACACATATACATTTGTTAATAAAGTTAATAAAATGAAAACATGCATGTTTTAAAGCTAGTGAATAAACGAAAACGATCCACCCGCATGCCTCTGCTCAATGATGGTGCCTGGATCAGTTGTGATCTGTGTCTCAGGCCGATGATGTCACTTCCAGGGAGGCATGCCCAGGCCTGTTGCACACGCCCCCGTCCCTTGACTCCAACCCCATGTCAAAACAGTGTCACAAAGTGAGACGCGCAGAAACGCAAAGCGCAAAGTGGAAAACGGTATCGCAAGCTCAAACTTGACTGAAACGCAAAATAAAAGCAGTGTTGCAAATAAATTAGTAGATATGGCCATGGAAAATATGCATAGCAAAATCATTGCTTTTGCGCTGTTTCATTTATATTTTGCAATTCTATGTTTTTATTTGCAAAACTTATTTTCTAATTGCAATACTTCAATTCTCTTGCAAATATATGCGGCATTATTTTGACTCCATACACGTCTCTCTCTGGCTCAGCACCAGCCAACGCGCAAAACCACAGTTTGAATTTGGCAGTTATGTGATGTCACCGAATGTTCTAAATCCCATATGTGGGACCGGTACAGGTTAAATGCTGCTCCCTCTGAAAGCACGTGATGGAGATTAACTACTAATCACAGAACCGGCTTAACTGACGAGATACGCATGACATTGACAGCCCTACTTTGACCTATAATTTATGACGAGTTTTTAGAATTAAACTATCATATTGTAAATTTTGTTCAGTTTATATATATACACTATATTGGCAAAAGTATTGGTTCACCCTCTTCTAATGAACAGGTTTGACTACTTTAGTAATTTCCATGAGTACAATGTTTAATGTTAAAGCATATAATGATATTCTAGGAAATTGTGTGCTTCTAATATTATATCAACAGTTTGGACAGGACCCTTTTCTATTCTAACGTGATAATGCCTCTGTGTATAAGACAAGGTTCAAAAAGAAAATGATTGATTCAGTCAGTGTGGAAGAACTTGACTGGTCTGCATAAAACCAAGTCCTAATCCCAGTTTAACACCTCTAGTGTGACTGTAAATGCAGACATTGAGTCAAAAACTCATCACACACATATATATATATATTAATGCTGTCAAACGATTAATCGTGATTAATCGGATTAAAAATAAAAGTTTTTGTTTACATAGTATATGTGTGTGTACTGTGTATATTTATTATGTATATATAAAGACACACACATACAGCATATGTTTTGAAAATATTGACATGTATTTACATGCATATATTTATATTCATATAATTTTAATATAAATAAAAATATATTTAATATATAAACGTAACATATTTTTCTTTAATATGTACATGCATGTGTGTGCATTTATATATACATAATAAATGTACACAGTACACACACATATACTATGTAAACAAAAACTTTTATTTTTAATGTGATTAATCACGATTAATCGTTTGACAGTACTAATATATATATATATATACACACACACACACATACACACACACACACACACACACTGTATTTATTTGTTTATTTATGTATTTATTTTAGTGCTGTCAAAGTTAACGCGTTAATGCAAATTCATTTTAACGGCACTATTTTTTTTAACGCGCGATTAACGCAGCACGTATTTTCTGTTTGACCCGTGGCCCAACCCGTAGTTGGACAAATGGAGATGCACAGTGTTGCCAACTTAGCAACATTGCAGACCCCTTTAGTGACTTTTTTCCCTTCAAAAAAGCGCCCAAACCTAGTTTCTGAGAATCACCGGTACTGCCGCGCGAGCGCGAGGTCTTGCTTTCCCAGCGTGCGCACACACCTCTCTCTCTCTGCGTCTGCTCAGTTTCTCTCCCAGCGCGCGCTCACACCTCTCTCTCTCTCTCTCTCTGCGTCTGCTCAGTTTCTCTTCAGCGATCGGCAGAGAGGAGCAGCACTTTAATTCAGTTAAACACAGATATTATGTTGCTTCTCTAATTTTACATGCAAGTATAGCCAAAATCACAGCACAGCTATTGTCTTTATCTTATGTGTATTTGATTTCATCAGACGACGGCTCGATTATCATGATTTTTTGTGCAGATTAACATCTTGGAAGTGAGAGCTGGTTATGTAGTCTTAATGGGTCGCGTTTCAGTCACTATTTCATATTCATTCCATTATCTGACAACAGAAACAGTAAAATATACCATTTAAATATTGAGAATTTAGCTCAATCAAAATATACCATTTAAATATTGAGAATTTAGCTTAATCAAAATACAGTATGTGGGCACAGAGAGGGAAACAAATGTAATAATAAATAATAAATGTACATTTAGCATTTTGCACAGAGCTGCCCTGTGTGCAAAAATGTAAACAGGTTTGTGTAAATTGCTCAGTGCAAAGAAAGAGAAGTGATGAGAACCTGGTATTGCTTTTTTCATGTGTCTAATAGACATGAACATGTTCTTTGAAAAACATCTATGACCTTTGAAACATGTCTACTCTTCATGCTTTATGTTGACTATGGTTTCAATAATAATAAACATACATTTGCATAAAGCATCCATATTTGTCCATGCCCATGTTGATTAGAGTATTACAAATTTGAAAAGTATTAATTTAAGGTACATTTAGAACAAATAAAAATGTGCGATTAATTGCGATTAATCGCGAGTTAACTCATGACAATCATGCGATTAATCAAGATTCATTTTTTTAATCGATTGACAGCCCTAATTTATTTATTTGTTTGTTTATTAATTTATTTTTATAATAATATTTGTATTATTGTATTCATATTTAATATTAATGTTATAATATAATTATATACCTATATAATATAATATATAATTTTGTATTAAATATAATTATTAATATTTTATATTATTATTATTCATTAAAATAATAATAATTATTATTAATATTTTATAATATTGAATTTGTATTATTATATTGGTGTTGTTATTTTTAATAATAATAATAACACCAATAATAATAAAATCAATAATAATAATAATAATAAAAAGTAAAACTATGGCAAGTCAATAAATTAAAATTATGCCAATAAAATTATTAATGCTATAATATAAAAGTCGGTAAATGTATAATAATAATAATAATTGTTATTATTAGAATTAATATTATTATTAATAAATGTATCTAATTATTATTATTATTATTATTATTATTGTTGTTGTTGTTAATAAGATCATACAATCATGTAAAGTCAATAGAATAAAATTAATTATGAATGCTATAATATCAAATTTGAGATATGTATTAAATAATAAAAATAATAATAATAATAATAATAATTTTCAAAAACATTTTTACACAAATGTTCACTGACCTCCTAGCACCAAAGATCATGAGAATTTCCAGGCAGTTACTGGATGTGACCATGCTGCTTGAGTGTACCTTTTTGAAAAATAATTCTTACAATTAATTATTTCAAATAATTATTTTCTCAATTCAAGGACATTTTATATATGCTAACAAATGGGCTTGTTTTCGAGTGTGTGCCAGACTGACTGTGATTTCCAGAGATCCAGACGGTTCCCAAGTAAAAAAGTGCCTTATTTTACAAACACAAATGTTTCCATCCACAGGAATGTCTGAAGTTATCCATGAAACATTAGCTCATCTACAAGTGAGAGCTCAGACATCCATGAAATCACAGTTTGGGTTGGTTTCCCACTTTGTGCTTCTCAATTTAGCACGTTACATCTTTTTTCCACTGTGAAAGTGACTGAAAAAAGTTGAGTCCTCAGGTTTAGATTTAACAGTCAGTGCCACATGATGCCGTCTCGTGTGTGAGGGTTGCGGGGAGGGGTATATGTGTGTGTGTGTGTGTGTGTGTGTGTGTGTGTGTGTGTGTGTGTGTATGTGTGAGTGTAGCAGGGCTCTGTTTTGGGGTGGAGAGGGGAAAAGGAATCTGTGTGTGTGTGAGAACTTCTTCCTGACGTACTTTAACCACAGAGCGCTGCGCAGTGATGAATGTCTCGCTGGGAGAGAGAGGAAGAGGAAACTACTGGTGCTTCTGGCATTCTCAAAGATATTTGTAGAAAGCATGTCAGTGTGTTACCTGCGCTTCAGAGGCACAGGCACCTCTCGTAACGTCTTGTTAGACACCCAGGAGTGATTGAGTTTGCGGGTCACTGCAGATCTTGGGACCTCTTGCGCGGCGCAGGACCATCGGCACAATGGGTTCAGTTATGTGTAAGTCTGCGTTCTGTCTTTTCAAGCAGATTTTAACAGCATTTGTGCCTGAGGAAAAACATTGTGTTTCTTGTCCTCTGTATTTCTGAGAATGATATATGGAGTCATTTCTGAGAGAGTTACAGCTCTGTTGGCTTTGGTTGGAAACTGTGAGGGGTTTCTGGAGAGAAAAAAATAGGTTTATGGGCTTAATAATGATTAGACACATAGCAATGTGACCAGAAAAATGTGCCAGTAGTTAACTTGTGAGAAGATTTTTCTCTATTCCTCATATAAGCGTGTGGCTTCAGACGATTTGAGTCACACAGACCATTTTTATGGAGTTTTATGTTGTGTTTTTGTCATTTTTGGAGCTTGACAGTCCCAGTCCTCATTTACATCCATAAAATGGACAGGATATTCTTTAAAAAGTCTGTTTGGAATGACCTGCTTGAATAAACAATAACAGACTTTACATTTTTGCATGAACGTCATCTATTTAAAAGCTTCTGGCTTTCACCGCTTGACCTTCATGTTAACCAAGAACAGCACTTTCTTATCAGTATCTGACTAAACGAAACACTGAGCAGGATTGTGAAGAAGTTCTGAATCACTGGAATAACTTATGCAATTGAATCAGCTGACAACCGATTCATTTACATCATCTGATTCAAAAGAAAGATTTATTTTCCTTTAGCAGATGGTTTTATCCAAAAGCTACTTGCAAAATGAGAAAAGTCATGCATCAGACATTGCTACTAGGATGGACTATTATAGATGAATATGGTGCGTTTTGTCATTTTGGAGTTTGACAGCCCTGTTTTTATTAGATGGAAAACAGTGGTCATTTTTCCTTTTGTGTTCCATGTACAGGATTAGAATGACATAAAAGTGAATAAATGAAGACAAATGTTTTCATTAGTGTGAGAAATAGTAAGACTTTGTAACACACCGAGAGCTCACTTAGTAAAAGCACACACACTCACACACACACACAGTCAATCAAATGTACTATATGCTGCAGGAAGTCTCTGGGGCAGTATGAATTATTATGATGCAGAGGATACTAAGTATAAGGTGATATAGCCCACAGCCATATCACCCTGCAGCCCAAGACTGGTTGCCCACAGAAGCTAAGCAGGGCTGAGCCTGGTCAGTACCTGGATGGGAGACCTCCTGGGAAAACTAGGTAGCTGTTGGTAGAGGTGTTAGTGAGGCCAGCAGGGGGTGCTCACCCTGTGGTCTCTGTGGGTCCTAACGCCCCAGTATAGTGACGGGGACACTATACTGTCAAAAGAGCACCGTCTTTCGGATGAGACGTTAAACCGAGGTCCTGACTCTCTGTGGTCATTAAAAATCCTATGACACTCATCGTAAAGAGTAGGGGTGTAACCCCGGTGTCCTGGCCAAATTCCCTCCACTGGCCCTTGTCTATCATGGCCTCCTAATAATCCCCATCCACTTGATTGGCTCTATCTCTCTGTCCTCTCCACCTGTAGCTGGTGTGTGGTGAGCGCACTGGCGCCGTTGTCCTGTGGCTGCCGTCGCATCATCCAAGTGGATGCTGCACACTGGTGGTGGTTGAGGAGAGACCCCCCACATGATTGTAAAGCGCTTTGGGTGTACAACCATACACAATAAAGCGCTATATAAATGCCTCATTCATTCATTCATTCATAAGGATTTTTCACTAAAAACATCATATCATCCTTAAAACAATCCTGCAAAAACATAGCATGCACTGTGAAAAATATTTTTCAAAGTTGTAAAGAAGTTGTAAATTTCTACTTTATTTACTAGCGAGTGATATTTGCTTCAAAGTGAATCTTACACCAGATTTTTCACTTCTTAAGTGAAGATTTCAGTGAGTTCAGTTTTCAGAGAATATATCTTTAGAGAATTGAGTTTTTTCTTGCCATATTAGAAAACTGATTTATTTTCTTGTGCCATAAAGCTAAGTTTTAACCTCAATTTAATCTAAAATTCGATTTTAAAATAATTAGATTTACTACATTAGATTTATGCTTAAAACAAAAACATGCAGTTTGACTTCGAATCAAAATGTTTGTTGTCTTAAGAATTTTGAAATGTAAGAAGTTGATTACGATTTACAATTCATTGAGAATATGTGTTGAATATTATTTATTTAATTACGTAGCTATATATCATATAACCAGTGTTGGGCAGTAACTAGTTACTGTAACTTAGTTACTGTAATAATAATACTTTTTGCAGTAACTAGTAGTGTAACTAATTACTAATAAGATTTCAGTAATAATATTACAGTTACCATCCATAAAACAGCTTAGTTACTTAGTTACTTTTGATGCCTCAACCCCGCTGATTTAAAATCCAACAATCAAATAATTCCTAGATATATTTTCATTTCGCACATGCATGTGATGTCCCCAGTGCAGCAGGCAAACTTGGAATATGGAAAAGCTTACATTCAGCAGATAGAAATATTGCATTATATTGATTTTGTCAAGAAAAAATATAATCTGAACAGTGTTGTGTAAGTTGTGGCTTTACTTTACTCTGGCATTACATCCCTCTGATCAGCATGTGGTACATTATATTACTATAATTAAAAATATTTTTGGAAAATTAAACAGTTTCTTACAAACTTATGTGATTTCATAAAATACATAATGAAATATAATCGTATATGGGACACGGATAAATTACAATTAGCTTCAAGCTACACATGACAATTAATGAGATTAATACAACACTTCTACTTGAATGTCACTATCAGTCACTATTGAGTGTTTGTAATAACTTCTGATTGTGATCCAATGTGGATTTTGGTCAAATGATGAGGTAGAAACATGTTGTTAGTAAAATTCTACAAGAATTTTATGTGGAAGATACACAGTTACAACTTCTGTGGGGCGTGAAGAAAGAGTAATATAACTAGTAGTGTAACTAATTACTGTTGCCAGAAAGTAATAAGTAAAGTAACAATATTATTTTTGAAAGGAGTAACTAGTAATGAGTAATATATTACATTCTTTGAGTAACTAGCCCAACACTGCATATAACATTGTCCAGATATCTGCTAAATATCGATAAATATTTTTAAATTACATTAAATATTTATTTTGTATTTATGTTATATCTATTTTAATTCTAAAAATGTAATAAATAAATAAATAAATAAAATTACTACAATACACTCTCCAAAAAATAAAAGTGCAAAAATTGTACATTTAAGGACACAACAGCTTACCTGTCTAAGGTACTATACCTAATCTAAGGTACTAATATGCACCTATTAGGGATAGATAGAGTACACTGTAGAAATGTATAGTATGTTCTGGTTTAGATAAGTAAGGTTGTGTGTTAGGATGTTTTGTACTGACAGCTCTGAGGGAAAGACAGTGCTCTCAGGTGGAGGTGTGTGTGTAAGTATATCCACCGCAGGAGAAGTGTACTAGAATAGTTCTCTTAATCCAGAGACAGCAACACTTCTGTCCATTTGCTCTGATCTGTCCTTACGCTTCTGTGACCTTCGTCCAGCGAGCCGTAGTGAGGCAGGTTGGGGTATTGAGGGTTTATGCTGCAGTATGGACGGCGATCAGACCGTCCCGTCCCGCTGCTCGGTATGTGGACGGCACTCAAGGGGAGCGTCCTTTTCCTTGGTCCACATCTCAGCTGGAGAAATGGAGTCCTATCATCGTTTGTTGGGAGTGTGTCTGGAAACCGAATTAGCATCGAGGAGAAGTATGACTTCCTCATACGTCCTCACCTTCCTCTTTCACTTTGGTTTGCTTCTGATGCAACTATAGCTAAAACATACTTCAGCGTTATTGCAGTGAGATCTAGAGAAGTGTGATGTTTTAGTGTGATGTGTGTGTGTGTGTGTGTGTGTGTGAGCTGCGGTGTTAACTGTCAGACGCTCTTAAAGAGGATTAAATGGCTGGGTCAGATTGGTTGCTTCATTCATCATTGTGGCTAATTTGCTTGTGAAAACAGAAATGCCAGAGCAAGTTTGATATTTCATGTTTTTTTATTGGTTTTGTATATTCAGCTTTGTTTGTGTGCATGAACCTCTTCGAGCTTAAAAGAGGAACTGTAAATGATGTGGAGGTCAGCAATCAGACTGTTTCTATCAGACGTGAAAGAAGAATGAAATGATAGCACAAAGTCAAAGAAAAAATATATTTAAATGTTTTTATTTTATATTTTTGATTTGATATATTTATAGTAATTTTATTGCTAAAATTTAGTAAAAGCACGCACAAGAATGGCACACACACACACACACACTAAACCAAGAGTACCGTATGCTGCAGAGAGTCTCTAGGGGCAGTATGAATTATGATGATGCAGAGGATATTAAATATGCATTGCAAAAGTCATTTTCTTGTTATCAGTAATATTTTCCACCAGAAACATAACATCCTTAAAACAATTATGCAAAAATTGCAAAACATTTTTCAAAGTTGGAAATAAGTTGTAAACTCCTTTGTAATTATTTGTGAAATTTACTAGCAATTTCTGAATTAAATTTATTTCAAAGTCTTACACCATTTTTATCAGTGAAGTTAAATGTTTATTTTTATTTATATTAATTGTATTGAACACATATTATTTTGATTATTATGAACCATAAGAAAATATAAAAAACATATAACATAACACACACACACATATATTTTATACTAATACATTATGATTATATATGTTATATCATTATTTTGTGAAAAATAATTAATCAAAAATAATCAAAATTATATCATTATATTGATTATGAACTGATAGCACAGTCAAAAGAAAAAAATATATATTTTAACTTTATATTTTTGTTTTATTATATTAATTATATTTTTGTTTTTATATCATTTTATATTGTATTTATATTATTATTATTATTATTTAATACATGCATCAAATTTGATATTATGGCAAGAATATATTTCTGTTGACTTTACATGGTTTTATGTTTTTTATATTATTGTTGTTGTTAATCTTATTAACAACAGCAACAACAACAACAACAAAAATAGTAATAATAATATTAATAATTAGATACATGTTTGTGTTTTGAGCCTTGTCTAAAGACAATTTTCTACCCCATTTGGGATAGACAATAAAGCTTTTGAATTGAACTGAATTTATTAAAAATAATATTAATTCTAATAATAACAACAATATTATTAATAATTATTAATATAATAAAATTATTTCTAATAACAACTCATTATTATTATTATTATTATTATTGAATCGTCATTATTCTGCTATTGTACAGATGCCAGACTGGCATGTTTCCAGCCTATGCCACTAAAGAAAAAAGTTGCTTCAAAAATGTGCTGTAAGTAAAAAAATAACTGACATTGTTTGTATCCATATATGCTTTCCCTTTCTGGAAATATTTTTAGACTAAATCCACACACATATGCGATTAGTTCAGAGGCCAGTGTTCTCAAAGTCTCCCTCGAGAGCCCCTTTAAAGCATGCCAGCGTAATCAAACGCACCTGTCCAGACTGGGTCAGACGTAGCTTTACACAGCCCACATCTGAACATCCTAGTCAAACACATTTTTGTGGATGTGTGTCTTGTGCATAGTGGTTGTTTTTACACGAACAGTTCTGAATTAGGCCAGCTGGCTTACTCAAAGCTGTTTTCATCATTTATTCCAATACAAAATGATTCGGATTACTTGGAGTACTTTCTATTTGCAGAAAAACGCCTCTACACTTACAGTCCAAACACTCTCTCACTTTATAATGACTTGTTTGTTGCGTGTCCTGCATTGTGGGGTGGAGGTCTTGATTGTTCCAGGTGACAGAGTCTATGATATTAATCATTTTAAGGGAGTTTTTGTTGTTCTGGCCAGATACAGGATCCCTGTGTGGCGGCTTCCTTTTCCGTATGGATGTGGATCGAGAGGGATTTAGATACTGTATGCTGGATTTGTTTTGGAAATGCTCATTTTTGTGTGAACTTCAAGCAGCTCACATGGTGTTTTTTTTAAGCAGTAGTTCAACTAAAAATGAAATGTTTTACAAACCTGTATGACTTTCTTTCATCCGTGGAGCACAAAATAAGTTGTTTCTTTTTTTTGGTCCATATAATGAAAGTCAATGTGGTCCAGTGTTTTTATGATCTAACCCTTGTGCATCAATTTAATAAAGATAAACAGAGGACAAAATCGTCTGTGTCAATAAAAATATACGGTTTCCGCTTTCCCTGACATCGATTATTTTTTTCAGTCCTAAACATAACTACCAAAAATTAATTCATTTTCAGAATTTTGACCCTTTAAATGCCAGTTTGTTTACATAATGCCACTGTTTTGTGTTAATGGGGCAAAAAAAAAAAAATCAGTTTCCATACAGTTAACGCTAAGCAGAAATTTATTTTGGATTATTACTCTAATATCACTCTGATATCTGATATACACTCTGCTATCATACCAATACATCCACACAATTATTATTACATATTATAATTGGCCTTTTTTTCAGCAGAAGCAGAAAATGGGAAAAAATAAAATGTGCCATCGGATGTAAAATAATAATAATAATACAAATTTTGAAGCCTTGACAACTGAATGGGAGCCTATTGCAGTTTTAATAGGTTTCAGTGGAGACATTATGTAACTATGTAATTTTTTGTACCAAGTGTAAAATAGATTCATGAAAGTAAATAATGATGAAATAATACAATTCCAATGAGAAAATACACATTTTTGGCAAAGTGTTTGCATTAATCCCAGCAGAAATGATCAAATAAATAAATAAATGAAAAATAAATAATTAAAAAAGTTACGCAGAAGAAATAACCTTACATACAGAATGAAACGAGGGTGAGGAAATTATGACAGAATTTTCTTTCTCTCTTTTTTTTTTGGAGTGAACTGTTGTTTTAAAACACTATTACAAATTCATTTGAATGAGGAATTAATCGTTTTATTTCTTCAGTACGCAACATCATGTGCACATGCTCTACTTATACCAGTAATAATTGGCTTATCCAATTTGTATTGCTTTGAAAGAGATGCCTACAGGAATGTAAATGTTTGTGTGTGGGTGTATGTGTGAGTGTTGGGAGTTCTAGGACTTCTTCCCCTATACTTTCAGTGATTTCTTTAGGGGAAATATGATAGATTGTGATTCTTGCTTGCCATAAAATATTGAGATCCCATTTGTGAACAGCAGAGCCTTTGATAAAGCTTTACTGCAACCATTGACATTATTAAGCTCACAGGGCTTTGATTTTATGATTATTTTATTTTGCTGCCTGAGACTCAGTCGTTCAGTCTTGTCTGAGCAAGTCTTGTCATGATTCCTTTTTCATACAGCAGCACTAATTTATAAAGATCAGAGGGAAGCAGAGCAGGACAATGGTAAACGTCTGCCATTGGGATTCAGACAGGCTGTGAAGTGAAGCTATCGTGTCGATTCTGTTATAGTCGCTCAGTGTGTCATGGAAGAGCAGGTAAAAGTTTCTCAGAGTATGCACTGTAGGTGTTCAGAACCACTTTGAGCCCCCCTGTGGCTCGTGATCGAGTTCCAAACTGGATTTGTTTACATGATATGCAGCAGTGTCCTCTGTTTGACTGCAACCCTTGATGCATTGACCCCAAATTAAACCATGAGTATGCTTCAGAAAAAGGAAAATGAAACCACGGAGAGCTGATTTGTGGTTTTTCTTCCAGCAGCTGATGATTGAATCCATTACAGTTAGTCCTCTCTTAGTTAGTACATAAGGGTGCTTTCCATACCAGCGGCCCTGGAGCAAGAGGTGTCAAGGTCAATGACCTTTAAGACTGTAGACAGAGCAGTGTCTTAATAGTGGCACAGATATTTGTCAAGCTGCAAATGTCATAAAGACATGTCACATTCTTTTAAATATACTCTTTATATTTGTGTATATTTCAAATAGTTTTGGGGAAAAAAAAACATTTTTTATAGCATTTATAGTCATTTAATGACTAAAAAATAAGACTTTAAAATGTAACAATGTCATGTCGTTTAACCATCATAAATAGTAATTCCAAGTAAATAGTAATTCCTTACAACTTAAATACATGTCAATGTATCTTAATTAAAAAAAATTAATAAAATAAATAAATATTTTTCTTGGTAAAACCACACACAAAATCAGGCTTTATATAATATTTTTTTTAGAAATACATTACATTTTTTGCATTTAAAGTTTATTTAAATTCAGAAATTAAAATGCTTCTAAAAACATGCATGTATGATTTAATAATAATTAAATTCATTGTATGTATTACTTAATAATAATAAAAAATATATTTTTTCAGTGTAAAACAACTTTTTTTTTAAAGAAACATCATAAGTGCCATTACATTTTTGGGGGAGTCACACGACATGGTATTTCTCAAAAAAACACACGCATACATAAACATTTTGCCAGATGGCAAAGATTATGCCAAAATACAAACTACAACATTTCATTCTTTAATCAAGATTTAAAATTCTCTCTCTCTCTATATATGTATATATATATATATTAGATATAAGAACAGTTGGATCAAATTTGTTGTTGTATCAAAATTAATTAAAATAATTATTTAATTTCATGTTATTATTTTATATTATTTAGAAATACATTAATTTTAAAAAAATATTTAAAATGTATTTAAATTCAGAAATTAAAATGCTTATAAAAGCATACACTCAAATCATTGTATGTATGATTTATTGTTCAAAATATATTAATCTGGATAAACAATGAGCATCATGTCATTGACCCATCAGAAGAAAATCAGGTCTTGTAGTCTTTGTGACTATTTCTCCTCACCTGTCTTATGCTGTATGGCCTTTTGGACACTAACAGAAGGCTTTTTGCAGATCTCCACCCTCAGGCTCCTTCGCTCCTCTCATGCCTCTCAACTAATTTTGGTCACAGTGTCCCCACTGCATGAACTCCTCACTGCACATGAATGCAATCAGTGTTTAACTGTGCAAGTTAGTGTGTTTAGCAATTGCAATTGTAAGTGAGTTTAACATATTTATTCTGACATCCTGACCCATGCTGGGACAAAAGCAAGTATTGTGGTGGGGACGGCACAGGTGATTGACACTTGATCATCTGACTTGCTGATGGGCTGATTATCGAGCTCTGTAATTACCCAGACAGATTGGATGAAGTCCCATTCATCATCCCTTGGTAACCAGATACTCTGATTGGGTTAACAGGACCTAGTGGCCCAAAGCAAACAAGCCTGAACAATCAACATAATGCTTCTTATGAACGTGCATGGTGTACCCTATTGAAACAATGACTTGTAATAGTCATTACATAAATGTAGGTGTGTCCTGCTCTTTATGTGACCATATAGACCAAAAAGATGTGGGATTCAGTTCTCCATTGAACACTGCAGTTTTGTAAACTGGTGCACAATGGGAAGGAAAGGCGCAGAAAGGCCATACAATGCCTGAGCTGAAAACATTAATGTTTGGGGGAAATGCTTCTTCTTGGTACATAAACATAGTTGTTCTCTCAGGCTGTTCATGCTCAGTCCAGCTGGATTCCAGACTTTTAAAAAAAAAAATGGTTTTGCCGCATCTTACTCAAAACTTCCTTTTCATCTATACCACCGCTTCCCCCCAACCAGATGCTCACTGGAGACTTTTTGCTAGAAGCTGGTAGGTTCTCCTTGGAGGAAACTCTTTTGAGACAGAGAGTCGTGTGGCTGGAAAAAGTGAGTGGAGACAATACAGAGTCTTTCCACAAATGTCAACCTCTCTCCATTGGTTATGCAGCTGCATTCAACACAACTGAAGAGATGTGATTGGTAGTGGGAATCTCTGCATGAAGTGGTTTAAATTCAAATCACAGTGATCAAACAAGCTAAAGTAGTCAGATACTTATTTCCCTTCGATATGTTGACATCCCGAGTAAAGCTTCTTTCTAAACCAAGGCCAGTGTATTTAAAGCATCTCACATCGTGTGTCCTTTGGTTATTGCGATCAATACTAATACTATTCTGAATCTGTCAAACTCTGTGAATAGAAGATTGACTGCTTATGTAAGCAAACTCTTGGTATCATTGAAATGTGTCTTTGAGAAACTTTTGATAGTGACAGATATTTGTCAACCTACAAATGTCTTAAAGATTTCTAAACTGGGACAGGAGAAAAAAAAATTCTAACATCATCCATTTAAGATAAGGGTTTGTGGTTTGGCTTGGGTTGGTATTTTTCACAGCGCAGCCCTGCTTTCCAGACTTGTGTGGGTCAGAGTGGGATTTGTGGTCTAGTTTGACAATTAGCCAGCTTCACTGAACACAGAGGGCAGTGGACCATGAGTCTGCATGAACTGTGTGTGTGTGTGTGTTTCATTTGCACGTGTTGTGTGCTTAAGCCCGTAACTAACAGCAGGTTTTCTTTGTGGTTTAATCTCTTGGCATGCTGACCATCATCTGCCCTGCACCTGCTTCTACATAGGGAATTTAATGCTTAATAAAAAACAATGATGATAGATCAGACGACTTTGTTCTTTCTAAGGCCAATGACATTTTACTCTTGGTAAAAAGCTTCTTTTTTTTTCAATTGTAATTCATATCATATCTCATACAAGTAAACATTCTTAAAGTGAAGTTTATTATATGCTAGTTTAATTTGTGTTGATTTGTATAGTTGATTCAAAAAGATAATTTTAGTTAATTTGAATAACACTTGTTAGAATTTGAGATTCAATGATAAAACCACTATAAAGGTATTTTTTGTTTCAGTTGGCTTTAAAACATTTTTTTTTGTTCAAATCTATTTTATTAAAAATTTGATAAAAACTAAAATAATTAGTAGTAAATTAGTAGTAGTAGTAGTAGTAAAATAATTAGTATTAGTAACTAAGGATTTTTTAAAGACGTAATTTAAGGCATTTATTTGATCAAAAATACATCACTAAAAACAGTAATATTGTGAAATATTATTACAATTTAATGGTTATACAAATAATGGTTTTCTATTTAAATATACTTTAAAATATAATTTATTCCTGTGATACAAAGCTGAAATTACTCCGGTATTAAGTGTCACATGATCCTTCAGAAATCATTATAATATGCTGATTTATTATCAATGTTGGAAACCTATAATACTTTTTCAGGATTCTTTGATGAATAACAAATTAATAAGAACAGCATTTATTTAAAATAGAAATCTTTTCTAGCAGTATAAATCTTTACTATCACTTTTTATCAATTTAACACATACTTTCTGAATAAAAGTATTAATAAAAAAGTATTAAAAAATACTGACCCCAAGCTTTTGAATGATAGTGTATATTGTTTTCACACTCAAAAAAAAAAAAGAAGAAATTGTAAGATCAAACTTGAGTTTATGATCCCCCTGCATGAATGTGTACATATTTGTATTTTTATTTTGCTAATGTTCTAAAAAATATTTGTTGCCTTTTTCTATGAATTGCATTTTTCTTTGAAAAAAGCAGATTTCAGTACAGTATGTTTTCAGTGTTTGTTTTCTGTTGGTAGGAGTGGTGCTGTATGATCCGGTCACGGTGACTGTTCTCTGGGGAAGTCTTTGGCTTCTTATTGTAATTCATGTAGCCTCATGTCAATGCTTGCGACTCCACAGCCAGCTGATAACATCTGGTTTTCACATGCTCCTTGACGCACATTGTTCTTCCTGTAGAACACACTCGACAAGGATGTGTGTGTGTGCTTGAAAAGAAAAAAAATACTAATTTCTGTTGTTCTACGGCACGCTGCCTGTCAAACATTTTGACTATATTAACTTCAGCTCATCGGCTTCAGACTTACAGCAGCACATCCCAAATACATCCCCAAAACTTCAGTAGTAACTCATCGGCGTTGTATGTAGCCCACAGCAAGTTTCCTCACAAGACTTACCAGGGTCTGATAAAGAGAAGTCAATGTTAATGCTGTCTTTTGTGTACGTGTACAGAGGAACTTTTGTTCGTCTGCAGACTTCATCGGGCTTTAGGGTGACCCTCAGAAGATCAGCAGAGAATAGAAGCACTCGAGCGCTGTTTTGTAAAGCCAAGGGCATAAAAGAATGGCTTGTTTGAAAGAGCGCTTCCCTGATGAACGGATACAAACCAGAGGCTGTTAATGGCTAAAGGTCATCTCTAAGGAAGCAGCTGTACAGACGGGCACTCTGAAGGGTCGGGCTACTGATGACTTTGTGACTCTGTGTCTTACCGATATCCCAAATGTGATTTTTGCAGAATTATATGCATGAGCTGTGATATCTAATGCTCCTGTACTTTCTTCTCTTTCCTCACAGATGAGATTATGCAGCAGGAGATCAGGCCGTTACTGGCTGTCGACATAATCGAACAACTTCACAGGCAGTTTGCGCTTCTTTCAGGTGAGAAATAGATATGTCTGTTTGCTCTTTAGGTTGGGATAATAAGCCATATTGTCTACATTACTCTATAGCTATTGGTGGTGCCTTTGAACTTTGACCCTTTCTCGTTTGAATGTGGGTCAGGTTTCTGAGGCAGCGCTTAATTGATGTTAATGCACACAAATCACATCCACTCATGTCAGTACTGTCGTACAATTCCCAGCCCTCCCATTTCCTCAGATGCTCATTAGCGCTTACAGTCAGAGAAAATAGACTTCTGCTGTCTCATTTTCCTATGATGCATATTATTGTGGTTTATGAAACCAGGGTCCAAAATTAACTTTTAGTGACACTGACGTGAGAGTTGAGAAAATATACCAGCCATACATTTTCCTACTGGCTGTAACTTTGAATTTTTTGTTTATTGTTTTGTTTGATTCACAATTAGCCTGTATAATAAAAAATATAAAAACAGATTTTTCATAATGCAAAATATATCGATTCCATATCGATTAGCTGACAACATTACAGATTTTTCAGTTTATTGGTATTAGTCGATTTTGTATATTTAACTGTGCAAGCACATTTTTTATTTAACAATTATAGTATTTTATAAATTAAATGATAAAATAATTAAAATCTATATTAAATATTATAAAATAATTTCATATTTTTCAAATTATTTTAATTACACTTAACAATGTTTAGCAAATCTCAAAATGAATATCCATTTTCATATTGTACATTATAATGTTACGATTCGTTATGTTTATTTTTTTAATCTAAAAACAGTATAGAATTTTGGTAACACTTTAACTAATGTTAACAAATGACACCTTATTGTAATGTATTAACTAACATGAACAAACAATGAACAATGCATTTATTACACTATTTATTAATCTCATTGTTAGTTCATGTTAGTTCACAGTGCATTAACTAATGTTAACAAACACAACTTGTGATTTTAATAATGCATTAGTAAATGCTGAAATTAACATTAACTAAGATTAATAAATGCTGTAGAAGTCTTGCTCGTTCTTAGTTCATGTTTACTAATGTTGTTAACTAATGTTAACTAATGAACCTTATTGTAAGGGTTACCAGAATTTTAATACCAGCTATTTATCGCTTATTATATGTAAAAATAGCTTTGTAAGCTATAATTTTAATATTGCTACATCATCCTTACAACACATTTTAGTGGCTTCCAGAAATCTCTAACATATTCGTCGCCACATGGATGATGCTAGATAAATATTTAAAGGTACATGTTACCAATGAAGTAAACATGTTTTTCTTTGGTAGATTGTTTGCAAGTCTTTTATTTAATTTGCTTTCATTTCTCAAGTCTGCAAGATCAGACTCACTCATTCTTATAGTTTGATTTAATGAAACCATTTGTTATGTTATAGTTTCTCATTAAATTACCAGCCAATTTATTTCATTTAACACTTAGAGTTACAAATGGCTTTGGTGATTTTTTTTTTTACCTTGTTTGAAAATGAAACTTCTTTGTTTACCAGCTCAGGTCTTTAACCACTAGGCTACGCCACAGTCCTGCTTTATATGTCTCAGATGAAAATGAAACGATTAGACAACCACTCAAGCTGGTGACTACTGTTTGTGACACATAAAATGAATTTGACTCTATTTATAAGTAATTTTATCCAGCCTTTGTCGTGAAGTTGCCAGGTGGTACTGAAAACAATTCGTATTAGCTAATAAAACAGCAGTGTTTACTGCTTTCAGCGCACACAGAGCTCTCTGAAAACAGGGTGGAAAAACTCACACGCTGAACTGATGTAAGTGGGAGGGACCTTGTAACTACAGACTCGCTGCTCCTTGGAGAGCTTCTCCATTCCTTCCCACCCCAGTCAGATCTTCTGAGGTCTGGTCTGCCTCCCTGTCTCATCTGCTGAGACGCCTGCACCAGCCATCAAAACTACACCGGTTATGTAATGTTACAGAAAAACAATCCCAGCATACTTCGTGCAATCTATTTAGCTGGCTCCTCTTGTCTTAAAGGGATAGTTCACCCAAAAATGAAAATTCTGTCATCATTTACTCACCCTCAAGTAGTTCCAAACCTGTATGAATGTGTTTGTTCTGCTGAACACAAAGGAAGATATTCTGAAGAATGTGGGAAACAGAGCAGTTCTGGGGCACCATTGACTTCCGTAGTATTTTTTTCCTACTATGGAAGTCAATGGTGCCCCAAAACAGCCTGGTTACAAACTTTCTTCAAAATATCTTCCTTTGTGTTCAGCAGAACAAAGAAATTCATACAGGTTTGCAACTACTTGTGGGTGAGTAAATGATGACAGAATTTTCATTTTTGGGTGAACTATCCCTTTAAGTGCCGCTTTCCGCTGAAAAGCATGGTGTCGTTCATTAGGACTCTGTGAATCACAGGGGACCATCAGAAATTTAACTTCAAATGTGTCTCGTTCACTAGCGATGCACCAAACAATAAACCTGTCTGTTCAAGCAAGACAAAGCCAGAAGATAGATAGATAGATAGATAGATAGATAGATAGATAGATAGATAGATAGATAGATAGATGGATAGATAGATAGATAGATAGATAGATAGATAGATAGATGATAGATTTTTTTTGTAATTTGTTTATTTTTATTACATTGTTTATATATATATATATATATATATTACTCATCAAGTCTGCATTTCCACAATAGAGAAAAAACAGTAATATTTTGTGAAATATTATTATTATTATTATTATTATATTAAAATTTAAAACAACAGTTTTCTATTTTATTATACTTTAAAATATAAATTATTCCTGATGCAAAGCTGAATTTTCATCCGCAATTATTCATCAGCCATAGACTTCAGTGTCGCATGATCCTTCAAAAAATCATTCAGATTTATTATCAATATGCTGATTTATTATCAATGTTGGAAATAGTTGTGCTACTTAATTTTTTGGGGGGGAACCTGTGATACCTTTTTCAGGATTCTTTGATTAATAAAAAGTTAAAAAGAACAGCATATTCAAAATTTCTAAATTCTAAATTTTCTAACAATGTATTTACTATCACTTAAAAAAAAATAAAAAAATTAACATATCCTTGCTGAATAAAAGTATGTATTTCTTTAAATTCTTTAAAAAAATTACTGATCCCAAACTTTTGAATGGTAGTGTGTGTGTGTGTGTGTGTGTACACACACACACGCACGCACGCACACGTAACATACATAAATATAGAAATGCAATGTATGTAATAATGTAAAATTGCTATAAATATTTCTAATTGTATTACTTTTTATTAAATTTTTAAATTAATATAAATATAGACATAACATAGTATAAATATATAATAATATAAATATTATATAAACATTATGATATGCTGTTTTTACCTCTTTGAGATTTTTGAGATTTTTACATTTTGTGAAGATTTAGTGTTCTTGCTTTGCAAAAGTCCCAGTGCTGAGGTGTTGTTGATGGTTGCCAGGGTTTCATTATATGGTGTTCAGAGCAGTTTTTAGTATGTTGCTAGATATGGTATACACTCTAAACAATCCTGGGTTAACCACTAGGTCAAAACAACTCAATCGCTGGGTTTGCCCATATTTTACCCAGCGCTGGGTTGTTTTGTAGCGGTTAAAAATTAAACATTTCGTTTAGTGAAATCATTTGACCACAACAAGGCGGGTGAAAATTTTCCAGTGAAGTCTTATTTCCAAATAAGACTATTTAAATAATCACCCAAGTGGTGAAGCATTGTGGCTTTAAGTCTAAAAATGGATGAACATGTGACCTCTGAGTGGATCTGCCTCATTACTGCAAACAAACACATCTTTCTTCAAATTTTCCTCAGGAATGAGCACAATGCACAAGAAGAATCCCTGTAAAAGAGGCGATTACATATTCAGACTAGAGAATATGAATTATTTAAAAATTATGATATTATCGATTATCAGAGGAATTCTAAAGATATGTCAAAAATATTTATATTATTATATATTTATACTATGTTATGTCTATATTTATATTAATTTAAAAATTTAATAAAAAGTAATACAATTAGAAATATTTATAGCAATTTTACATTATTACATACATTGCATTTCTATATTTATGTATGTTACGTGTGCGTGCGTGCGTGTGTGTACACACACACACACACACACTACCATTCAAAAGTTTGGGATCAGTAATTTTTTTAAAGAATTTAAAGAAATACGTACTTTTATTCAGCAAGGATATGTTTTTTTTTTTTTTAAGTGATAGTAAATACATTGTTAGAAAATGTATTTACATTACATACATTTGCATTCATCAAACTGTGTGATCTATACTGTCTCAAACACAATTGTGGATGAAAATATGACAACAAAATTAACCAGTAGTTAAAATATGTAATTATCCCATATTAAATTGTATGAAGTAAAATTAAAATGTAGCATACAAGTACATGCATTTAATTCAGTAATATTGTTTGCAGAGTAAGCATCATAACTAAGAATATATGAGCGTGAAAATTTATCAGTTATATATAGTCTGTAAAAAAGTTTGTAACCAGTTAAAATTTATTTGGGTTTTTGTCCGGTTTTTTTATTTATTTTTTAATAGTATGTTAGTCAGATAATTTATGAATGTGTCAGAACTCAATAAATATCTCTGATTCCACTGTTGCCCCCTTGTGGTTGAAAGGAGGTGGTTCTTATGTTCATCAACCAAAATGCATATAATAATACATTTACATATCTTAGGTCAAATAAAAGGTATTATAGGTAATGGCCTAAAAAAAAAAAAACTATGTAGATCATAATGCTCTCACAGTCTCACACCTGGTTTCCGCTGCATGCATCAATGTGTGTAGTTTCTGTTTAGGTGTAAATGTTGCATAGAAACTGTGTGCTAGTCATGACACCAAACGAGACTGCAAAAGAAAAGAAAATACTCTGAAATAGTCTGTAAACATTGTCATGCATGGCTCCTCTTTTATTTTGTCATGTTTATTTTAAGTAAGTTTAATTTTATTTTAAGTGTAAATATATTATACTTTTAGAAATATAATAAATACCTAAATCAAATTGCCAGAGTGCCATTTAACATGTTAAAACTTTTTTTGCACTATTTAAAAATAGGCACTAAACTCCTTAACATTTTTGCAGGAGGAAGAGGAAAAGATGGATCTCCCATCATCACCTTCCCTGAGTTCTCAGGATTTAATGAAGTGTCCGATGAGGATTTCGTTAATGTTGTCACATACCTGACCAGCATACCAAGGTGAAACCTCATTTATTGTTCTAAAGTTTATTGCCATTGGTAATGATTTTCAAAATGTTTAGTGAAACCAGCTGTAAGAACAAGCACTTTTCTGCTTGATTTCTGTCTGATGGGTTTGGTTTTAATGCTTGAGCTGTCTGTTTCTGTCCTTCATCCTTCAGCATGGATGCTGCTAGCATTGGCTTCATCATCATCCTGGACCGCAGGAAGGACAAATGGAACTCAGCAGTCACTTCTCTGGCACGGATAGCGGTTTGTACAGGCTCTTGCTGAAGCTTTATGAACTTAACATGACATTTATAGATACAAGCAAAAAGAACAAGATGTACAGTATCAAGATAAAAATCGATATAGGCCTATCAATTGAAATCAAGTTGAAGAAGCTAGGTCCAGTTGGACTATTAAATTACTTTATATAGTAATTTAATAACACATACACACATACATCTAATTTTATGTATGTATGTGTGTATGTGTGTGTGTGTGTGTGTATATATATATATATATATATAATATTTATTTATTATTCTGTTATACGCATAAAAATGTCTTAGTATTTTTATGTCCTCATTTGCTTCAATGACAGCAGCACTTGAGCTTTAATATTAATTTTAAAATACATTTATATGTATTAAAATTTTAAATGCTCATTTTTATTTAATTTTTTTTACAGTTTTTTAATTTTATTTTACAGTAAGCGTTATTTAACCAAAGTGTTATTGTAATATTAGTAATATTTATTTAGTGATTTAATTTTTGCAATTTAATAAAATAAAAGAACATTTTGAATAATATATATATATAACAAAGACAACAACAACAATAATAATAATTATTATTATTATTAATAATATTATTATAAAAAGAATATAATATTATTATAATAAAAAAAACAGCAACTAAAATATCTACTTACAGCAAATGTACTTCTATAATCTCTTTTTTATTTACTACTTGGAAAAGTATTTTTTTACTTGTATATTTTATACATGATATATTATACCTTTATAAATATTATATTATATATTTATACATATAATACATTAACAAACATAAATATATATATAAAATATAAATATAGTATCATTTTTTATTTACCACAAGTTACAGAGACAAAGAAGGTCAGAAGTATTTATATGGTTGATATTTATATAGTTGATGTCACAGAATTGTCAAAGAAAGAAGTCAAATCTTTATGTTTACTTCTATGTTTAATTTTCTTTCATGACCCGAAGGGCTCCTTTCCAGGAAATCTCCAGCTTGTTCTGGTTCTGAAACCCTCACGTCTCCTCCAGAGGGCCATCGCTGATGTCAGTATGCGGTTACATAGGGATGACTTCAAATTGAAGGTACCGGTAAGCATGCTTCTGTCTGTCTGGACCCTCAGCTCGTCATTCATGTTCATTCGACCATACGATGCGCATGGCTCCCCTGAAGTGTTTGTAACCATGATCACTCATCCACTAAATTATTGACACAGCCAGTCACCCTGTTGCATTATGCATGTCTGAAAGGGTGTTAACCTACAGATAATCTCTAACCCTGTTTTATAACCCTCTAACGCCACTTTAGAAGATACAGGGGACAGTGTTACAAAAACATTGAGGTTCCTGCACTGTGCATTAAAGCAATGCCTTATCGCTGCTCATACGTCAACGCGGTGGCAGTGAATGAGTGTAATTCAACTTTCCCACGTATTCATGTGTCTATGGCTGGCATAGTCATAGATATCAGTGGGGAATTTACAAAGGAAATGAAAGGGGCCAATAGTACAGCCGTGAACAGTGTGAGTGCATTTAGTGTGAAGACATGATGTTAGTGTGAACAACTGTTTACTAACCTATTTTGTGCCCAATTTTACAACATTGTTGCCATTGCAGTAACACCAAAACACCATAAAATGAGGATTTCAGCAGTTTTTCAGCTTGAATTATACAAAAGTTCACAGAAAAAAAAATTAGTGTTTTTTTTTTTTTTTTTTACCATATATGTCCTGTAAAATGTTTGTATGCATATTTTAACGAACTCAAAGTTTGCAAAGTTGCAAATTGTGCTTTCCTGTGAAAGCATGTGTGGTTTGAGGTTGTCAGGCCCAACTGTTAATGCTGTCTTCACCTGCAACATTGTAGTAATGTAGAACAAACATTTAGTTTCTGTACCCCAAGTACAGTTAATGTATATTATGGGTAATTATTTGTTCCTTTCTCTTCTCTTGTAGATTGTTATGCTAAATTCCCTGTCAGACCTGCATGGCTACATTGACAAAGGCCAGCTGACCCTAGATCTCGGGGGAACCCTGGACTACTGCCACAGTCATTGGATTCACCATCGCACAGTACGAAAGATAAATATCAATGTCATATTTACAGACAGACAAAAACATAAATGTGCTGTATGTACAATGCAAAAAAGGCTCAGTCTTGTATAAGCAAGATATGTAACCTCCCATATATATTATCTGTTCAGACTGTGTTCATTTGTTGTGCCCTAGGCCATTGAGAACTTTGCATTAACGGTGAAGAGCACAGCACAGATGCTGCAGAAGTTTGGAACTGACCTGGCAGAAACCGAACTTCCCAATGACGTGCAGTGCACCAAAGATTTGCTCATCACACACACCGAAAAACACGATAAGCTCAAGGTAGCACATAGCATTGATAAAACAGCAGTTCATCTTGGTTCTAATGTTGTCGTTTGATTTCTTTAATGCATGTCATTATAGTTTTGTCCTTTATTTTCTTGCCCTACTGTATTGCCTAATGTGAAATCAGTCAGTTGTCTTTTATCGGTTCCGTGACCTTGGGAACCGTTTCTAACATAGTGTGAAACAAAACATGATGTGTATTTATCTTGATTTACTGTATTTTGCATATATACAAATTATTTCAGTATTCATATGCCACGTTTCCTTCTCCCTGCACAGGATGAGCTCAAATTGGCTATAAAGCAAGGAAATACCCTGCTGTCCTGTATCAAAGACCAGGCAAGCAAAACCGAGAGCCACATTTTGAACCCAGATGAGGTAGAGAACCAAACAACTGTTGAGAGGTTTGTCAAAAGATTTTGCCGAACACAAAAAGTTACACCATTATTTATGATACTGTAGCTTAAGTAGAATCCCAGCTAACAAAATAATGTTGGTAATGCGAACATTCCGTTTTAGCGTTTTGCAAACTTTATTGGAATGTTACAATTAACATTTGGAAATAAGCAGCAACATATAAAAATGTTAGACGAACGTCCGACTAAAATGTTTAGAGAAAAAAAATGCCATGGACAACACATAAATAATGTTTTTGTGCTAAAGTTTTGTGAACATAAAGACCAGACCAGCTAGCAAAAATATGTTCTAAGAACATTTTGCTAACATTCCAATTCAGTTATGAAAATGTTATTTCTGAATGTTTTCTGAACACTCAAAAGCATTTCTTCTTGGTTATGTGAACGTTAACGGAACGTTCCATTTTATCATTTTGTGAACATCATGGAGACGTTACTTTTGAATGTTGAAAATAAGTAGTAATATTTAAAAATGCCAGACAAATTTCCAACTAATATATTTCAGAGAAAGTTTTCCTTTTTGTGCTAACATTTTGAGAACATTATAACAGACCAGATAACTTTGAACGAGCGTTCTATGATCGTTACTGCAAGAACATTTGTTCATAACTTGTTAGCTGGAATTATGCCGTAACACATTTCTGGGTGGCTACGTGACATTCAGAATATGACATACATAAGCAAAACAGAATATTGACTTTCTTGGAGATTTTAACCATCAGGAATGCAAATAAAGATCCTGATGGTGTCAGCAAATAAAGAAAATCACAGAACAAGTTACATTCTGATGAAAAATAATGAGCAATGTTTTAACTTGTACCATGAGTCATTCACAGTAGGTATTTTTGGATTTCCTATTGAATTTACAGCTACAGTGGTGTGAAAAAGTGTTTTCTTCCTGATTTTTTATTTTTTTGCATGTTTGTCACACTTTAATGTTTCAGATCATCAAACAAATTTAAATATTAATCAAAGATAACACAAGTAAACACAACATGCAGTTTTTAAATTAAGGTTTTTTTTTATGAAGGGAAAACAAAATCCAAACCCACATGGCCCTGTGTGAAAAAGTGTTTGCCCCCCACCCCCTGTTGAAACATAACTGTGGTTTATCACACCTGAGTTCAGTTTCTCTAGCCACACCCAGGCCTGATTACTGCCACACCTGTTCACAATCAAGAAATCACTTAAATAGGACCTGCCTGACAAAGTGAAGTAGACCAAAAGATCCTCAAAAGCTACACATCATGTTGAGATCCAAAGAAATTCAGGAACAAATGAGAAAGAAAGTAATTGAGATCTATCAGTCTGGAAAAGGTTATAAAGCCATTTCTAAAGCTTTGGGACTCCAGCGAACCACAGTGAGAGCCATTATCCACAAATGGCGAAAACATGGAACAGTGGTGAACCTTCCCAGGAGTGGCCGGCCGACCAAAATTACCCCAAGAGCGCAGCGACGACTCATCCAAGAGGTCACAAAAGACCCCACAACAACATCTAAAGAACTGCAGGCCTCACTTGCCTCAGTTAAGGTCAGTGTTCATGACTCCACCATAAGAAAGAGACTGGGCAAAAATGGCCTGCATGGCAGAGTTCCAAGACTAAAACCGCTGCTGAGCAAAATGAACATAAAAGCTCGTCTCAGTTTTGCCAGAAAACATCTTGATGATCCCCAAGACTTTTGGGAAAATACTCTGTGGACTGACGAGACAAAAGTTTAACTTTTTGGAAGATGTGTGTCCCATTACATCTGGCGTAAAAGTAACACAGCATTTCAGAAAAAGAACATCATACCAACAGTAAAATATGGTGGTGGTAGTGTGATGGTCTGGGGCTGTTTTGCTGCTTCAGGACCTGGAAGACTTGCTGTGATAAATGGAACCATGAATTCTGCTGTCTACCAAAAAATCCTGAAGGACATTGTCCGGCCATCTGTTCGTGACCTCAAGCTGAAGCGAACTTGGGTTCTGCAGCAGGACAATGATCCAAAACACACCAGCAAATCCACCTCTGAATGGCTGAAGAAAAACAAAATGAAGACTTTGGAGTGGCCTCGTCAAAGTCCTGACCTGAATTCTATTAAGATGCTGTGGCATGACCTTAAAAAGGCGGTTCATGCTCGAAAACCCTCCAATGTGGCTGAATTACAACAATTCTGCCAAGATGAGTGGGCCAAAATTCCTCCACAGCGCTGTAACAGACTCATTGCAAGTTATCGCAAACGCTTGATTGCAGTTGTTGCTGCTAAGGGTGGCACAACCAATTATTAGGTTTAGGGGGCAAGCACTTTTTCACTCAGGGCCATGTGGGTTTGGATTTTGTTTTCCCTTCATAATAAAAAACTTCATTCAAAAACTGCATGTTGTGTTTACTTGTGTTATCTTTGATTAATATTTAAATTTGTTTGATGATCTGAAACATTAAAGTGTGACAAACATGAGGTGAGAAACATGTGTGAAAACATGCAACGTGTGAAAAAAAAAAAAATCAGGAATGGGACCAACACTTTTTCACACCACTGTATTTCCTCTATTTTAATGTAGTTCTTGTTACAGTTGTGCTATTATTATTTAAAGCCTGGTGTCATCTCATGTTCCTCTGTGAAATCTAATTCACTTCAGCTCCTCTGACATGCACACTGTAAACGTGTTTGTTTGTTTGTCTCAGGTTGTTAGCGCAGCTTGATGAGACGGAGAATGCATTTGAACAGTTCTGGTCGAGGCATTACCTCAAATTAGAGCAGTGCTTACAGTTACGGCACTTTGAGCAGGACTTCAGAGAGGTACAATGCAATGGATGTGCCTCTGTATACTTAGTAGGCAGCCATTATACCAAACATCCCTGGAGCGGTTGACTAGTCAGCCAAGCTGA
This sequence comes from Schizothorax lantsangensis, assembly GCA_027422415.1. NCBI lineage: Eukaryota > Metazoa > Chordata > Actinopteri > Cypriniformes > Cyprinidae > Schizothorax > Schizothorax lantsangensis. Next base: position 26,746,634 of record CM049847.1, on the reverse strand, counting down.
AATTGGTCTGTTGCATCTGTTGTATCAGGTGAAAGTATCTCTGGACGGCCTGACGGAGACCTTGCTGGGCCTGTCTGACACCGGGGACTGTGTGCCTCGGGTGGAACATCTACTGGGGGATCTGAAAACTTTGGAGGACAAAGCTCAGGTCAAAATCTTTTGAATCTAAAAACAGGCCTGGTATGCAAAGCAGTCCATTGAGTTTACATAGTGGGCTTAACAATATTTGTTCTGCTGGCTGGGTTAAACCAGTAGTTCCCCCCCTGTCACTGTATAAATACTTATATAATCCTATACACTACCGGTCAAATTAATAATTTGATCAAAATTACAAAAGAAATATTGTGAAATATTATTACAATTTCAAAGAAATGTTTTCTATTTTAATATATTGTAAAACATAATTTCTGTGAAGGCAAGGATGCATTTTCAGCATCATTATTCCAGTCTTCAGTGTCAAATGATCCTTCAAAGATCATTCAAAAAACATTTCTTATTATTGTATGTTGAAAACAGTTATGCAACTTAAAGGGATAGTTCACCCAAAAATGAAAATTCTGTCATTAATTACTCACCCTCATGTCGTTCCAAAACTATAAGACTTTCGTTCATCTTTGGAACACAAATTAAGATATTTTTGATGAATTCCGAGAGCTCCCTGACCCTCCCATAGACAGCAAGGATCCTGACACGATCAAGGTCCAGAAACGTAGTAAGGACATCGTTAAAATAATCCATGTGACATCAGTGGTTCAACCATAATTTTATGAAGCTACGAGAATACTTTTTGTGCGCATAGAAAACAAAAATAATGACTTTATTCAACCATTTGTATCCTCCGTATCACCCTATAATGCCATTTTGTAGAGTATCACATACGTAAACAACATATGCAACGTATGTACACGGATACGTTGTTTACGTTCAGATCAAAGTGCAAACAACGTATCCGCATACGGTGCTGCTGACTCAGAACAGCATACGTTGTTTATGTATGTGATACTCTCCAAAATGGTGCTATAGGGTGACGTGGAGGAGACAAATTGTTAAATAAAGTGTGTTTTGGGTTTTTTTGCGCACGAAAAGTATTCTTGTAGCTTTGTAAAATTACGGTTGAAACCATGAAAGACTACCATTCAAATGTTTGGGTTAAGTAAAATAAGTAAAGTTAAGTGACAGTAAATACATTTATCATATTTAAAAAAGACTATTTATTCACAGTTGTATATTTTAATTTATTCACATTCATATATAATTGCATTTTTAATCAAATTAAATGTTTTTATTAAAATTAATCTTTCTTTTGTTTTTGTTTAGACATATGTTTCCAAGGAATAAAAACACAAGTTTATCTTGAAAAGACCAGCAGGACTGGTTACCAGGGCAGGTTTTGATGCTGGTTCTGAACATGGAATGTTGGTGTGCTGGTGTCACTGCCAAGATTTTTAACTAACTTAACCCTACCAAGCATCCAGCTTGTCTAGAAAGATAAAGCATGTTATTCTTGGCCTTTTTCAGAATACCAAGCACGTGCAGGTATTGTGTGAAAGCATGCGGTAAATAGAACTGAACTTCAAGAGTGAATAAAAGACACAAACATAACCCGTTGCTGTTGTTGTTACGACACTGCAAGTCAATTACTAGTAACAGTCAAGATAACAGTGTAAACCATTCCTTATATGTTGAGCTTTATTGTGTTTTGATCTGTACAGGAGTCTTTGGAGAAAGCTCAGCTTCACGCTCAGCATGGTGACCAGCTGATTCAAAGTAACCACTACGCCGTGGACTCCATCCGGCCGAAGTGTGTCGAACTCCGTCGGATCTGTGACGACTTCAGCAATGAGGCCAAAAAGAAACGTGACATTCTGACCAAATCACTTGAAATCCTCAAACGAATCGACGAGGTTTGTGAAACAACACACATCCTGTCAAATTACCACACAGGCACCTTAACATTGAGTTTTTACCTTGGGGTGATTGATTCAAGACATGGGAAATGTTCGATTTTGAGAGATGACATGCAGGTTATCAGAAGACAAAGACATTTACAAAAAAAATATAAAAACAGTTAGACTAGTTTCTGCATCTGTATCTTTATTTATTTATGTTTTTCGCCATTTTAGAAAATGCAATTTCATATAAGAGTAAAATAAGAAAAAGGTTGAGGAAAATAAACAAAAAATATAAAACTACGAATTAACAAAATTATATTTTGCAGTGCATGTCAGAAGTGTGGCTTGGCAAAAATTGCACAATTGTGCTTATGCACTGTATATAGTATATTATTTATATACTATTATATTATCTATTAATATTCTGAATTAGCTTATTTGTATATTTTCTGTTTTAATTTTAATTGAAGTATTAATAATTTTTTTACGTGCTTTTGTTACTTTTTAATATTTTTTATTATTTATTTTTATTTCAGTTTTAGTACTTTTAGTTCTTAAATTTCAACTTATTTCAGATAGTTGCTAAGGCAACATTTAAAATTTTGTTCATGTTTTTCAGGTTTAATCTGATTTTTTGTTTTAAATTTTCAGCTGTTTCAATTAATTGAAGTATGTTTTACAAGAAAATACTACTTTTTCTGCTTTAAAATGTTGTTTAATTCAGTGTGTTACTTCTTTGTAATTGTTTGTGAAATTTACACAATAATAAATATGGTTTCTACACCATTTTCAGTGTAGATAACAAATAAAACACCATTTGTGGGTGACTTAAATTTGATCTGTGTGCATAATAATAATAATACAAATATTATAATAGCTTTCTTTAATAATTTTTATAGATATGATATTACCAAATTACATAACCTGCACAGTTTTCCTTATTCATTTTGAATTGGGTCCAAGAGAAATAGATGCATTGATGTGCCTCTGTGTTTGTGTGTTGGCAGGTGAACCAGTGGTGTGAGAGTGGAGTGTATCTGTTGGCCTCTCAGGCTGTAGACAGATGTCAGACACAGGAAGGTGCAGAAGCAGCTCTGCAGGACATCGAGCGGTACATGAATTCAGCCAAAGAGCAGCAGCTCAGTCACCTCAAAGACCTCAGCAACCAGTATGAGATCGTCCTCTCAGAGTGGGTCAAGGTACAAATGAAGCAGAATACATTTTTTATACAGTCAAATCCAAAAGTCTATTTTTATTAATTAATTAAATTGTTGATAACACTTTACAATAAGATTCCATTTGTCTAAATTATTCAACTACATTAGTTAACTTTGAATACAATGAAAAATTATTCTAAAGCATCAGTTAATTATAGCTAATGTAAATTTCAACATGTACTAATACATTTTTAAAATCAAAACTTTTTATTATATTATATTATATTTATTAATTTGTATTGACATATTAACATCTCAGAATTGATAAAGTATTTGATATATCCTCCTTTTAGTGACAGCAGCACTTATGCTGCTTGATCTCTCATTCAATGATTGACCTAGAAATAGTACTTAATATTAAATATTTATAATTTATTTCAAATTTGGTTTAATTTTTTCAAAAGGTTAAAACTAGATGAATCCCAGATTTAAAATTATATTTGAGATTTTTGGAGCCCACTGTAGTTGTAATGATACCAATCATCTGTTTCTGATAAATGACTGATTTTATGTATAATCACTCTTATCTCGTCCCATGCAGAGCAAAGCTCAAACCGCTCTGAAAAGGCTGGATGACGTTCAAGAGATGTTTGAGAAAAGACACGCGAGTCTGAAAAAGCTTTCTGCAAAGCAAACAAGGCCAGTGCAACCAGTTGCACCTCGACCAGAATCTTCACCAAAACGCACTTCACCTAAAAACCCACACCACACTGCACCTAGTAAGTTAAAAACAACAACAGGGGTATGTTGACTGAAATGCATACATGTCCAGACCACTAGTGGTTTAGTGGTATTTGTTTGTAATCTTATCACTTAACCTTTATTTTCCAGAAGCATGTCCTCATTTCAGGTTCATAACCTGAGGATTAAATGCTCAGGCTTTGTATCCTGAATTATTTAAGTGGAAAATATGAATGCCTTCCAGCTTGTTTAACTCTGTTTTAAACTCAACAGCATCAAATCGCAAAGCTACAGAAAACTCCTGCACCAGTAAGCAGCCCAGTGACGCAGAGCTGGCAAAAAGGAAGAATATTCGCAAAGCCAAAGGTGGCATCAAGGTATATCAGTTAGTGTCATTTACATGGTCAAAGTTCTGTCATGAAACTCTAGATGGCGCAGGCTGATGGGTCGTTAATTCAAACTGATTATATTCCAGCGTTAAACTACTTGACACAAGTTGATTGGTTCATGTTGCATACGCAGCCAATGAGCTTGCTGCTTTACATTTAAATGGCTCGTTAGCATCCACTAAAGCATTTCGCAGTGCGCTTTCAGAGTTCCTCTGGAACCCTCCACCTGTACAGATCTACTACGGATTATTATATATGCTACTTGTGCAGAAGCAGTATGTCTTAAATACTCACAGCAATGTATCTGCATATGTATTAGCAGTAGCAAGTTCCTGTACTTGCTTGCAGCAGCAGCAGCAATAATCTACAGTACAACTACAGCAATAACCAACAGAAGCAGCAATTCAGCAGCAGCAGCGTAGCAAATCTATTCCGCCAAGACCAAATACTGTACATTGTCTTATCGATTATCATGCTAAAATCTTCAGAGAGTTGTCATGATAGAAATGTTTTTTAAACATCTAATAAGCATTTAAAAACCTAGTTAGCCTGGGATTAGATTTTGCCCTATAAAATATTTTACTGTATATCATTATTACACATTATACATTCAGCTCAAACATAAAGCCATTTTCTTTCATTTGAATCCTTTTTAGTTTTTTACCAGTGTGTTCTCTCTTCCTGTGGTTTCTCACAGATTGAGGTCATGCACGAAGGAGGGCAAGGGGGATCGAGTCTTGTCCTCATGAACAATGAAACAGAAGAGTCGCTTTCAAACAGACGCAGGTAAGAACATGTCTTCTGAGAAAGAGCGTCTCACAAGATAAGGTCAAGTATATTAAGCGGTGTCAGTGATTCTCTTTATGAAAAGTACAACACTGTTTTACCCACTTGAATTGATTTTCAGGGACTTATTTTATAGCTAGATTAAAATGTGTCTTGAACCTGTAAATTGAAATCAATTCATTTTAATTACTTTATCAATATGAACACATTTCTTCTAATATTTATATATTTTATTCATTTTTTCAATGAATGGTTAATTTTTTTCAGTTTAGTTATATAATAACTAAATATAGTATATAATATACATAATAATACAATTATTACAGCAGAGCAACATTTATTCATTACTTGTTTTGCAGTTTAGTAGATATATTATCACTGACTTAAAGAGACAGTTCACCTGAAAATGAAAATTCACAATTCACTCAGCCTCAAGTTGTTCCAAACACATTCAACAACACTCATCTTTGTGAAAATGGCCTATTCTGCTAATTGGTCAAAATGTTTTCATAAGAAACTGTGACACCACCAAAGCAGTAGTCTCGCGTAGCCAGACCTTCAGACTGACGGCTGAAGGTCTGGAATAGATGGCAGCTTTTATTGGCCAAGGCCCGCCCATGATGCCGTTTGACCTACATGTCAAACAACCAATCACATTCGTTTCGTTTCGTTCATTGTCATGTTTCGGGGCGTGGCAATGTCACCACAATAACAGACCGGTGTGTAAAACCCTCGGACGTATTTTAAAGATTATCTGCCGCAAACTTTAAATATTTCACATACTTTTGAAAATCCAGCGTGTAGTTGATCCTGATAAGTGCTTGTCGTCACATTTGTAAACACGACGGCTTTCTTCTGTCGTGAGGGGGTTTGGCGCCACGGCATCTTTGTTTCCAGGCGGAACGTTAAAGAATGCAACACACACGTCTCCCGGAAATCCTGTATAATTCAACCAATCCGACGATGACAATCGACACTCCTGAAGTGTTTCCAGATAAGTGTGCCATATGCATCAGACGTTTAGCCAACGGTCCGTGGGCATGACGTCTGAGGCTGAGAGTACCAAAGCAGTGACTCAAACTCTAATGGTTTGTGATGACACACATTTGATCACACATCTGATGCCATTTCTGAATGTACAGGATTAACTAGTTTTTGTCAACATCTTATATCTCACTCAGAACATACAGTACAGTACAGTACATCACATATCTGGTTAATGTCTCAGGACACAGCATTGTTGACATCAAATAGGTCAAGGAACATTTAGCTGATGGGTCTCCAATACTGTTACTTTGCATGATGCACTCTCTCTTGTATTTTGCACTAGTATGACTATGGTCTCTAATTTCACAACTCGCTGCTTCTGCTTTTTACATTATATTCTGCCATATAAGGTAGTTTCTGTAGTGTGGTGTACAGTAAGTTGTGAATTTTATATTGTGAAACATCTGTTGTAGTGCATTTTTGCCCTGTAAAACCAGCACTGTACTCCTATGCTGTGGAAGCTGTCCTCAGTAAAATGCGCAGCACACAGTACCATTGGGGTTATAATGCTCAGGAACAGAGTTAAAAATAAATGGCAACCACTGTTTCCTGACGTCGTCTGCTTTAGGAAGGAAAAAGACGTTTGGGCACGGGGGTAAAAAAAACAGCGTTTCTTCAACATTAACCAACAGATACACTTCAACAGGTACACTTAACCAACCACGACCTCTCCCCTCCCCAATCCCCAACCATTCGAATTTCTGTAGGCAGGATTTATTTTAATGATATTCTAATGGACCGCTTTGTGATATCACAACACCCAGAATAAAAATCTGTAGTTCAAACGAGCCGTTCGTTGTAGTTTTTGAAAAGGGATTTTTTTTAAACGAAATGCTTCTTTTTATGCACAAACATACACACTACACACTGACTACAATTCAAAAAGTGAAAAAGCATAATAGGACCCCTTTAATATTTGGTATATTTTTTCACTGCTCCCAAATGGAATAGATGTATATAATACATTTGTTAAAGATATTTAAGTATGAAGACAATATACCCACTTCCTCCTTTTTACACATTTGGCAGGCTACAAAGTTTCATGCATTACGAAAAGTTCTACTCTCTGCTCTGCATATTTGGAAAAAAAGAACAATGGCTGCTCACATATGCCATTTCTTACATTACTCACTTCCTGTTTAGCGATAAATAATTTTATCATCTTTTATTTTAACACATTCATGAGTTAGTCACTCAGCCCCTGTCAGAGTATTACTACGTTTTTTATACCGTTTTTAAGGAAAATAATTGTAGTAACAAACAAGTTTAATAGAGTCAGTTTAATTTTATTTAGTTAATAAATTATCTAAATTTTACACATACATTTTTAGCTGCACTTACTCAATGGTTTTTGGTTATATGAACTTATACCAGGACATTATCCATTAAAGGGATAGTTCACCTAAAGATGTAAACTACCCCATGATTTACTCACCCTCAAGCCATCCTAGGTGTATATGACTTTCTTCTTTCAGACGAATACAATGTTATATTAAAATGTCCTGGCTCTTCCAAGCTTTGTAATGGCAGTGAATGGGTGTTGATATTCAATAGTCTAATAGAAGTCCAAAAAAGTGCATCCATCCATCATACAAAGTGCTCCACATGGCTCTGGGGGTTAATAAAGGCCTTCTGTAGTGAATTGATGCATATGTGTAAGAAAAATATCCATATTTTAAACTTTATAAACTGTAATCTCTAGCTTCCGCTAACTGTCGCGTGTGAGAGAGTGGCGCTAAACCACTAAAACTTCACTGTAACAAAAACTCTTTCAAATATCAAAGGCTTAACGCTAAAGGGTCTTTCTCTTTAAATAAATAAATAACAAAACAGCACTTTATTTCTACATTTACTGTCTTGATCCAGCCTTAAGCATGCTTTTTCACTAAAAAAAGTGATTCATGTAGTTTCAACACAAATGGATTAGGTAAACATGCTTTTCAGTAATTGTGTTTCTTTAGCTTATTATAATTAACTAAACTGAATGCTCAGCAAAAATAATTTGAGTATAGGATTCGGCACTACTGTTGTTGTTAATATAATCTAGAAAAAAAATGATTTGGTACAAGAGGAGTCAAAGAGAGAGTCAAACTGCTTTAAAAATGATGGAATTAACACTTTAATTGATTTTAATTCAGAATGATAGTGGGAAATAAAAACACTTATGGCAATGTACATTTTTGGCAGTGTTTTCGCATTCTGAAGCTTCATTCTTCTTATTCTAATTATTCTCAGTGGTGATTCTTTTTATATTCTGTAATACAGTAATTTCACATTACAGTGTGTAGAATAATATTGTTTGTATTTGTTTGATGAGATTCAGGGTCAGTTGGCATGGTAATAATATCACAATGCAATAAATCTCAATAGGCTTTGATTTATTGTAGCAAAATGTAACTGGTTAAAATCTTCCTTCACAAGTAGCACCATCAGTTCATTAAAATGTTTGAAAGCTTTAAGCAGAAGCATATGACATTTGCAAAATGAAAGAAAGTTAAGACACACTCTCTAATAGCATGCCACAGTGAAACATATACTTTCATAGTAGATAAATACAGTCTTAATACATAGGAACGGAAACTAAGAATATGCTCAAATGTCAAAGCCCATTTCCTCCCACAAACGATGGCTGTTATTAGGGCCATAAATGATTTTTTGCCAAGTGGCAGTATGTTCATGATGATAAAAACAATTTAAATTAATTAATTTATTAAATGCTAATATTGCTTTTAATATAAGTTTTACTAGTATTAAGTATTAATTAAATGTTATTATTAATTTTCTCCTTATCCTTTTTTAGTTTTTTAATTCTCATTCTCAGTTCATGATAATTCTTAGTATTTTTTTCTACAATGACATATAAATTATTTTTAAATAATATACCATTATTGGTCTTGCATTACAGAGATGAGAGATCGTAAATTATGGTAGTAAGAATTTGGTGGAAAAGTCTAAATATTTTCAGAATCACTTTATCTATTTGTATTTTCTATTTACTCAATAATTCTTTTGGAGGGAAATAGGACCTTGACGGGTTTTGTGAGACTCATGTCATGTTAGATAACATGCGTTTGATGCACGTCGTGTTTCCATCCCATTCCTGCTGTCTCGCCCTACACTGTCCATGAAAAATAAATAAATGAAAAGAAAAAGAAAAGTGCAAAACAAATGCATATCGGCCCACAGCTTTTAACTTTATTGGGAACTGACAAATATTTAACATTTAAAGCAAAAGTAAACAAAAGAGAGTGAGGAAAAAAATGAAATACTGCTCGGACTTCATAGCGTGTCATGTAAAAGCTGCCATGCATGAATATGTGTTTGTAAAGTACGGCTTACAAAGCAGAGTCATTTTCACAGCCGTACAATAGAGCTTCCCAACCAGTCCAGACGAAATACTTTTTACCTGCGGGGCGGTCGCAACCTTCCACATATACCTAATATCATCCTCGTGTCCATGAGAGGTGATCATTTTTTCATAGATGCACGGGTGATATGGCGTTTTCCCCTCACCTGAGAAATAAACGTGTTCCTGAGGCGAGACGCCCGCTGCAATGGCACAGATACCCATGAAGACGTCATCGATATACATGGAGGCATTCAGAGACAGTGTGGCCTGATAGATTTTGGCTGCTACGTCGCCAGAGACCACGTACCCTGCCCCGGCGGTGTAATCTGGGTAGGAAGACCACTGGTACATGTTGAAGGGCATGTAGTATTTACTGTCCCTGCGGCGAATGGGAGGCGCCCCCCTGTGAACGTGGCCGACCCAAAGGTTGCGCACGTTCTGTCTTCTGAGGTCCTGAAGGTAGCGCACCAGGTTGGGCAAATGGATGAAGACGTCGTCATCCGCAGTCATGAGGAAGCGAGCATGGGCGCAGTTTTCATGCGTCCAGCGGAACTGAAGCAGCAGTTTCACAGTGAGGTTGTGGAACGTATCAAGGAAGTCCTGCTGAACCAGGTCACCATGGTTCATGTGCTCCTTGTGCAATTTGTCCTGCAGTGAGCTATCAAAGCGCACCACAGGGTGAACTCCCATAGCAAACACTACTTTTACGATAACGCCCAGCTCGTGACTTATGTAGGACTCATTGCCCCAAGTGGAGCGAATGGCCTGTCGTCTTCTGAAGTTTCCTGGGGAGGACTTCACGAAGAGGAGAAGCAGCACGTCTTTGTCTTCACAAGCGTTCTCGTTGTTTAGCAAATATGGGAAGCTACCAAATCTGGCGGCCTCCTTTGGGTTGATGCTGAGGCTTTTGTTGATGAAATCGTAGCTGTTGATTAGGTAGCGGTAGGAGTATGACTTCACGTGGCTCACGACGCTGTGGTCTACGTGGTCCCAGCAAACCATAAGGACTGACATGACACAGCACATGAAGACAAGCTGTAGAAAATGCCATTTTCTCACCCTTCTGCAATTAATGTACATTCTGCTTAGCTGCGCACGCTCTCAACCCCTCTCTCCTGTCAAGTCCAGTAATGCAATCCAGATGTACTGCTCTCGATGATTTTCCAGGACTGGGTTTGCCTGAGTACCATCGTAGTCTTCTCAGTGCAGCTGTGCTGGCCCACCGGAAGTGTTAACCCAAAACATTTTCCGCTTTTTTCTTACACTTTACACAAAACGTCAGTCGGTCAAGAAAATCCACTGTATGGCATTAACACTGCATTTGTGTTCTGTAAAGAAAGAAGAACATTCTTATTTCAATACAGGGATTGCAATGATTTAAAACTAAAAATAATGATAAAAATGTAATATATCTATTATATATTTAAACACTAAACACTGTGTGTGTGTGTGTGTGTGTGTGTGTGTTTACACACACTACCATTAATGAAAAATTGTGGTCGGTAAGATATATATATATATATATATTTTTTTTTTTAAAGAAGCTTCTTAGATGCTAACCAGGGCTGCTTTTATTTGATCAAAAATACAATAAAAACATAAATATTCTGAAATAGTATTACAATTTAAAATAACTGTTTTCTATTTTTATATATTTTAGATTCCTGTGATGGCAAAGCTGAATTTTCAGCAGCCAACAGTCTTCAGTGTCACTTGATCCTTTGAATTAATTTGAATTAAATTCAAAGCAACTGCATTTATTTGAACTAGAAATCTTTTGAATAACCGTAAAAGCCTTTACTGTTCCTTTTGATCAATTTAATGCATCCTTGCTAAAAAAAAATATATACTTTTAATTTCTCAAAAAAAAAATTTTTTGGCAGTCACATATAAGCCATTTGCTTTCAAAACAACATTCCTCTTTAACAAATGCTGCCTGTTTGCAACATTTGTTGTGAGAGCTCATTGAAAACCTTGACCAGGTGGGGAGACTCGGCGAATCGATCTTGTGAATAAAAGCAATTGTCGACTCAGCGCTACACTGAATAAAAGGATTTAAACCACCAAACACGCTGATGTACTGAGTGCAGTACAAAACATTCACGACCGCGAAAAGATCATTACAGCAGCAAATCTACTCAAAAGGCACAACACAACAACAATGCATGTCATAATATCCCACACCTAAACAGCCGAGTGCCAGGAGCAGAAGAGATCGTCTGACAAACTGGATCAGCTGCTCACACCAGCCGCTCTGTGCAAATATTAGTTTCACATTAATCTGCATAACCATCCATCCCATTGTTAGTCATTTTGATCAAAACTTGCCTAAGAATGAAATACGCATATTTCATTATGTATTACAAATAAAGTTATACTGTATGTAAAAAGATTGTTAATGTAGATTTTAATACATTCTGCTTTGCTTTACAAGTGAAACTAGTTTCCTTATTCTAACCTTCACTTCATTTTAATTTTCACATGTAAATTTATTCAGCAATTTCAACATTGTTTCGTGCTGACATGCCTTCGAAAAGTAAATTTAATCTTCATAACCTGTTCAACTACTCTTTTTTTTAATATAATACATCCCCTTAGCTAACAGTTTCACCCACTATATCTCAGTGATCAAAATCTGTCTCTTTTGACATGTTATGAGTAACTATTCTCAGCTATGTGTGTATTTCATTTGCATTTTAAATATCATAAAACACTCTCTAAAAGTGAATCCTATGAAAAATACTCCAAGCAAAAGTTCATATTTTAATAGCACAGTCAATCATATGATATTAACAGCGTGTTTAAAAGAACAGACTGATTTCATCGGAAAAAAGTCTTGGTGTTATCATTTTTTTTTCTTTCGAAAATCACATTCAATACTCAGACTCCACAGTAACGGTGTAAATTTAGCATGAGGTCTCTAAAGCTCGACATAGCAGTGGAAAGGCATTTTGTACTTAGCTTCCAAAAGTTAAATCTCTTTGCTTTTTTTCCAGAAAAATCTCCACACAGAAACTCTGTTTAGTCAAAAACATATGACTTACCACTGAGGCCCATCCATGGTGTAGTAAATGTGCAAAAGTATTTGTTTTTAAGCCCTGCGCCTCAGTCGTATTGTGGCAGCTGTACTGAAAGCAGTAGTGTGTAGCTGCTGGTGGAGCTTGTATTTGAATGAGAGTGTTTCCTGATGGGTGGGGAGGGGGAAATGTACATGTCTCTTTTCAAACATTGACCAACGTTATCATACGAACAAACTGTGAAAAGAGAGACTTCTCTGACAGAATCGTGGAATTTGGGTCATCTGATTCACATAAGAAGGCTACACCTCAGCACAATAAATGCAATTCATCGGTGTTAGAGGAGAAGTGGATAAGACCAAATAAGATGCAATAAAATCTGATTTCTGAAGGGTCATTTGAGGTGTTGTAGTAGCTAGGATGTTATAGGAAGAACAAAATGTTTAAGAATAGTAACTGAGACAGAAGTGAAAACTGAGCTGCCCTTTTGTTTGTTATTTCCAGATGATGTTTCATTTATTTACATTTACACTTAGTCATTTAGCAGACGCTTTTATCCAAAGCGACTCACAAATGAGGACAGTGGAAGCAATCAAAATCAACAAAAGAGCAATAATATGCAAGTGCTATAACAAGTCTCAGTTAGCTTAACGCAGTACACATAGCAAGGTTTGTTTTATTAAATTATATAATAAATAAAAGGAAAACAGATAGAACAAGCTAGCGTTAGAGGCCTTTTTGATTTAGTTAATTGTATAATAAAGAAAAAGAAAACAAATAGATAGAATACAAAAAGATTAGAAAAGCTAGTTAGTTTTTTTTTTTAAGAATAGAATTAGAATAGAGAGAGCTAGAGTTAAGAGGGTCAAATAAAGATGGAAGAGTTTTAGTGCTCCAAATTTGCAAAAATGCCAAACAGCTCAAATATTTTACCAACATTACCTTCTGCTATATAGTTGAATGGCTATATGAGAGTCATTTTCATACGGAAGCTTCCGTCTTAACCCTTTCACACGTGAGTTTAAAATATATGAGTTTTTTTAGGCGACCGTTATTTTAGAATATTTAGCCTTATTGTTTCCATGGCGACGCGTCATGCTTGTCATGTGACACATGACACATGGATCGTTTTAATTTTTTTATTAGTAATATTCACAATCACAAACATATATTATGTTATTATGAAATATCTGATATTCCGATTCTGAAATATGTGCTAGTAAATGTATTTGGTACAGTGTTTAAACGCTTTTATAATGACCGTGTTAGTTGATCTATACAGGCTAATGGGCGCCGCCATGTTAGTTCGCGCTGAATCAGACCTGTGCTATTTACAACACGTAAATTCATCCTCTCCTCCCGAAACACGTTAAAGTAAGTCTCCGGTAAACTGGGAGAAGAGCAGAGTAAACTTTATAGTTACCTACACAATCTGTATATTATATCAATAAAACATGTCGTCAGATAATATTGGTAAGGATCATTATTGCTGTTTCCATAGACATCAGCGTGCATTTTACAAATTATAAATTTATGGTTTTGCTAGTACTTATGTGTATTTAAATGTCTGAAACCTAAAACAAGCATTATATGGTTGAAAACACTGAATTTTGTGATAATATCGATCTGGCTCACGTGATGCACTGAATGTTCTAATCACACCGGTGTGATCGCACGCGTCAAAAAGTGTCTCATCACACCAAAGTTCTGACCTTTGTTTGACAAAATACTGAAAGCTTTTTTCTTTTGCCCTTTCTCAACAGCCACATAATGAATGAATTGATTGAGACGGAGAGGCTGTATGTGGAAGAGCTGCAGAGCATCATAGAGGTACATGTGTCTGAAATTAAAGAAACAGGAAATTTTGTTGCAAAAATGTTGCAATTTGGCTGGCACACATTGTAAATTCATGTACTGTTGAAAATGTTGGTGTCAGTAAGATTTCTTTTTAGAGAAATTGACCCTTTTATTTAACAATGATGCATTAAATTGATAATTGACAGTATAGAATGCAAATTAATTCAAATGTTTAATGAATCTAAGAATCCTGAAAAAAAATGCACCACAGTTTCCACGAAAATATGAAGCAGCACAATTGTTTTCAACATTGATAATAATAAGAATGTCTCTTGAGCAGAAAATCAGCATATTAGAATGATTTCTGAAGAATCATGTGACGCTAAAAATAGAGTAATGGATGCTGAAAATTCAGTTTTGCATCATAGGAATAAATTAAATTTTTAAAACATATTAAAATGTTGTAATAATGTTTCAAAAATCTCACACAGCTCATACAAATCACAAAAAGAAAGACTGATTTTTAGCAGCCGGTCCTGGTCCGTGATTTGTCAGATTAATTAGTATTTGCTGAAGTTCAGTTGATCATGTAATGAAAATGTATGTGTGCTATAGTTATATCAGTTAAATATCTGTGGTGCAGTGTTGAAATATTTGACTGTGGATTGTTTGTCGTGTTTATTTTTGTGCAGGGATATGCCGCTGCACTGGATGACCCCGAGCTGATCTATTTGATCCCACCATCTTTAGAAAACAAGAAGGAAGTACTCTTTGGAAATCTGACTGAAATCTACGAATTTCACCAGAAGTAAGGAAACTGAATTTCTGACACGTCGTAATTTCCAATTTAAGGACATTATAGGCAGTTTCTAGCTGCTCAGAACTAAGGTAGACCACCTATGACAAGCAACAAACTTGCTACCATACCAGTTGGTTGATCAGTTGGCACCAGCTACGTAGAAACCAGCTGCCATGTTTCAAAACCCGCTAGCAGGTCAAGCTGGATTTTCCAGAAGGGACTGTTCCCATGTCCAGTATGAGCCAGACCCTCCCCCAACGTGACCCCACATTCCTGACGAGGCTCTTAGGACAACTGGTTAGGTTAGTTTTAGTTTTTTTTTCCGATGCTTCCCTATAGAGAAAACTTCACACCCAAATCATCTTATCCAAAAGGTTTTTTTGTATAGTGAGCCAGAGACAAACAATAGTGTGTCGGGAATGGGGGTGTGGTGGGTTTTGTGGCTTGTGATATTGGATTGTCACTAAAAATCCATAGAGGTTGGCTGGCCCATTGTTCGGCCAGCCTCATGTTACCGATTATTGTTGTAGAGTTCATTGTCTCCCACCTGGCGTCGAGTTACAGCAAAGTCCAGGATTATGACAATAACAACCCCCATAGCGGGTTTGTATGTCTTTCCTCAGCACCTGTTTCTACCGCGTCAATCGGGTGCAGATAAACAGCCACTTATCATTGCCCATCATTCCCAGCTGTAGCCTTGTTTTTGTGTTTTACAGTCACTGAAACATGTCAGCATGTCAGTAATGAAAAGCGTGAGTCCTCAAAGGCGTTTGTGTTTGTTGTTGATATTGTATATTCTATTGATTTGTTTGACAGAGATGAAATATAAACAGGCTTTTCTTAGAAATAATCATGTAATGATTCAGTGAAAGAAGAGCAGAGGGATAGTTCACCCAAAAATGAAAAAAATCCATAATTTATTCACCCTTGTGTCATTCCTCACATGATTTTTATTTCATGCAAAATAAAAGGATAAGTTTAGAAGAATGTTAATGCTACGCTTTTCCATATAATTAAAGTGAATGGTGACCAAAAATTAGACTTAAAATATTATATTATTCTCCGCTGCTCCTGGAAATGATTAGTGTGAACCGTTTTCCCCTGCCTTTTGTCCTCTCATTACCTTCAGTCATTTATTTGTTTATGTACTCATTTGTTCTGTTATATTTTGACAGGACTTTTCTCAAAGAGCTAGAAAATTCTACAGAAAAGCCGGAGTTAGTAGGAACATGTTTTTTGAAGCGGGTGAGTGACATTATGCTCTGTGAAATACAGTACAACTACAGTATGTGAAATGGGATCCTAAGGCTTGTCTCTATCTGCTGTCTTACAGAAGGAAGAGTTACAGATTTATGAGAAATATTGTCAGAATAAGCCACGATCGGAGGCTTTGTGGCGGCAATGTGGGGACAGTATGTTCTTTCAGGTGAGGCTTATATAAACACACCTATATATACACACAGTATACTATTCAAAAGTTTGGGGTCAGTAAGATTTCCTAATGTTTTTGTACACCAAGGCTGCATTTATGTAATCAACAATACAGTAATATTGTGAAATATTATTAGAATTTGAAATAACTGTTTACTATTTAAATCTATTTTAAAATGTAATTTATTCCTCTGATGCAAAGCTGAATTTTCAGCATCACTACTCTAGTCTTTAGTGTTGCAGGCTCATTCTGATATCCTGATTTGCTGATCAAGAAACAATTGTTAATATTGTCAGTGTTGGAGACAGTTGTTTTCAGGATTTTATAAATGTTGACACTTTTAATCAGTCCTTTCTAAATAAAATAAATTTTCTTTAAAAAAATAATAATTTATTGACCCCAAATCTTTTTTCTTTTCTTTTTTTTTTTTTACTAAACAATAGTCCCTTCCCTAGTATAGAAGAAAACTAGCTACCTTTCAAATGTTAAAAGAGTTTTTAATGATTTTTGAATGTAGGAGTGTCAGAAAAGGTTGGACCACAAGCTTTCATTAGATGCGTATCTGCTAAAGCCTGTGCAGAGAATCACCAAGTACCAACTGATGTTAAAGGTAAGTTTTTTCCTATCTTTTTCCAGTTTGTTGCATGTTTGTTTGTATATCAAGGTGGAGATCTCTCAGTTGACTTTTTATTGATTTTAAATGACGCTAATATACTAACCCTTAACTTTCACCCATTTTACATGTAAAATAAGACATTTTTTCACTGACATTTCTCGATCCACTTATTTTACAGGAGATGCTGAAGTGCAGTAAGAACTCAGAGGGCATCCCAGAACTGGAGGAAGCTCTGGCCACAATGCTGGATATCATCAAATCAGTCAATGACTCCATGCATCAGATAGCCATTACTGGTTTTGAGGTTTCTGCACATCACATTATGTGGATCACAATCAGGGCTTGACATTAACTTTTTTGCTCACCGGCCACTCAGCATTTTCACTGGCCACAATTTTGTTGTTGGGAAATTACGTTTTATATGACTTAATACTGCATACAAAAATTTATTTAAATTGATTTCCAGGTAATTTTTGACTTATTTAAAGGGCATTTTCCCTAACCGTATTAAATGCATGCATCATCTTTCATATCAAATTCTTACATTTTATCAATAATTTCACTTAATGTAATAAGGCTGTTATTGTTATTAATGTAATTGGCTGTTACCAATCATATGAAATCAGTATCTACAAAATCGATCTTTCCACTGCAGAAGAAACAGAAGTGACTGGAGTGGCATTCAGATGCATTTACACAGTTCAATGTGGCTGAAATATAGCACGAATGCATTTACACTGCATGCAGAATTATAACAGCATAAATAATGTTGTGAGCTTGGTGTTTTAAAATATATGTATATTTAATATACAAATATGAAATGTTGGAAAAAAATGCAAAGATAGGCTACTATGAAAGTAAACCGCCAGTAGGTGGCAGCAAGTGAAATCTTAATTAAAGTCCCCCTGTAGTAAAATATTTTATCCCTTAAAACTCATATTTGATTATCAAAATGACATATTTAAATGTTTTTTCTTGTGAAAATAATTTTATCATGCCTTAAAGGGGACTTATTATGCTCCTTTTTACAAGATGTAGAATAAGTCTCTGATGTCCCCAGAGTGCGTATGTGAAGTTTTAGCTCAAAATACCCGACAGATAATTTTTTATAGCTTGTTAAAATTGCCACTTTTAGGGTATGAGCCAAAACGCTCTGTATTTGAGTATGTTGCTTTAATGCAAATGAGCTGGTGCTCCCGGAGAAGAGGGTGGAGCTTCAAGAGCTCATGCTCCCGCATTAGCAGTGCTAGCCTTTGCAAATAAACATTCCACGATTAGTACAAGCCTGTTATCTTTTCTGATTGAACTGTGCATGATAAATTCGCGTTTATGAATTACACAGACAGGGAGCACAGCGCGATAAAAATAACAACATAGCTGGTCTCATGGTGCATGGCATGCTATCACAAACTTTAAAAGTCCCACTCGTGATTATGAGCTCAACAAACTCAAGTGATCGACTCACATTGCTTTCATATGCAACTTTTAACCACCACATTCCTATTCACGATCATTCATGAAGACAGCACCAGTGAAAACAGACAGAGACAATGATAGCTTTAGCATCATTAGCCTTACAGAGTGCCAAGAAGCTCTTTCAGAAGGGCAATTTGGAAAACAAACGCGTGATACTTACTTTGTCTGGAGCTGACGTTCGCGCATGAAGCGTTGGTGTTGATTCCTACACGTATTGGGGACTTTACCGATTTTTTCCAGGATATTTTCTTAGACAATGAAACTTAACCACAGTGTCCTCTCACTGGAGGGAGTCTATGGAGACTCCTATGTTTGTTAGTGCATCCCAAAACACAACACTTGAAAAGCCTCTTTGGCACTGACATTGTATATATCTCCAGCAGCTACAGTAATCAGTAACGTTAATGGCGGAGGCGGACCGCAGCTTCTCACTCAGGGCTGTGTCTATGCTTACAGGGCAGCGTCACAAATGGGTGGGACTTTTTCCCCTCGGTGACGTGAACGGAGGGAGAATCTGAAACAGCTTGTTCTGAGAGACTGTTTATGATTTTTTTAGATTATAAAAAAATGAGTGGGTGGATTTTTACCATTATAGGCTGGATGTTTTCACACACTGTGGCCACACAACTGTGTTCAAACACCTTACAAAAGTGATTTTTGCATAATAGGTCCCCTTTAAAATAGCTTGAATGTAACTCTACACCCTTGCCTCATTTACTATACGCGGATCTATGAATATGCATATTAGCCCCGCCTCCACTCAGTCACACCAGCCAGCACCTCCTGATCCACTGAACTGTAGTAAACGCAAAACAATGGCAGACACGGATAATGACTGATAAAACTATGTTTTTACTAGCGGACAACTACAGTGAATACTGTAACATTCATTAAAGTTTCTTACTTGACGATGTTGTGCCCTAAAATGCCGTTAAGACTCAATGCAGCCATTTGTGATTACAATTCGCGCCCGCGAGCATAAGTGAGTAAAGTGCAGACGCCGATGCGGGAGAGGTGGGTCTGACTCCGGGCTACTTTTACACTATTGCCGCGGGTTATAATGCAAGTTAGCGGTTCTAAATTCACATTAAGCCACGGCTTCATGGGTTTTTTGCTCTAATTGGTTTTGTGCTGGTATTGGTATATTTTGCATGCTAGTGATATGAATCTATCCCTTGACGTGATTGGTTGTTGAATTTTGTGACGTAGCAAACCGAAGGCGGTTTCAAACCACTTTTCTGGGTCAGCCTTGGGAAACTACAGTTTTAAGGAGAAAATACTCAGCAATGGTGTTGATTAATGGATTGGCACATGCAACATGCACATGGTCTAAAAAAAGCATATTAAAAACACCACATAGACAAATAAACAACATAAAAAACTTAATTTTCACTTCAGGGGGACTTTAATGAGTCATTGAAGAATGCCTTCAAAGGATTCGTTCAGACGGCTGATTCATTCAAGAATGAAGCAAGTGCCTGTCCTTATGAATGGACCACTGAATCATTGACTCAGATGATTCAAAATTCAAAAACGCGAATCATTCATTAACGAAACACCGCTGTCTGTTGCTTGGAACTATTTTCATTAACCAAATGGAGTCAACGTTGACAATATATACTTTCAGTGAAATCAAATTCAAATATTGAACTAAAATGTATTTAACTACTCGTTTTAACTCTTGTATAAAATGTGAAATTTGGTTTTCAGGGAACTTCCCTCTCTTGGTCGTGTCATGTTGCTTAACTAGGCTGTATAAAAACTAAGTTACATTTTTATGTTTCTTCTGTGTGTAGTTGCATTCATTTGTTTTGATTTCTCCACGAGATTCTCTCACATAGACAGGCTGCATGAGCTGATTATTCATTATCAATCGCCGTTTACACCGAATGTAATCAAATCAGAACCATTCTCGCCGAAATTTCGGTGCAATTAGATGTTTTAATCAGATTAGTTGTCCGGTCAGGCAAGTAAAATTCTCTTCTTTCACTTGCCCCTTCAAAAAATCTACTTGTCCCGAACAAGCATTAACGACAAGCTCTGTTACTGTATATAAAATTCAACCCGCCGAAGTAGCTAGTGGGAGTGACTGTGTTACCCGCCACAGCTGAAATCCACCTGCATTTTACGGGTTGGCGTGTGTTAATGGCCGTTTCTCAATACCAAGTACGCAAAGTTCGGACTTGCATCCTCGGTAGTTTGGACTTCGCAAGTTCGGACGGGAGAACACAAACCCGGTAATTCTGCAAATGGAACAGCAGCGTACTTGATAACGTCAGTCAGCTCGCCTAAGTTATCTACACTGTATTACAATACGACGAAATATATCAAACACCACTGCCTCTTTTTGTTTTCATGTAAACATATTAATAGCCGCAAAAATGTAGTTCAGGGAACGTACATACATTACAGTGAAACGAAATATTATATCAAACAGCGTTGCCTCTTTTCTGTTTCAATTAAAATATTAATAGCCACAAAAATGTGGTTTATGCAACGCATACACGCATTACAATAAAACGAATTGATATCAAACACCACTGCCTTTTCCTTTTCTTCAAAATATAAAACACAACCCTCTTTTTGTTTTCATTTTAAAAATATAAAACATTAATATATGGTTTAGGTAATATGTGCACATATACTCTGATTCACGGTATGTATAATAAAATGAAATATGACAAGCACAACTCTGCCTTTTTTGTTAAATGTCAGTTTTAATGAACAATAATAGCCATTATAAAAGTAAAGTATAAGAGACTTATGTAATAGGAAATAAAGACAAAAGCAAACAAATCAGTCATGTTAACAAAGTAAGTGCTGTATTACGATTAATAAATAAATAATTTATGAAAAATAACTTTGTGCTCAACCAAAACGATATGACCTGGAATAAATAATAGATTCACGAGACCAAACCCAGCCGGCACATGACTGACCTTCAACGTTGAAATATGGTTGAAATAAGGTCAGTTGTTGTTTTAACGTTGAAACAACGTTAATACAATGTTTAATGCTGAACGGTTGAAAACCAGCCGGCACATGACCAACCTTCAACGTTGAAATATGGTTGAAATAATGACAGTTGTTGTTTCAACATTGAAACAACGTTGAAAAAATGTTTAATGCTAAATGGTTGAAAAAGGTTACCAAAAACACTTGTAAATCAATGTTGATTTGTTTTTTACAAGAACTGTATGTTGAATCAACTTAATATGTCTTCAACAGCATACAAAAGAAATTTCTGCCTTTTAAATTATTATTACTAAATTATTTAAGATCATTATTATTATTTTATTAGCATTTTACAATATTTTGATCGTTAAACCTATTCTAAAATCTAAAGGTATATGTTAAAATATTATCATCGTTAACAACAATAAAACTAAATACATTTCACTGCGTTTACCTTATTTCTTTGATCATGATTGGTTAATCTGGCTGTCATTCAGGGAACTGGCCAATGAAACTGTTCGCGCCTTTCTAAGTTTGAAAATATGACCGTTATTGCCTGTTAGATTTACCCAAAACTAATTTTACCTCTGGAGGATGCAGCCTTCCGTTTGAGAAACTGCCGTGAACTTTGAATTGGAACAGTACTTGGGCGACGACTGATGACGTTTCACAAGTCCACAAGAACACAAGTACAGACAAGAACGCATATTGAGAAACGGCCAATGTCAAGCCCTGATCACAATAATTTGCATGTTGAACAGATACGGTATTTGAAGGTCAGTATTTTGCATGTTGTGCACCTGCTTTTGTGTGTGTGCTAATTTAAGTCTTATATGTGATTTCAGGGCAATCTGAATGATTTGGGAAAACTGCTCATGCAGGGGTCGTTTAATGTTTGGACAGACCATAAAAAAGGTCACAGTAAAGTGAAGGACTTGGCACGCTTCAAACCCATGCAGAGACATCTCTTCCTCTACCACAAAATGCTTTTGTTCTGCAAGAAACGCGAGGAGACATCTGATGGCCATGAGAAATCCCCCTCCTACAGTTTCAAACACTCATTAAAGGTGGGACCGACACCATCAGAGATTTGTGCATGGAAGTAATCAAATGGTTAATATCTGGCTATACAGAATGAGCTTCATATCTTACACTGAAGGCATATTTTGTCATTGAACAACGTGGCAACTTCCTATTTGCACTAAGTTCTCATTTATTTTCAGAGCAAATATTTGACATCTTGATTGTGACATTAGACATGAATTTAAAAAACATCCCTCTAGAGTGTCCTTGTCATAACAAGTTTGCATCTAATTTTGAATCAGGACTTGCCTATAGAGCAAACATTTACATCTAAATCATCATTATCAGTGTATCAAAATGATGAATAGTGAATTATATGTGTGGCAAGCTAAAAATAAATATTTTTTTCTACATTTTGAAAAAACCAGCATACACTGGTTAGGCATGTTTTGAAGCTTGGTAGCTGGTTTAAAGTGCCCCTATTATGGATTTTTGAAAATGACCTTTCATGCAGTGTGTAACACAGCTCTAAGTGAATGAATGATATGCTGCAAAGTTTTAAATCTGAAAGTGCACCGTGTATAAAGTTATTGTCTCTCAAAAGAAAGAGTCGACTGAATCACTGAAACGAGTCGTTTATAAAATGAATCTTAAGCTGTTTCATGTTGAAGTCAAAATGAAACATTAGCATATTGCCCGCCCACTTGTTGCCACTAGGTGCTGCTTTTGGAGCATTAAAGGTGCTGTATGTAGGATTTTGACTCTACTAAAGCATACAAATACCATAATATGTTTGCAGATATTTAAGAAGCATGCTAAGTTAACATACTTGTTTATCTGAAAAACAATGCTACAGTCAGTTATTCTCCTTTGAAAATGTGCGTTCCGGGCCGGAATGTCTGTGTTTGTGAAACCCGCCCACTGCCAGTTTACCCAATTGTATTTCGGCACGCCGGGTTGCCAGTTGGCAGAAAACACAGCGTATTTCATTTCATTCATCATCATGTGTGCTCGTTCCTGTTGGTATCGTTAATCTGGCAACCTGTGTGTGCGTCAAGTCTGAGGAGGTGAAAAAAACCCTCTCCAATATTTTGAATTTGTACTGCAATACCTAGTTCAATCCTACATACAGCACCTTTAAAGGGGTCCTATTATGCTCTTTTACAAAGTCTTGATTTTGTTTTGGGGGTGTACTAAAACATGCTCTCATGATTGGTGGTTCGAAAATCGCATTATTTTTCACATAATTTACAATTACAATACCTTTCTCCCCAGCCTCACACAAACGGCTCGATTAGTTCCAGGTTTGATGAAGGCCCGCCTTCCGCAAAACGAAATGTGTTGTGATTGGTTTGCTGTCCCAGTGCGTTGTGATTGGCGAACAGCTTAGACGGCGTTTCAGTACTGTCCCGCCCCTTGCCCCTTAGATAGGTTGTCAACAACAGCTTAAAAATAACTGCATTGAGTATGTACAGATAAGTGCAATGGTAATATGTATTATGTTTATTGTTCTTTAATTCTAACATTATAACATGAATTGCACTGAAAGTGTTATACAGTTGAATTTATTTATACCATAGTCCCACAGACTTACACTACTTGTGGCCGCATATGCAAATTCATTCTCTGCCAGCGGGAAGCGCTGTTGGAGCGGGGGAGCTCGAGGTTTCCCCGGTAACGCTGTACACAAAACAGAGCTCCGCTCACAAACGCTGCTTTATCAGACATTATATGCAAGATGAAATGAAAATGACATCCAAAATGTTCTGAAAACAGTTGGTTTCCATCAGAAATACAGTGATATAAAAACACCCGCACTGGGTTTCAATTTTGAAACGTGCAGTGCTCAACCAAGCGTTCTCCCCACCCGCCAACCATTTGAATTTCCGTAGGCGGGATTTACAATTTGTGATGTCACAAATACAGGAAAACAACTTTGTAGTCCAAACGAGCCGTTCGTTGTAGTTATTGAAAAGTTTTTTTTTAAACGAAATATCTCCCTTTGGAGTGGACTTTGAGATTTGTAACTTTGTAGATCGTTTTATGCCCAAACATACACACTACACACTGACTAAAATTCAAAAAGTGAAAAAGCATAATAGGACCCCTTTAAAAATAGGAGTTTCCCCAGTAACGGCTGTACACAAATCAGCACTGCTCACAATCACAAACATTGCTTTAAATGAAATCGACCAATCACCGCAGATTAGCGTCACGCAAAGGAGGGGTTTGGAAAAATGAATAGTTGAGCGATTGAATCGCTCGGGAGTCGTTGAGCAAATAAGGTAAAAATAAATGCATATAAGAAAATGAAAGTGTTTTTTGACCTTACATACATGTCAACCTGTTGTTGGGGACTCCCAAAACCAAAAAAAGAACCTTTCATAACGCATAATAGGGGCACTTTAAGCTGGTCCTTACTAGTGCTGTCAAACGATTAATTGCATCCAAAATAAAAGTTTTTGTTTACATAATATATGTATGTGTACTGTGTTTATTTATTATGTATATATAAATACACACACATTCAGTATATATTTTGAAAATATTTACATGTTTATACATTTATATTTTATATTATATATAAATATATTTAATATATAAACATAACATATTTTTCTTAAATATATACATGCATGTGTTTGTATTTATATATACATAATAAATATTCACAGTACACACTCATATATTATGCAAAACAAAAACTTTTATTTTGGATGCGATTAATTGTTTGATAGCACTAGTCCTTAGTTGGTCATGAGCTGGTTTAAGATGGTCATGAGCATACCTAACCAGCATATGCTGTATTACATTTGTTAAATTGAGAAACTGATCAGCGGTTTGTTTTTTCTCCCAGATGAGCTCGGTGGGAATCACAGAAAATGTAAAGGGAGACATCAAGAAGTTTGAAATCTGGTACAATGGCAGAGAGGAAGTTTACATCGTTCAGGTACAGGACACAAAAAAATGTGTTTTATTAACAACATAAATGATTTTGAGTATACAAAGTGGTGCCCAAACATATAAAAATGTTTATTTTGACCAAATGTGAGGCTATTGTCATATTGTATGCTGTTGTGAAAGTTCCTGTGTGTTTTATAGGTGCCCTGTCAGCCTTTATCATTTCATCTAATCTAATGTATTTTCTGAAAGCACCATGTTGTTCCATCTGTTGGCCATGAGAGGGAACTGTTGTCCCACAGCAGAAAGGTTCCCATTGTTATAATGTGTCTTAAATTTTCTGTCAGGCCCCGTCGATGGAAGTGAAGAACACGTGGGTGACAGAGATCCGCAAAGTCTTAACAAGCCAGCTGGAAGCCTGCCGAGGTATTTCTGAGCAAACCTCCTTAAACTCTCCCTTCACGCAAACTCAGTCTACTAAAAAACTTGTTACAAACTACCCTGGAGAAAACATGATTAATCTACCACGTACAGCCAAAATTAATTGTGAATTCACAATGACAAACTGAAACAACCTCATCTTCCTAACTTTTTTTGCATAAAACATATTTACACAGCTCTTCTCAGAGCTTCGAAACACCTAAAGAGAGAATTGGGCTGTGATGTGCGTCTATAGGATGGAGATGACACGATCTTATCTTAAGCTTTTAGTTTTCATGGTTGCTTAGTAAAGGCACTGAAATCAACATCAAAGACCGAACGAATCCTGGAGGTGTTTTGTGTGCTGTGTGAATATAGTACGTGAACATTGAATAACCTCTGTATGACCTCTTTCTCTCTCTCACTCACGGCACAGAAGCCAGTCAACTCCATCAGAAGATTACAGAGAACATCTACCATGCTCCTATGAGGTATTTTTATAGCCATTTTTATTTGCTTTTATCTAACTGGCCCCAATGTGGTGATTAGTGGATGTACTGTAAAGTCAACTTCCCTTATATTTACACATAAGTGTTGAGTAACCATAGTAGTTGATAACCATGGGTGTAGTTCTTCACATTAATGTTTGACACCCAGAAAGCTTTTATAAATAATTGTATATTTTAAACAGCATATCATTTTGCTCTAGTACTGTAGTTTTATCTCATCTTCGCTCCAAAAATGCCTCTATTCAGTAGCTTTATTTTCACAGCTGTCTGCAACAAACCAAATTACTCTTTGTTTGTTCATGCAAACATATGAATATTTACTTATGGTGGATTTAATGGAGTGTTTGTGACTCACACTACTGATTAATGCTGTACGAAGCACATTTTCTGTCTTATTTAGATTCTACAAACTACAATATTGTTTTATGGAAATTAGGCTAATCCGTTTACTTGATCTAATGTAAGAATATGAAGAATATGACCAAATCCTTATTAATATTGAAATATTCTTGTGTATTTAAATGCAGTCAGTGTTCTTGTCAACCAAACATCAAAAGTTTGGGATCTGTATGTTTTTTTATGCCTTCTTTTAATGTTATAATCTATTCATGTGATGGTAAAGCTGAATTTTCAGCATAATTTCCCCAGTCTTCAAGGTCACATGATCCCTCAGAAATCATTCTGATGTGCTGATTTGCTGCTCAAGAAGCATTTCTTCTTATTATCAGTATTGAAAACAATTGTGATGCTTCATATTTTTTTGGATTCATTGATGAATAGAAAGTTCAGAAGAGAAGTATTTATTTGCAATATAATCATTTTAACTTCTGATCAGTTGAATACATCCTTGCTGAATAAAAGTATTCATTAATAAAAAATAAAAAAACTTACTGAACCCAAACTTGTGAACAGCAGTGTATATATGCATATATAGTTTTTATAGTTTTAAATGGTTAAATACTTTGATTGAAAATTTCTTGTGCTCTCTTTCTGCATGGGGCCACTGTATGCATGCATACGCATATTCTTGTGACATTTGCATCTGTTTTTTTACCATTGTGTTCTGCTGACTTTGGTTTTATTGACAGAAATATGCGCAAAACAGCTCTCCGGCAGTCTGACTCTTCCAGTCCCGAAACAGGCTTCAGGCGTGGTGATGCAGGCCCAAATATGCGTCAGAAACGAGGTGAGAGCCCTTATAAATCTCTCATAAAGCCTACCGTTTCTCTAACCAACCAAACAAGCAGAAGTATTTGCCCTTTAGAGCCTGCAGCGGTCAACAAGCACTATAATGTTCACTACTCATTTGTAGTGAAAGGCTATTTATCACAGGGTGTTGTCGGTCTTCTTCTCTCCTACTTTAACCATTTAGTGCATTTTCCTTAATTAGGCCATTATCTCTAATCTCTGCTGTAATGGCTGTAAAATTGCCAATGGGTAATTGGTTACTGGTGAGCACGTCAAAGCTCTATTCCCCTTGGCAAGTTATTTTGAGATGAAGCTCCATTATAATGCTGAATGTACTGAGTCCTCTGCTGTGTCTGTCAGTCGGTCTGACCTGGACTGCTCTTGTGGAGGTGGTTTGGGGTAAATATCGCTCGGTTTGGTCTTACTGTCCTGTCAGGTTGCAGATTCTGAGTGAGTAAAGGAGTGTGACAGGTGTTTAGTTCCTCTGAGGATAGAAGTCCTCTCTGTGCTGACCCAGCGCCCCTGACAAACCCAGCCTGGAGGCAGAGGATTACGAGTCTCTGACCTGAGCTGGAGATGTTTTACACTTCTAAACATGTCTCACCTTAGTCTTTGATGCCTCTGACACATCCATTATGGTATAGATTGATGATTTTTTCAAAGGCCGCTGCATTGCAATATATAGAGAGCATAATATAATGTAATGCAGATATTGTACAATTTATTCACACAAATGAAATGAACATGAAATATTTATTTACTTAAATATGTTTTAGCAATTTTTTTAGGATAATTGTACTTTTAGATAAAGTACCGTACTATTTATTTGCTATTAATCCTTAAAATCAAAATATAAAAGTTAGGTTTTTAAAGATTAACAGTTTGGTTTTTAAAAGTGTAATTTTTTAAAAATGCTTTTGAAAAATGTGTTTTAAGCTGACCAATACTGCATTTATTTGATCAAAATGCATTAAAAGGGTAAATTGTGAAATATTACAATTTAAAATAACTGTTTTCTATATTAATACATTATAAAATATAATTTATTTCTGTCATGCCAACGCTGAATTTTCAGTGTCATTACTCTAGTTTTCACTGTCACATGATTCTTTAGAAATCATTCTTATATGCTGATTTGCTGCTCAAGACATGCTTATTATTATTATTATTATTATTATTATTATTATCAATGTTCCTATTTTTATCAAGAAAACAGTTGTGCTGCTCAACATTTTTGTGGAAACCATGATATATATATATATATATACTATATATATATTTTTTAGGATTCTTTGATGAGCAGAAAGTTCAAAAGAACAGTATTTATTTATAATAATAAAAAAACCTTTGTAGCATAATCAATGTCTTTAATTATTTTAAGCCCAGTTTTATCGTTCAATCAAACCTCCAGGAACTTTTTTTATTTATTTTTTTATATGTCAATTATATGTCTTCTGCTGTATGATTGTATACAGTATGACATGACTTATACATGTAGAATGAAATCCTGAATCTTGTTTTGTTTCCAAGAGGGTCTAATAGCTGGATAAAAGAGGCAACATAACACCCAATACCTGAAGGGGTTAATACACCATAAACAGCATATATGGGCCGCTCAGTCACAGACAAAACGATTATTTTTCATGACAGATCCTTTTCCCTGCTGTTCACCTCACCCTCCACCATTTTCTACCTGCTGCTTTAACCGCAGCCCTGTCCTCCTCTCCTCTTCTAGCTGACGCTTCCGCCAGCCTCGGCTCGGAGCGATCTGCTCTTGCTAGAAAGCGCTTCACCTTACAGGGCCTGTCAAACCGCAGGTCTCTCCCCGCAGGTAACGGCACAGCATCATGGCTCGTCTCTATTCGGACTCATCCATCATCTCATCCTGGTGTGTGCCTGCTGTCCCTGTTGTTAAAATTCATTGTCATCACTCTGTCAGTCGTCTCCGAGATCACTTAAACCTTTTTTCCGACGTGAGTGACTTCTGAAAGAAACGTGGGACCCTCAAGAGCTTTGTCATCGCAGAATATGTGAATTCTCAGAGGAATCTGAATTGTGTGCAAAGCAGGTCAGCCTCGGCTGAAGACAACAGAATAACTGAGACACTTTAAACTCAAGCAAACGTCATAGTGTAGTGTTACACTGAGCTTACACTATTCTCCCAACATTTTCAAAACAAAACATTTTCGAGTAGGATGTTCACCTGATTCATAGGTGCCAGTGACTTGAATTGCCTAAAGGCCAAAGTGAGGCTTACAAATGTGTTTCAGTGTTTTGACATCCATCCAACCATCTAAAAATCTGTCTGTCTCTGTCTTTCTATCTATCAATCCATCTATCTATCTATCCGTCTGTCTGTCTGTCAACTATCTATCTATCTATCTATCTATCTATCTATCTATCTATCTATCTATCTATCTGTCTATCTGTCTGTCTGTCTGTCTATCTTCATTAGATGACCTACAATTATCACTTTATTTTGGTAGACAGTGAAGTAGAGTGAAATTTACCCGAAAGCAATTAGAGACAGTACTGAGAAATGACGTGAGGCTTGAACTCTTCCTCCCATATGAGCACCATTGCTAAACATAGCTAACTTTAGTTCACCTCAAATAGGTTTTCGTAATCAACCTTCTGTCTCTCATTTGACCACTTCATCCTGTTTTCTTATTAACCAGACTAACTTCTAACCCATCCCTGCCTTTCACTTCAGAACCTGCACCTAAGGAGACAGATGTCACACGCCGCTTTTCTTTAGCCTCGACTGTCAGCTCTGCCTCTGCACCGCGCAATAAAGGTACTAAAACTGCTTGTGGTTTTAATTTAGTGCAGGATCACCTCTTAAGCATGTTTCTAAATTGTTTTAGCAGGGTCAGAAGACATAAAACCCCTACAAGCGACACAACAAAGTAGAGCACTCCCATTATAATAGTAGCGTGCAATGTTTGCATATTATAGTTTGCTTGCTGCATTGTTAGCATGCTTTAAATCTCTTTGATAAAACCTATTCTGTGGTCACAACAATAACAAAATGACCAAAAATTATTTGATACCAGTTCAGGTGACATTTTATCCCCCACCACATTTTTTATAAAATAAATCAATTAAGAGGAGTAGTTTAAGATCTTCTCTTTTTATTGTCAGTATTGAAGTTCTATTCATATATACAATAATACAGTATATAATACAGTAACAAAGTTTTTGAAAGAAGTCCCTTATGCTCACCAAGTCAATTTTACAATATTGTAAAAATATATATTTTTATTTTTTATGTATTTTTCAGCATCATTACTCCACTCCTCAGTGTCATACAATCCTTTAGAAATAATTTTAATATGCTGACTTGGTGCAGCATATTAAATAGTTATGCTTAATGTTATTGTGGAAACTGTAATACATTTCTTTCAGGATTCTTTGATGAATAGAAAGTTTAAAAGAGCAACATTTATTTAAAATAGAAATATTTTGTAACATTATGCTTTTGTCACTTTTGATTAGTTTAATGCATGCTTGTTGAATTAAAGTATTCATTTCTTTAAAATAATAAATCGTACTGACCCCAAACCTTAAACAAGTAGTGAACCTGCGAGCATTCAAAGTAGCCACCTGTCACTCAAATGTAGTCATTGTTCAGCTCCATCGATACTACCGTTACTGAATGTCCTGCTCAACAGGAGGTCGGGGTGGGCCTGTCCCGCTTATTCAAAAGCTGAGAACTCAGTTTCCCAACTCTCTGGCCTGCCCTGAAAGTCCTGTGGTGCTGCTTACACCCAGGCCTTTTACACAGAGACTGGAATTGTTACATTTTTCATATTTTACTATGAACCTTTGACATCCCAAGCTTCTTCATTACAGCTTGTATGAAATCAAACAGCAAATGAATCCCCTAAAAACATGAAGGGACAGCTGCATTGAATAATAAATACTGACTTGATAAGCTGACATTTGGGATGTGGCGTGACATTTAGCAGTGTAGCCCTGCTGCACAGCTCTGGGAATGTAAATGAGAATTTAGATGCACATGAGCCTTTTGTTTCTTGTGGCCCCATTATTCTCTTTTATTGTAATGAAACTGCAGGGGAATAATGAAAGATTATTGTGATAATTAATCTTGGATGGATAGGTTGAGGGATTGTGATAGATGAGCTGGACTTCTTTTCTAAAAGAAATGCGTGTTTGTGCTTAGTTCCTCTCTCCTCTAGCCTTAAGAGCAAGAGGCATCAGATCAAGAGTGACCCTACACCGTTTGGCTATGAAGGTATCACGTGGACAGCAGCACGGCATGCTGCATGTTGAACATAGTTCTTGTAAGATGTTTGTGGGTTTATTTTTATTCGTTTATTGTTTATAATAAGTGGCCAGATGGTTTTTATTCAAAGCGGCCGCACACTGGTTGCAAGGACAATTGTTCTGGAACAATTTGGAGATAAGGGTGCAATGCAAATTTGTGATCGTAATTTTTTTTTTTTATTATTATATTATTAATGATAATTTAATATATATATATGTTTTTTACATTCTTTTATTTTGCAGTTTATTATTTAAAAAAATAAAACTAATAATTATGAATAATTTAATATTTACATATACACATCAATTTATTACTTGTTTATTTATTAGTGTTGTTGTTGTTGATATTAATTAAAAGGATATTTTTTTCACATGTATTTATTTCTGAAATGATTTTGTAAAAATTACTTTATTATTTTTTATTTACAACCATTAGCAGGGCTCAGCACAAAATATAAGATTAATAAAAAATTAAAATATATATTATTATGAATAATGTAATATTTATATATCTTTACATGCATTTATTTAGCAAGTGTTTATCATTTTATTATTGTTATTTTTGTTGTTATTAATTTAAAATTATATTTTTCACATTTATTAATATTTATTTCTTAAATTATTTTGTAAATATTACTTCTTATTTATTATGTATACATAAAAGTGCTCAAAAATATTTTTAAATGTTTTTTTTAATAATAATGTAATGTTTATATTTTTAACATGCATTAGTTTAGCAAGTGTTTATCATTTTACTATTATTATTATATTATTATTACAAATAATTTTTATTAATACTTTTTCATTTGAAAAACATTTTACATGTATTTTTTACATTTTAATATATATTTTTACTTTTTTTTTCTTTTTCTTTTTTCACCGAATAGTAGGTTTACTTTAATAAATGCATTAATAGATTTAAACTCAACAGTTAGTATAATTATACAAGAAACTCAAAGACAGCCATACATTGGTATACATGGCTAAACATTACTGATTTGTCATTTCCAACTCATTCTTATCAATTTTGAAAAAGTCTCATGTGTTGCTGAACCTGCATTAATTTTAACCATCAGGCTACCAGATTTCATTTGATGCTTATTTTGTTTATCTGTTCCGTGTTCTTGCACTGTGGTGGTGGTGGTGGTGGTGGTTTTCAGCTCATCTTAAGCATGTATCATCCTCCAAATCTATCGTGTTTCTTTCCCCTCTGCCTTCTGAATTTGAGCTGTGCCTTGTTTTATCATGCTCTCTCTTGTTCAGACAAGGCTGTGTATAGTTTTCTATTGGTGCGAGAGACGTCCTGTGGTTATCTTTTCAGCGGTTGACTGTTACTGATTCATGCATGCTAATGTGAGGTTCCGTTTCACCTGTAATGCTGCCATTAAAGAGGTCATGTTTGATAAGACAGTGAATTTCCTCACAGACTCCATGCGAGGTGCACTTCCCGCTGAGAGCAAAAGTAAAGGTACTGCCGGTACCAAGCCCGCTGTGCCGAGGTCTGCGTCTCAACCAGGTAATCATGTGAAAAGAGGCAGTGATATGCCAATCATATTGGGTTCTCATGGGTGTTTTCGTCTATTTTCATTTCTCATTCGATGCCTGACGGTGACAGAATCCATCAGAGTTATTTTCATTGAGTGCTTCAGCATCTTGTCTTCCTTTCACAGAAGATTTTTCTGGCAAACTCGAGCACTAGACTATTCCCTGAGCATCATCTCTCATTTTTTCATCATCTCTCAAGGTTTTTACTGAATGATGTTAACTCATGTGTACTATGTTCCAGGATGGAGTCAACGGCGTCTGCCATCAATGGACGCTGAGGATTTTGAGACCATTCCATCAAGTGCTGAAGAACTTTCCATTTCCTCAGATGGAGAGGATGAAGGACGGAACAAAAACGTATGTGTCTGGGTCTACAACGTCTTTATCCAAGTTCTGGCCACATATTTCATTCATTCCCTTGAAACCTTTCAAATTTGTATGGAGGGGGAAACACTCATGCCATCCCAAACTAGGACTTTCTTTCTTCTGTGGAATGCTAAATAATAACCATAATAATAATTATTTAATTATTTATATACCTTTACATTTATTTCATATGTATTTGCAAATTACTTTTCATTTTTATTTTTCACGCATTAAATACTTTCATAGAATATTATTTTTTCTTTGCTCTGGTTTTTGCAAGAATACCAGTAGTTTGAAATCATACAATTTGTTTTTAAAAAAAAGATATTTTGAAAAATGTCAAAAAAGATTGAATACATGATGACACAATTTTCATTTTTGATTAAAATGTCCCTTTCAGGTAAGAAACTAACGAACAAACAAGTATCACAACTGAGAGATTTGACCGATTTTAAGGGAGCTCAGATAAAAGATAGGGTCTAGCAATGTTTCACAATTAACACAGAAAGGAGGTCAGATTATCTTAGACTCTTAAACACCCAGAGGAGTTTCTTTGTTTAATCCTTCTGCTTGATGCATGAGGAGAGGAGATCTGCTTCAGTAAGGAGTCTTAATAACAGCTACGAAGCGCAAAGTCAGTCAGAACCTATTTAACAGCAGCCAGAGGGTCTTAAGTGTCAAATACATGGGTCCTACCACCAGAGGGCATCCTTGAATAAACAACAGATAAGATTTCTATTGACTAAACACACACACATCCCTGATTGTATCTAACTTTCCTACCAATTTCTTCCTAGTTCCAAGTAAAGCCAAAAAATTGGTGCCATGACCCTGAAATAAATCATGTTCTTCTTTCTTTCTCTTAAGGGGGATAATGATCGCTATCAGGTGCAGCTGACGTACGAGTCAGGTATCGCTCAGGAACTTTCCGTCGAGGCAGGAGATTTAGTACAGTTCCTAGAAGAGTCAGAGAACGGCCACTGGTGAGTATTGAGTACAGTCTCCATCCAGATACTGTATGTTCCTGCAGGCGTCACATGCTGCAGTCAGGCCTTCACTAGAGACCTAACAGTCATTAGTGAAACTCTCTTTTGTTTGAGAATATCTGTTATGGTTGTTTTACCTTTTTGCTTTAAAAACCCACAATTTTTAAATAGGATCAGAATCAGTTGATTTATTTCAACCAATTTATTCTCTAAAAAGACGGCTTATTGGACAACTTAGAAATTGGGTTAATGTGATTTGTTTCTTTTGTCATGGTTTCATGTTTTTTAATTTATTTAAAAATAAAAATAAAATGTAATGAATTGAATTCCCCTTTTTTTATAATGAGTCTGTTTTTAATTTCTGTATTAAAATGCATTTTTGTCAGGGTGATACAGCTGTCCTGATGTCAAAAGCATATTAAAAAGAATAATTTTCTTGATTACTTAAAAAGAAACCTTATTAAGTAGTTGGGCATAATGATTTATTATTCCTCAAGAATAAGTATTTTACCAAAACTGCTTCATTGCTTATTAATATTTAGAAAAACCCAAAGGCATGTATTGCAACCAACATGCAGAAACATGAAGAAAAGCATAAAACAGCGTTATATCACAAATTATATCACAGCGTTGCCTGCAGACCATATCCCTTAAGATATAATTTGACATTTTTATGTCAAGGCAAGGTTGTTCATGCTGTAAAATGTCATGTGGTAAGACTCCCCCAAAAAACATGATATTTATGAATTAATAATTCATATTATTTGTTTAAAAAAACTTCACATTTAAAAATATATTTAAAAAGTAATAAATAATGATCAAGATGATTAAGGTGTAATTAAATTAAACTTCTTGAAAAGGTTTTTCAAAAACACATGAAATCATTTCTAAGTGCATTTCTAAGAACTTGGCACATGTGCTTATTTATTTTATTCGTTTGTTTTTTTTCATCATGGACACATTTTTCATTTACTCAGTTGTCTCCAAAAGCCAAGATGGAAGAGGGGTTTCATAGGGGTCTAATGCACCCCCTTTTGGTGCAGAATACCACCTAATCTGCATTTAGTAACATTTCTAAAATGAAATGAAAAAGCCAGCAGTATGCAGAAGTATCTCATACATATTTAATCTTGGAAACTGTCTCCAGTCATTTTCAGCGCTTGAGTTTCTGCTTTATAAAGTGTTTCAAAGTTTTCTTTGCTCACCAATCAACCCCCTCAAACCCTTCATAAGAAGTTTTCAAGCTTTCAATGGATGTGGATGTTTTGACATTGTGCAGAGCTGAGCTAAAGTTTAGGCAGCTGGCTTCACATCTTCAGCCACTGGATGCTTTGGAGTTTGCTCAATTGTGTCAGGAGTGTATGAGATATAATATATACAGTCAAGAAACTGGTTGTGGTTGTGCTGTTTTTTCTGCGTTGATACTGATCACCAATATCACAACGTAATCCCAACGTCTCGCAGTATAACCAATAAACCTCAACATTTTACCCTATAAAAACTTGTTCAACTTTCACAGTGTGCCAAACTTGCCCTGAGTAGGACATGTTCTTGTATTATCAATCTGTCGTGGTCCTGGAAAATTATTCAGATCCGGTCTGAAAATTCAGGGATTAAATCAGCAATTATTTTAATTGACAAGCTATTTTATGATCAGCTCCGAAATGTAATTACACCATTTAAAAAAATAGCATGGAGTTCATCAAATCTAATCATTTAATTTACAATATCGACTCTGCAGTACTCAGAACATGATTGACTCATTACCCACTATTACGACATTAATTTACGATATAATCGCTCATATTGTATTTCCTCATTTCAGGTAAAAGTTACTGCGCCTCTAAGGCAGGGGTGTCCAAACTCGGTCCTGGAGGGCCGAGTGTCCTGCAGAGTTTAGCTCCAACCCTAATTAAACACACCTGAAGCAGCTAATCAAGCTTTTACTAGGCATACTAGAAGCTTCCATGCAGGTGTGTTGAGGCAAGTTGGAGCTAAACTCTGCAGGACACCGGCCCTCCAGGACCGAGTTTGGACAGCCCTGCTCTAAGGGTACATGATGATAAAAAAATATATATATATTTCATTGCTTGTGCATTTCTCACAAAACATTTGTTTCCCGAGAATTTAATTTTTTGATTGCCTGAAAAACCTTTGTGTTCCCTTGCAAAAGTATTGTGTTCCCCCAAGAAACGTTGTCCTCTCTCAAAATCATTGAAATAGTTTTGCCTCCCACTTTATTTTCATCACCCATTTTCCATTCACTCACAAAACATAGTTCCTGGGAAAATGCAAAAGTAATATGAAAAAAACATTGAAGTTTTGCAAGAAAATGCAGCGTTTCTTACAGGAATGTGAAGGTTTTTTCAAGAAAATGCTAAAGTTTTGCAAGCAAATGCAACGTTTCTTAGGGGAACATGAATGTTTTGCAAGCGAATGCAATAGCATAGAATTAGACATTTTTCCTCTCATCTAAGTTCTCCCATTTCCATGTCCCTTTAGGAGCTCCATAACAAGTGAATAAAACTTAATTGCATTAATGTAGCTAAACCTGTAACTATGGTGGTCTATGGTGCACAACACAACATTTAAGGTGCAAAGACATTTTCAAAATACAATGGAATTAAGCCACAGAGAGGGCAGTGTCAACCTGGAAAATCAAGATTTTTCAGAACTTGTAAAATCAATATTATAGATTTAAGTTTATAGATTAGTTTGTCCAGTGGATCAGATATGGATACTATTATCCTCCAATTCCATAGCGACTCTTCTTTGTGGTCGGCTGGATTTCAGTTGCGTTGCGGCTTAATTTTGTTGCGTTTTGAACTTTTTTTGTTTAGTATATTGTTTTGTGTTGTTGGCCACCACATATAACAGGTCCATCAAACCTTTTTTAGTTGTCTGAATTACAATTCCAAGCAGTCAGCTGATCATATTGAACCCTCTCTAGCACAAAGCTGTAAGTTCATGCTGCCGTTGAAGATGAACACTGTCTCTCATGTTCTAGGCTAGTCAAGAACCTTAGAACTCAGAAGACAGGACTGGTGCCGCCCACTGTCCTGCAGTCCACAGCAGAGGGAGTAGACCTTTACAGTAACTCTGGTACCGCACACCAATCCCAGGATGAGCAGCAGAAGGGCATGACTGACATCCTCACTCTGGACACACTTAGTCTGGACTGATGGTCACCATAAAATTAATTCGTAGCTATTGGACACATACACTGCTAGCTGCTGCACTGTATGTGGATTACATCTGCTTTAGATGATGATGCACTTTGACCTCTGATGTCACTCAGTCCCTTCTCACTCAAACACATACTGTACCTTACATGTGATTGCACACAAGACTCCGTCGTGAGACAAGCCGGCTGTAGTTTGAGATCTAGGTCAGCAGACGGCGAGACTGACGGAGGCACCTGTTTGCGCTGTCTGCTTTTTTTAAGAGGTGTGCATGACATCACCTCCACAGGCATGCATTTCATTCCATGAAAACGTTTGGTCTTGTTTGTCTGGTTTTCTCAAACTCTTGCGCTCCTATAATAACAAGGTGCTGCTTATTCCTTTAAAGCTTTGACTAAGTGCAGAGGCGGCTCTGGACTCAACTATAAGGATTTTTGCCCTGCTGGCATTTTACATATACAACAGACATGCATACAAAGTATTATTACAATTTAAATGATATTTTCTATTTTAATACTATTTTCTATTTTAAAATGTAATTTATTCCTGCAAAGTTTAATTTTTGGAGCAATTACTCCAGTCTTCAGTGTCACATGATCCTTCAGAAATCATGCTGATAATGTTGAAAAGCTTGATATTTTATGTAAACCCTGAAATGTCAAAAGAACATCATTTATTTAGAAATACAAATCTTTTGTAATAATGTAAATGTTAATGCATACTTGTTAAATAAAATTAATAATTTATGCAAAAAAGTTTTGAACAGTAGTGTAATGTATAAATGATGATAATATTGATGCATACATATATTTTTATTATAATAATAATGTAGAAATAATAAAGTGTGTGTGTGTGTATATATATATATATATATACAGTATATATATATACGTGTGTGTGTGTGTGTTATGGAAAAATATGTTTACTTTTACTTTATGAATATTATATTATATTACATTATACTTTATGTGTGACAGGAAAAAAACATTTTAATATATTTTTATAATTTAATCAGAATGAAAAGTTAAGCTTTCGTCACAGAACACACATACTCATATATATATATATATAATTCTTGTATAATTCCATATATATAATTCCTGTGATTTTGCCATTAGTTTTTAGTATCATATTTAGGAAAATGTTAGGAAAAAATATACACTTTATATATATATATAGAGAGAGAGAGAGAGAGAGATACTTTTAAAATGAAAAATATTCATATTCATTATTTTCTGTATTTTCTTGACAAAAATATTTTTATTGCTTCATCCTTATCATCCCGTAGATTCATTCTTATTGTTGAGCCCTGCAGCTGTTTGGAGCTGAATATACTATTGTGTTTGTATGCTTTTCATGTTGTGCTTCACGCTTCTCCACCTGTGCTTACTGGCAGAAACATAACACCTTCATCCCATTTAAAAAGTAAAGCACAGGAATAATTTTGAAGGTTTGCGTCTTTGTCATGCCATTTCTTTTTTCTTGTTTGTACGGATCTTGTCCTTGCTGTGATTGAGGGCTGTTGCAAGGTCTGGTTTTATTTTGCCACCCGTTTGCTGTTGCTCTCGATAGAAAAAAACTGTATATTACGTCACTCATCTTCTCATTCTCTGCTTTTTTAGATATTTTCAGTGACCTCTGCACCGCTGCCCTCACCGACACAGAGGAGGCAGACGACAGCACCGCTCAGGACGGCAGATTTGCATGCTGAACGTGCCGTGATGTGTCCTCACCTTCCGTAGCGCCGTGCTTATACACCATACTCGACAACATCTCCATATCTTTTGTAATACTACACAGACATCTGCTCCGCTGAAGGAATAGGTGAACTGACCGATCAGAATGGATTCCAGTCCTTTCTGGCCTTCTCCAGCGCTGACATAACATTGACAACATTCTGTAGTCGTGAGTCAGAAATTCAGCATGCAGCCTTCGTTCTTTCACTCTGCTGTGCCTTAGCAGCAAACGCAGGGGCATTTGAAAAGAAATATCCGGATCTTTGTGAATGCCAGACGCTGATATCTGCACCGAGGCTATCATTTGAAAACACTGAGAAGAAGAGACTCTAGACTTTTCTGTCCTGCTGAAAATTTCACTGAAATGCTTAAAGGGATAGTTCACCCAAAAATGATCATTTACTCACCCTCATGTTATTCCAAACCTCTATGATTTTTTTTCCTCTTCAAGAAATAGCCATTGACTTCCATAGTATTTTTTCCCCCATTACTATATAAGTCAATGGCTACCAGCAACTGTTTTCATTTTTGGGTGAACTGTCCCTTTAAATATACTTGATTGTTTTGTTTATTGCTTGTTTGCTTATGAGACTGTTGGTCAGAAACACAGCACTTTTGATGAATTAATATTCTCTAATGTAATGTACAATATTTATACTCTTTTATATTCTGACGTGAAAGTTGTATAAGCCATCTGTAAAGCTTCGTTCCTCCACTGTTTGTAAAGCTGAATATCTTTAATCCTCTTCAAATATTTGCATCTACTTGATATATTAATCTCTATCATGGTCTGGTTGTACATAAATAATCTTGAAACATAGTAAAAATGTGGGATATTTACTCTGGAGATGTTTTTATATGTATTTTAGAAAATATGATTGTTATATAGCATAAATATTCCAGCTGTACTGTAAAAGCATCTGATACTGTTGTTTTACAGTATTGCTCATGAATGTTGTCAGTTTGTGCTAAAACAATTACAGAAATCAGATGTACTGTATCCTTCCTGCTTTGACATGAAGAACTGGATGACATGAAGAAGTGAATGTAGTAATGATGCCAAAAGTTTCGTCTCTTAACGGTCAATATCCACATATGATTGCGATTTAATGATGGTGTAGTTTAATTACTTTCCGATAGTATCTTAAATGTAAATATCTAAGCACAAAGATTTGATATTGAATGCTGATGTGATTCTTGGTAGTATCATCATTCTGTTCATATACAGTGGGTACGGAAAGTATTCAGACCCCCTTAAATTTTTCACTCTTTGTTATATTGCAGCCATTTGCTAAAATCATTTAAGTTCATTTTTTTTCCTCATTAATGTACACACAGCACCCCATATTGACAGAAAAACACAGAATTGTTGACATTTTTGCAGATTTATTAAAAAAGAAAAACTGAAATATCACATGGTATTCTTTCCGTACCCACTGTATATGTGAATATTTAGCTTTTCACAGCTTCCTTACGGACGATATTACAGCTGATGTGAATATGTATTACATAACTGTACATTTCCAAGTATATAATGAAATACATTCATTATAAAATGATGTCTGTGACTTTGCATATGGAGACTATTAAACCCAACCAAATATAAGTTAGATAGTTAGAAATGTAATGAAGTCTTTAAAATGTTCTCCATGGACTTCTTCCAAGAACCTTCAGATTGAAAACTGGTCCATCAGGCTGTTTTTGGTTGTAATTAGAAGCTTTTTAAGAGAGTTTGACACAAAAGTGTGCATCTGGAGGAGGACAGAAACGAGAGAGAGGGCCGGGCAAGATTCACTGGGCTTTGTTCTACAGAGGGAGTCTTTCAAACACCCCAAAACTCCTGAGGGGCGGCAGGAGAGTAAAGCAGATGAGAAGGAAAGAGAGTGGAGAGAGCAGGACACAAAGACCCAGAGAGATGTGACAAGCATTGAAACTGAATTTTAAAAAAGTGCACTGCCTTCACTTTGTCCTTGGGTTTGGCTTCAGGTGTCTACAGATTTTGAAGACACCTGGCAGTCTATTTATCATGAGTCATTGTCCCCTGAAAGCAGGCCGGGCAGAAGAAAGAAGGAGACTTCTGTCGGCAGGAAAGGGGCTGCTCTTTTGGATAAACGGAGGGCAGGCTGAGTCTCATTGCTCGACTTCAATGGAAGTTAATGGAGCGACATCACATCGGGACAGTGCAGGATGATGGGTTTTATTTTTTATAACATGGCTTTTTTTGGACAAGAGTGTTCAGATTTAAGATGTGAATGAATGAGAAGGAAAGAAACTATATTTCATAACTAAATCATGCATTCACTTGTTCAATAAAACATTGACTTTATTTTGTATGATTCACACACCATGGTAATCATAGTTTCCATTAAAATATTATTATTACTACAGTATTTGCTACCATAATAAACCAGAATAAATTATTAGTAGAAGTAAAGTTGTATATAATATGTGACCCTGGACCACAAAACCAGTCTTCAGTATACAGGTATATTTCAATAGCCAACAATGCATTGTGTCAAAATGACAGATTTTTCTTTTTATGAGAAAAATCATTGATATTAAGTAAAGATCATGTTCCATGAAGATATTTTGTAAATGTTCTACTGTAAATATATCAAAACCTAATTTTTGATTAGTAATATGTGTTGCTGAGGAAGGACTTCATTTGTACAACTTTAAAGGAGATTTTCTCAATATTTAGATTTTTTTGCAACCTTTAGATTCTAGATTTTCAAATAGTTGTATCTCAGCCAAATATTGTCCTATCCTAACAAACCATATGGAAAGCTTATTTATTCAGATTTCAGATGATTTATAAATCTCAATTTGAAAAAAATATAATAGAATTAAATTAATAAATATATTAAAATATAATATAATTAATATATAAATATATATTACTAATGCTTCTATACTTGAAAATCCCATATTATATTATATTTATATTATATTATTAAAATACCGTGGGGTTTCAAGTGTAAAAACATAATATAATAAATTATAATACTAATACTTTTACACTTGAAAACCCATTATTGTATTATATTATATTAATGACAATTTACAATAATTGCATTTCGATGGAGACTATGCTTAATGTAACGTTGATGACGAACAATAAGTTTCTATAGTTTTATTAGTTAAACATTCTCGTTTAGTTCGCGTGTAACTTTTTCCTGGATGTTTTATGAGTCGCACTGTGTTTACATTAGTGTCTTGTGTTTTAATCATAACGTTAAATACAGTTTATTTAACTAAACATGTTGTGTCATTCATTCACAGAGCCACAGCGTGCATCGCCGTTTGAATTCATCAGCCAATCAGAGGCGTCGCTTTAGAACTTCCGCCGAGTTTTTCACTCTCAGCCAATCGGCGTTGAGCTCTCACGTTTGCCTGCATTTTTGAATTCATTGAGTGAGTTGAACGGAGCCACCTATCAAAAGAGCGCATACAATGGGATTAATATTCTATCAAAACTTATTTTCGTAACTTAATCGTTTTATTTAGCACTTTAGACAAAC
Organism: Schizothorax lantsangensis; assembly: GCA_027422415.1. Taxonomy (NCBI): domain Eukaryota; kingdom Metazoa; phylum Chordata; class Actinopteri; order Cypriniformes; family Cyprinidae; genus Schizothorax; species Schizothorax lantsangensis. The sequence continues at coordinate 26,703,514 of CM049847.1, read as the reverse complement.
TTAACGTGTCATTGCGAGGACAGCGGTGTTTACGTGCGTACGCTTTAGTTTTAATCAATAGTTCGGCTAACATAAACCCAGATTGCTCAGCTGGTTCAGCAGCCAGCTGAACTCTGTTTCTTCATTCATCAAAACCTTTCCAGCACATATCTGAACCTATCCCATTTTCATCCGGTGAGTTTTCATCATGCATCTGCTTATTCTAAATACAACACTCTGTTGGAAAGAATTTCTTTTGTTTAGAAGTTAGCTAACGTTAGCTATTGCGCGAGCTCATACCACTGAAGCGCATTCAGCTGCCAATCAGCTGTCACCGCATGACTCTAAAAACCTGACAGATCTTTACAACATTTGATGCTTTATTTCATTACCTGTTAAAATGTGCGTTCTAATAAATACATATAGACATATTTAATGTTTTGTTTCTCATTTGGACGTTAATGAACTGCAACTGCTTTTTATTAATGTAATGTTGCATTCAGATTAATTAACGTTACTCATTGCATTTATGCAGCTGCATTTTTTTTAAAGACCTTAAAGAGTAAACTCTGATACATTTTGGTGTAGAATTTTATATATATATATATGATGAAGGTTAAAGGGAGGAGAGAACCTTCATCATTCCCTCCTAGAAACTCTGTTTGTCTCTTATTCCTGTGCCGCCCTTGTTCACTTCTTTCTCTCTGGCCTCCAGCTTTTGATATTCTGGACAGGACTGGGTCGCCACCCCTTGTCACAGCGCCATGGCTGACAGCAGCATAGTTACTTTAGGGCCGGGCCGCAGCCTGCTGGTGGACTCCTCCGTATACGACTCCCGGATGGCTGAGACCTCAAAGGAGCAATTTTTCATGGATCTACACGCAGACGAGTCAGAGGGTAAGTGAACCGCCCTCCATCTCCATCAACCTTATATCAACTGACATTTCCATAGGGTGGACCGTTTTACTGAGCACAAACATAACAAAAGAGGTTATTTTCTCTCACTCTATTTTGTCTATTTCCATAGAGGTTCACCTTTGCCTGTGGTCTTTTGTAACTCTTTTCTTTTTTTCTTCTTCAGATGTATTGCCCAAAGTTGAGACCAGATTGGTGTTGGTGGGGGAGGCCGGCAACATTGCAGAACTCGAGAAAGCTCTACAGGTACCAAAGAAGAGAGTTGAGTTTATATAGATTGAGCTTTATATAGATTTGCACTGAGGCAAGATGAGCTACATTAATGTGGTAAAATAATATTCATGGGTTTCAGTCACGTGACTTTTTTGTTGCGTCCGCCATCTTTAGGACCTTGCGTAGCCTCTCCTTGGTGATTGGAAACCAAAATAACACTTTACCAACAACGGAAAACAATGGTATTTAAATTAAAAAAAAGATACTTTAGCATTAGATCCTTATTTACCATCAAGCAAACTGCTGATTCCACTAAAGTCTAGTGAAAACTTACCAATTTGATGTTTGCTGATAAGGCTATTTACATCTAACGTTACCTCATACGTAATCCCTCTCCATACAGTCGGGCCAGTTTCAGTTACATTTTCACCTGCTAGAGATCCATCTGCCGCACCTGGCCTGGATGCCTGTGCTTCTGGGCCGAATCAACAGGACCAGATGCGACAGCTGTAACTTACAACACTCCCGCATCCTAACCGGACTCGGCCCGTTGAGCAGCACGCCAGACTTAGCCCAGTTTCATTTCTGTATCTACTGTGCTATTAATTAATATTACATTTAAAATTGATAACGTTACCTAGACAAAACATTTACTTTCATTTTAATTATATAGATTATAATGCATAAATAACATGACTTAACAAATCTATAAACATCTCATTATTATGAAAGCAATTTTAAAGTCCTTTAAATAACTAGCTTGACCAAACTGGCATGAGGAAAATTTATTTACAGAACAATTTATTTACAAAACCATGCAATTACACCAAAAAACAGCAGTTATACAATAAGTGTAGATAAAATATTTAACACATTTTGCAAAGTTACCCATGCATTTACTTGAATGAATGAGGCATTTATAATTACACTTGGACTGTAACATTTAATAAATAAAGGTTAAAACATTAAAAATTTAAAAGGTGTTTTGAAAAACACATTGGTAAATGGCAAAGTTTTGGAATGAAACATTTTGTTCTTGGCAAAATAATTAAAATAATTATTACCTAACTGTTACTATGAATCATTTTTAAAGGTAATCAGTGAATACTGTTCTTGGTTGTTTATTGTGCAGCATGTCTTTCCACATCTTAGTCCAGTGAGTTCTGTGCTTGGGAGCTTTCATTTCTGCACCTGTAAAGAGCAAATAATGCACAAGTATCTATTACTAAAGGTCTAACTGAATGCACACAAACTGAATGAAATTAAATATATATATTGTATGATGATGTTTGAAAGACTATTTACTTATTATTATTTACCCATTTAATCCTAGCACATTAAGTGGCTGTGTCCAGTATGATTGAAATTTAAAGTGTGTATCATCCTAATTAAAGAGATAGTTTACCCCAAAATTAAAGTAATTTACTCCCTTTATGTCATCTACACATGACAAACCTGTTGGTTTTGTTGCAGCATTCTTCAAAGTATCTTCTTCTGAGTTCTGCAGAAAAACAAAAGTCGGGTTTGAAAAAAATGTGGGGGATTTGATGTAATAATGTAAATGATGACAGAATTCTGGGTTACCTATACTTTTAAGTAAATTAGTAGAAGCACTTTTCTCTAGTCATCACTGTGCAGAAAAATAACAGTGAATGCCACAATAAAATGCTTGAAAAATACATATTCAATAGATCCATAGCTTCCTGTTGGTCAGTTTGTCTCTTCAGTTAAGATTCTCCCCAATTGTTGCAGAAAACATTATATTACATGGTATAATCATGGTCAGTGCAGACATTTACTTGAACTTACTTTCTCATCGACTCTAACTGCTCCACGGTAGTCCATTTAGAGAAGTATAATGAAGATGATGTGATGTGTGTCTTGGACTCCAAGCACTGCTCGGTGTTCACAGGTGTCTGAGGAACTTCTGCCACTTCTTCTGCGATGACACTTCTCTTGGATACTACAAAACATAGGTTAAAAGAAATTTGTGGCACATTTAAGATAAATATTCAGTTATTCATGTATGTCTCTACATGCTAAGTGAAGAAGCAACTAAAGTAGCAACACAACTGTGATTCTGTGTTTTGTTATAGTTAGTTACATGTGTTTTGGTTGGTGAGCACCTGTACATATTTAAGTCTGCTTACATTTAGCAACTGTAAAAGCAGGACAGAGCTACTACAGATGATCTCAGACATATTGATGCATAAACATTTTATTGCAGTGCATTCTTATCTAAAAATCACTGGAACTAGCTTATATATTTAGTTAACTGACATTATTTGAAAAGAACGTTCTTCTATAAAATTATAATACTAATAGTACAAAACAATCCTATTCACTCTAACATCCTTGATGTAATTACATTCGGTTATATTCATAAAAATAATAATGAGGAAACTAAAAGTACAAACCTTTCTCCTTGTATGCGCCAGACCATCATCCTCCTCCTCTTCTTCTTCATCTGTTTGTTTGTGGATCGGTGTTTTGCTCGTCAAAGTTTAATGCAGCGTAAACATTCTAGACTCACATTACTGTACTTGGATCAAAGATCAAACATCTCGTTGATTTATTAGCTTTAGGTGGAGCATAACGAAAGTTTTCTGGCAAATCAGCAGTTTCACACGCAAATTTAACCTTTTGCAAGTTTCATTATGAACTTGCTAAATAAAATACTAAAATGTAAAAACGCATCTATGGTTACGAGAAATATTTAATAAAAAGAATCCCGTACATCCACATCTCTTGGTAAATAATCCATTGTTGTTTGCTGTTATCACAGCCCAGAGCACAGCACAGCAGATAGACGGAACTGTAAATTCGGCCGCACCACTGTGTGACGTCACATGAAACCCATGAATATCAGATCCTTCTGAAGTATTTCAAGTTCATTGTGAGTTCAGCTGGAGAAGAAATCCTTCCATTTGCTTGACAAACTATTTTTTAACTGAATTTTAAGGATGGTCTAGAGTATTTTTGTCTGCTTGCTTGTGTGTTCCTAAAATTTAATTAAATCTGAAATTAAAACAGTAGTTTAATTAATTGTAAATGTCTTAGCTTCTTGTTAATTGTATGACTTTTGTTATTTATTCTGTTTTCACCTTGAAGACCGAAATCTGGCTGCTGACATGGCATTAAAAAATAAATGAATAATAAAACTAGTTTAAATTCTGAATCGCTTCTGTCCTTGACTGATTAAAGTTTACCTGAGCTACAAAAATATTGGCAGTGACATTCTTGCATGTACACTACCGTTAAAATATTTGGGGTCTGTACAATCTTTTAAATATTTTTGGAAGAAGTCTCTTATGCTCACCAAGGCTGCATTTATTTGATCACAAATACAGTGAAAACATAATTGTGAAATATTTAAGTCAAATAATTATTTTCTGTTTGATTATTTTAAAATGTTTTTTTTTTTTCCTGTGAATTTTCAGCATCATTACTCCAGTCCTCAGTGTCACATGATCCCTCAGAAATCACTCTAATATGCTAATTTGGTGATTTTCTTTTAATTATTATTAATGTTGAGCAATTATAAATGTTAATATTGAATCAAAAGTTCAAAAGAATAACTTTTATTTAAAGTAGTTTTTGTAACAATATAAAAGTCTTTACTTTTGATCAATTTCATGCATGCTTTCTGAATAATTTTTTCCCCTAAAACCTCCTACTGACCCCAAAATTTGACAGTAGTGTATTCATTTTAGCAGTTGCTATAGTGGGTAAATTATGATAAAAAATATTTCCACATGTGCCTATGCCAATGAAATTGTTTTGCTATTTTTAATTAATTTACTTTTTGTCATGCAGTGATAAATCATCGAATCAGGCTCCTTGAAATGCCACTTGTCACAAAAATTCTCATAGTGACATTTTATTTATTTTTCTCCTTTGTTTTATTATGCTTTGTATGTTTTTATGATTATTATACAACAGTAGACATTTAGAAGGTCTTTGTTTCATTTTATGCAATATCTGTTTAAGCTGTTTGATTCCAGAACAGATGCAGAATTTGTCCAAGAGTGTCAGTAGCTTGAAAAGCAGCTTTTGAGGACTGTGTTCTCTTTGATTATGAGCTGGATTCAATGCTGATGAACATTTTACTCCACATTCTTACACTGACATGTGGTATGGCTGTTGGGAGTTAACAGATGAAAGAAAGGTTATGAATGTTCCTTCACATGCTCTGACAGTTGCGTTTGGAGGGAACGCAGGTCAGTGATGGGGCATTTAGGCTCAGAGCTTGATAAATGAGGTTAAATGCGTGTGTATTTGGGATGAAAACTTCTCATGTAGTGCTCAGGGGAGGATGGGGATGTTCCTGATAGTCTCCTCTCTTTGCCCTTGACACGATGTGAGAAGACTTCAGATGTAGCTGCTTCTTTTAGTAATCTATTCTCCCTGCTCTTACGCAACTTAACATGGCAGAACTTCCTCCTGGACTTTTCTTGACATTTGTTTGAAGTTCTCATCTCGGTTCTGACAGGTTGTAAGGTCCTCCTGCATGGAAAATTTAAGCTTTGGGTTGCCAGGTTGACGTCAATTCTTCATTTTTACAGGCCATCACAATAATGGAAGTCCCGGTGGTAAAGATTAAAGAAGGGCAGCCGGGCACAGAGGCGCGTGAGAAATTGATAAAATCTATAGTCAATATGGTACGTCTCGGCACCTGGAAACTTTGCATGCTTGAGAGCACCGGGGGATTTGTAGCATGGTGTTTTAAGGGGGGATTCGGTGTGGCACTGTGCTGTTTAATATCAAACTCTCACACGGGTGGTCTGGACTAAGTTCTAACAGTGTGTTCTAACAACTTGTTCTGTGTTTGTCCAGCAGGTGGCCTTTAATCCATTGAATTAAGAATTACCGTAATCATTCAATCAGTTATGTAATCAACCCTTTGGTGATTAACCCCTGTCTTAGTTTCATGTTTAATTTTTTCTTTTCATTTTTATTTTCACATACAGGTAAGTCACAGAATAGTAATTTAAATGACAATAATAATAAAATGACAGAATTAATGGAAACTTCTGCACTAACATCTCCCTTCAGTTCCCTTAAAAAAAACTTACCAGGCTGTTCACAGCGGACATTCTATCGTATGCTCACCTGGGATACATTTATTTGCTTAAAATACAGCTTAAAAAGTAGTATTGCAATATAATATTACTATAATTTATAATTTGTCACATAATTCTTCAGAAATCATTCTGATTTTCTGCTAACGAAACATTTCTCATTAATGTTGATAATAGCTTTGCTGCTTAATTTTGTGGAAAACTGATATTTTTGATAGAGAATAAAAAAAACAGCATTTATTTTAAAGGGAAATCTTTTGTAACCTTATAAATGTCTTTACTGTCTATTTTGTCCTTAACTTAATAAAAGTATTAACTTTTATTTTACATATAAATTAAAAACAAATAACATTTTAAATAGTTATGACAAATTTAGTTTGGCTTCAGAACTTTTAGTATTAAAAAAATAATAATTAGTGAGTGCTTGATAATGGCAAAGAAAATAAAACGTAAAAATAGTCAGATATGAACATGTACAAGTAAATATCCTATATTGGCGGATACAATGTGATTTCTTTCATACTGTCCTGTGTGAACCGTCCTGAACTGACACTTGAGTTTGTAACTGCTAAATCTACATTTGACAAATGACTGCTGTCTTTCTCCAGCATATCATCTGTCAGAACACTTTAACATCTCTGAGATCTTTTACCAAAAGAGAGATCTCTGAAGGAGAGAAATACTAATCACAATCCAGCTAATGTGTTTATTGATATTCTCATTGTCATCTTCATTTTAGTTATGAATCTTCCTCTTCATCCCTATTAGGATATAAACACCCCCTATATCAAGACTGACAATGTCAGAGATTTTGGTGACGGCGAGAACTGCGAGTTCGAGACAGTGTTTGTGTTGAAAGACTTCCTGGCTCCCGAATACAGCTTCCTGTACAAGAATGACAACCGTATCCTGGGGCCTCCTGCCGTGATGCACTGCGCCAGCAAGGGAGAGGTAAGTCCTGAAATAAAACAACGCAAGCACACACAGAATCACAGCCATATCGCAGGTGTTTTTCTCCCTGAGGCAGTGAAAGAGTTTGATGCTACTATGCCGTCACGGGTTGAGTAAAAGCCTGTTGAAATAAAGTTGTTTTTCCAACTGAAACGGATCCGTAAGCAGCTTTGATTGCTCCTGTAAAGCCTGAAAAATGTCGCTGGCTTATCTGAGTGTACGCAGGAGTGTCTGCTTGACTCCCTCAGATATTCCAAAGTGAAATGAACACTTGGCTGGCCAGCGATTGGTACCAGACAGAAAGATTAAGTCTGACGAACACTAGAATATAGATACGACTACACAACACTCCACACCAGTGAGAAATGAAGGCTTGTCTTGTTGTTGTTAAATCTTATGGTGCACAGCTTAGCTGCCACTGTACATAGTCTTGCTTTGTGAGAAGTCACACATGGTATTCATATATATATATATGCATGCACACACTATATGTAAAGAGAAATTTATATATTTTTTGTGAATAATGGTATTTTTGTAAACGTGATTTTTATTCATATGTATATTCATTTAAAATATAGAATTAAAAATCTGTAAATGTATTATAAAAAATAATATAAGCAGTAAAATAATATATACACTGCCAGGCAAAAGTTTTAAAGGGATAGTACTCAAAAATGGTAATCATGTAATCCTTTACTCACCCTTATGTTGTTCTATGTTGCTGTATGCCCTTCTTTCTTTCTTTTTTATTTTCTTTTTTTTTAAAATGTCCAGCACATGCTTGTCTGTATAATGGCATCAAGCTTTTAAAAAAGATGCAAAAGTATTGAATATCCTGACTTGGCTGTCGGTTTGTGTGCATGACTGCAATTTCATTAGACTCTATTGGTGCCGCTGTTCGCTCTCAACTCAACCAGGAACAGCACACATTGTGAAAAATTAAGATTAATAAAATAATAAAATAAAAAAAAATCTCCTTTTGTAGTCCGAAAAAGGAAGATGGGTGTACAGCATTAGAACAACACAAGGGTGAGTAAATAATGACTTGATTTTCATTTTTGGGTGAACTATCCCTCTGTTTTTCTTTTTTTTTTATCATTCTAATATGCTGATTTGGTGCTCAGTTATTATTGTTGCTCAATTATTAATAATAGTTTTTATCAATGTTAAAAACTGTTTTTGCTTCTTAATATTGTGGAAACAGTGATTTTTTTTCTTTCTTTTTTTTCTCCAGGGTTCTTTGCTGAATAGAAACTTCATTGCATTTATTTAAAAAAAAAAAAATATATATATATATATATATATATATATATATATATATATATTTTTTTTTTTTTTATAATAATTCTTAACTATAGGCTAAGTGTCTGCTGAGAGGGAACATAGGCTGTAATTCATTTCTGCTACTGTACCCTTAAGACTTCTATATGCAAATTATCTTCTGTTTTGATTGATAAACCACCTTGTGGCATAATCTGGATCTGGTGATTTCAGTCTGTTTATGTACATTCTCTGATTTGATGCATATTAATGATATTCTCCATGTCCTCGTCTATAGCCCCTGCCGTTCTCCTCCAGGCCTCTCTACTCTATGACCATGCTCAACTTGTCTCTCTGCTTCACTGGATTCCGTAAAAAAGATGAAGTGGTGAGTTCTGCATGTCCACCCGTCTGACTCAAAAACAGCCCATAGTATCATTGTCAGATTACTTGCTCTAATTAACTGTGCTTTTCTTCAGGTTACCCTGGTAAATCTCGTCCATCACATGGGTGGCACCATCCGAAAAGACTTTGACAGCACTAAAGTCACACACCTCATCGCTCGTTCAACACATGGTGAGAAGTACAGGGTATGTATCCACCGCATCCACATGTATACATCATCCTTACTAGCCACTGATTTTTGTGTATAGTGAATAAAAAACAACAAAAAGAAACAGATGTTCAGTTGCAAAATTCTTTCTGACTCACCCTGCTGTAATGGCGCTATGCTGCCACATATCAAAACAAACCACTTATTTACTCCACCATATCCACCAGTGTAAAAGATGAGTTAAACACTTCGCTCTGTGCTCTACAGGAGAGCGAAATACATGCATAAAAGTGTAAAAGACAGTATATGTGCATGCGATACACAGATGTATAAAATTGCTTTTTGATATTGTGGATGAAAATCAGGTTTTTACCCCAGAACGAAAATTCTGATGTCCTGAGTTTTGTTTGAGGTCCTTGTAGCATGGGAGCATGTACTGTTCAAAAGTTTAGGGGTTAGTAAGATTTTTATTTTTCATTTTTTTTTTAATTAATACTTGTATTCTGCAAGGATGCATTAAATTGATCAAGTGGTAAGCATCAAAAATATTAAGCAGCACAACTGTTTTCAGCGTAGATAAGAAATGTTTCTTGAGCAGTAAATTAGCATATTAAACAGATTTCTGAAGGATCATGTGACACTGAAGACTGGAGTAATGATGCTGAAAATTCACAGGAATAAATTACATTTTATACTAATGAAATGGAAAAATTCTTTAGTCATACATAGTCTCTAGACATTTTCTCAAATTTTCCAGTGTTTTCTATATTATCGGCATGCTGTTATGTGAATATATATATATATATATATATTTGCAGTGAGGTCAATAAGTATTTGATCACCCTGTGATTTTGCAAGTTCTCTTACTTAGAAATCATGGAGGGGTCTACAATTTTCAGCATAGGTGCATTTCCACTGTGAGAGACAGAATCTAAAAATAAAAATCCGGAAATCACATTGTATGATTTTTTAACAATTTATTTGTGAATTACTGTGTCAAATAATTATTTGATCACTTGAGTCAAAAATTTTTAATATTTGGTACAGAAGCCTTTGTTAACAATTACAGAGGTCAAACGGTTCCTGTAGTTCTTCACCAGGTTTGCACACACTGCAGGAGGGATTTTGGCCCACTCCTCCATACAGATCTTCTCTAGATCTGTCAGGTTTCGGGGCTGTCGCTGAGCAACACGGAGTTTCAGCTCCCTCCAAAGATTTTCTATTGGATTTAGGTCTGGAGACTGGCTAGGCCACTCCAGAACCTTGATATGCTTCTTACGGAGCCACTCCTTGGTTTTCCTGGCTGTGTGCTTTGGGTCATTGTCATGTTGGAAGACCCAGCCACGACCCATCTTTAATGCTCTGACTGAGGGAAGGAGATTTTTGCCCAATATGTCACAATACATGGCCCCGTTCATCCTCTCCTTAATACAGTGCAGTCGTCCTGTCCCCTGTGCAGAAAAACACCCCCAGAGCATGATGCTTCCAGCCCCATGCTTCACTGTAGGTATGGTATTATTGGGATGATACTCATCATTCTTCTTCCTCCAAACACGGCGAATGGAGTTAAGACCAAAAAGTTCTACTTTGGTCTCATCTGACCACAGGACTTTCTCCCATGACTCCTCTGGATCATCCAGATGGTCCCTGGCAAACTTCAGACGGGCCTGGACATGGGCTGACTTAAGCAGGGGAACCTTCCGTGCGATGCAAGATTTTAAACCATGACGTCTTAGTGTATTACTGATAGTAGCCTTGGAAACGATGGTCCCAGCTCTCTTCACGGCATTGACCAGCTCCTCCCGTGTAGTTCTGGGCTGATTCTTCACCATTCTTAGCATCATTGATACCCCACGAGGAGAGATCTTCCGTGGGGCCCCAGTCCGAGGGACATTGACAGTCATCATTAGCCTCTTCCATTTTCTGACAATTGCTCCAGCAGTTGTTCTTTTTTCACCAAGCTGCTTGGCAATTGCCACGTAGCCCTTTCCAGCTTTGTGAAGGTCTACAATTTTGTCTCTTGTGTCTTTTGACAGCTCTTTGGTTTTGCCCATGTTGCTACTTAGACTTTGGCTGATTGTGGGGTGCACAGGTGTCTTTATGACAGCTAACGACCTCAAACAGGTGCTACTAATTTAGAATCATGAGCAGAGTGTAGCTGGACTATTTAAAAGCAAAATAACAGGTCTTTGAGGGTCAGAAATCTGGCGGATAAGCAAGTGATCAAATACTTATTTGACACAGTAATTCACAAATAAATTGTTAAAAAATCATACAATGTGATTTCCGGATTTTTATTTTTAGATTCTGTCTCTCACAGTGGAAATGCACCTATGCTGAAAATTGTAGACCCCTCCATGATTTCTAAGTAAGAGAACTTGCAAAATCACAGGGTGATCAAATACTTATTGACCTCACTGTAAATATATATATTTTTTTAAACATTAACCTGCCCCTAAACACTATATTAAAACAAACTTGATCAGGCCGCTTCAGTAGAGTTTGGTTAAATTCCATCTCACTTTCGAATTCCAGAAACCTTTGTAGTCTTCTGTGTTTGCGGAAAGTCAGTCACCAAAACTGTTAAATGATTGACCTTTATTTTCTCATTAATAATATATTAATTCTTAAAAATCAGTCTAGATGAAGAGTCTTTTGTCTTTTAGTCAGTGATGGCTATTTCCTGGTGGTTCCTCCAACCCCAGGTGTGCTCTCTGTAACAGGGTCTACTGTCTGCAGCTGACGTGTCTGTGTTATTTAGAGAGGTTTTGATTAAAACAGTTCTCATGTATCTCTCCTCACAGCATGCTGAATTGGGCTGAATCATTCATTAGTCTCATGCATAATGCATGGACCAGGCTTTGGTGAGAGGATCTCTTCCCTCCAGATGCTATTCACTGCTTTTTCTCGCTCTTTTTCTTTTTAGCTGGCGGTCTGCATGGGCACACCCATCCTCACCCCTGAGTGGATACACAAGGCATGGGAGCACAGAGATGACATGTAAGATAGTGTGTGTGTGAGGCATAAAACTACCCCTTGCGTCAATCCCCCTTGCTGTGTGAGTGTAGAGGAGTAAAAACTGTGAATGATGAGGATGAAATGTCCAGCCGCTGGTGCACACGCTTCCATATTAAAAACGGTTTCCGCTGCACTCGGGTTGTGACATTTTCCACACATGTATTGAACACTGAACCTGACCTTTCACATTAATGACCTGCCACCGTTGACTGAAGGCATTTTTCTTTCATTCTCGTCCCTCTGCGCTCACCAGACTTAATGGAGACAGACTTAAAGTCAATTTGAAATCAAAATTGACCTTGTACTGTCCTTGTTTCTGGTCTTATTGTGCATGGTGCTTCAGTGCACGTTATTCCGTAGGGGAAACAATTGTAATCTTTCGTCAAAATGAAATTTGCTCTTCCTCTGAAATAGCTTCCTTTTGAATGACATTTCCTACGTTGCACAGGCTATTGGTTATTGTTGACCAACAACAGAGTTTCTGCAAGTCTTAAAAAAGTCTTAATTCACCTGTTCACAGATTAAGACCTTTAAAAGGTCTTAAATCAGAGCAGGAAGTCTTGAATTGATAAAGGCAAAAAATAAAATGAATAGATAAAAAAATAAAAGATAATGTCTTCATCAGTATTTGTCTTGTTTTCCAATACAAATATCTAAACATATTTAAATCAAGAAACACTTACTTGCAAAATGAAGATATGAAGTATTGTTTTCTGAGAAATTTAAGAAAATTGAGTTTAAAAAAAAAGATGAGATATATCAATAATTGGGGTATGAAAACTTATTTTCCCTTTGAATTAAGTTTTTTCCACTGATAAATATTTTTATTTTTCGTCATAATCTCACTTTATTTTGACAGAAAACAAGACTTTTGCCATTTTACATCCCAAGTAAATTTATCTTGTTTTAAGTGGAAGAAAATCAGAAGAAGAAAACAAGACAAATATGTTAAGGAAGAATATCACTCTTTTTTTTGCAGTGTTATCAGAAAGTACAGTAAAAGTTATTTTCATATTCTAGTGGTTGGGAGCAGAGATATTCAAGCCTAAAGCTATTTTTTTGTAAAAGTAATGGAGATCAGTAGAAAGTTGTATTTTCCAACTTTGAAGTGGTGCTAATACAGCTCATTGTGTGCTCCCTAGACACTTACATTTAGAGAACATAATGACATATTATGTTACCTTCAATTTATTCCTTAAATTTTCTTTACTTGGTCTTAAGAAGTTCTTAAAATCTTAAATTTGCTTTCATAAAACCTACAGAAACCTTGAAAAAGCCAGATATCTATTTGGTTATGGTTTAATGCTAGGGCTTTTTTAAAATGGGATCTGAATTCCATAGGGGCCTCAATTTGTCTTAAAGGGGTCATCGGATGCAAAATTCACTTTACAAGTTGTTTGAACATAAATGTGTGTTGGAAGTGTGTGTCCATCCGTCCTATAATGATAAAATTCCACCCAGTGTTTTTTTTTTTTTAAATCCCCTTTCTCAAATCAGGCTGTTCTGAGGTTCGTGTCAGAATGACATAGCTCGGAAGAGAGGGGCGGGGTCAGCAGAGCTCATTAAAGGGATAGTTCACTTTGAAATTAAAATTTGGTATCTATCAGCTTACCCCAAGGGCATCCAAGATGTAGGTGTCTTTTTTTCTTCAGTAGATCCATTTTTGATGTTTTTAGGTCAAACCGTTCTAGTCTGTCAGTCATATAATGGCAGGTATAGGTGTCCGTCTCTATAAGAGGGAAAAAGATCATGCACAGAGAAATCAAAATTAAACAATTCCCCATCGTAATTACACATTGATGGCCTAAGACACGAAACGAGCGTTTGTGTGAGAAAACGAACAGTATTTATATCGTTTTTTACCTCTTGTGCACAACCATGTCCAAGTGATCTGAGTGCCGCACACATCCGGTGTGCGACGTGTGTGTGCGCGCGCGCTCTGGCTCGTCGGCGTCAACGCTTGACGGAGGGCGTGTCTGAAGCGTGGTGCTGACGCGCCGTCATAGTTACAACAACCAATCACATACTTCTCTGGTGTTGCATGACTGGATTGGGTATTTGCATGAGGCGATCTGATTGGCTGATGCCTCCATTGGCGCTTGAAAAGTTGCGTCAGCACCACGCTTCAGACACGCCCTCCGTCAAGCGTGAGCCAGAGCACGCACGCACACACACGTCACACACCGGATGTGTGTGCACTCAGATCACTTGGACATGGTTGTGTACAAGAGGTAAAAAACGATATAAATACTGTTCGTTTTCTCACACAAACCGCTCGTTTCGTGTCTTAGGCCATCAATGTGTAGTTACGATGGGGAAATGTTTAATTTTGATTTCTCTGTGCATGTTCTTTTTCCCTCTTATAGAGACGGACACCTATACCTGCCATTATATGACTGACAGACTAGAACGGTTTGACCTAAAAACATCAAAATTGGATCTACTGAAGAAAAAAAGACACCTACATCTTGGATGCCCTTGGGGTAAGCTGATAGATACCAAATTTTAATTTCAAAGTGAACTATCCCTTTAACATTTAAAGGAAAATGCTACAAAACGGCTTGCTCTGACAAGAGCTGTTTGAGACAGGTTTAAAAAGGTTTTTTTTTTTTACACTACCATTGAGAAATTTTAACCAAACTATGTTACAGACTTTTTGTTAAGACCCTAAATAATCATATCAACTTGTGGAAAATGGGCATCCGATGACCCCTTTAAAACTATTTAAATGCAGTTATATTAACAGTCTTAATTAAAATGTTTAATCACTAAAATTATAGATGTCTAATATTAAATGGGCATCCTTTTTTATTTTTTTATTTTATTACAACAAATATACCTGTACATATTAGCAGTGCAAATATTGTCAATATTGTCTTGGACAAAGGCGGGCTTTGGAGTCAAAAAGTTTGGGAACCATTTTCCTAGTGATCCACCATAAGCGTTTTTTTTTTTTTTAAAGAGTCATTTAAATTGTTTGTGTCGATCATTTATGCATCGAACACAAAATCTGTATTTTCAAAAATTTACTCTTTTAAATTTACTGATTTAAATACAGTAATGTTTTAATTTACCCAATAATTTAATTTGCAAACAGCAATATTATTAATTCAAATATTAGCTAAACTAAATTGACTAATATTAAGTTAATAATAATATTTTGCTGTATAAATAAAGAATAAACGCATCTGTAAACATGAAAATATGTAGCTGTCTTTGTATTTTACAAAGTGGCCTCCCCCCAAGGGGTTCATAATTAGGTGTTAAAAAGTTTGCCTTTTGTATTTTTAACAATAACACTAAATTATATATTTTGAAAAAGAAGAGTGAGGATATTCAGCATCGCTTTCATCTTTCGTATCCAGGTTCAGGTCTGTCTCCATTCTAATGTGGCATGTCCATTTCGATAATTGTATAGCATCTGTGCCACATGTCAAGCTTCACAAATAGAACTGTAACAAAACAAAATTACACTGCTCAAATTTATTAGTCAGAATTGGTTTCAGAAACTCCACAAACTGTTTAGTTTTTTTGGGGGGTTTTTTTGTAGCATATTTTGGTCTTGTGGTGTGTCTGATGATTGATTGATTTATTTTGCTTTAGTAATTTCCATGCAGGCAATGAGGAGTTCCGCACCGAGTTTAAAGTCCCTCCGTTCCAGGATTGCGTGCTGAGCTTTCTGGGCTTCTCTGAAGAGGAGAGAACCAACATGGAGGAGAGGACACAGAAACATGGTACTGAACTCTCATGCATCAGTGTCCTTTCTGAAATGTTTCATGTTTCGAAATGTCATAAAAAAATCTGCTCTCATAATTCTCGATTAACCAAAGCTATTCACTCTGATTAATCTGAGATGTTGACCCCAGGAGGATATACTTCTGTATTTTATTGCTAGACCTTCTCTGTTAAAGCAAATGGCCCCTGACTTCTGCTTGAGGGGGATTTTTAAAGGAGTGTGTGCTGCTTGTTTTGTCCAGGTGGACGGGTCCAGGCGGTGGGTGATGAAAGGTGCACCCACTTGGTAGTTGAGGAGAACTCCATTAAAGAACTGCCCTTTACTCCCTCCAAAAGACTCTATGTAGTGAAGCAGGAGGTATGAACTTGACTTAAAGTCTCACAAGCTAACACAGAGAAACACACACTGGGCTTTGTGTGGGTCCTTAATAACAGTGTTTAATAAAACCACTGTTATTTTACACTGCTTCCTGTCTGTAGTCTGGTATCTGGTAGGTTGCGAGGAGTCTTTTTTGGCACATGTCAGGAGTTTTAGTAGTTCAGTTACGATCATAAATGCATCAGTATGTATTTAAAGGTCTTAATAAAAGGTTCAGCTGAAGTATTTTAAATGAATGTATATTAACTTCTCTTTTTATTTCTCATTCTGTGTCTTTCTGCAGTGGTTTTGGGGCAGTATACAAATGGACGCCCGTGCTGGGGAAACCATGTACTCTTACGAAAAGGTGAGGAAACCAGGAAAATGACAGCATTTGGTTTGCGGAAGTAAACTAAAAAGCAAATTAGATTTTACTTTTTTCTGCATAATAATGCAAAACTTACATTTTAATTAAAGAAAAAAAATATCGACCTTATTCTTTAAAGGTGGGGTAAGTGATTTCTGGAAGCCAATGTTGACATTTGAAATCACCAAAACAAACACGCCCCTACCCCAAAAGGGTCTCGCCCCTATTTTGATAGATCCGCCCCACACATACGTACAGCAACGATTAGTTCTGTGAAACAAAGCGAAACCAATGTTACTCGCCTATCGAGAAGAAACAAAGCAACCTCTGTGTCCAATCGCAGGCCTTCCCGCTCCTTTAGTTCTCTCCAGGGCTGGAAAGTTGATCCGATATTTACACGGGTCCTACTTCTTGCCTTAACACCGTGTCTACACCGGACGTGAGTGGCGCGGTGGGACAAAATACTATAGAACTCATTATAATCAGTGATGCTGTCTACACTGGATGCCACACTGCGACACTACAAATCCCCGACAGTAAACTGCTGCTGCGTTCTATTTATGACATATTGACACAAATTTCAAATAATTTTAAACGGTCGCTTTGTCGCGTCCAGTGTAGACACGGTGTGTCTTCTTTTGTTCCGCAGACGTTTTCCTTTTATTTTTTTATCCTATCTTTCTGTCATCACTCGGCTCGGCTAATGTCCGTCAGGTGCACTGAGCGCTCTCTCCTCTGCATCATGAGTAGACACGCCCCTTACTGCTGATTGGCTACAAGTTTGTTTTGGTACTCGGACCCGACTCAGTTTTCTAAAGCGTTTTTGAAGAAATACATACCCCACCTTTAGTATAGTTTAAAAAGTATCCCATGTTGCACTTCATAAAAGGGAAAATGCTGTTTACTTATCCTCCACTTGTTTGAAAACTGAGTTTTTCTTCTGTTGAGCATGAAAGAAGATATTTTGAAGAAATATCTTCTTTCATGCTCAATAGAAGAAACTCACAAGTTTAGACCAAGTGAAAGGTTTAAAATAATTATTTAAAGTAGTTTTGTCAGTAGTTGGTTTTCTGAATACAGTTAAATTTATGGTCAGATTTAGTAATAAAAAAAAGTAATTGATTTTACAGCTTCATAAAAAGCAATACACTCATATCTTTTGTCACCATGTCTTCCTCTAAGCCGGAAAGTCCTGCAATGAAGAAGGCCGTGTCTCTGCTGTCTCTCACGACACCCAACAGTGGCCGGAAACGTCGCCGTCTTAGAGAAACATTGGCTCAGCTCACCAAGGAGACGGAGATTTCTCCCTTCCCACCACGCAAAAGACCCTCGGCTGAACACTCCCTCTCCATGGGCTCCCTGCTGGACATCTCCAACACACCTGACAACTGCAAATCCAGCGGAGGTGAAACTAATGATCTGATATGACTTGTGACTAGCAACCAAATAATATAACACTCCCCCTGTCTTCCATGGGGTGTCAAACTCAGTTCTTGGAGGGCCGGAGCCCTGCAGAGTTTAGATGCAACCCTAATTAAACACACCTGATCCAGCTAATTAAGTCATTCAGGCTAGATGGTTTGTGTGTTGGAGCAGGGTTGGAACAAAACTCTGCAGGGTTAGACAAACAAACAGAAGAATGTTCTAACCTTCGGTTCTCAGAAAAAAATACTGGTTTGGTTGTCTGAAAAGTTTGCAGAGTTCCCACTGCATTATGTGAGAGTGTTCCAGAGCTCTCCAGACTTTGATCTCAGAGGTCCAGGGTGATCCCAGCCAGGGCTGAGATGAACCGGGAGAGTAGTCAGAGTGTGTTTTAGATGAGTGAGGCCGCTGTCTTTTGCAGAGTGCAGGCGCAGGAGGAGCAGCGGTAGGCGGAGGACTGCAAGACAGAGTAGATCAGAGAAAGAGAGGCCACTGCAGTGTATCAGCACTCCTGTGTGCAGAAAGGAATCAGACCAGACAGGTGACATTCATGGTAACATTAGCTCAGGGTTCAGGATGAATACAAACATTAATCTATGCCATTAACATAGCCTTTTCACTAAATGTAGAAAAGGTTACTCATGTCAATTTCTCTTCAAAATTAATTTGAGTTTTTTTGATTGATTTTTTTTTATTTTTTTTATTTTGTTGAACATGGGACATTGCTTTTAATTCCTCTATCATTCCTTTGTACTTGAAACATTGCACAATTTGGCACATGCGATTTATATTAAAAACATTTATTTTTCCTTTATCAGATTTTTGAACAGATATTTTGAGAAAAGAGATTAAACATATCTGAGGATAAGAAGTAGCAGTGTGTGATTTACAGCTGCTCATCCCTGCATCTCTGCTTATGTTTCAGAGAATGCCAAAATTCCCAAAAGCTCAACTCCTGCCCTTCCTAAGCAGTCCGCGCGCTGGCAGGTCTCCAAGGAGCTGTACCAAACCGAAAGCAACTACGTTGATATCCTGGCCACGGTCCTGCAGGTTTGTGTTCTGTGTGTGTGTCTTGCGTGTTCTCTTTCTCCTTCTTACACACACACATAGGAAAGTGGCAATCCACAGTACCTGGCTGTGGCCTTATCAGACTGAACCAGTGCCTCTGACCAGTAGGGGGGATTTGGACACCAATGCCATGGACATTTGAGCTTTGCTTTGTACCCCTACATGTGGAGCTCATACGAACACACACACACTTCTGTGTCTGCTTGCATAGTAAATGCCACATCATATGCCCGCAATCAGAACCCAGCAAATTTCACTGAACAGTGGAGTCAGATCATCAAGCAATAGCCTGACCTTTCCATTGTGGTCCACTGGATCTTCATTAAATTTATGGAGTAGCTGTCAAGTAGAGGTCTGCACGTGACTGATTTTCCCAGTTTCATTCCACTCCTGCGGAACTACTGTTTCAATTTGGAATGTTCTCGACAGTTTATTAAACTATTAAACAGTTTATAAAAAAGCTAGCTGACCAGCCTTTTAGCTAGGTTAAAATGTTTTTTTTTTTTTTTTTTACTTGCCCGACCAGACAAATAGCCTGTTTTAAAATTTAAGTGACCAAAAAAAATAACCAGCGAATCATCTAAACGCGAGAATGATTTTTCTAATTTTATTACATTCGTGTAAACAGCGATTGATATTTTGGATAGTGTATTTCTGTTATCAAGGTCGTGCTGTCGAGGCTCACGCTGCCTCTTTGTGAGAGACGTCTACACAAATGAGCAACAACAAACATAAAGAACTCAGAAGAACTGGTATAAATTCAAAATGCTTAGTTTATTCATAAAATGTAGTTAAATGACATACCATGACAAGGGGGCTATTTTGCTGAATATTTCATGATTTCAAATGTCACATTGATTTTAGTTAAATAAACAAGTAGTTAAGTAGTCAAGTATTTATTACGTTACTTACATTTTAGACACAATATTTACTGTTTTGTTCTATTTCACCAACGAAAATAGTTCCAAACAAAGATCAGCACATTCTCCAAGCAACAATCGGCAGTGTTTTGTTACTGAATGATTCAGCGTTTTGAACGAATCGGTTGACTCACTCATTAAGTGACTTACCGCCACCTACTGGTGGTTCAGTACGTTTAAAAATATGAATTTCCGCCACCAACATTTATTTAAATTATTAATCTCATGACAAAATTTATTGCAGTTGTAATTTTTCAGGGTAAATTATTTAATCTGACTGGCAACAGCCCTATAGTGTATATTGAATTTATAGATTAATTGTAATAATTTGACATGAAAGATGCATACATTTAAAAAGGTCGAAAAAGGCCTTTGTAAAGGTAAAATAAAATATGCAGATTGAATGTAAAAGCTGATAGAACACTGATGAAAATAATGCTTCAGAATAAATTGCACCACCAAAAATCTCGGTGATGCAGTACATTTGTGGGGATATTTTGTATGGAATATTGTCTGCTGATATGAAAAGTTAACAGTATATCATTGTAATAAATATAATTTATGACAGCAATGATATTTTGTTTTCTTTTTACATTAAACACATCAAATATTAAATATATGTATGTAATATGTGTATTTCCATTATGGGTTTAGGTCTTAAATTTCATTTAAAGTGGTATTAAAAAGGTCTTAAAAAGTCTTAAATATAACTTGTTCATATCTGCAGAAACCATATATATATATATATCTCAGTGGCGAGCCGTGACTTTTTTAACCGGGTATGCTAAGTGCTTAGATTAAGAACCCCCCCCCCCCCCTTCTCTCCTCTCTGCTCATCGCTTTTAGGACACACTCAAAGAGGAAAACACCGTGGCAGGTGTCGATTTAAAAGTATGCACATTCCTACCTTAGGCTAGGCTATTTGTAAATGAAATTCATCTCCAATCCTTCTATCGTTTCAGGTTTATCCATAGTTATTCGAATGCTAGAAAACAGCTGATTTTCCAAGTAAAAACCGCCAAATACACGTAGTTATGTTATGATACGTAATATTCAGAGCGTGGGGAGATGGGGGATTCCCTCGGTCTATACATCTCTGCATCAACTGAATGAATTTTTTTTTTTTTTTTCATGTATTTTTTATTCCCAGTGAATAGGAGTTAAAACTCCCACCCGGATGACAATAATAGACCATGCAAAATACCAATAAATAAATAAAAATAATAATCTATTTAAAATATTGCCAAGTAACGTTGCAAACAACAATAAAATAACAGAAGAACTTTAACTGTAAGCGACACAAGTATACGGAAAACAAAGGTATTGTTTACTATTTTTTTCCTGATGTTTGTTATTTCAAATTTTATATACATTTTTATAAACTTTTTTTAATTTTTTTATTTACTACTTAGGCATGTTGACAACAACGTCTTCAACATTGTCTATGACCAGATATGTTTTTAGTAGACTTTCAAAATTTGCTTTGCTTGAGAAAGCATGAAAATATACAGTTATGATGTTTTTTCATATGATTTAGTCGAGTTAGTTTTGCATCAAACACAATGTAATTTTCGGCAATCGAGATCTGGCAGCAACAGCGCATTTTATCCGCTTGGGCGAGTGCTTCGCGGACCGCTTACCTCCCGCATGAAATCAGCCGCAGACCAGCAAATCACTGAGAACGCGCAACAATCCTGACGAGTCATAGCAACAGAGCGGAGGTGAGAAAGCTGCGGAGAATCCGCTCGCCGGAAGATTCCGTCACTGACGTAGATTTACAGAAAATTACCGGTTTTTCATAAATAATTTTACGCACTTATTCCCAACGCTTTATTAAGCTTTAAGTCACATCTCAAATGATAAGGTATCAACTTATAATCATGTTTATATTAATTAGCCCGTGAACTCATTCTCTCAGACAGCCTGGGTATGCGGCACATTCGCAGCTTATATGGACGGAACGCCACTGATATATATATATATATATATAATATATATATATATATATATATATATTAGTGCTGTCAATCGATTAAAAAAATTAACTAATTAATCGCACATTTTTCTAAAATTAATTAAGATTAATCCCACCTAACGTTAAAGTTTTTAAATATACTTTTATATTGCAATAATTTCACATTCAATCTTCCAATGTACAAACAACATAAAGACAGTATATTTTTTATATTTCTTTAATGACATCTTTTTTATGATTGAAGGCCAGCATCACTGATATCAATACTACTGATGTCTCTATAAAATAGTTTTTCCCCCTTAATATTTAACCACTGACTGTAGCCATTCAGCATTACAGTATAATTGACAGCTATCAATTTTAACATTTATTAGAATTAACTTCTAATTTAAGTGAACTTAAAACAATCTTCACACGAACCCATTACAATAAATGACATATTTAGCTACCTGTGCCCTTCAGCAGAAATATACAGAAAATGAATAGTTACCAAACACTAAATTCTAAATTAAATATAGATGAGCCCCTTAAAGCTATAAAAGTTATTGATTTCCTCTTTTTTTTCTTTTGTTCTTGGATTAATAGACATCACAGCAGCTGGTTATTATTATTTGCCTGCTATTGCTTTAAAAGCTGCTGCTGCTTTCTGACACACTTCAGGTCTTAGTCTCTTCTAATGAACTGACGAGTTGAATCGGGTGTGTTAGATGAGGGAGACAGTGCTGGGGTGCCTCAGGAAAGTTTTGAAAACCATTTCAGAGACATGTTCTTAAATGTGACGCATATCATATTGCATGCATGCACACAGTTTTAAGGCAGCTTTAATCGCCTTTTTGGTAACTATATATATATATATATATATATATATATATACAGTATATTAGTGCTGTCAATCGATTAAAAAATGTAATTGCGTTAATCACAGTCATGGACTGTGATTAATCATGATTAATCACAAATTTAAAATACTAATTTACCTGTAAATGTGTTGAAATAAAGAAATGCATGACAAACTAGTTTAAGGAAACATAACCTTTCACACTTCCGCCAGGTATGAGACATAATCCTTATTGTTCTTTTATCATTATTCTTTTGTTTTTATTCAGCCATTATCAGTCTTTATACTGGCAATAAAACGTTTACCAAGCCACATCGCTTCAATCCCAGTATACATTTACCCAACTATTATCAAAAGTATTTCTAAATAAATACAACAAACATTTTCTTGCGACCTTACGTGAAGTATTATGACCTGAAAATGAGAAGAATTGGACCTGTTCTGCAGGTGCATTAGAGCTAACATTAGCATCATAAGACAATTTATGAGATTAATAGTACACTTTTACTCAGAACTCACTTCAAACCACCATCGAGTGTTTGTAATAACTTCCTTTTGCGATCACATGTGAAATTTGGTTGTTTACTGTTGTTAAAATATGCTTTTTATAGCCTTTTATATCGCTGCAAAAATGAGCATTTCAGATGTAAGTTACACATTCATCTCAAGAAAATCACATAGAAACCATATCCTATCGTAATCGTGTGTTTATTATTTTATATAATGTATAGTGGCTGTTGTCATGTTTATTTTTGCTGTGTTGTATGCTCTGGCTGAAACTCACGTTGTTTGTGATGTTACAACCGCCTCTCCGTTCTGAAGTTGCCAGGTATACATTCCAAGTATGATACACATTAGTAAAAGGATCTATTTTAATTTTTATTTGTCTATATACACTTTGGGCGGCTGCGGTAGATTATAAACGTAGCCCGAAAAACCGCAACCCACGGCTCTGTAATTTTTCCCGCGACTGTATTTTCAAAATAGCCCACAGCCACTTGTGCCGCTACCCTGGCAACACTGGTTCACTCTACGCTCATCACACAATGATAGATAACCTTCCGCGCTTGACGGGAAGAAGTGCTGTCGTTAAAAAAAATTAACGCGATTAAAAAAAGTTACACTAATTAATCATATATACATATATACATATATATTAGTTTTAATTAAATATTTAATTATTTTATAATTTAAGTTTCTTAAAAGATAATTAGAATCATTCTAATACGATTTTAATGATGTTTTACACTAAAGATTGGATAAATGGCAGCTTTGATTGGATAAATTCAACTTTTTTCAATCACAGGAATAAATTACATTTTTAAAGTATATCCAAATTAAAATAGATCAAATTAAAAATTCACAATATTACTGTTTTGATTATTTTTGATCAAATAAATGTAGCCTTGGTGAACATAAAGAGACTTCTTTCAAAAACATTAAGAAATCGTACCAGTCCCAGCTTTTGGGGGGTAGTTTCTAAACTCCTGTTGTAGGGTTTATTTTAAGATGATGTCAAAAGGCTGAAAAATACTTAAAACTACCATTCCACTCTACTATCAAGCTGTCTGCTTTGGCTGACATCTCTTAGAAATAGCACCCTCTCATGCCTACAAATCAGAGGTTTAGTCCTGCGCCGCAACAAATCTAATCAGGTCCTTTAGTGATCCCATAGGAATGCATACCTCTGCTGTCAAGTCCTGCGCCACTGGTCAGTCTCGGGGTTCAATCTTGCTTGGTGATCTAATTTCCATTGTTCATTGTTTTTTTTTTGTTTTTTTTAGCTCTTCAAATACCCCCTGGAGAAAGAGGGGCAGGTGGGCGGCCCCATTCTAGCTCAGGAAGAGATCAAGACTATCTTTGGCAGTATTCCAGACATCTATGACGTGCACATGAGAATAAAGGTAGGCCATAACCTTTCCAAAATGCTGAGTAAAGGCTGTGCTGAACGTGTTAGCTGATAAATGTGCTTTGACAGGCGGATCTTGAGGAGTTGGTGATGAACTGGTCTGAAGAGAGGAGCGTAGGAGACATTATCCTGAAATATGTGAGTGTGATGACGCTTTGAACTCGACCTCCTCCGGTGTGAAGCTCACAACGCCGTCAAAGACTGAATGGCAGCTTTTGTGATCTCTCTCTCTCTCTCTCTTTATTTTTTAAAATTCTCTCTCAGTCTCAAGAGCTGGTGAAGGCCTACCCACCATTTGTCAACTTCTTTGAGATGAGCAAAGAGACTATAGTCAGATGTGAGAGACAGAAGCCAAGGTTTCATGCGTTCCTGAAGGTACCGTCTTCTCTTTTTAGTTTGTATAAAGACTTCAGTTTTATATAGAAAGTGATGTATTTGCCAGAAATAGCCGAATTAATGGAATTTTGACCATTTTCTCTTCTCCGATATTTAAACAGTAAAAATTTTTTTTTTTAAATCTGTTGAACCTCTGTTCTATATTTGAGTGGGTTTGTATGGGCATTTTTTGTGAATGTTGTTTATTCCCATCTTGTCTCTCGTTTTGTTATTCAGATTAATCAGGCTAAACCTGAGTGTGGCCGTCAGACTCTCGCTGAGCTTTTGATTCGTCCTGTGCAGAGATTGCC
This sequence comes from Schizothorax lantsangensis, assembly GCA_027422415.1. Taxonomy (NCBI): domain Eukaryota; kingdom Metazoa; phylum Chordata; class Actinopteri; order Cypriniformes; family Cyprinidae; genus Schizothorax; species Schizothorax lantsangensis. The sequence goes on along the minus strand of CM049847.1, from coordinate 26,678,266 downwards.
GAGTGCTGCCCTCCTGTTGAATGGTAATTCACGTAAATATGGCTGTTAGGCTGTTTCTATTCAGTAAATCTGTCTGAATCCAGGTGATTTAAATTGTTTAAAAAGATACTTTGGAGTTTGTTCAATTCAGTTTTAAAAATGATGTTTTTCCATTACACGAAAAAAATAAGTCAAAATACTAACACGTTATTCTTTAGCAGGTTTGTTATACATTACCTCTGTATGCTGATCAAAGAAAACATGATTGCAGTGAATTTTGTTCTTTATAGATATAAAGAAACACACATCAGATGACAACCATGATAAAGTGACCCTGGAAAAGGCCATTGAGTCTCTCAAGGAAGTGATGACGTAAGTTCTGCGATTCAAATTTTCCTTAAAATAAACTAATGATGCAGCCAAAAATGTATTTTTAGTGCTAAAACGGTGACGTTTATACAAAGATTTCTTTATTTCTCTCTCTCTTTTAATTTTCACAGCCACATAAATGAAGATAAAAGGAAAACCGAAGGACAAAAGCAGATTTTTGATGTTGTTTATGAGGTGGACGGCTGCCCTGTGAGTAATTTGTTTTCACTTTTCCAGAAATGTCTTGCATTTACACACATCTCAGTCGAGTTCAAAGAAATAATTCACCCAATTCTGACATTTACTTGCCTTTATATAAGTAGTGCAATCTTCCAAGTCTTTGAGTTAACAAATCACAATAAAAGATGTTACATTCTGAAAGTCGTCATGGCTCTCAAATAACTTCACGTAATTTCTACGCCCCAACCAAAAGAACTGAAGTGACCATATTATGACCAATGGGATTCTTCTTGCCCTTTTGAAAGAAGAGTATGATGTAAGCATACTTCAACATTCACCAAGCAAATCTCCCTCGCCAGTCCACCCCGACCATGAAAGCTAAGCCATAAAAACAGGTCATTCAGAAATCATCATAGTCAGAACCATAACACATGGCTGTCCATTTTCACCCTGATACCCATTTATTTTTCTGACAATTTTGAAACCGAAGATAGCCAATCATAGGAGAGAGATCATAGTGTATTTAAAGGTACATTTCTAATTTTAAAGCAACAGTAGCAGAACTTGTTTTTGCTGCTTGAAACCTTGACTAACATTATAAGTGGACTAAATGAAATGCTACAAATGTGGCTATTTTAACAGTAAACGGTAAAGTGTGACACTGTATTGTTGGCTGCAGTTCCTTTTCTCTCTGCGGTAAGAGATGCAGACGTGCTGTCTGAAACTTTCTCTCAATACTAAATGGATCAGAGTGAGTCAGCTCTTGTTGTCTCCTGTCAGACTCGCTCCAGAACAGCTACGTCTGGAGACGGGGCTGCCAAACCAATGATCGCAGATGGGAGTGCTTTTCCTGGATCAGTTTGGCTTTTGTAGCTCATGGGAACTGAATCGGCATGGACACAGCATAGTCTGATCCAGGAACGGCATTCTGAGGAATCTGCTGGCTCAGGGACAGGAAATGCAATATGTTTATCGGGCACTGTGTTTGGTTGAACAAACTTCTGCACACCAGCCACTTATAATTAATTCATTTGCTGAAAAGCTTGCAAATGTTTTGCAAGGTGGAAACTGATTTGTTTTGTATGTTTGTGTGCGCCTGCAGGCCAATCTGTTGTCGTCACACCGGAGTCTGGTTCACAGGGTGGAAACCATTGCTCTGGGAGACAAACCCTGCGATCGGGGAGAACATGTCACACTCTTTCTGTTCAACGACTGTTTGGAGGTAAAGCTCAGTCTTTGTCACTGCACCATTACTGCTCTTCTCAATGTGTTTTGGAAATACTACAGATGGGCAGACCCCCCCCCCCATTTCTTCATAATGCAAATTCTCCATCAGGTTCCCCAAAGCAGTGCCACTATATGAAAGACATTAATCTTGATTTCTGGTCTTATTTCTGGTGTTAGATTAATGAAAGCCTTATGATGTCAAGCTGCTAGCTAGAGTTTCTCTATATTGTTGTTATTATTACACCCACATTGCATTTGAATAAATTATTAAATTGATTTAATTTAAGTGAATGTCAAGTATCATATTGACTGTACTTTGGAGCTATGCACAATTGGTTTGTGGAGCTATTAAGCAACATTTATCATTTATTATTGTTTTTGTGTTTATGTATCTGGATCTTTCCAGTCATTTTCAGTTTACATTTTATATAAAATAAAAACTTAAACATTAAAAGGAAATTAATACTGACAGGAATTTGAATACACCTCTTCAGTGATAATTATGTTTTTCTTAATTAAAATGCTTTCTGGCTATTAAAAATTCTCTAGGTTATGTAATTTTGTTGTAGTCTGCACCTTTTTAATATTTTGCCTATTCCTCCAACATGAAGTATTTGCCATTTTTATAAAAGAAAAGAAAAATCGACCAAAAGTCTCTTCAAATCTCAAAATCAAATTTACCTTGAAAATGTACCAATAAAACACCAGAAAATTAATGATTAAAGTATTTATATTTGTTTGTTTTTTGTTTGTTTTTGATATACTTGCATGTATTCAATGTGTCAGAAAAATGCTATTACTTTTGATGGTTACACCATTTGACATTTATTAAATCAAAATGTTTGATAAATCTATGAACATTTTTAAATATCACCTTTCTGAGAAACTAGCAAATGCATTTAAACTAGATTTCTAAATTTAGGGTTCTTTATGTCATAGACCTGAGTGGACAGGTCTTCCCTTCCCTCTGCCTCCTCCCTAAATTTCCTTCCCTCGTCTTCTCCAAATTTTCAGCAACCTCAACAATTGTTTGTTCAGATCATGGGTGAACGGTACCGTTGAAGGAAAAAAAGTGAATAATTTATGCGTGTGCAATCTGTGCTTGCTGACTCGACTCTCTGGCCTGTTTCCCCAATTAGTGAGGGGATGCGTTTAAGCACTGTGGAGGGGGTTGCTAGCGTGTGCCGGCACACGGCTGTGGTCCTCTTTGCCCAATGCTGGCTCTGGCCTGGTAATGAGAGCAGGGAGAAGGGAACACTCTGAGTGATCAATTATTCATTTTAGGAAGTCCTCTGCATGCATATCTGTCACCCCAATATGCATTACATATTTCGGCTCCACTAAAGCACCTGAAGGACTCCCCACTGCTCCACCAGAGCACAGGAGAGAACATTTTACATTCCTGCATTATGAAGAAAGCTGCATGTATTAAGAGTAATGTGTGTGTGTGTGTGTGTGCTTTTTCCTTCTGCGTCTTCATATTCAGATTGCCAGGAAGAGACACAAGGTGATAACCACGTTCCGGAGTCCGCTTGGTCAGACACGGCCGCCTGCCCAGCTCAAACACATAGCCTTGATGCCTCTGTCCCAGATCAGAAGAGTCCTTGACATCCAAGACACAGAAGGTGAGGGGACCACATGGCATACTGCATCCCATCAAGTGCACTCATGCATATTTTAGTTTTGTGTTCTGAATTAGCACCCAGGAGAGGGAGGTGAAGTCTGTTTATGTATAAAGTGCGTCACTTTAGAGCTGGCCAGGAGGATACACAGTAAGAAAATTCTAACATAATTTTAAAGGTAAAAGACTGTAAAAATGCTACGGTAAAATTGGTTAACGGTAAGTTCCCTTACTGTAATAAATCTAATGGGGCATTTTATGAAATATTGTTACATTTACAGTTTTTAGCCATCTTATAATTTACAGTAAAAAAAAAACAAAAAAAAACGTAAATCGACATTCCCAGAATTCCCTTGAAAATGCATTTGAAGGTTTTTCATTGAAATAACCAATTTCTTTTTAGTCAGTTTTGTACATTAGGGTTTTATGTTACATCTGTTGTTAAAATGAATACTTATTACATGATTTTAGAGTGGTGTGTTATAATGATGGTGTTTTGTATTGGTATGCATGACACCGTGTGCACCCTGTGTACTGATAATAATATTAACCTCAGCTTGTGGAAAAGCTACTTGTAATGAGCTCTGATTTATCATGTGGCTTTTTCATTTCCATCTGCGTTTTGGTGGTTGTCAGCAATTATAAAGGTACAAAACAGATTATTTCAGTAGGTTATTTTAACAGTGTATCGGTTAATGAAATATACAGGTTTTAACTGTAAATTTAAGTTTGTTCAATTTAAGTTAGTTTTTTTTTCAGTAATTTTCAGTGTAGTTTAAGAATTGTATTTTTGTTTAAACGGGTCCAACAGGGTTTTTGTTATTGTCTTAAGCAGATATGCTATTAAACCAAAGGCTTACCACTTTCATGCCAAACAAGGAAACGAAAGAATCTCAAAACTAATCTGATTCCATGGTCTTTAGGAAATTCAATGGCCACATAAAAAGCCCATAATATCTTAGCTAGCAATATTCACATAATTATTTTATATTGCCAGCAGAATCTTTTAGAATATATTGTGCATATTTAATATATCACTCAGCCCTACTTTACTGGATTTTAATGAGCTAAAGACACAGGAAGGCAATAATTTCACACCATAATAGCACATTATTGATGAAGATCACATTCTGAAGCCTGGAAATTTCTCTCTGATTCAGATCTGTGCTTCCACAAGAGCAGCTCCTTGTATTGGAAACTATTTCATGTTTCAAATCAACTAATTTCCCTGTAGTGCACTTGTGATGATCCCATCAAATCAAAATGGATATGAACTCCTGCCCTACATTGTTTCCTACTGAATATTGTTTCACTTGCTAAGACAACACATTCAAGACAGCGTGTGAATGTTGTTTTATGTTGGCTTTATTGACACGAACCAATCAACATTTGTATAAAGAAATAAATATTAATAACTTCATTTATATTGGTTTGGTGGATGGTATTACATTATTTTTTTTTACCTTTTTTCTTTTTCCTTTTTTAAATTCTACCCAAAATTGTTTTATAACCATGTAGTTATAGGCACCTTTTAAAATGTTTGAATTAAATGCTTGACAAAGAAATTTAATTTCATTTGATTTTACGTTTTTGCACACAAACAAAATGTAAGTGTTAAAGGGATACTCCACCCCAAAATTAAAATTGTCATTAATCACTTACCCCCATGTCGTTCCAAACCCATAAAACCTTTGTTCGTCTTCAGAACACAATTTAAGATATTTTGGATGAAAACCGGGAGGCCATTTTGAACGCTATTTGCATCCAGTTGATACTCTCCAAAATGGCGCTTCGCTGACGCAGAGGAGACGAATTGTTGAATAAAGTCGTTATTTTTATTTTCTTTGCGTACAAAAAGTATTCTCGTTGCTTCATAACAGTCAGATTGAACCACTGATGGCAGATGGACTATTCTGACGATGTCTTTCATACTTTTCTGGGCCTTGACAATGTCATTTAGTTGGCAGTCACAAGCCTCCCGGTTTTCATCCAAAATATCTTAAATTGTGTTCCGAAGACGAACGAAGCTTTTACGGGTTTGGAACGACATGGGGGTAAATGATTAATGACAATTTTCATTTTGGGGTGGAGTATCCCTTTAATGTACAGCCAGCTGGTCATTATCAGAAAATAAAACCTGACAGGATGATCAATACATGGATTTGAAGCGGAAAGGTCATAAAGAGCATAATTTTATGACAGTGACCAGCTGATGGTATAGTACAAACTCCACCGGTTGACTTTTTTTGTTTTGTTTACCTTTGGAATTAGGTCACATCCCTGACCTCACATTTTCTGACGTGTATTTGTGTATCTTATTGTTTTATTTTTCTTAAGAGTGTCAGAACGCCTTTTCCCTGGTGGTACGTCCTCCTACAGAACAGGAGAACCTGTTATTCAGTTTCCAGCTGACGGCCGAAGACATGCTCAAATCTGCCTGGCTCAAAACTCTCTGTCGTCAAGTGGCCAACACGATTTGCCGAGCTGATGCGGTGAGCGGACACACACACATAGAAACATGGCCACTTCCTCCTCAGATCATCCCCCTCAGGTCTGGAACAGAACTCAATTATTTATTTTATTAGCTCTGCTTTCTTTTTATTGTGGCTATAAATTAGGAGGTTTGTGTGGGCCTTTTGGTGTTGGCTAATCCTATTAGATGCTCCTGTGTGGTTAAACTGGGAGGCAGATTAATGTAATTAAGAGTGGAATTGTACTTGAACTTTACACTTCAGACGCAGACGTCTTTATCTTCATGCTGCAGAACCGCAGGTCCCGCCCAGGCCTTCCGAAACGGCACATGTAATTGGCGCGGGCAGACAGATGCATGTATTCCCCTTTATAATTTAAACATCCAGACCAAACCCTGCAGCTAAATGCATTTCAGCCTGGCCTGCAGTTCTCCCACCGGCCATGAGGTGGCAACCTACCCACACGTCACCGGCGTGAAATGCAGCCACACTCGCTCTCTGCTCCTGTGAATATCAAGAAGCCCCAGCTGTTTGGAAGGCTGAACAGTGATGCTTCTCTTTGCATTTTGACAGGCCAGCAGTATCGCTGTGTATTTATTTAATTTTCCCGTGTCTTAAACAGGAAGATCTCATTCAGAGCACCGATCCTGACTCCGTCCAAGTGAGCACAAAGGACATGGACAGCACGCTCAGCCGAGCGTCCAGGGCCATCAAAAAAACGTCAAAGAAGGTAGGGAGAGGAGCTTGAAAGTATTGAAAATGACACCATGGGCATACAGATTTGGTCTTGATGTCAACGTTCAGGGCGCTTTCTTGAAAATTACATCATAAAGTAGAAAACACAGGCTAATTGTGCATGTTTGTGTTTTAGGTCACAAGAGCATTTTCTTTCACTAAAACCCCCAAGCGTGTTCTCCAGAGGGCATTTTTAGCCAATGGTACCCCAGATGAGAGGAGTCCCGGCCCAGATGCCGATCACATGGGCCGAATGTTCAGCAGCTCCACACTGGCTGTGAGTCCACAAGCTCACACACATTTTCTTCTCTTTTCCACACAGTCTGTCTATTTCTCTTCACAAATTTACTGATCTAACCTACGAATGAAAGGCACACTCCTGTCGACGATGCATGAATAACGCACTCACCTTTAAGTAAGCCTATTCACATTATTTTGAGAAAAACATGCACAACAATAAGTGATGCGTCTATGAGCTCCTTCAAGGGCAATTCTTAGAATAAAGTAAAAAAAGTCTGAGCTTGACAGCTATACAAATGACATGAGGGTGAGAAAATTTCCTCTCAGTAACGAAATAAATACAACAAAACTTACAGCAGTGTGAAAGCAGCAGTTAAAAATGCACCTGATTACAGCGACGTGGATGTTTCCATGAGCTCTGCAGTTCAGTAATGTACTCCAGTAAAGTCCGGTCATATCATGTTTATTTATATAGTACTTTATGCAATAGATAGCCTTAATTCAAGCAGCTTTACTGTATTAAACATGAAAAACCAGAGTAAGTGTCGCTTTCAGTTAGAATTACAACTTGATTTTCTGTTATAAATAGGGTTGCCACCACTGATCTATAATAAAGAACTGGATTGCTCATGACGTCATGAACGTGAAGCTGCCGCGCCGCCATATTGGTATTCCCCACTGTTCCATACATTCTATTGAATTAATAGGAAATTGTACAAATTTAATGAGAAAACATCACCTAACAAGTCAATGTTTTTAAATGTGAAGTATCCCTGTACATTCTTACAGTGCAAACACCCTAGGCATGTAAACGGTTATTTTTTTATGTCAGGAATTTCTCATGCTTATTAAAGTTACGTTCAATAGAGTAGCAAACATCAGATGAACATGATAAACATCAGACGGACAGGACCTCAACACACATACATATATATATATATATATATATATATATATATATATAACAAATGACAAAGTGCTCATTCTGAAATATGAAGAAAGATTTATGCTTTGTATACACATAGGCTATAGCCTACCTTCATTTGCCTTGTACAGTTATTCATTGTTTATGTAATTTTGTTAGTGTTTTTAATCGTACAGTAGGCTAACTGCAAATATTTCAACAATGATTTCGTTAACAGCATTCATTTTGAAGCAGGTAATGATTTAAACGGCAGTTAAATTAATTATTAATTTAGCATATATACATAACATTTTACATGGAAACGGTAATGCTAGTAAACATATGTGCGTGATCTTGGAGAGTCTGAAATAGATGTTGCTCAATCAGGACATTAAAAATATACACATCATAATTTATTCAGAGAAATAACTGACTACATACAGTAGGGACTTAAAGACATGAAGCATTATTTCAAGATGATGCATGGTAAGATGCTTTTCATTTCAGTAGAACAGAGTAATATAGTAACAGTTCATGTTTAATAATTCCTGAATAATTACATGCATAAAGAAATAGGCTATAATTTGTGTTGGATCACTTACCTGTGTCGGCAGTATGCAGCAGACACACCCACCTTAACGATTTAAATATATCGCTTATTATGCTCAAAAAGACCATAAACATTGCAGATAACATCTGAAGTAAAAATGGATTTACAAACACGTAACATAAAAATGTATCCCGTGTGACTGATTCGCTTCAAATCGGGTGATTTTAGGTCAGCGGTTTGCATGTGACTCAATGGTGCTCTCTGCTGGTAGGGAATAGTAAGATGGCGGATCGAACACTTCCGGTGGCTTCACTGCCTGTCGGCAGTTTAGAACGCAATGAGCAATCCAGTCATTATATAGATCAGTGGTTGCCACCCGTCCCTTAAAATACGGAATTGTCCCGTATTTAAAGGTAAAATGATGCGTCCCGTATCAAATCAATACGGGATATATAACAGTCATACAGTCAATATTTTACAAATGCTAACATATAGTTGAATCAACAAATAAGTATTTTGCCCTGTTTATAATACTAATAGCAATTATAATGAAATCAATTTCATACGAGGTAATAGAGAAGCTCATTTGCGTGTGATTGCATTTTGGCGTCTTTGTTTTCATAGCAATGGACCTGCGCGGTTTTAAAACATTTAGGAGCTCACGTCCGCCCTTTGAACACAAGGCTCTCCAGATGTAAGGCTGAATGGGAAAGTTATCAATGGGTCTGTCCAGTAACTAATGATGAACGTGCAGTTTGCAGAGAAGCATTTCAGTTGCTCACGGTGAACTGTCTGACTTAAAGGGATAGTTCACCCAAAAATGAATGGGTGTCCCTTATTTTGCCTCGCCGAAGGTGGCAACCCTAGTTATAAAGCAGCTCTCCAGTGTGGAGCTAGCTAATGATAAAATATTTGTATTAATAGTGGGAAAAAAAATATTTAATTAAAATGACAGTTCGGTTTACAGAGATCAAAGCTTGATCTAGCTCAGGACTGTTTTGGTTATCATAACCCTAGTCTTAGTCTCAGCCTCAGACGTCACGTCCACGGAACGTTGGCTAAACGTCTGATGCATATGGCACACTTATCTGGAAACACTTCAGGAGTTTCGAAGTCGTCATCGGATTGGTTGAATTATACAGGATTTCCGGGAGACGTGTGTGTCGCGTTCTTTAACGTTCCGCCTGGAAACAAAGATGCCGTGGCGCCAAACCCCCTCACGAAAGAAGAAAGCCGTCGTGTTTACAAATGTGACGACAAACGCTTATCAGGATCAACTAAACGCTGGATTTTCAAAAGTATGTGAAATATTTAAAGTTTGCGGCATAGAATCTTTACGTCTAATACGTCTGAGAGTTTCACACACCGGTCTGTTATTGTGGCGACATTTCCACGCACCGAAACGTGACGCTGAACGAAACGAACTGTGATTGGTTGTTTGACATGTCGGTCAAACGGCCTCATGGGCGGGCCTTGGCCAATAAATGCTGCCATCTATTCTGGACCTTCAGCCGTCAGTCTGAAGGTCTGGCTACGCGAGACTATCATAACCCTATGAGGTATTTTAAGTCATTATGTTGTGAATAAAATAGTTTATCCAAAGCGTCTTATCACTTACCTTTATTTTGTTTCTTATCTATATGACTTACAAAAGGAGATGTTAAGCAGAATGCGCAAGATGTATCATTCTTACTTTTACATGTAGATAATTAAATGGTGAGAGAGTGTCTCTGTCTGTCATCTCATTTTGTGTGCCAAATACATCTATTTGTATAATGAATTGGTAACACTTTACAATAAGGTATCATTTGTTAACATTAGTTAATGTATTAATTAACATGAATGAACAATGCATTTATTACATTTGTTTTAATCTTTGTTAATGTTGGTTAATAAAAATACAGTTGTTCATTGTTTGTTCATGTTAGTTCACAGTGCATTTACCAATGTTAAAAAACACAACTTGTGATTTTTATAAATGCATTAGTAAATGCTGAAATTAACATGAACTAAGATTAATAAATGCTGTAGAAGTCTTGTTCATTCTTAGTTCATGTTAACTAATGAACCTTATTGTAAAGTGTTACCAATTAATTGTATAATAATTGTAATTACATATGCTTTTCTAAAGCTGAAGACCTTTATTTATGTTAGAATATGTATAATTTTAATATTTTAACTAATTGCAAAAGCTGAATAATCAATAAAAGTCTACTGATTAATCATTGAAATAATCAACGATTAGTCGATTAATCGTTCTAATAATCGTTAATTGATTATCAAAATAATTGTTTGTTGCAGCCCTAGCAATTATACACTGTACTGAGTAATATTAATTAACTACATGTATTTACTATATGGCGAGGGTTAGGATTAGGGTTTGGCTTAGGGTTACTTGTGTGCAATTATGCATAATTTAGTATTATTATAATAGTAAATACATGTAATGCATGTAACAAAGACACCTTAAAATACAGTGTTACCGTATTAAAAAAATAAATAATAATACTAGCCATAAACTTTTTAATGAGAGTATATGTGTGCTATCTGAGACCAGTGAATATAGTGCCAGACACATGACCCAAAAGCTTATTGGCAGGTGCTTTTCTTCTGTCGAACAAAGAAAAAGAAAAAGTTTTTTATTTCTCTGAAAAGAAAAAAATTATAATTCTGTCATGTGAATGGGTCCATAGGGGGAGTGCATTGTTTCCACTGAAAAACTTTTTTTGTGGCAAATTATCTCTTTTGCTGTGAATAACCTTTGAATCCGAAATATTAAACTACAATGATCCTCCTTTTATTCAGGCACCTTCCTCCTTCCCAAGTGTAAATAGAAACGTTTTAACAGATCAGATAGATATCCGATCAGAGAAAATGCATGAAGTGACCAGGTGTAAACAGGCCCATTCATAATCTATGACAAAAATACTATTATAAACTAGGTTAGTGGATAATTTAGCAGCAAAAGTTATTCTAGAAAAATCATGAGTGCACAATTTTATAAAATCTAAACATTTAGTGAAATAACATTATTTAGTGGGGAACAAATAAAAGTGAATATGTGAAGGACTAAATTTGGTAAAATGTTACACATTGCTCTTTGCATTGTTGTAAAATACATTAATGAAAACAAGTAAATGTATTTATTTATAAATATAAACTACAAAATTAAAAGACATTTCTTTTAAATATATAGCACAGTAATGAAGGCAGCAACATATGATAGAGGAGTCTTGCCTCCATTACTGTGCTATACATTAGATTATTAATAGCCTTGATAGGACAGTACAAGAAACGCTATAAATAATATTTCATTGCGCAAAAGTATTATAATACGAAAAGCTCAAATAGAGAGCGGTACAAAGCGCTTATGCGCATCCCGTGTGCAGAATGATGCGCTTGAAGCAGCACGGAGTCACAGCGCGCAGCTGCGGATAGAGAAGTTCAAAGCACAGAGGAAAGAGATATTGATGCGTAGCTTATTAAATCTGCGCGATAGTTTATTGAGCCTTTTCTTTTAGGCAGCGGCTATTTGCACTAATTTTTCTTATTTTCTTAGCGATAGATGCCATTTACACTAAGTGAAAATAGCAGCATTTTTTTGTGATATGCTATTTACACTAAGTGCAAATAGCTATAGATTCTATTTACACTATAAAATAGCAGGATTTTTTATTTAAAAAAAACATTTTTTATACTATTTATGCTATTTATATTACTTATTGCAAATAGTGGCAATTATCTCACCTCAGTATTGTAGTACATTATAAAACAGTATGCAATAATAACTTATTGAGAGTAAATTTTAATTTTAGTTCACATTATTAAATGGATGCCACCTTATTGGGACAATAAAGCCCTCCCTAACCCTACCCAATACTTTTTCAACTTTTTGGTTATTTCCTTAATATTTATTGAAAATTAATGCTTTTGAAATTTGAAAAGGGAGAAAAAAAGTTCGTCAAAAGGCAGATTTGAACCCGGGTCGATCACGTCAAAATAAGTACAACGCACATTTTACCATCTGCGCCACTGGGGCTGACGACAGCTAACAGTCTTTTGTAATGTTGACCAGCCCAATCACACGTTGGTGGGTGAAGTTAGTGTAAATAGCCTCTGCCATCAAGGCAGGCTATTTGCACTTAGTGTAAATAGACACTCCGTTTCTTTTAACGGTTTTAAATCTCAGTTATTGAGTGCTCTTGAAGAGTTTCATTGTTTTGACTGTCTTAACCGAACACAACACGCAGTTTGAATGCTGAATGGAGGATGACAGACAGCCGCAGCAGAGAGAAGAGTTTATGTGAACTTGAATTTAACGACTTAAATAGTCATCTGTACCTCACATTAAACTATGGAACGGCTTCAGAACACTTGGACTTTGACTTTATGGTGCTTTATAATGCTTTTGTGCTTTCGTGGGACTTAACAATAACACAGAATAGTATACACACAATATCGGATTTGGATCGGTCTCGTCTCTCCGATACCCGATCCGCGGAAAATGACCGAATCAGAGCCGATACCGATCGATGCATCCCTAATAAATTGTTCAGTTATTGTGTATGTGTCATTCCTTCACATCACACTTGGTCTATAAACACTGCATGAATTCAAATCTCTCATACAGTCAAATTGCACATTTTAATCTCAATTTCTACAGTTGAACCTTTGCCAATTCGGTTGGCTTGCATTTTCCTCTCAGAGGACTCACAGTTTGCCTCGGTCATTCACTCATGCTTTTCTTTTCTTTCAGCATCAGGGGTCTTGTGCTCTTTGCTCCATTTGAAAAGGGATATTTTTACCTTTTTCATTAAGGTGATTCATGCACTTCTAAATATTTGAGAAATCCCTACATTCGTAACGAGATCACGCTCAAATATTTCACTTCCTCTTTCAATTTTAAAGTGAATGATTGTGAGGGCGTGCGCGATGTAGAGGCGGTGCAAGATGAGGTTAATGCGCTCTCTCTTTTTCTCTTCCCTCCATGTGAGTGTAGATGTCTCGTTCTACCTCTACGTTCAGTCTGACGGGCTCTATTAAAAGCGCAGTGGTTCAGCGGTCAAACTCTCTGGACCATGCCCCGCGGCCCAGGGTCTCGGTGTGTGTCCGCACTCCGTGCAGTCCAGAGAGGGCTGGTGAACCAGCGGCTCCCGAGACCCAGCTCAGACCATCCATCCTGTCCCTCCCAGCGGCCCAGCCCGTAGCTCCGTGCCGAGAGCTGCTGGCACCCCCAGAGCCGCAGCGCAGGTTCCCTGGGTCCCCGCGGCGGGAGACCCTCCTGTAGGACTCTTAAATGTGAGCACAGCAGTTCTGCCTCTTGACTCACTGTGACTTACTAACTCACATCTGGGGACGGTGTTGACACTAATTCACTACCGCACGGATGGGCTATGGTGGCACTCATTTATAGATGATCTGAGGACCGGTTCAAAAGGGATTATTCACTTAAAAATGAAAATGATGTCATTTACCCACCCTCATGCTGGCATCTCTAAGAATAACTTTAAGCAAGTTGAGAAATTTACTAGTACTACACTATTTTTCCCATCATGAAAGTGAATGGGGATCCATCAAATGACAAATAAAGCTCCATAATAGTAACACTACTGAAATTTTGACAATTTATCCTCACCCAACTTACGCAGAAGCTATAATCTCATTTGCATTTTGCATATTCACCCTTGCCACGCTGTGATTGACAAATGTGCGCCATGTGGCCACATCATATCAATGTCATGTCTTCAAATTTGACTTGTTGCTTTATTTTAGAATTATTTGTATAAAATTATAGTATTTATTAATGTTATAAATTAGCTTTTAATTTTAGTTTAAATTTTGATAATTGTATGTGTTTTTATTTCTATTTAGCTATTTATTTATTTTTTATTTTAGTATTATTTAAGTATTTAAACAAAAAATGATCACACTTTATTTTAAGGTCCAATTCTCACTATTAACAAACCATTAACTATGACATTTGATGCAATAAACTCCTAATTTGCTGCATATTAATAGTTAGTAAGGTAGTTGTTAAGTTTAGGTATTGGACAGGATTAAGGATGTAGAATATGGCCATGAAGAATATGTGCTTTATAAGTACTTATAAACAGCCAATATATTATTAATAGGCATACTAATAAGCAACTAGTTAATAGTGAGAATTGGTCCCGACTCCCTATACTAAAGTGCTACCCAAAAAATAATGTTGCTTTGGCAACTAATTGAAAATAATAATACAATTTTATTTAATTTCAGCTTTGTTTAAATTAAGGAAACACTTTACAATAAGGTTAATTAGTTAACAACATTAGTTAACATGAACTAAGAATGAACAATACTTCTACAGCATTTATTCATCTTAGTTGATGTTAATTTCAGCATTTACTAATGCATTATTAAAATCACAAGTTGTGTTTGTTAATATTAGTTAATGCACTGTGAACTAACATGAACTAACAATGAATGATTGTGTTTTTATTAACTAACGTTAACAAAGATGAATAAATACTGTAATAAATGTATTGTTCATTGTTTGTTCATGTTAGTTAATACATTAATGTTAACAAATGACATCTTATTGTAAAGTATTACCTGAATTAAAACAATTTATAATAGTTTAACATGGCAAATCTGGGACTTGTACAGCAGAGGAAAACTGTCAGAATGACTTACATTTTTGTCTGTTTCTAGCTCAGAACTATTATATTACTTAATTTTAACTGTAGCATAAGTCATATGAAACAGTTTATAATACTGAAACAGTCCATTTCACATGAAGTATTTTTATAACGCTTAATTTCATTCCACATTCACTTTCATTATATGGAAAAGAGTGTTCAAAATTGGTCTTTTTGTGTTCCATGGAAGAAAAAAAAACATCATTCATGCTTGACATGAGGGTTAAAAAAAATAATTTAAGTTCACTCAGAAATAAAAATGTCATCCAACTTATTCTGATAAAAACAAGATTTCCATTGAATAAAAACTATAGTTTCTGCTCCAACAAAAATGTAATGTGACCGACAGAATTATCCTTATTTTTGGTGAAGCATCCCTTTAACACTGACATCAGATCATTTATGCAGGGTGAAATATGAGATCTCAGATGCTTTTATAGTTCTATAATTCTCAGTATAATGACGGCTCTTATATAAAGACGTAATTGTTACTGTGGTGTACGATGTGATTTTTCTTTTTTCCATAAATCTCATATTTTGACTATGGTACTGGCATGATCTATGGGCGGGACAGCCATAAATTAGCTGATGACCGTGATTTAATCTCCTCCTATTTCTAATTTGATCCCATTAACTATCATCCATATACCGGAGTGTGTGCGTTTCATAGCGTTTTAATGTTTCATTTAGCACACTCAAGGCAATTCATCAAATGTTTTTTTTCCCCCTCATTGCCATTGGCCGCCTTTATTGATCTTGAGGCCTCCAATGGCAGTGCACCTTAACTCTTATTAAGCAATGCTAAGTAATAGGATTATTGGTGTGCGTGTGTGAAAGCAGCCTGGTGCTTGTTACATCTGTGAGTAAGAGTAAAACAAAATAAATTGGGTTTGTGGTTTGCTAACCTCGTTTTCACCCTCACATCTCTGTTTATAGTGAAGAATACACTATTATCCTCTGCATTGAGGTTAACACTCCTTCGGGTAATGCTGCCGGTTCTGATTGGTGAACACTTAACAAGGGTCAACCGTGTGCATTCTTACCACAGCGAGCTTGTAAAGCCAATATCATTAACATGGATTTCTCTCCTCGCCTCTTCTCACCACTTTTGAATAAACTCCCACAAAAACCTGTGAACCTCAGACTTCTGCGAGAACACTTACATTTTCAAATGGGCTCAACACTGGCGTTTGGTCAAAAGACAGAAAATCTCAACGCTGTTTAATGATTAGTTCCTACCCTAAACCCATGAAGATGAGCTGTAGTTAGGTAGACTTCAGCAGGGAAGGGCGGTGTGACACTAAATATATTCTCTTTAACAAATTTACAGATACAATTTTGGTTGGAAATGAAGACTAGATGTAAATGGCGCATCATCATGACAGTTAAATAATGAGAGTAAACTGTTGATGGAAATGTAAAAAAGTAACAGATATTAATGCACTTACAATGCAGAATGTTTATGCAAATTATCCAAAAAAAAGTAAATATAAAAATATATTTTTTAAAATCTTAAAGGGATAGTTCACCCCAAAATGAAAATTTGATGTTTATCTGCTTACCCCCAGGGCATCCAAAATGTAGGTGACTTTGTTTCTTCAGTAGAACACAAACGAAGATTTTTAACTCAAACCGTTGCAGTCTGTCAGTCATATAATGTCAGTCAATGGGACCCATGGTTTTGAGAGTAAAAAAAAAAACACACAGACAAAACCAAATTAAACCCTGTGGCTTGTAACAATACATTGAGGTGTAAAGACACGAAACGATCGGTCTGTGCAAGAAACTGAACAGTATCAGTAACTGATCCACCGCACTGCCCAACTGTCCTGTTCACAACAGCCGGTGCATGACGCGTCGTCGTCGTCTTGCTTTACGGCAGATCGCAGACTTAAAAGTGCATTACCGCCACCTATCTCTCAAATGGACCATTGACACTATCTACAATCTCAATTAGGAGTGTCAATGGTCCATTTGAGAGATAGGTGGCGGTAATGCACTTTTAAGTCTGTGATCCGCAGGGTTTAAATTGGTTTTGTCTGTTTTTTGTCAGTCCCATTGACTGCCATTATATTACTGACGGACTGCAACGGTTTGAATTAAAAATCTTTGTTTGTGTTCTACTGAAGAAACAAAGTCACATACATCTTGGATGGTAAGCAGATAAACATCAAATTTTCATTTTTGGGTGAACTATCCCTTTAATTATTCCAAAATATTGACAGGTTATATATGCATGTATATTTAATTGGTTAATGTTATACTTTTTTGTGTGAACTGTTAATTGCCAAATTGCATGCCAATATAAATGACACTTTAGTTGTATTGAATATTTTGTAATTTATTCACTTTAAAATATGCTTTTCTCTAAAAGACGATTAAAAAATAAAGTGACACAGATTCCATGTGATTTTAGAAATGTCATCTTAACACACGTTATTATAGAATTCAATTCATGTGCAAATTCAATATAAATTCAATTCATCTTGTTCAATTCTTGGTTGCTTTTACAAAAACTTGAGCTCAACTAATCAGAATTTAGGGTTAGATTGATCAGTTTTTATAATGTTAATTTTACTGTTTTGAGTTTTTTAATTCATGTTTCATAATTGAAATTGACATTTTCATAGTAATGCCAGATTTAATTTTTATTAATAAGCTTTTAGATTGCATCCAAGCTTTAAAAAATGAAATTTAAAAATCTTACATTTGTAAATTAATTAATTTGCTGGAATGTCCAATATAGGCATTAGCGTTTGGGTATTTAATGTATAAACTAAACTATTTTAATTATATCATGGTATAATGAATATGTGTTATAAAATCACTCGCACCATGATTTTTTTTATGATTTTTTTTAAGCTCATACCGCCCACTCCTAGACTCCAGTATGAATAGTTTGTAAAAAGAGCCCTAAGTGCATTACAGCTTTAACCAACACTTTAACTCTGCATTGAATCTTTAACGAGGTCTTCTGGGTATGAAATGCACCAAAGGTTAACACATCCACCATTTACAATTCAGCACTCTCGAGTCTTAAACTAATTACAGACTAGAATGGAAATAACCTAGAATAACCCTAAAACTCTAATTTCATCACAATATTACATTTTTATTTTCCGTTTTCTTTTTCCAGGCTGCTCATTCCCCATCCATGATCAACCTGTCCTCCGCCTTTGAGAGGAAATATCATACCTTCAGCCGATCCACAACTCACCTTTTCTGAACTTTGCATCCTGTGTTGTAATTAATTTCCACACTATAATACCACGTCTGCCCGATGCCTCCAGCCCAAGCCCCCCACCTGGGTTTAATATACAGGTCCAGAACCCACCAAATGAAGGACGGCTTGTTGATGTCAAAGTCTGGGCACATTTAATTAGCATTAAAGAGACATAACTGACAGGTTCTGATTTTTTTATTAGATGGGTAGAGTTTTCACACAATTATTAACCACTGAAAGTATTTCTTAATGTTTTATAAGATAATATAATAAAATCTAATCTAAACTAATATAGTTGTCAGCTTTTATAAAGCTATACACATCTAGCTGTTGCATTTAAGTGGAAATGCACTGAGCTGCCATAGTAAGGTCTGGTTTAAACGCAGCCTTACAGTTTTGCATACTTTTAGAAGTGATTTTTATTGTTGATTTAGGGGTATTGGTTTCTACAAGTCAAAAGAGTTGTTGCGGTCTACCTGCCATATTTATTCTCTAAAATCACTTCTATATGTAAATCTTTCCTTTTGTTTATATTTATGTGTAAATAGTGTATTTTTTTCTCTTTGTGATTGTGTCGTACTAATAATAGTTTGTCTCCGTTGCTTGTACCGTTTCATAGTCACTGCACTTATATCACAAATGTATTCATGTTTCACGTTTGTCTGTAAAAGGATTTCATATAATGTCTTTGCCTACTGCAGATTTGTTTGGAGTGGGTGGTTTTATGTTATTGGTTTGACTACTTTTGAAGGTGACTTCATTTATTCTTGATCAATAAAAGAAGCATAAAGCCTTCATCGTGTTCTTGTCTGTTTGAAAACAGCTATTTGTATGAGGAATCTGTTTGAAATGGATCTCAGTTGAGAATGTAACACTGCAAAACATTGTCCTATATTGCACAATAAAATAAAGCCCAAACTATACGTTCCACTGAGTCTCAAGGACTATTTTTGAAATCGGCACATTTCACTGATGTGACATCCAGGCAATTTTTTTCCGTCTGTGTGGATGACAGAGTATGTACGAATTAGTTCACTAATAGTGCACATTATTAATGCGTCCATTCACTGTCAATGGTGTACTTTTAAAGATTTGAGCAAGACTGAGAAGAACACTGAAAATAAAGTAAAAAAGGATAGTTCACCCAAAAATTATCATTTTAACATCTACTCACCCTCATGTTGTTCCAAACCTGTATGAGCTTATTTCTTATGTTGAACATAAAAGAAAATATTTTGAAAAATGCTGGTAATCAAACAGTTGATGGCCTCCATTGACTCCCACAGTATTTCTTTCCCTACTGTGGAAGTCAATGGGGACCAACATCCGTTTGGTTCTTCAAAATATATTTTGTGTTCAACATAAAAAAATAAACATATACAAGTTTGGAACGACGTGAGGGTGAGTAAATTATACATTTTTCGTTTTTGGTTGAACTATTCCTTAAAGCCCAAAGTATATATATATTCCATATAAATCCTGGCTGTGCATGTACAGTTAATGTGGACTATGCTTATGACATTTATGTGGAACACGCCACTATTTTTGAAATAGGCTCATTGTCCAACTCCCCAAGAGTTAAACAGTTGAGTTTTACCGTTTTTGAATCCATCCAGCCGATCTCCGGGTCTGGCGGTAGCACTTTTAGCTTAGCTTAGCATAGATCATTGAATCTGATTAGACCATTAGTATCTCGCTCAAAAATGACCAAAGAGTTTCAATATTTTTCCCATTTAAAACTTGACTCTTCTGTAGTTACATCATGTACTAAGACTGACGGAAAATGAAAAGTTGCGATTTTCTAGGCCGATGGCTAGGAACTATACTCTCATTCCGGCGTAATAATCAAGGAACTTTGCTGCCGTACCATGGGTGCAGCAGGTGCAATGATATTATGCATATTATCTCATTTACTCTCCCTCATTCCGATCCAAACCCACAGAACTCTTTTGAATGATTGTTACTGTACATGCTTTTCTACCAGAAAAACAGTGGAGAGTTGGATTGCAGTCAACAGAAATGATAGTTCAATATATTTGGATCCGATCCCAGATTGTTTGAGTCATTGTGGGTGATGTGAGTCACATCTGAATGTCTCTTTGATCTTTAACCGTGTCATTGACAGAAGCTTCTCAAACATACCTGTGATGCAGCCAAACAGCTGTGGCATCACTTGCAGAATTATTTATGGACTTCTGAAGAAACTCATGAAGACCAATATCAAAGACTATATAGAATACCCAAGACATTTCGCTAGTATAGTTTTGAATGTGGAAAAATGCAACGCTTAATATGGCCACTCAATCGCAGGAAGCCCCGCCTTCTGAATGAAAGAGCCAATCGCTAATCGGTCAAGTCAGCGCGTCACTGCAGCTGCTGTTAGAAGTCCCGGTTGCTATAGAAACAGTCAGCGCTCTGAGACGCATGCTCAGGACTGCGCATGCACACTGGCTGATCTTGACTGAGAAATAAGCTTTTTATAACGCTATTTGAGCAAAAGAAACAGCATTTATGACACAGTTGTTGTCCGATTTCATTGGTGATTTCAAATATGAAATTTAATCATAAGCTTAGTGAACAGTTTTGGAGAATTTGATGTTTCCCCATACAAAATGATAGGAGCTGCTCTTGGATGCCCGAGAGGCGTTTCAAAGATGGCCGCCGAGTGACATGACTTGTCTTAAATAGGGCCCTATGATTTCCACGATGCAGAAAACACGGACGGAATCACGGAATCCAGTCATAAAAACGGAATTTACAGTTTAGCACGGAATGTCACGGAATTTGTCAAAGTTTGGATGAATTAATCAAAAGCAGGTCATTACACTTAAATCAAATCACGATATGGACTAGTATCTGTAACTATTAAGCTGCAAAAGTCGATTTAAATGTGAATCCTTCATGTTCTGCGCGTCTCTGTATGAATAAAGCAGACGCGCGTTTTTTTTTTTTACTACATACGTGATTTCAGCGTCTGCCGCCTCAATAGCTGCGTTTTCATCCACCTATTTTTATGCGCATTTTGGATTATCGCATAAAAAAACGCTGGATGGAAACGCCAAGATGCGCATAAATTCTAAAAATGTGCATAAAAAACTTATGCGCATATTTGAGTAGGATACATTTTTTATCTGGTAAGAAAAAATGCGCATAAACTATGATGGAAACACATCTACCGAATAAATTCCTCCATGCGCATCGAAAAAGTCTTTTGCGCTATGAGACGGGATAACTTGACTAACCAGCGGACCGATCTCGTTCACAGCATCCATATGTTGTTATGGTCATTCTGAAAAACCTGAGCAAAGTCTGTCGTCAAAGTATTTCTGTATAATTGTCTTACATGTCTGCGTTCTCAAACAGCTGGCATCCACCTCCGAAAGTAATAACCGCATTTATTGTGTCTCGTCTGCTCGCTCTGAGGTGCAAGTAATTTGTGTCATATATGAAAATTATTATATTCAGTGGCTTCTCATGTATTTTTAGTGATATTTAGTGCCACAGTTTACCAGGAAGTGACGATTTTGTTCTCTTTGACTCGTTGGATGGAAACGGTACTTTATTCGCAAATGTTTTATGCGATATTCCAGTTTTGCGCATAAATTTAATTTGAATCTTTGGATGGAAACATAGCTAATGAGGACATAAATACATGAACAATATCTCCAAAACTGCTCTGAGAGTCACTTTACGAGCATTTTACCATTTCATTTCAGTAAAACTAGCGTCATATCATATACACACAGAACTTTAAAGGTATTCACGGCAACCCGTCACAATAAAAGTTCGGTTTAACTTATTAAAAGGCATTGTGCCAGAAATAGGCTATATTACTATTATTTAGTAGAATGTACGTAATACTACTACTACTGTTGAAAAATAATAAAACTTTATTTTTTATATTTTTTACAAAATATTTCTTCCATGTTTTAATTTTAATAGTAAATCCCCCTTATTTGCCAAAAAATTAAATGTTTAATTTTCATTAATTAAAAGATAAATTAAATCAATGTTTTATGCCTTCATCTGATAACCAGTAAAATTGAAATACACAACACAGAATTTCTGAGGGGGAAAAAACATTTCATAAGGCTACTGTAAGAATAAATAAAAATTGTTTGTATGCATTCAAATAATTAGACATGCTAAAACACAGAATTTGGTAACAATAAAACAAGATGAGAAAAAAATAAAACATTTCATACGGCCCTAAACATGTCATTTTTGTTACACTTTTAATAAATGAATGTTAAATTGTATAAGTTTCATGATTTTAATTAATTAGACATGCTTTTTGATTAATGAAATTTAATTTGACCATTTAAAAAGGAATCCAGAAAAATTTAAATGGAAAAAAAAACAGAATCTAGATAAATTAAAACGAAAAAACGGAATTTAGAAAAAAATTAAACGGAATTTGGGAAAAAATAAAACGGATTTCATAGGGCCCTACTTAAAGAGACTTTGCCAATATGGACCTTTGAGTCTAAAAGCATCAAATAGACTAATCATTATGCATTGACACTTTTTCAACCCATCAAACAATAGATTTGGAGGCTTAAGCAGCTCTGTCCAGTCTTAAGCAAATCCCGAGTGCTCATTATTGCACCACGAGGCCTTACTTGTTTTTTCTTCCTTCAAAGCAGAATACGGGTTTTTATTGTATTAACGTAGCTGCACTCTGGCACTACAGCCAGCTTCTGTTTCCTTTAACTAAAGGTGTAGATGCTGAATAGTATCCTGGATACTGAACTAACACTGAAGCCCTGAGGCAAAGAAAGGCCAGGAATATCAAAAAAGGAAAAGAGAGGTCTTGATTTTCTTGTTATAGTTGCCTCTCCTCCACTTCAAAGCCAATGAATGCCTCATTTATCATTGAATAGGCAAGTACAGGCCTTTTGTTCTCTTTTGCGTCCTACTCAGGGAGCATTTCATAGACAAGACCAGGTCACTGCCCTGAGCTTGGCTCTCTCCTCAAAGCAAGTTTGAAAGAGCATTTAATATAGCAAAGATGACCTGACCTGAGGTGCAAACAAAGATGTGAAGTAGCATTTGTTTTTTATTTTGTTTCTGTCCAGATTTGTTCTGGATTATTAGCTCATTCTGTTTTACCAGTCATCAGGAGCCAAGACAAATTTTTGCTCATCAGGATGACTTTAGGATACAAGCTAACAAGGCCAACAGGGTCTGCACAGAGCAAATGTTACATCATTCTAGTGTGGAGCAAAGGCTCAGGAGCTCCACTCGCATATGGCAACATGAAATGTCTGATACAAACGCCGATGTCAATTTCATCATTTCGCACTTATTAAAGATACCCAGAGAGTAGAAAAATGCTAGCAGTTGTTGTCGAATAGCTGCTACTGGAAACTTGAAACCTGAGGCCCATTTACACCTGCGTTTTGGTGAGCAAATCGTGCAACACTAAAAGCCAGTTACAAATGCATCCAAGAAGATTTCGAATCCCTGAAGCCACAGATCATTTCGCATTGGCCAAAGATAACGAAGGGCAATGGGACTCTTCTAGGAGGGTGTTTAGGACATCAGACAAGTTAGTTAGTACACCAAGTTAGTTCCTTATGTTCCTCTCCTTTGCATACAGTGTGGAATCAATAAAGAAGAAAAGCACAGCTAAATGATGCATTAGTGCACAGCTGTTGTGAAGGCAGAGTACAAATAGCTATAAGAAGCTGTTGGTTTGTTTGTAGTAGGACCGAGGATTGTGTAAGTACCACTCATTAGAATGCTGCATGTTTTCCCTTACAAAAAGAATGATTTATTGATGATGTATGCCAATGAGCTCCAGGCTTCTCGTTGCGGATCTCATCACAGGTGAGTCTCTAGTGATAATGGAAAAAGACTGAAGGGCAATGTAGAGACTTCTTTCTTAGCAAGAGAATACTTCAAAATCATCTGTTAGAATTTCCATTCATTATGGGCTCAGCTGGAGCAGGACCTTACGAAAATCTAGTTGCATGCATGTTGTTTTCATATGAGCAAGTTGACGGCATCTGCAACCTTTATTTGCATGGTTTTGTTAAACTAACACAATACAAGAAGAAGGTGTTGGCCAAAACAAAACAAAAAATTACCATAGTTTCAATATGGTTAAAACATGTAAAAACACAAACCAAGACATTCTCACCTGTGAAACATTTTCTCATTTCTTCGGGAACCATAATCTTGGTGGTTTTTATACACAGAGGCTGAGCAATGTTGTGGCATCTTGGAAAACTTGAGTTTGAAAACTCAAACTCAACAACACATCAAAGTGCCTGGAGCAGTCGAATCTAACTTTACATATCTATGGGTTGGACTACATGATTTTGCCCAAAAAATAGGCTATTATTAATAATCTTACATACAATGTAAAATGTCATATTATTTTCCTTTCAAATATTAAATGGGTAAATCTAAATGACCAATGAAAATTTTATGGAAATATGGACTTGTGACAAAGGTGTAGTTACAGTATCTAACCAGCAGGGGCTAACTGGTCTGTGCTAATCAGCCAAATTTTGACGCGTCGGGTTGGGCTGAGGTGCCAACATCTATCTTCCTTTTGCCCATTCCTCACGCGCATTCACTGTTTCTCCACCAGTCCTTTCTCGGCTTTAACTGCTTGTGCAGGAAGTCTTTTGAAGTGTTCGTTATGTTCAAAGCACCCTGATTATTCACAAATGAGCCAAATTTCCTCTGAAATTCAGATGGCACTTCACGTTTCAGAGAATGAGTTTGTTCGGTCTCCGGGAGACAAAATCAGAGCGCGCCTCATAAATGCGTCCAATTAAATATATTTTCGGAATTTTCCTCCTCGTCTAACGAGCATTAAAAACGTAACCTTGAAAACTCCATCAGCATCATAAAGATGTAACACGCTGCCTCTGGAGAGTGACTGTTAAATAAATCCTTTTGAAATCCGGAGTACAGACAGCTACTACCCAGCTATGGCCGCTCGCTGCGTGTCATATGCGATATGCACATGCAAAACCTTTGTACCGCCATTTCCATCCACTGTTTTAGCGTAGAGCATTGATAATGTGACGGCGCTGGCGCAGTCTGAGACAATTTAAATTACTGCCACCCTGCGCCTGCTTTCTTTTGTTTATGTCTTCTGAATCTCCTGTGGGTGTCTTCAAAGATGCTACTTCGAGACTCGGTGAAGAAACTCCAGCAGAGGATTCAAACTCGTCCCTTTTGTTTGGGGAAATAATTAGAAAGTCTAATTTCCGTCATGTTCTGCAGGCGTGCATTTCTGAGTGTAAAATTGCACAAGATCAATAGTTTGTGCAGAGGAGAGGTGTAATAAGCTGTAATTGTTCATCTATTCAGTGCTACAAATACCTCATCCCATTTACAAAGCGTGGTTGCTGAAGTGTACCAGCTAAAGTTCACAGGAGAAACTGCTTTTTTCTTTTTTTTTGATGGTTTGCACAGAGAGATAAATGCTGTAGATATCATGAAAATCTTAAATAGAGGCATTACACATTTTTATATTTTATAGAACCGTAAAAATTGCCATATTTCATGTTTTAAATGCTTGAGAGTTTAATTTTCTTGGAGTAATATAACCTTTAGCTTCATGTTATTCCTGTTTGCGTGGCATTTTGTTTTTATTAGACTGACTATGATTTTGCAATGAAAAGGTAATATTAGTCAAAACTTTAATAAATCTCACCCAGTGCCTGTAATTTACAACAACTGAGTTGTAAAACTGAAGTAGTACCCTTTTCAGCTGATTTATTGGGAAACCCCCTACATAATTCAGCACTGCCTGCTTTGATCATAACCCTGCTGTATGGGGTATGAATGTAACTAAAAGTCATGTCTCCAGATCGCATTCATTCACTCAAGTTTGTGGAAGTCTGGTTTCTGATAACATACTGCTCTTTTATCATGATATAAATTGGTTGAGGGTCAATTTTTGTCAGTGATCATCAAGCCAAAAGAGAGAACCAGGGATGTTGTCTCAAGTTTAAATAAGCAAGAATGAGATTCTCATTGCAAATAATGTCTTCAATGATGGCCTGTTCCTCACACAAAGCTATTATTTAACTTCAAAAGACTTTGAAAATTGTGTAAGACTTAACATGGACATACTTTTATGGTGATTTTCATTCCTTTTGGAGTTTGACTGTGTGAACTTTCTTGGAAATATCTCCTTCAGAATTCCACAGAAGAGTGAAAGTCATACATGAGTTTTGGATGACGTGAGGATGAGTAAAAAATGACAAGTTCTTTAATCTGTCTCTAATAGTTTAAATGTGGTGTGATGGTTTGATGTTGAATGGTCTCCTGCTAAACCATTCCCTTTTAAATGTTTCACGACAGCTTGAGAACAGGGGCTAGTCTGTTTCCACACAGAGTGAAGTTCTTCTGAAGAACCCTGTTTGTTCTGATTGTAGAATAGTTTGGAAGGAGACAGGCTCAGATCTGATTTTGTACTCCACACTCCAGTGACAGATTCACACCTGACTCTCTGCCTTTCCTCTCAGAAAGACAGGGACAGAAGCTTCTTCAGTCCCTCTAGTTCTAACCACAGCAGCATTTCTGTGTTCCCTGTATTTGATCAGAAAGATCTCCCAACTTCTTACTAGTGGAAAAAAAGCTTGGCAGAAGAGATGTTTACCTGCATGCTCTCTTGGGCTCAGTGCATAAGGTTTATCCCACCTGAAATCACAGCAAAACCAGCACCTTCTTCCACACACCGGGATCAGTCAGCCAAGTTCATCGTCTTCCTCTCTGACAACTGTATATTTTATAGTCAAACCTTGGCTTGCCATCTGCTTCTATATATTAAGGATCTTTATTTTAATGTTGCGAGTTTCTCCATGCGTTCCTTCCACCTACGTCTCGTTTATTCCTGTAAATATTCATCATATACTGTAGTTTAGCATTTTGATACCTGCCTCCAGGCAGACAGTTTCAGACCTTGCTGAGGCTTTCATGAGATGCTTCTGAATGATTATTATATATATATATATATATATATATATTTATCATATTGAGTTACTATAGAACCTAATTATTGTGGTTATATCTCCATGTTCATTATAATATAATGATATTTTATGAACTGGATAGTACTGGGCTTGTATATCAGTGCACAGCTCCCATAATGGATCGTTATGTTTGTTGCATAGCAACACTCTATTACATTGGAGGCTATACATTCTATAGCATGTGGATACCACTTAATCAATTTTCTAATATTTTTGTAAAAATGTATTTTTAATATTTACATTATATTTGAACCCTTTCCAGCAGTGACTGTATGATTTTGAGATCCATATTTTCACACTGAGGACAATTGATGGACCTCCAGAAGGAAACACGATGCATTAAGAGCTGGGGCATGAAAACTTTTGAACAGGATGAAGATGTCCAAATTTTTCTTATTTTGTAGAAATATATATTTTTCCATTTAGTACTGCCCTTCAGAAGCAACAGAAGATACTTGCAGGTTTCCCGGAAGACAAATTAAGTACAATTTACCTTGATCTTCAAATTCAAAAAGTGTTCTCCCTTCCAGCTCTTAATGCATCGTGTTTTCTTCTGGAGCATCAGTGAATGTTTGAACCTTTTTTAATAGTTGTGTTTGAGTCCATCAATTGTCCTCAGTGTGAAAAGATGGATCTCAAAATCATACAGTCACTGCTGGAAAGGGTTCAAATATGCAAACGATGCTGGAAAACAGAAGATTACGCAGGACATGGAGGATTTTTCTGAAGAACAGTGCTCAGTTTAACTTTTGAAGGGGGTTATTTTAATAATTTCAGCTATATTTTGTCTTGTGGACTAAATGTAAACATCTTTTATGTAAAATATCTTACTCAGGACAGTACTAAATAAAAAATAACATGCATTATGTATGATCGCTCTTTTTTTGTTAAAATTACTCACATTTTCACAGATTCTGCAAGGGGTTCACAAAGTTTCAAGCAGCACTGTATATGTATAGAGTTTTGATGTACAGTTTTCGCCTGCTGGATAATGCATGTATTTATTTAATCAAACAATAATACTGTAAAAAATAATATTACAATTTCAGAGATCCTTCAGAAATATCTGTAATATTGATTTGGAACTTAAGAACATTTCATTTTCACTGTTGAAAATAGTTAATATTTGCATATTTTTCTGGAAACAGGATTCTTTGAATATAAGGTAATAATAATAGCATTTATTTGCATGAGAAATAGTTTGTAACATTTTCAATCACTTTTGAGGTGTTCTTACAGGTACTCATTTCTTTTAAAAATCAAAAATAAATATGCTGACCCCAAACTTTGGACTAGCAGTGTATATTGAAGGAGTGATCAGAGTCATAGAGATCTAATAGCCTTATCAGCTGCATACCAACATTATAAGAACGTTATCATTTTATCATTTGCTGCTTTTTGATTTTATTAAATTAAGACCAAATTATGCACATAAGGATGTTTGCAAAATGTTACTTTAGTACGACTAATGTAAATGGGAAACAAGAAAACTGTTTTCTTAGCACCTGTGTGTGTTAATGATCCCCACATCGATGGTTTTCCTGCAGTAACAGCATGCTAGTTATAGAAACTTAATAGCTTATCATGTTAACCACAGAGCGCTGGTTATTTTGTAGAGAAATAGAGGCGAGCAAAACTCTCTCATCTCCTTTTTAATTTAAAATCTTTCCTCTCAAGCTGTGGACGGAAATACTTCAATCACTCCTGTAGAATATAATGATGTAACACCCGAGCTGCTTACATGAGCGAAAACTGGATCAGCGCACGTTTAACGGGTTTTATCAAAATCCACAGCGTTCAGAAACATCATAACACAATCCAAACACCACTGAAAACAGCATTGCGTATTCTCTTTATAGTGCTGCTGCTGTGCTGCGAGTTCTACTTATTTTACATGCAACACTGGATTACAATAACTGTTTACTGTTTAGAAAACACGCGACGGTAATTCATCTCTACAACATGCCGATAGTGTGCAATGCAAATGTCCTCCCTTCTCACCCCACTCGATGAACGCCATTAATGTATTGAAATGAATACGCACTAATTGCTGACCGGTGCCGTGCAGACTCGACCAAAGCCTCCTAATTGTCTTAAGACCCTGGACGGGCCCGTCAGAAACTCAGCGCTAAGCACTATAGTTTGGGACGGACTATAATTGGGTCCTATCTAACAGAGATTGCTGGTACTGTATGTTGCAAAGCTCAAGGACTTACATGAATCAGCATTGTGCATATGTGTGTGTGCATAGAGATTTCCGCAGCTGTCAATAAGGCTGGGTGGCTGAAAACGGCTCCCCCCGGGACCCCTGTTGTGTACGTGTGAGCGATCAATCTTCACCCAGCACGTGAGTGACGGAGCCTTTGGTGTGTGTGTTTGTGTTTACTCCTTGTGTTTTGAAGCGCCTGATCAATCCTCCTCCGCCTCCGACAGTAACCTGAGAATTCAGACCATTAACTCCCTTGCAAACAATAATATAGTCATGTATCAGTGATGTGTTTTTTATCTTGACATGCTGGTTTTGCTTTTACTGGTGTAGCTTGTGGTGCATTAGTAGCGCTCAAGAACATCAATGTCCTCAGGTCAAATTTCAGGCCAAAACCAAAAGCATTTATATTACATTACATTTACATTTAGTTATTTATCAGACACTTTTATCCAAAGCGACTTACAAATGAGTACAATATAAGCAATCAAAACTGCAAGCGCCATGACAAGTCTCGTTTAGCCTAACGCTAATTTATATTGAGAAGTTATATTGTTCTTAAAGGAATAGTTCACCCAAAATTGAAAATTTGCTAAAAATGTACTCACCCTCTGGCCATTCAAGATGTAGATGAGTTTGTTTTTTCAGCTGATCAGATTTGGAGAGATTTAGCATTACTAATGGCTCCTCTGCAGTGAATGGGTGCCGTCAGAATGAGAATCCAAACAGCTGATAAAAACATCACAATAATCCACAAGTAATCCACACCTCTCCAGTCCATCAGTTAACATCTTGTGAAGTGAAAAGCTGCTTGTTTAAACAAATGCATCAAGGCGTTTTGACTTATTGCCAAAATAGTCCATAATTCATAATACACAGTGAACATTCCATCCCGTTTTCCTCTCACATCAAAATCCACTGTCATATTTGTTTAGAACTATTTTCACTTCTGACGGCATTCCATTCACTGCAGAGGATCCATTGGTGAGCAAATACTGTAATTCTGAGCTGAATTTCTCTAAATCTGTTCGAATAAAGAAACAAACTCATCTACATCTTGGATGGCCTGAGGTTGAGTACATTTTCAGGAAATTTACATTTTTAGGTGAACTATTCCTTTAAAGAAAATGTACGAAGTACTATAATGAAAAAATATTATATTATGATGTATACTTAAAATGACATAAGTAATATATATTTGTAAAAATTATTTTAATAAATTATAAAAAATAAATAAATTGTTAATCATTTAAAACATGGTAATATTTGTTTCGCTGCATTTAATGTATGCTTATTTAGAAATATTTTTTTATTATTAGTATAATATATTATAATTTTACAATTATTTCTATAAAAAAAAACGTTTTCTTTACTAGTCTAAGTTATTTTAAATAAGATATTGTGTATGTATGTGTATGTGTGTGTATATATATAAACAAAATCCAGTAATTTAAATGCTACCACATAATGAGCTTTTTTAGGTCATGCGACAAAACATTTTTGTAATGTGATGAGAATTATCATTGGGAATACTGAGAATGATTACAATAAATAAACTCAAAATAATAACAATAAATAATGGTACTAAAAACAGTAATTTCATTTTAGCAAAATAGTTATTTCTTTTTTTTTCTTTTTTCAATTTGGGGTGAAATAGCCCATAAATGTGTTCATAAGATTCATCCATATTCAGAATGAATGGGTTACTTAAATGAAACAGTCCTTTTCAGTGCTATATCTGCTTGAAGAAAGACCTTATTTTATTCATGTCGCTAAAATACAACCCATTATAGGTGCCTGGGAGAAGGTACGTTCATGTGAGGAAGGGGTTTTCTAGTGTCAAGGACTGGGTCGTAAAATGAATGAGGGATGATTTGAGAGAAGACAGATCTGAATGATGGTTCGCCCGCAAAGCCCATTTATTTCTCTGAGGGTGAAGTGACACTCCAATGTGTAGTGTCCTACTTCTTGGCAGAAGATAAGTGTTTGTGGGGTAGGTGCTCACTTATTGGATGACTGGGCTGAGGGTTGGCCCTGGGGTGGCACGGTGGGACTTCTGAGGGACAGCTTTTTCAGGGCTTTCTTCTCTTTAGCCTTTTGCTGTTTGGTGGCTCTCAGTGCCTTCTTCTTCAGGTAGGTCTCCTCTAGCTGATAAAGCATCTCCTTCACTGCCTCCACCTGAAAAGGAAAAGTTCACCCACACATGATTATTTGCACAGCTTCACGAAAGAGACATTTTGAAGAATATCTCCTTTTCAATGTAACAAAGGCATACAGTATAATAACCAGGCACTGTCGAACTCCAAAAAAGAGCAAAAAGCACCATAGAAAAAGCAGCCATCAAAAGCATACAGTACAGGTTCTAAAGACGAAATTTGAGTTGATTTTCCCTTTGCCATAGCTTTTTAAATATTTTTTGCATATTTAAACCTGGTTTGATTAAAAGCCACTCAAAAACCAACAGCAGCTGCCATCATTAAACCTCAAACTTTGCATCTTGACAAGCAAAGTTTCAATGTGGGAATGCACAAATTAGATTAGAGAGTTCTGATGGTTTTTGAAAACACTTTTATGATGGTCATTTATGAAGCTTGACAGTCCCTGATTACGGTTTGCTTTCCTTTTATAACCTTTTTTATTTTATTTTATTTTATGTTCTATTAAATTTTTTTACGTTTCAGCCCAAAAGAAAGACTTTTTTTATTCTTAAAATAAATCTAATTTTCTCATTATGGTAGTATTTGTATTTTTAAATATTTATTCAATTTAATAAATGTTATCACATGAAATGTAAACAACATACAATGTTAAATGTAAATATATTATTTTAATCATTTTTTATTTAGTGTTTTTAAGCAGTATAAAAATTCTGTAAGACTAGTTTTTAAATCTATTTCTACCTCATCAGATCTTTAATAACCTAATAAATGTATATAATTTAGTAATGTTAAATAATATGAGTTGAATAAAATAAATAAATTTTTTAATTTTTTTTGCCTTTATTACAATAGAACAGTGTAGAGGTGTGACAGGAGGCAACGTGGGAGAGAGATGGGGTTGGATTGAGCTGGGATTGAAATTTAGGATGCCCGTAACACAACAGCATCATGTCAGCACACTGCCCACTAGGCTCTAGGAGCAGACATGCTGGAAATGTTCTCATACATTAAGTTTAAAATCTTAAAATTAATGAGGAAAATTCATATGAACACAAGTTAATTATATTAACACACACTGTGTCCTATTTTTTATTGACTTTGCACATTTTTAGGTTGTGACAATTTTTACAGTGTAATGAGAAAATGAAAACATGAAATTTAGAATAACATGAGGGAAATTAATATAAATGTTTGTATGTACTGTTGCTTTAAGACAAACACACACTATCGGAAGGACATATCATATTTATCAAGCTTTTGCATTTGAGAAGTTTGCAGATCCACACAGAAGCACATTTTTGAGACCTTGTAACCCCCCATAGATAATTAATTACCTCAAAAAGAAATGGACGTGGATCTCATTTCTGAGGAGATGGCTGGGTGTGGGAATTTATTGTGTCTGCTCTTGGAGAATGGGAAGGAGGGGGAGTGAAATATGAAAGTGAATGCGGGATGAAGAAAAGCTGCGAGATAGGAGATGGAAAAGAAAGGCAAGGTTGAGAGAGAGAGAGAGAGAGTGTCAGAGGCTCTGTAGTTCAGAAATACGCAGTTATGGTAGGTGGTGAGTCCTGTTTGCTTATGAATTCAGTCCAAGTGTGTTTGTTTGGAAGCTTTTTCCTTTTTCTCCTCTGGGAACCGGCCTGAAAGCTGAAAAGTCATTCCACGTTCAAAAGCGTTCTCTCTTCCCTCTCGTTTGCTTTTTCACTCAAATACGCTTCCATTTTTTATGTTTCCTTCTTGTTTTCGGTCTCATGTCCGGCTCAGAGCGAGTAATGGGCAAACGGGCTGGCCACCCACTCATGGACACACAGACTCGGCTCTATCTCAACAACAATTAGCTCTTCATTACTGTGCATATCTTTGTGCGTGCAGGGCATGGCTCTTTGTTTCTGCTACCGCTCAGGCATTCAGCAGCGATACACGAGCTGTCAAAACGCCTATCAAACCTGTCAGTGCCCATCATTCCATCCCCAAAACAAAAGGCCTCCTCGTCAGAGAGGAAACAGAGCCTTGATCAAAGAGCCCATCCGCTGCTTCAGAATACGGTAAAGCTCATTATGCAGTCAGACTGTCAGTCCTGCTGGCCTTTACTGGCCTTTTAACAGTTTACATAGTTAGACGCTTATTCACTAGATGGAGTTTGGGGGGGTCTAAAGAGTCGAAATTGTTTGACTATGTGAACAGAAAAATAAAATTGTATTAATTTTTGTTATTGCTGTGGGGAAAATCACGTAGTTATGGCTAAATTTATATCTCGGTCAGACCCTTCTCTCTCTGCATCCCTGCTGTAGTCATGACAATCAGTGCATGTGTTTTTCTGCGGCTCAGGCTGTGCATGAGAATCAATAATCTGCATTTAAGCATCTGATACATCGTTTGCAACAACTGTGATAAGTCTAAGTACATTTATGCCATCTTTGTGCATTAGACAGACTTTAATGCGCTCAGGGTTCGAGTGAAATTTTACTTTGGCAGTTCAGGCCATTTGGCTGGAACAGATTTAAATAGGCAGTTTGTTATCTGACGTGAGCGAATGAAATCAGACAAGTGCTTTATTAAAGTGACTGTCCAATAATTCTGAAGTGTTATTTTTTGGATGTGACAGATTTTGACCCAGTATATGCTGCTTCAGATATGAATTCTGTCACCTCCTCACCCTTTTTGGTGAAACACGTTACAAAACTTTACATTAACTTAATGTATTTTCCTGATTTAAGATTAGAACCGTTTTATGTGATTTCTGGTTCTGAATTTAACTTTTTTTTTAGAAGGATAAATTTAAAATGTTAAAGTTTTTTCTTTATTTATTTTTCTGCTTAAGTTTAAAAAAATAAGTTTAGCAAATTATTGTCACTTAAAGGAGTCAGGACATGAGAAATCAAATTTGCCTTGATCATTTGACATATAAGAGGTCTTTGTATAGTCAGGGTAGCTCCATATTTAATTTTTGATAGAAGTGTGTTCAATGGATTATACTGTTGTTTAACAACGTATTGATTTTTCAGCTGATGAAAATGTGTTTTATAAATAAATAAATACATAAATGAATAGGCTAAATAAATAAATACATTTAAAATGGCATCTAACCTGACCAAGGTGTATTAATCCTGCAAGTGCTTAAAATGTTTTCACCATTATGAACAAAGCATGTATTTAATCAAGCTCCAAAAACGGCTCAGTTGGTTATGATCTGTGATGTCACATGGGCAAACTAGAGCAAGACATCAACGAATAGTCACACAGCAATGCACTATAAGCCACGCCCACTTGTGTTCAGTTGCTTAACGGTTGACACCTGTCCACACTGGATACAATGCACAGACGCACGTTAAATTTCTGACGTATTACACATGCCTGCACTGTTCAATACAAGAAGAAAAAGGGAAGAGTAACGTTCATATTCTGTTTAAACAGCTTGTTTCTTTATAGACTTCAGAAGGATCCCAGCATTAGAAATGAGTGGCTGGTTTGTTTTTAATGGCGTCCCGGATCGCATCGTCGCATATGTTTGTTCGGAGCATTCAAATTTTTCACAAAGAAACTTGTATATTGGATCGTAGGGCTGTGTGATTAATCGAAATCGAACCGCAATCACGATTTGAGACGTTGCGATTTTGCTAATCACAAAGCCTGCGATGTGGACGCGATATTCTGTTCCAGAGCCTGAGTGGCAGTCTTACTAACCAATAGAGTGAGCGCACCTCCGTTCTCCCCAATCAGCACTGCTCTAGCCAACTGTGTAAACGCCCACCATTAAAAAAAATAAATAGGGATGGCTTATAGCTGTTCAAAAAGATCTGTATAATGATAAAATGTAACCACATAAATATATTTATAATAATATAAAGGATTCATAAAGATTTTTACATTTCTAAATCAGTGTGTATGTAAATACTGCTGCATTTTATTTTGTATTTGTTGTGTATATAAATCCATATTGTTCTTGTGTTTGGTGTATATTCAAATGTCCAAAAATGTTGTGTGAACATGTAGGAATACCTAAGTATGCTAAGGAGATCAGGCTGCCTGTAGTTTTTCCATTTCAAGAGGTCAAATGTCACACTTCTGCAGGGTTTTTCAGAAGTCAGATTGTTCTCTGCTCTCAGAGTGAGCGCAGACTTAATGTAGGCACGATTACTCGTATCCATTCTCCCTCCCGCGGGAGGAGTCAGAAATAGATGGGATGGTGGCTGGCAAAGAATGAAACAAGCTGAGAGCATGTAGCTTATACTCATAAATGTGAAGATGCCCATTTGCTGGGGCAGGGATGAGTGCACTTATACTACTGTGGTGGAAAAACAGCCCGAAACGCAGCATCTAATGACTCTCCAAAAAAACAAACAAACAGCCAAATCAATACATGTACGGCCACAATATGTGAACTCCAGCACTCATCAGAATGTGTCAGTTAATGCCTCTTTTGATTCATGTAGAACAAATTGGGGTTGGAAATGAAATCTGCTGCTGGTGGGTTTCTGAGAAGGACGTGCTGCCGAGCTTCATAAATTAACTACTCAATATTATGAAGGAAATTAAGGGCTAGGAAGCACTTGAGCTGCATATGAAGTTTAATGTCTGCCTAGTTTAGTTTTTAAGGCTTTTTATGACGTTATGTAATGCAGTGGATTTTTTCATCACACATTTTCACGTATATTTAGTGTTAATATTGCTGGCTGCTAAATGTTAAGTTACTGTTTGCTAAATCAGCAGCTTAAGTTTAGCATTTGATAAATCAGTTATTCTCAAATTTTAATTAATTTAATTTTTTGGCCACTGTATGGTACTGTTGGTATTTTTATCTTCTGAGGGCAGATGGATCACATCTTGAGATTAACAGAAGGAATCTATGTCCAGACTGTGTGTATGTGTGCTGACAGATCAGTCTGTATTAGGTATTTGATAACACAAGTCTCCCTTGGGCTTGGATCCTTGTTGGCATGTTTTGGCTGCTGTTAATTTTTTGGCCTGGTCCTCCCAGAAACCCTTGGGTGAAGATTAATCCAGTGACTTCATTTCAAAAAGATGGTCCACAATGTAAGATTAGATGCACTGCTAAATTGGGGGAATGAAGCAGAAGACCACATGCTCCACAGAACAGAAAACAGCCCACAGACCCGGGGCTCTCACTGATGCCTCTGGTTCTTGTCTGAAATTCGGATTTGTTCCATAAAGCAAAAGAAGCTGTGTTGGAATGTGGTTTGGATAATGAATAAAATATTTATAATATACTCAGTTTTATTTGGGGAAAAATAAAATAAAATAAATAACCAACATTGGGAATTATTTTAAAGATGCTTTATATTTATCCATTAACATTACTAAATACCATTCTTTTAGGCCAATTTTGTCCTCACTCCTTGCCTTATTTCAGAAGGTTATTTTAGTATAAAAGATCAATTAATTTAAATTATTTTATCATTTTTTTTTATTTTTTAGATGTTACATGATCTACATGGCAGTTTAGTTCTGAATGGAATTAAAAAGCTGTTAGGCAAGTTTCAGAGAAAAATAAAATGCATTAGCATCTTTAAAAATGTATATATAAATTCACAAAAAGTATTTGTATACATAGAACGCATATTAAATTACAAATAGAAAGCATATTCATTTTTCAAATAACTGAAAATGAAATCTAAATATGGGTGAAATGTTGTTCCATCATCATTCAGCCTAACAGATATATTTATGTACAAATGAAACACCATACTTATTCTCATCTGTACTTATTAAAATATATAAAAGATAAAGTGATCATTTTAAATTGTATTATATTTTAAATTCTTAAAAAGTCTTGCTGACAATTGGGTCAAATCTAGTGGTTTGAAGGATAGTGGCAAAGACTGGTAAAGATTTAAAATTACAGTTAATCAGTTTTGGGGGCTGCACTTTGTTTTTTAATGTCCTCTAATGATTCTTGTTCTAAATATGCTTAACAAGATTTTTGGTATATAAACTATTGTTACACTGAATGACATTTTAGTGGGTGTCTTCTGTAAATCATGGTAAAAAATATATGATAGTCATTATTTTTTGCTCAGAAAAAAATAAAAATAACAAGAGATTATAATGTATGGCAAACAAAGCTGTATTAAACTTTCACTGTTTTGATGCTTGAAACCCCCATTTCACCCATTCAGTTCAGTCATGAAAATCTAGATGGCATAGATGGTCCTTTACATGCAATCTACAATCACATCACCTACTTCATGGCACAAGCTGATTGGCCTCTGCTGGTATATATTGGTTTAGTGTTCGCTGTAAGCTTGTCCTGCAGCATGCAGAGTTCAGCATGCCCTCCACCTCCCCCAGCTCCACCTGTCTAGACTTAGCAAGGGATTTATGCATGCCTATTCATGTCACAGCATGCTCACAGCGGCAGGTCTGCATATCTATTGGAAGTAGCAAGTCTGTACTTGCTTTTTAGCAGGTCTACTTTCTCAAGATATGATGCGATCTAGGAAACCCGTCGGATGTCTCACTGGGACGTTTTCAGAAAACTCCAAAAACAGGTCAAATTTATTTATTTTTGTCAAAATTGGGTTTTCATTAAATTATTATTCTATAACATCTTGTCTAGCATCTCTGAAAATATCTTGGCGAAATTCACTTGTTTAGTACAGAAAAATAGCACTTTATTGTGGCAAGCAGAAAAGACTGTCTTTCTCTAGTTCAGTAGTTCCCAACCACATTCCTGGAGGCCCCCCAACACTGCAAGTATTCCATGTCTCCTTAATCAAACACACCTGATTCAGATCATCAGCTCATTAGTACAGACTCCAAGACCTGAAATGGGTGTGTCAGACAAAGCAGAGATGCACCATGTGCAGTGTTGGGGGGCCTCCAGGAACGTGGATGGGAACCACTGCTCTAGTTTGCTAACACGAGCTGCGGAGGTGCTTTCCCTTAACTACACTACAAAGACAGTTCACCTTCCAAAATAAATGATGTAATGTATATAATAAAGGTGTATCAATGCACATTTTCTACTAGTCCTGTGTGAACTACGACATGCAAAGTTCGGGGTAACGTTAGCTAGCCTCTTTGTGTAATGAAGCAGTAAAGCGCTCTTGACAGAGATCTTGTTCTTAAAGGGACCAGCACTATTTTCATATTAATGCTATGCATTACTTTCATTTAGTTCAAACAGTGACAGTGATAAAACTACAAGTTTAGAAAACAAAACTACAAGTTACAGTTCTGAACTATGTCTGGTTATGCATTATGAATCCAGAGTAGTAGAACAGGAGAAGAATTGGAGATAGTCTGTATGCTGTAATCTGTGATGTTTTATGAACATAATATACACTTAATGTTCAAATGTTTGCAAGTGTTGTGTATTCCTTGGGGTCATTTTGTATCTTTTACAACATGTACAGTGCTTAAAATAAGTATTGTACCACAGTAAAGTGACTTAAATTACTTGTGATACTTGACTGTTGTGCTTTTATTTTCATTGGCTCTCTTTTAACCAGTTTTTCTCAAAATTCTGTTCCTGAAAATCATGGTGATTTGCCAACTTCAGATAAACATAACTTTTGTGACGTTTAAGCTATGGACGAAATAAAAACACTTTTGGAAATGGCTTGGACCCAGCTTTTATATGGCATATAAAATAGGTCAAATTTCACCATGTGGTGGGTTTTATTTATTAATAAATTTGCATCACAAATATATTAATGTTGCCATATCCATTAATATGATCAAATAATTCTAAGAGTTTATAATGAATTTATGTATTGAGTTTAGGCTATGTTGCACAGCACTAAAATCCAGCTATTTCTGGCTTCTGCAGTAATGATTTGAGCTGTGAATGATGGTGTGATGACTTCAAGTGTGTGTAAATATGGTTTGTTGCTTTTACAGAGCACAATCTTTCATCTTGTAAAGAAAACATCCAATTGCAACCTTCTTCTAAACCAGCTGTCTTTCCAAAGGTTGTGCCCTTGAGCAATCACACGGTGATGAACTCCACGGCTGTGCCAGAAATGTCTTTCCCCTGCCCCTGGTTTTAGTAGTTAAACATCATCGGTTGCAGGATGGGCCTCATCTCTGGCCATTGCCCTCTCTTCCTCCCTCGCTCCCTTTGTCCCTAATGCTGGCTGGATGATGCATGAGACAGATCTGGAGTGAAAGGTCATGTCCACAGGAGAGAGTGTGAGCTTTAAAGAAGAGTGTGTGTTTGAGCAGGAGCGTGTGATGTAATCAGAGCGGCTCTGAGGTGTGGGCAGCTGATGGAGTGATTAATAAGGGTCCATCAGTAACCCCCCGGCGACAGGCGCTGCTGTGGCTGAGAGCGAGTGACCCGCTGATGCACTGACTTTGACTGTGTGAGTGTCATCATTCCTTCCTCAGAGTAATTCATCACCGCCGTGGTCCAGACAACACATTCCCTTTCTAGACCCAACAATCCCCAACTGAACCGAGCCCTGGAGTCTGACCCATAACCCCACTGGCCTGAAAACAACATCCTCCGAAATGAAACATGGTTAATAACCTCTGAAACAACCCCGTTCCTGTCCCCCAACATTGCACATTTTGAATGTGTCCTTTTTCTGAGACACCTGTTTCAGGTCATGGAGTCTCTACTAATGAGCTCTTGACCTGAATCGGGTGTGTTTGATTCGGGAGACGTTCAAAATGTGCACCATTCTCCACTGCTCTGAAACATCCTAGACACTCTTGTAATCAAAGCTGGCACCACAATGTTCTTAAATCTTTCACTCCTCGACTTTGAATTTGCATTGTTGTGTAGAAAAGTTCAGGTTAGGTGAACCTCTGAATTCATATAGAGAAAATACCAAAATCAACAAAGAGAAGATCAATAGAAGATCGAAATACACAAATTGACATGAAGGAATCTCTCATTTTGGCCGTTTTAGTGTTAGTTTAGCATTATTTATAAACTAGTAGTATTCATTAATTTTGTAATAAATTTAGTAAAAAATTATAAGAGTTTTATATTATACATTTAAATTTGTTTGTTTTTAATTTTAGTCGAAGTTTTAGTAATTTTATGTGCTCTGTCAGTTTTTTATGTTTCTATTTACCTTTAATTTATAGCTATTTCAGTTTTTAGTTATAGTAATTTTAGTACATCTTTTTTTTGTTCATAACCTCTGCAAACAACCCCGTTCCTGTCCCCCAACATTGCACATTTTGAATGTGTCCTTATTCTGAGACTGTGAACCTGATCTCCCGCGTTACCCTGCTAAAGTTTCAGGTCATGGAGTCTCTACTAATGAGCTCTTGACCTTGAATCGGGTGTGTTTATAATTTTCATTTAACTTTCACGGGAGACGTTCAAAATGTGCACCAAAAACCTCCACTGCAAATTCCTGACAACATCAAATAGACACTCTTGTAAGGTAGATTCAATTAATTTCAAAGCAAACACTGCCAATGGCACCACAATGAAAAACCCAAGCCAGTCTTAAATCTTTCAGTTCACACTCCTAATAGACTTTGAATTTGCATTGTTGTGTAGAAAAGTTCAGTCACCTCTGAATTCATATAGAGAAAATACCAAAATCAACAAAGAGAAGATCAATAGAAGATCGAAATACACAAATTGACATGAAGGAATCTCTCATTTTGGCCGTTTTAGTGTTAGTTTAGCATTATTTATAAACTAGTAGTATTCATTAATTTTGTAATAAATTTAGTAAAAAATTATAAGAGTTTTATATTATACATTTAAATTTGTTTGTTTTTAATTTTAGTCGAAGTTTTAGTAATTTTATGTGCTCTGTCAGTTTTTTATGTTTCTATTTACCTTTAATTTATAGCTATTTCAGTTTTTAGTTATAGTAATTTTAGTACTTTTTTAATATTAATCTTTTTTTTAATCTTGCTTCATTTCAGCTTATTTCAATTACCAAAAGCAATTTTCATTCAATTTTAGTTCACAATAACAGCACTGGGTGGTTTTGCATCACCATAATCGGAGCTCTTGATGCACGGCTCAAATCTGGTATGGAGATGGTATAATTATATTTTTCAAAAAAGAAGCGCTAGAGCATGAAATATTATTCTACTGCACATATTCTGAAATTGTTCTAACTTTCTCTGTGAACCTGATCTCCCGCGTTACCTGAACCTGAGTACCTCTATGCTAAAGTCAAAACTAACATTTATTTTAGAACTATTTATATACTATTATAGTATTTATTAATATTTTGAACTAGCTTGTGTTTTTATATTTTTAGTTTAACTTTTAGTAATTTTTCTTTAAATTTATATTTATTTTGGTACTTCAGCTCAAACTTTTTTATTTTTCAATTATTTCAGCCAAGGTAACATTTATAATTTTCATTTAACTTTCACTGGGAACCTGATCTCCAGTGTTACCCGAGTGCCTCTGTGGTGCCAACTAATTTCATAAGCAGCCAATGTAAAAACCAGCATTTATTTAAGCCTACAAATTCCACTCAATAACAGATTTCAGTACACGCACAAATACCTGAGAGGAACTGCCTTTTTTTAAAAAAAAAAAAATCTTCTAGCCTTCAAAGTTTCCTCAATCTTCCCTTTAAAAGTCTCCATTCTGGTCAGGCTTCCACAAGAGTGGGAGGTAGATTCAATTAATTGAGGCACAAGGTGGTAAACAGGCTAGCAAACACTGCCAATCGTTTCCATGGTGCTTCAGAACAACATTTCAAAAGATTCATTGTGTTTTATAAAATATGAATCATGTTTCTGTGGCTTAATTCTGTTCTTGCCAGGGTCCTGGCTCGATTTCCTTCTCTAAGTAGCAATTTGAAAAACCCAAGCCAGGCTAATTAACAGGGGAAATTCATTTATAGACAAGTATTAAAGAACTGCCCACACCAAGAGCTTCATTTTGAAGTTCACACGACTTGGTTCGCCATAATAGAAATGACAGCTCTGCCAAGAAGTGTCCGCAGCCCCTGAAGACCACCTCGGAAAATGAATTTTGCCCTTATGATTTAGTGCATCAAATGTCTTTTTTGAATTCTGAGGAGTGTGTGTATGGAACAATGGTGTGTGTGGGCACTGAGTGCATTTGTGCCCCATCTACACACGCCGTCATTGTCCTTTTCCCTTTCGCTGTCTGTTTACCTTTTGCATTGCATTCCACACACGTTCCTGATCAGGCCGCTTGCCTTCAAGGGTGTCCATGGTGTCTGCCATTAGAGCCAGCAGCTGCCAGGAGGAGATAAAGATGATCACAGCTCAGTTCACACAAATGCCATAACTTTTCTAAACACTGCACCTTAAAAGCTAATTTAAAAATAATTTGTTGGCAGCTGATTTTTATAGGTCATCCCTCATATAATGAGGACTTCCTTCTTGTTCCCCTTTGGGTGGTGGAGAGAGGGAGGGGGTGGTCTTGGGTTTTTACAAGGCTGGTGAAACAATGTGGACAAATTGAGGAACAACACTCGTCCATCACAGAGCACAGCAGATGGGAATGTACACGCTGCACGCTGAGAGAGAAGGAAGGGGAAGCTAAAGCGTGAAAGAGACATGAAACAGAGAAAGAGACAAAAGAGAGAAAAGTATATAGGTCAATGACATGGCATTGATTTATCATATATGAATAAATATTAAATTAATTTAAATAATTTAGATCTTTATGGGAAAGTAAAAAAGACCATCTTGAGATTGTAATGAAGAAAAAATCCCATGAAATGACTAAAAAAATCTTGTTATTGAATGATTATTTCAGGCAAACAATAATATGAATATATTTAAAATATGATTCATATTTTCTTTTTGAAAAATTATCTGTTATCAAAGTCAGTGTGTTATAACCTGTTGGAAGAAATGTGTAAAACTAAATACATAAAAAAAATGATTATTGCTAAATTATTTAAAAAAGGAACAAAAAAAAACACTTTTAAATGACAAAAGTGAAGTGGAATAATTTTATGAAGATATGTTATTTAAAATACTAATATATTTTTTTAATTGTCCAAAATATCAAAGCCAAACCTGTAGGAAGGATTTTATAGAACAGGTATACATCACAGAGAAGACACATACATTTGTGACCCTGGACCACAAAACCAGTCTAAGGGTGCATAAAAATCGCCTTTAAAATTGTCCAAATGAAGTTCTTAGCAATGCATATTACTAATCAAAAATTAAGTTTTGATATATTTACGGTAGGAAATTTACAAAATGTCTTCATGGAACATGATCTTTACTTAATATCCTAAGGATTTTTGGCATAAAAGAAAAATCGATAATTTTGACCCATACAATGTATTGGCTATTGCTACAAATATACCTGTGCTACTTATGACTGCTTTTGTGGTCCAGGGTCACATTTATGCATTTAGCAGATGCTTTTGATCCTCTTCTGTAAGTTAGTTTGAATCTGGACCTCAAAACCTGGAGTAAACTTGATTATGCTGTAAATCTGCAGGAAAGTGGACTTGAGGTCCAGAGTTGAGGACCCCTGCC
Organism: Schizothorax lantsangensis; assembly: GCA_027422415.1. NCBI lineage: Eukaryota > Metazoa > Chordata > Actinopteri > Cypriniformes > Cyprinidae > Schizothorax > Schizothorax lantsangensis. The sequence goes on along the minus strand of CM049847.1, from coordinate 26,634,291 downwards.
GTAGACCATCATTAATGTGAAAAAACTAAATACAGTTAAAACGTCATAATACTTTTAAAACCACTTTTGCTGAAAAAAATGTATGACCTTTTTCAAAAAATGTCTAATATTAATAAGAACTTGGCACATGTGATTCAAACTAGATGGAAGTGGTTGGTCACCTGCTTTTATTAAGTGCTGTTTCAGGGTGAACTGCCTTTGTTGCAGTATTATAGAGAGTGGAGTCACAACACTTTTTTAACATAATTTTTCTCTTCACTCTTATTTCTATTCATGAATGTAAGTACATGCTATTTCCAAAAGCAGCATGTGGCCCTGAATCCGTATTCACCAAGACAAAAAAAAAAAGAGAAAAAAACTCTCTTAAAGCTACAGTATATATTTCCAGCTTATTTATAGAGCTTCTGTCAATGAACCGAGATGTGTGCTTCTCTATTGTAGATCTCTATTTAAGTACTCATTTAGGTCTTTGTAATTGGTCAGTATGATTCTGGGAGGTGTTGTATTGCGCCCATACAAACATCACACTAATTGAACGCCCCGTGGCTCTCCATTCATGGCAGATTTGGTCGCAATCTCGCATACATCACGCTCTATTGATCTGGGCTAATCTCACCAGTGTGGGGCACTAATCTAGTAAAGAGGCAATTATGGTGCTTCAGCACTGTATGCCAGAATGAGATTTATGCCACCTCCTTCTTTTATTCTTTCTATTTCTTGCTCATTTTCTCTCTTCTGTTTTGTCACTTCTATATCTGCATGCACAATAGCAGTTGTCTTCTTTGTTGGCACTAGTTTCTCTTTCAGCCTCATAAATATTCACAGCAGAGCTGTTTTATTGCTGTGCATAATTCAGGCCTTTATTAAAACAAGCTGTCCCGGTTCTGCTCTTGTGGTGTGATGTTACTTGATTGCATCAACACTCTCTCGTAGTAAGACCAAGGAGGTCTATAACTTGAACTTAGTGATTTTCTCATAGCGCCCAAAAACAGATCTTTTATGCTTTTAAGTACTCCAAAAAAAGCATCAGGCTATACTGTGAAATGTTAGCGATACATATGTTGCTTGTAAAACTTTTTTAGTCAGACTCAGAATACATAACTTTTGCCTGCAATAACTTTTTTTTCAATTTGCAAGCTCTTAATTCAATTTCTGATTTATTTGTGTATATTTTAGTTAGAAGAATGCCTATTTTGCTCATGTAAGAAATGATTCATTAAAAGAAACGACTCATACAAGTTTTTCTGTATGTTTTTGTTTCGTGAGTCATTAATTCAGGAATCACACCAAACTGAATGATGAATGATTTTAATTTACTAAAAGAACCACTTCAGAAGAGTAATTTGTTGTGAATCAGACTGGTCTTATTGTATGTTTTTTTTTTTGTGATTCACTAAAAAAAAACAGTTCATAAGAGTAATTTGTTTTGGAACCAGACTACACTGGTCACATTGTATTGTATGTTGTTGATCCACTAAAAATAACTGTTTCATTCTGAAATCAGACTACACTGGTCGCACTGTCCATTTTGGATTCATTAAAAAAAAAACAAGATCATAAGTGTGCAGCCCATTTTTAATATGTAATTGCAAAAGAAAAAAACTATTGGGATTACTCAAATGAAGATTAATAAAACAAATGTAATTATTTTTACCCAGTTCTACTCTTGAATAGCTGCACTATAAGAAAAAAAATCTGTAGAAAATCTGTAGGTAATTTTCTTCCAGGGCATTATCCATTACGTTTCAGGGCATTTCCTTTAACCCCAAAACACAACATAATGCAAAGCATAATTCAAATTACAGGTAAAACATCTGGGGAAAACCAATATGAAAAATTCCTTTATATTAACAGTACATATTGGCATATTTTACAGACTTTTCCTAGAGTGTGTGTCAATGAAGAAAGATGGTCTTTATAGCCAGACTGTGTAGTTACAGCATCTACCAGCAGTGGCTAACTTGGGTCAGAGCCCAGTGAGAGCAGTTGCCATCCGAAACTGCTCTCAGATCAGTGTTTAGTGTGCTTAGGATAGCCCAGAGCTATCAACAGATCTGCATAAGTAACTCAGCCTGTTCACAGTGAGGGGAACACTTAAACAGCGATAAAAAGGAAATAAAGGAATGATCTCTATGTAAATGTGCGTTTAGACTAAATTCCCACTTCAGACTGATCGTAATCCGATAGAGAATGTTTATAATCCTTTGATTTCGTTTCATTCTTGTATTTTTCAGTGCATGCACACTCCAGGGATCACCACCCCGTCTCATTCCAGCTGCCTGCTTCCTCCACCTGTACTCGGAGAGGAAGCTTGGCCCTGTGCAGCGCTTTATCTGCATATTTTAAATGCCTTTTGGAGGAACATTCGTTTGAAGTTGGAGATGAGGAGAATAGCTTTGTTTCCATGTAACTTTTTTCTTTCATCAAATGACATTAATAAGCACAAGAGAAAAGTAGAAATCTGCATCCAGAAATTTGCTACAGGAATTTCTGCCATGAGAATATACAAACACATGAAACTCTTATCACTTTTTCTTCCATGGAAAAACAAAATGAGTTATTAATAGCAGAACGTCTATGCTGCTTTATTTATTTTAAAAGCATTATACATTGAAGATGTGAAGTACACTACAAATGCATATTGAATGCAAATAAGTGCACTTCTTTTTTTTACAAGGGCATGGACCACTTTTATGATGCTTTATAATGCTTGTTTTTCATTGATGGAGCTTCACAGCGCATGATCCCTATTTGCTTTCATTGTATGAAAATAGAATCATGTATGTTTTTCATCTCTCCCTTTGTGTTCCATGGAAGAGAAACATTATTGAATAAAGTGAGATTTAGAAGAAGAAAAGTAACTGCCTCACCAGCTCTGTGTCAGAAGGACTGATGTCCTGCAGGTAGGGTGCGACCGCCAGCTCAGCCAGTGTGTACTGCAGTACATGCGTATGTTCTCTGAACCTATTCAGCTGTCCTAGGACACTAGCATACTGCAGTCGCTCTATGAGTCCAGATCCTTGGGAAAATCCCACCTAGACACACATCAAACACATGCTCATTTATACACTGCATATAAACGTAGATATAAAGGGACATTTTATAATTCTCTTTTACAAATTCCTTCCGAATTCTCTAGTGGCACTAAATGGAATTGCAGTCTGCTTGTTTGAGCAGACTGACTCAATCTGGCTCAACCAATGACGTGAATTTCGCGACTGGTTTTTTGCAACAATTCCAGAAAGAAGAGTTTGAAATGTATTTGAAATATATATATTGCCATTTAATTTGGTGCTTTTATTGGTGAAGCAATGGCACAATATGGGCCAAATTGACTAAACAGGGCAAATTAGCGTTAGAGAACAATTCCATAAAAGCGCCGATGGGAGGGGAAAATTCTGCAAGTGATTTACTAACAATGCACACATTAAAGAACACAGATGCAGTCAGATCGTTTGCATAATGACCAGCGCCATCTATCAAGAGCAGTGCAAATTACCACCTGCTTTAAGACATGCTTTTTTTGAGTGTTAAATTCTAGCGCAAATACCAGTAAGTTGACAAGCACAAATGTTAGTAAATCGTGTTGCGTGATTTATTTCAATACTCTCCCATAAATTTTACGTCTGAAAGGGAAACTCCTATAAATGCATATTCAATAAGGTCAGGTGCAAAAATATCTGTGTCCACGCCTTTTCAGCGCTAATTCTTCACTGCGCATCTTTAGTAAATCCTGACAGAACTATTTTAACGCCAAAAGATGGTTTGCGCTGGCGCAAGCTGTTAGTAAATCTGGCACTTAATCTTTAAAGGAATAGTTCACCCCAGAATAAAAATGAGTCCAGTAGGTGGTGTAAACCTCTTTTATGTTGTTTTGTAGCTATTCCAAAACATTTCTGACATCTACTGATTGGAGTGTGAAGTATTTTAGATTTTTTTGCTTAATTTTCCTGTTTAAATTGTTCAAATATCAAAGATAATTTCTGGGTGAATAAATACTGGAAAACTTTTTTTTCCCACAGAGAACCCGAAACCGAACAAGTTCACCAATCCTTGCGAAAGTACATAGTCACTCAAACAATAGCAAGGCAACTTGCACTATTCACATTGGGGCTTTAACGCATCTCTCAACACAAATGCCATTGACTGCTTTGACTTCCACATGAATCCGTCGCAGATAATGTCACAGGAGTATTTATGGCGACTGGTGTGTTTATGGTGTGTACAAGTGTGTTTCTGTCATGTTTCCTCGATGCCTTCAGTTGCGCTGTATGTAAATGAAGTCATTATAAACTGAAAAAAAGGACGCTGACCTTTTCCACAGAGAGTAACAAAACAAAGAAGAAGAACAAACACTTTTAAAAAGTGTCAGCATACGGCGCTTTTGTTTGAAACTGACAGCTCCCAGTGCCAAAGAGTCCCTCAGAGCCGTTTGGCACACGCCGCTGCAGTGCTACAAAAGCAACTCAATGTTCCCTGATGATTCATTATGTCAAATACCTTTTGGCATCTTGTGTTACATGCATTCTTCTCATGCTGAAACTTGACAAAAGGCTACAAAATGTTAGAAGTCAAGTTGAAAAACTGCTATTCTTCGGCTATTTTGTGGTACGCTCAACTCCACCCCCCTCCCAAGGTCTCATCTTAACCGCTTTCCCCTGTGGACCGTTTTTGGCCTGTCGAGGTCGCTTGTCTAAATGATGCTCCACTCTATGCCTTTCTAGACTCCTTTTATTTCGTGTGAGCTCTGTTACTCTCCAGTGACATTCATCCACTTTATGGTAATTTTTATTACCAACACACATCCCCCAGCATGCATCATTTTTCACCACTACTGTCTCAGTACTTTTGGGTTTTTTTTCCTCACGCCACACTGTTTACTTTCAATAAGCCAAGCAAAGGAGACAGTGAGCTGGTTTGAGGAAAAGAAAGCAAGAATAGCGTGTCTTTGACTTTTTTTCTTTTTTAATATAATTAATAGTCTCTCCTTTAATTATGGTTTTTATATAGCTATAATATTTTATATTTTTTATATTGTAATTTTTTTTAATAAAATGAGCTAAAAGTATATATTAGGGCAATCAGTCAGTTACTTTTTTTTTTAAAGGTTTAGACTTTATTTCGATAGTCCACTTTAGACATTCTACTAACTATAAGTAACTTTGTAACTACATGTCAACGAATTCTCATTAATTTGCAACTACATGTTTAGGGTTAGTAGAATAAGTTGACATATACTTGCAAAGTTTCTCATAGTCAGTATATTGTATGTTGTGGACCCATCAATATAAAGTGTTAGCAGATATTAAGCAGACAGTCTACTAATACTATAATGACTGCTAGTTGACATGTAGTTGCAAAGTTACTTACTGTTTGTAGAATGTCTAAAGTGGACCCATGAAATAAAGTGTTACCAATTTAAGTAATGGATATGCTGTGTAAGCCTATATGTTATAATATAATATATATTCAAATTTAGAATTAACTCTGGAAATTTAAAAATAACTGATTTATTAAAAAATAATTGATCATTTGTATTATTAATTTGATAAATTATATATATTTTAAATATAACAGAGTTAATTTTCTAATATTTTATAAACCTATATTTTCCTGTTTATACTTTTTCTGTTTGGACATGGATGAAGTGGAACTGTCATTTCGAAAACTTTGATAAATGAAATCCATCCTAAAATGCCCAGGGATAATTTAATATTGATGTACAGTATTTAATAATTTATATATTTGTATGATTCTGTGACTCAGCAAAGGAGCGTGTGTGCAAAAAAAATCCAGTACTGAAATCCGCTGTACTGCTTGACTGCTTGACAGGTTGAGTTCTTCATTCTCAGAATGAATGTGTTGCCACAGATTTCATCACAGTGGAGATGAAATCAACTCTGTGTTTTAATCGAGAGCTGATGGCTGTGCTCGGCTGGAGAATAAGTGACTAATGTAATTTAGCGTCGTGTCTGGGCCAATCAAACATTTGCCGTTGCTGCTCTAATTCAATCACTGTCCTCTGAAATAAACGCCCTGAGAGTTCAACCTCCAAATGAAATGAAAACTTCATCTGTGGGCATGTTTGTGTCTCCAGTAGTCCATTGTGAGATTGTAGAAAGATTGCAATTATTAGTGGGATGTGCCAGGGATACTGACAGTGAGGGCTTGTTAGTCATTGATGGTCCTGCAAGTGTATATAATTAGGAGTGTTGGCTATAGAGGAAGCATCACTAGCACTATTGCTCATACTTGGGTAAGTGATTTGAACAAAGTCCTAAGCCAATATGTTAACCTTCGGAATGTAACTCTTTCGCACAGTTTGTGCTGTAAACATGAATGATATATTAAATTGTGTGGGTGACTGAACTTTTCTAAATGATCAGATTGACTATTTTTGGAATGACAATTAGGTGACTAAACGATGATAGAATTTTCATTTTCATCTCTTTAACTAATAGCATATACTACTTATAAACATACAGTTGGACAGTCATTAAGCATCACACAATTTGCAAGAACATATATATATATATATATATATATATATATATATATATATATATATATATATATATATATACCCACACTTAGCTTGGTGCACTTAATGAAATCTAGAACTGGCAGGATCTTCTTTCCTTGCATCTCAAACATCATTTCTAGGTCTCTATAGCTGGGAGGAGTGAATGGAGATCTTTGCCCTGCAAAAAAAAAAGTCAGAATAACAGTGTGTAAATGTTCAGTAAGTCTTACAAATTACTTATTTTATCCTTTCCAGTAGGGGCCAAACACACTGAAAACCTGGGATTAATGCTAAGAGAAAAACAGAACATTTTAGAAACAAATTAATTGACATGCCATTAAAGATCAGATTAGACAGACAGTCAGACAGACAGACAGACAGACAGATAGATAGAATGTCAAACAGACAGATAGAATGACAGACATAACTATAGATAGATAGACAGACAGACAGACAGACAGATATATATATAGATAGATAGATAGATATAGATAGATAGATATATAGAACGACAAACAGACAGACAGAATGACAGACATAACTATAGATAGATAGAACAATAGACAGAATGACAGACAGATCTATAGATAGATAGAATAGACAGAATGATAGATAGAATGATGGATCGATAGATGGACAGAACGATAGCTAGATAGATGGATAGATATGTTAGACACCTTAGAACAGCAGACAGACAGACAGAACTATAGATAGATAGAATAGACAGAATGATAGATAGAATGATGGATCGATAGATGGACAGAACGATAGCTAGATAGATGGATATACTGTATATGTTAGACACCTTAGAACAGCAGACAGACAGACAGAACTATAGATAGATAGAATAGACAGAATGATAGATAGAATGATGGATCGATAGATGGACAGAACGATAGCTAGATAGATGGATAGATATGTTAGACACCTTAGAACAGCAGACAGACAGACAGAACTATAGATATAGTTTATTTTATAGTTTAGAGTTTTTGTAGTTTACCTTTTTTTTTTACCTTTTTCTTTTCCAAAGCTGAAAATAGTTTAATAAGGCACAAAAACAACAATCAAAATCAATTAGTTTGGCAGGTAATGCTGAGAGAAGAATTGGAGGCGGTGGAGGTGTTATGAAGGCTCAGTGGGAGTGAGTTCAGGAGTTTAGGTGCCATAATGCTGAATACACTACCACCCATTGAGGAAAGTTGAATTTTCATCAACTATTCATAATATTATGCATGATAGGAGCATCGCTAGTGGGGGGAAAGGTGGGACTGACTCTTGGGGCCATGAGCCACAAAAATCCCCCCGAGGGCCCCCCATTGCAGCGATTTCAGGGCCTGAAACATACAGGGTTATGCTACTCTCCTGTATATGCAATGCATGTTTGCCTGCAACATTGGTATATCCTAACACTGTTATTCATAGTATACAGCGATGCTGCAGATAAATACATCTGCAGCATACAGAACAGCCTCTGTGTACATAATTTTATGACAAGTTGAAAATGGGAGGCCGATCACGCAGTATTAGTACCTTTGCATAAGAAGTTTGAACAGCATCTTGAGGATGATTGATTAATATAATGATCCATACAGTGGCTGTACCTTTGGGACATTACACAATTGTCATGGATTTTCTTCCTCTTTAATAGAGATCATTCACAAATTCAGCCCGAGCTCTGCCGACCTCTCCTGCTCTACCGTGCAGGCTACCGGCAGTATATCTGACATCCATGTCATCTTTGCCTCTCCGGCTTTGCACGAACCAAGGTTAATTGAGAAACGTTATGCCATTGATGTCAATACATTGATTGGTCCCTGTAATCTCTTGTCTGCTTAAACAGAACAGAAAAGGGCTGAGTTAATAGGAATTTCTCATTCTTGAAAGACGATGATTGCTTGACCTTGGAGGTCAGTCTGTAAATTTGTACATTTAACATATGACACAGCCTTAGCCCTCGATTTCAATTGCACTAATTTCCACGCACTACTAGATAATTAATTTTTTGTTGACCTAACAAAGTCATTGTGGTGAAAAAGTGTGACTAGAATAGACGAGATCCCTCGGGGATTGTATTAAAACATCTTTGTCATTGTAATGGTTGTGAGGATTGAGAGGTCTATTTGCACTGCGTATTCGACGCCGTAAGCTTTGTGATCCATTTAGCTCGCCTGAGGTTAGCGTATACTCGCTCATGTTCTTTCACAAGAGAGTACACTATGAGAGCTCCTAATGATGTCACCCAGCAGGTGAATGTGTGATGTCAAAGATGTATTGTGATTATACCATGTCCTGTTCCGCACACTCTGAGAGCCTTCATCGTAACACCATGAACATGCAATGCTAAAGTCTTCAGTTTGTGTTCTGTGGTGGTTCTGTGTGATTATAAACTTCCTTCACCCAATATAGAGCCCACTCCAACCTGTGAATGTGGGACTCCTCCTGTGGAGCAGTTTATGTAGGAAGTCTCCATCATTTCTCCTTCTGAAGCCAAGGGTGAGGAAGTGACTCTGTGTGGATGAAGGTTGACTCCAGTCTGTTGTCTGGGGCAACAAATGACCTCCACGCGGGTCTAGATAGAGATGAAGAACGGTCACACAATTTTATCATTTTAAACAGGCAATTATCTATCTATCTATCTATCTATCTATCTATCTATCTATCTATCTATCTATCTATCTATCTATCTATCTATCTATCTATCTATCTATCTATCTATTGTTTTGTCTATCATTCTAACATATCCATCCATCCATAGTTCTATCTGACATTCTGTCTGTCTCTCTCTCTCTCTCTCTCTCTCTCTCTCTCTATCTATCTGTCTGTCTGTCTGTCTGTCTGTCCATAGTTTTGTCTGTCTGTCTGTCATTCTAACATATCATCCATCCATCCATAGTTCTGTCTATCTGTCATTCTGTCTGTCTATCATTCGAACATATCTATCTATCTATCTATCTATCTATCTATCTATCTATCTGTCTGTCTGTCGTTCTATCCATCGTTCTACATGTCACATGTCTATGTATCTGTTTGTCTGTCTCTGTCTGCCTCTAGATAGATAGATGACAGATAGACAGATAGATGTTGAACATAATTTACCACAGTGCTTCACCTGTTTACATTTTTTTAATTATATTTCGATAAATATTTCTTTGTGTCATTCCAAATCAACTTTCTTTGGGGTGTGGCCAGTTGACTTCAAATTCCAACTCATGAATTGAAAAGCTTCAAAATATTCAATTTTAAATGTTTCACAACCCTGCTCGGAAACCACTTGGAACACCCTATCAACTGTACAGCGACGCATTAAAAGCCACTCAGAACATCTTAGCAACAACATAACAATGCTTGGCAACCACCAACAACACTCTGGCATCTTAGTGATAGTGGGTTTGCATTGGTAATTTGCAAGTAATTACCATTCACATTTTGTCAGAAAATGTACAAGTCTAGTTTTGCATGTTGGGTTTATGCAGTTGAGGGTAATATAATGAATGCCATGTTTAATGTTCAATAACATTGAACCGTTTTGATACTGCATTGGGTGGCCACAGATGAAAAGCACTGTACTAGATCACATATGCAGACATTTAATCAATGTTAATTTCATTTAGTTGATGCGATGCTAAAAGTGACATTATCGTCTATTTTAATGCAATCCGTAAATTTCTTTGAAAGAGATTGCATCAACAGATGGCTGAAGGCGGTACATAGTCAAAGACAAGGACAGCATCCATTTTTTTATTCAGAGCCGGTTATGCAGAGTGCTGAAGTGACATAGATGTTGACAACCCTGTGATGAGTGACTGTTCTCCTCTAGGGTACTAAATTTAAATTCAACATGTCTTTCAGTGTCACACATTTATGTCATGGCGAATTATTTCTCCACAACGGTGAACATTATGCTAATTTAATTTGTTAAAAAAGAGAAGATACATGGTAAAAAAAAAAAAGCCAGCATCCCTGAGGAATGAGAACGTAAACATGGAGCACAGCAGGGAATGGATGACTACTGCATGGAATTTGTGCTGTATAAAATAGATTGCGTTATCATCTCTGTTGAAAAAGGGTTGTCTTTACAGTTGTCTTTTGTCTATATTTCACAAAACGACTCAGCATTATAGCCTTAAAATAAAATTGTCATTTACCCTCATGTTATTTCAATCCTTTATGCACTTTGAATTTCAAAAAGAGTCGTTTTTCCAGAATGTTCACACTGCTTCTTAGAAGTCTTTTAATATAGCATGCATAGCAATGTTTTTATTTTTATTTTATTTTTTTGTAGCTTTACAGTCCCTGCTAACCCTTTACTTTCATTATTTGGACCATTTATAAGATTGAACGTCATGGTTAATATCTCATTTTGTGGTCTATGGAAGAAAGAAATCAGTGGCTTGAAAAGAAATGATGGTTAGTAAATGATGACAGAATTATCTAACTGGACTATTCCTTACAATATACAGCTTTCATCTTATCCAGGTTTTTGTGGCCTGTTCTGGATAGAGTCTGTGCTGTGGTGTGAATGCATCATAAGATTGTGTCCTGGGGACAGACGCCCTGCTGTGTCAGGATGTTCCGAAATTTTCATGGTGAATCTACGTTTTAACTTTCAATAAAGTGGAATGCTCTCAGACATGTTTTTTCCACGGTGTCTCCGTGAGGCATCTTTGAATCATTTGATCCGAGCAGGGGAAAGCATAACATTTGCGTCACTAGTGCATATTTTTTTAGCTTTGTTTTGAAACAACAACAAAAATCCTTCAAATAACTGTTCTTTTCATAATGAATTTGTCCAGAATAAAAGCATAATCTGAGATTATGGTTATCTAATACCCATAAGAGATTATCTTTGCTTATACATGACTATTGTATTTATTGTTACTGTCTGAATCATTAATTCACCTGATTCATTCAAAAACACTGATTCTTTCAGAAATTAAACAAGTGAGCTACTTTATGAATTAGCTCACTCATTCACTCCAATGATTTTCTCAAATATACTTCATTTAGGAACAAAACAAGCAACTGCGTTTAGGAGTGAATTACTGAAACAGTTACAGTAAAAACTGATTCATTCAGGCATGAAACAAGTGATAGGCTTGTATGAATTTCATTCAGTTGATTCATTCAAAAACATTGATTCGTTCAGAAACAAAGCAAGTGAACGACTTCATGAATGAGTCATTGAATAATTCGCTCAAGCGATTAGTTCAAAAACGTAATGTTTGAATCATTGAATCTCTTATTCAAACTTTTCATTCAAATACACTGATTCATTCTGAAACAAATTTTATAATTTGTTTGAAAACAAAAACATTAATTCTGACTGAGTCACATACACAGTTCCATTCTCTCTCTAGCAAAAACTCAAACACACATGTTCTTTACATGCCTTACAATGCAATGACCTCAGCTGACAGTCTCTGTAATGCTACATTAACTTACAAATGAAATTAACAACTCAACTCTCCAAACACACATACAATCACCCAGAGGTATAATCATGCATTGAGAAGTACTGTGTAAATAGTTGGGTAAATTGCCGCAAAGTGTGTAATTTGAAGTAATTCAGGTCTAAGGTCAGGATTTCGATAACATATACAAACTGAGTGCTGGATTATAGATTTGTGCATAATGGGGGTGTGTAAAAATGGAGCAGGCTAATTGAAACATGAAGGTGTGCTCTTGACCTGCCTGTGTGAGCGGCCCAGGCCTCAGTGTTTGAACAACAAAGAGAGCTACCTCACATCTCTGCATGACACAAGCCACACTAATTCATGACCTGTTGCTAGGGCAACACCTGCATTAGACAAAGCTGTACCTATTAGTCAGACACAATCCAATGCCTGTGAACCTGAAAGCTTCCTACTTGAGTGCTTCATTGTGGGAGGTCTTTCTTTTTTTTCTCTCTATTAAATAAGCAGACGTTGAATGTGGAGTGTCTTGATTTCCTCATACCAGTAAAGATGTAGTCTGTGAAGGCTGGATGAAGCTTCCGGAAGGCCTCCTCCATTTTCTCTATGATGTTTGAGGATGGTTTTCCAGACCAGGGAGTGAACATGACTGAGAAATTCTTCTCCATAGTGAGCGCTGCCTCCAGGAGCCCCTGTGTGGAAGGGAAATAGAGAAAGGGATTTGTTTTTAATATGCTTATTTCTTTTACAAATAATCAGATCATAAATACTTAAAGAATTACTAAAATGCACAATGTGATTTTATTATTATATTTCCTGATTATAATTTAGCTTTTATGTTTTTCTCTGGCACTTCTGTTAGATTGGCATGTGGTTTTGATCATTTCAAAGTAAAATATAATTATACTTTTAAAACATAGAAGTGATTAAATCAGGGGTGTGTCAGATCTTATTCAGAGTTATGATTTATTTCTTATTCAAGCCTTTGGTGTGTGACTGTTTGAGGTAATCAGTCACCTCCTGTCAGAATATAATACGACTAAAATAATAAAGAATTACTATAATAAGCAGAACACCAAAATAAAACGTGACAGGACTGTATATGTACCTATACACACACACACACACATATATATATATATATATACGTGTGTGTGTATAGGTACATATACAGTCTTGTCAAGTTTTATTTTAGTATTATATGCTATTGTAGTATTGTGCCAAATCGGTTGTGCGGATCACTCCGCTGTGGCGACCCCTGATAAAAGGGAGCAAGCCGAAGGAAGAGAGAGAGAGAGTATTTAATAATATTTCATTTATGAATACGTTTTAATAAGTTTTAGTAATCTGTACTTTTGCCAATTTTATTAGAGTTTTTAAATATTTCTATTTACATTTGAACTAACTTTATGTTATGTTATGTGTAGCATTTGGACCAATCAGACACACAATTTTTTGTTATATTTAACAAATACTTCGTAACACCCCTCACTCAACAAGCCAACTATGAGGGTCAATGGACCCTTCCCCCGAAATGTGGCTGACGCCTCAAAAAGGCAGAACAGGCCTCTGGTTCCATGGCAACCAATGCTGATAACACTGGTTTTATTGCCCAAAGGAATGCGGGCAGAGCAACTCATTTCATTTACCCATAGGAAAGACACACAATGCCATATAAATGGACTCTCATTCACAGACAAACCTGTCTTTGACCTTCCTATTGTCACAATCTAGTGTGTTGGAGAGAGGAACGAGGAGCACAGAACGCGGAGACGCAGGAGATTTCACAAACGACAATCTTTAATAATCCAACATGGGGTAACACAGGGTAGGCAGGAGACACACACGTAGCACATGACGTTAGAGACCCGACAAGGAAACATGAGCAGACTGCTATATACAGGGAGAAACGAGGGAAATAGACGAGACACATCTGGAAACAATGAACACAATCAACATAAGGGAAACTAGGTTGCGGGGAGCACATGGGGAGGAAAACACACACAGATAGTCCATGGGCGTGACATATGGCCCCCCTCCCGGAAGGCGCGTCCTTGTGCCGTAGCAACAGAAGGAGGGATGGGTGGGAACTTGGGAGGAGGCTCAGGAGGAGGACGGACACCCGGGAGGGGGCAGACAGACAGAGTCCAGGGAGGCGACGATGGAGGGAGGAGCCAAGGAGGAAACAGGAGGAGCCAGGGCAGATCAGACGGAGGGAGGAGCCTGGGAGATGACAGGAGGGACTTGGAGCAGGCGGTGCCAGGTGGGACCCAGGCCACAGCCATAACGGCGACCCACGGTGGAGCCGATGCAGGGAGAAGCTGACGACTCCAGGGGCCGACCAACGGCAGCGGAGTAGGTGGCGGATAAGCACGAGGCGGAGACGGAGAGCCGATGAGCCAGGGCAACGGGGAGGATCCGGAGGACCAAGGCGGAGCAGATGGCGCCAGCGACCAAGGCGGAGGCGGGGATCCAGAAGGCCGCGGTGGAGCTGGAGTGACAGAGGACCAAGGTGGAGCCGAAGGGAAGGAGGAGCCTGACGGAGCTGGAGGGACGAGGCGCAGCCGGAGGAGTGGAGTCCCGATGCAAAGGATGGTTGACGACAGACCAAGGCAGAGCCGGAGGGACGAGGGAGCCCAGCGGAGCCAGTGGACAGATGGGACACGGCCGAGAGGAGGAGCCATGGTGGAGGGCCGAGGCGGAGTTCGGGGCTTAGAGGCTGGAGGCAAAGGCAAGGGATTCTCCAGCCACAGTGACGATGGAGGATGGTAGACCTGTGGATTTGGATCTCGCACCGTACAAATGGTGGGCTGAGGGCGAGCAGAGGGGCTGCCAGACGACACCGGTGGAGGAGGCAGGAGAGGGCGGGTGCGAATTCTTGAGCCTGCTGCCCACACACACCAAATTGCGACTCCCAGCATGGGGAGCGTGACTGACAGGGGATCGACAGGGCTGCACTCGGGGACACAGTCTTTCTCTGAGCAGGATGTGGAAACAGAAGCCCTCTCTGGGCTGGCCGGGGGAACAGGAGCCCTCTCTGGGCTAAACTCAGGAATGGGAGCCCTCTCTCCTTCGGAGTTACAAAGTCCCAGATCCATAATTAGCTCACCCTCAGCCACGGTGCAGGGGGCGGAGCTCCTCTCCGCATTCTCACTGTCCACGGCTTTCTCCCTTGTGGCGGGCGTTGTAGCCGGCTCTCGCACCTGGTCTGACGATCCGTGAGGCTCTGGCTCCGTGGCGATCCTCAGCTCTGTCGCGCTCCTAGGCGATGGCTATTGGTCGTGACGGGCTCGGGCTTGCACTGGGAGATGGTGGGCTGGGCTCTGGGTTATACTACTGTTCTTGTATATTGCCTTTTGTATTGTATACTATTTTATGCATGCTTATGATAGAACCACTCGTTCACGTAACCTTACCAATACCATGTTTGGTCTCTATGAATTCGTCTTTGGATGATCTAATTGAGAGTGTATATTATATGTTTATACCTATGCAACATATTAGTGTTCTAAGAATCTTTAGTAGTCTTTGCATCAACATGCAATCCAGTTAAATATGCAAATTACCATGTTCAGAGACAAAGAGTCGTAAACTTAAAAGTGGAAGTCACCATTGGCTCTTTGTCCCCCGAGAGGTGTGACCTCCACAGAACTTAAAAGGCCTCACTTCAGTGACCTGCCTTAGTTTTGGAACTTTTTAGTCTCTTCACTCGTCTCTCATCACCTTCTCGTCTTCTGGTGACTAAGTCCCAGAGCCAGCGCAACCGCACCTGGCAGGCCTCGATGCAGGCAGTCTAGCTTCTTTTAGATTCAGAGAAGATGAGGATGAGCTAGAAGTCTTCTAAGGACACCCTAAGTTCGTGCCAGGCCTCAGCCTTGACTTTTCATTCACCAAAGATCCTAGGATCTCAGCTGATGTCTCTCTTAGCTCTTCTTCACTTTCCATCCTGGGAAGAAACTCCATTGAGTCAGAACATCTTTGGAGTTCATCACTCTTCAAACCCGGAAGAACGTGATCACAAGTCCAAACATTGAAACCATCAAGACTTTCATCCGAGACTGCATCCGGACACTCGTTGACAAACGGCGCTTGATGGTTTCACTCAAAGGTTAACTGACTCCTTTTCCATAGCTTCATTCACTGTTCTTCTAATTAACGAGTTCGTTTGCCCATATAATCATTAGGAAATAGAGTAAACTTATTTGGCTTGCTGTCCACTGATGAGGGGCTCGATGAAGCAGCTTCAACTCGAGCTCTGATATACCCCCCAGGGACTTGATATAGGATGATTACAAAGGGCAAGGTACCTAAGATGAAAGTGGAGATTGGGGAGGTGGAGGGATGCTGGAACAGCTGAGACTGGAGAGAGGTAAGCAGCTGCTTATATACTCTGGCTGTTGATTGAAGGATTAGATGGGCTCGCTCCTCCCTAACTTACGTTTAGGAACTTTGCTCCCATTTTGTATGTACGTGTGAGTGTATGTATGTTTGTTTGTTTGTTAGACTAGTTTGTGTTAGTGCTTAGTTAATAACACATTTGTGCACAAATTACATGAGTTTCTGATTCTGTCACAGCTTATGAATAATGTCCCTTTCACGATTCCGATCAAGCTACATGCCCTAATGCATTAATTCTGTAAGAATGTTATTTTCTGTTGCCACGAAAATATAATTTCTTAGAGTTGATATGAAATTACACTGAATGTTCACTGGACGAACAGATTAGTTGATGACAATATTAATTCTACTACAGTTACTGCAGCTGATATAAATAATTGTAATTAATTATAATTATTTAAATACATTTCCCTTTTGAGCTAATTTGCTACATATGTTATGTTATGTTATGTTATATGTTATGTCAGTTTTAGTAATTTTAGCACTTCAGTTAGTTGCCAGCTTTGAGAAGGCAACATTTCAAATTTTTGTTTAGGTTTTTTTTTAGTTTAAAATTTTCAGATATTTAAAATAATAAGATTTTTAATAGTTTTAGTTATTCTGACCAAGACAGGAAGTGACCATCATCAAGTGAACAACCACCTTGAGGCTAACACTAAAATATAAATATTAACAATACTGACAAAAAATGTTTAATGGCAAACTTTGAAAGCATTATTTATAAAGGTAAACCATAAATAACCTGAGTCTTGAACCCATGGTGATCTATTTGAGTTCTGTGAAACAATTTATGCCTTTTGACCATGAAACACCACTGACAAAAGCTTAGATAAGACACGTTTCACTTAAGGTACATCTTGTTTAGTCTTTCTCTTTTGAATTTACAGCACTAACATCTACAGGATGTTGCCCTCTTCTACATAGGGAACACTGATACAAGTGTTGCTGTGTATCATTGCACTTTATTCTTCCCCAGAGGACAAAAATATTTACAAAAATATGCTCTTCTCTTCATTTACATTGGTCAAAACAGCATATTTCTTTAGCAGCAGTGGTGAGTACATTTCTATTGTATACAAAAACCTTTCAGTGGGGAAAAAATAAAAATCAGGGTTGGAGAAGATGAAAAAGCTCACCCTTACCGTGGGCCATCAAAATAAACACACGAGCTGAACTGCAATCCATGTGGGATGAAAATGATAGAAAAAAGACATAAATGAAGAAGGAGTGGGCTTGATTTACACTGAGAGTTATCCTACACTCAACTCACTTCAAGCAAATGCAAATTATGAGACGGTTGCAGATACAACCCATTTTAAGGAGGTCAAAATGCATTCATTTTATATGCTGTAAATTAGAAAAAAGCGCTTTTCCCTCGAGTTCGCATGAGAGAGGCTGCCTGGGCTAAGAGCACTTATATTAGTATTTCCACCATCTTGAAATTTTTAATGAAGTGAATATATATCGCAGATTTAACTAAAAGGATAAACCAGGAATAATGAGCATGAGGCCAGTATCACAGGAGCATTACACAACACTGAACTGCCAAACTAAACAGTGTTCCTTCTGGGTCAAAGGTGCTGATGTTTTACACACAGATGTTTTGTGATTGATACGCACTGATCTACCTCAGTCGGCACTCTTTTAAGCAATAATCATTCATTGAGCTTTTGATTGGGCGCTGGGCCGCAGTGGGCACCCGGCAGCCCATCAGTCCTCACCTGCCAATACAGTTTGATGAGCTTGCTTATGTGCCGGTTGTTGCCTCCTGACAGCCAGTAAATGTAGTCAGCAATCATGGCGCCCCTAATGACAAGGACAGAAACAGGCAAACGGTATCAGACAACTTTCAATCAAGATGTTACATCGTCTAGAGCAGGGGTCGGCAACCCGCATGCGGCTCTTTCATCCCTCTGCGTCGGCTCCCTGTAGCGTGGGTGTGCAATGCGGAGGAGGTGTCCCTCCGACTTTTAATATAACCTAAACTCATCCCCTGCACTTTTTCTTGGTCAAGTGTGTTAAAGTGGAGGTTTTCAAGGGCCAATGTGAATAAATCTAGATTTAAAATAAAAGAGAAAAGATAGTCACTTCGTTTTGGATACGTTTTATTCGTATCCAATAAATACGAATTGTTGAGGGGGGGTTGTTGAGGAATGTGAGGAATGGATGAAACGCAGTTGTCCGTGTTACACTCCGTCTCGAATCGCGCTCGCAGAAGGCGCTCGAGAAACAGTATCTCTTCGCGGTACGCTTTCAGCACGTTTTTTTTTTTTTTTTTTTCTCAAACAAGAGACTGTAGACATTCACGTTACATGATTTTTACATTTAGTAACAGCGCACCGCATTAAAAGAAATGATCATTCATGTTTTAACAACAGCTGGACAAATTCAAAATCAAAACTAAAATTAAAACATCTTTGAGAGCAAGGGGGCCCCCTGGTGTTTCGGGGGCCCTATGCAGCCTGTGTATTCTGCGTATAGGGAGGATCGGCTCTGGCTGTAGCTAAGCTGAATAACAAGTATAAAACTTAACTGATGAAACTTGAAGATGATATGGTTTGTGTGTTTTTCAAGTCTTCTCCAGGTAATAAATATGAATTATACAGTGGTAATTGACAGCATTAATTACAGTACAGAAGCTATAAAAAATATGTTCTGCCTTATTCTGTGATAAAAATGGGAAAAGTGTTTGTAGTATATATACCGATTGCACAATCATAACCATAAAATTGTCATTAGTAAAATATTTCTCAAAAATATTATAGGAGACAAATTATTGGTTATTGTCCAGCAGTGTATTTTATTTCTTAGCCAATTAAAAGTAAGAGAGAATTTTTTTGTCAATTATACATACATAAATATTATAATAATAATAATAATTATTATTATTACTACATTTGACATTTCTGTCCCACTCACTTCTGAAATGATTGCTACTCCCCTGCCCTGTAACATAACTGAATATAAAACGTTAGCTATATGCCGTGTTATCTTTATTTGGGCATCAAATATTTTGTGGCTCCACGTGAATTGTATTCTGTGGGAAAGAGGCCAAAATGGCTCTTTTGATGTTGAATGTTGCAGACCCCTGGTCTAGAGGGAGACGGCACAGGAGACATGGCACATACTCGATAAGGGAATTCACTCGACAGACACACATGCACACGCCATGCGGTGTCACGATACAAACCGCTTACATCAGGCTGACTCATGCAGTTCTTTCTCAGCGTGACAGCTTTGTGCTAATAATATTCATGTGTATGCATCACATCATCAAACTTGGGATCAAACAAATCTTTATATAACAAGGGGAAATAACTGCATTTAACTCCGATATGATGAGTAGAAGCCGTATGCATGTAATTACCATCAATTTACGAAGGTCATGTGACAATGAGATTAGATTAAATATTTATCTTTGCATGTAGTTTCAGATCATTTTTTAGCAAGTTAGTATATTATTCCACAAGTGTAACACAAGGCATTGTTCTAAATGCCTTGTGACAAATGTTCTAAACAAGAGTATTCTACATAGTTTGTCATAATATACAGTCAATATAAAATGTATAAAATAATATTAAAATATAGTCTAAATCTAGAAATAAATAAATGCATATAGAAATATATACAAGTATAAAATAGAAATGTTTATTTTGCAATTATGATTTCAGTTTTGTGTTGAAAGAAAAATGTCTTTCAACAGGCTGATCAAATGAGTCAAAATAAAGATGAAAAAATCCATGGATATCAAATCATCAGACATGAGAGATGTGAAAGAGAATATTGACCCAAAACAAAAAGTGAAACAGAGGTCTAACCTGGCATATCTTATCATATTATATTATATTATACTATATTATATTATATTAATCTATTTTACATTATGTTAATGAACAAACAGTTATTTATAAGTTATTTAAATAGAATTCTCGATGTAGTTTACTGTATGTTTGCTGCAGTTCTGGTTGCAATAAAATGATTATCATAATGCATTACAATCTATAAATAAAATAAAATAATGAAATTAAAAGTGAAATAAAGCCATTGTTGCTGATACCTTGGACTTCTCTTTAGACCCTTATTCAAAAAGACATGCATTTCTATTAAATAAGGAAATAATAAATGAAGTAAATGTTGGCTAGTGTTATATTTTTGTTACTTATGCCAGTAGGTGACAACAAGTGACTGACTTTATGAGTGAACAATTCAATCAACTGATTCAGGTATAACACATAAGCTAATTGGCAGTAGCCTACTAAATATTATATGTTTATTTAACTTGTATAAAACCATTTGTCTGAATATCATTCATGGCTGTGATTATTTGAAACAATAGCAGTCTTATCATGCCATATTGCAGTACTTATTCTGCATGTTCATGTTCTCCTATTTATAACTGCATTGTGTCATTGTTTAAGAAACTCAATACACAAAGTCTTTTTGCTTAAGCAAGGACATAGAAGTATCGGAAAAGTCATACAGTGAAGTTCAGGCTATCTTTTAAATGTGTCAGTGGAGAGCATCATGTGACATGCATATGCATGTGAGAACTTCAAATTGATGATGCAGTTACGCGTTGCATGCAAAACTCTGGAGACACGTTAAAAAACAGCAGAGTAGTGTTAAGGATGAAATATTACCTTCCTCATCACCTTGTGCTATGAAATATAATTAAGACCCCTCCAAATTCATGAATGCACTGGAAAGTACTTGACTTGGATTGTATTAGGCGCTATTTCCCGGAACACATTTTGATAAACTAAGCTGATTAAATTATCTGGCCTGGTTGAATCAAATGACTTGTTTTTTTCCCCACAAGAATAGCAGGGCACATTTCACAAGGCAAAATTAACACACACTTTTATTATATATTGCAGGAAATTAAAACAAAACACTTGTTTTCCTCCCAAGATATAAATCAAATCTGATATGAGAATGATGTGAATTTTGAGCTTGTGTATTCTGCTCCTTGGCCTTCTCCAGAGAGCTAATCTACAACTAGGGCCAACGTGTACAGATGACCTGACGATAACCTTATAATTAGTCCAGTTCTGATCTTTACACTAATCAGTGTAACTGCAATTAGTCTGGCTCTGATCTTTTAGCTCATTAATGACGGCTAACCCCACGTGAGAATTCTATCAGTTGTCACCAGTGTAGTCATTGTGCTTACAGTGCTTCATCTTCTTCACCAGATCTATGGATCTCTTTACGTATTTGTGGGTGGTTGAGTGAAGAGACTCCAGGGTTGGTTTTGTTCTAGGAAACAGCTGCTGTTTGTCATGACTGAGTCATCTAATGACCCAAGATGTGGCTCATCTCCAGAGACTAGAAGCTATGTTTGGATTTGAATGTTAGGAAATATAAATGGTTTGATAAAAATATTCAGAATAGTGTTAATTCTCCTCACTGTAAAGAAACGAGTGCAATTTTAACTGTAAAATATAGCAAAAACTGTTAATAGGTTGGTTCCCGTCCTGTGTACAGGGAAAAACTGTAAAAGATCTAACCAGGCGTTTTATGTCATTTTACAGTAAAATGCAGTCAATGTTACAGTTTTTAGAAGTAAAAAAAAGAACAAATCAACATGACACTTCCACATTCAAAAGTATTTTGTTTAAATACGCATGTTTCTTAATAGTTTTTGTTATCAGTTATGTACATTAGGGTTTATGTTACATTTTCTGTTGATTAATGAAACTTTATTGCATTATTTAAGTGTCGTGTTTGTTACCATGATGGTGTTTTGTGTTTGAGTGAATGAATCTGTGCTCCTTCTGTTTACTTCAGCTTGTGAGGAAGCTACTTGTGATGAACTTTGATTCTTCATATGGTTTTCTCTTTTACCACCTGCATTATTATGGTGCTTGTCAGTATATGTTAAATGTTTCTGTATTTTTTTTTACAAAATTATTCTGGCAACCACAGCTGCCATTTTAATATTTTTTGGGTAAAAACTATAGATTTTTTTACAGTGTTGGTAATCTTGCAATATTGTCTAAAATTTGGGGTCAGTAAAGTATTTTTTCTTGAAAGAAATTAATAATTTTTACTGAGCAAGGATGCATTAAATTGATCACAAATGACCAAAAAATGGTCAAAAATTATCAAAAATAAAAATAGCTTTGCCATCACAGGAATAAACATTTTATAATAATAATAATAAAATTTAAAATGGCAATATTTCACAATATTGCTATTTTTATTTTAACCTTGGTTAGAATAAGATAGTTATTTAAAAACCATTCAATAATCTTAGCAATTTCAAACTTTCGACCGTTTCTGTTATAGATTTTGACCAACAACAATTGCCAAAATATGCACTTGACCTCCCATTTCCATCAAGACGAATGATCTGGAAAATAAATTAGCCGATTCTTGAAGATGGCTAAGGACTCAGCTGCTCGCATTGAGGACATAGTCAAAATCTTTGTGACGTCACTAAACTCAAAACCTCTTGATGATCTGCTAATCTAGAGTGTTTCCAGACAGTAAGCGTATCGTTTCGCTTTCTTCAAGCGATCACTGAATAACAATCCAGCATCACCCCCTGTCTCGATAGCACTGAGCCAGGAATCACGGGGAGGCCTCATTTAGCTTGCTTGATTAATGCTTGATGAGGAGGTGCAAGTGTCCTGCTGGGGTGAACGGAGCAATTCTCTCGGGTGTAAATGCCAATTAAATGTTTACAAATAATTAACCACAGTACCTACTTGTCCCCTCAGGGGTTGAAATGTTGTTGTGGGTAAACACGGCATTTACAGTTAAGGATGCAGCAGGGCTGGTTAAGTGTTTCTACTTCTGCATCTGTTCAGGTGCCACATTTGCAGCTTTGAAGCAGCAGTCACGCACTGTTGTGCACCGGCGGAAGAGCCGATTCCTGTGGCTCGGTCTGAGAGGAGTTCCTGGTGTGTAACGCCGCTTTCTCTTTTTGAAATGGGACGGTTTTCGGATGAGAGCCGAGACATGGTGTGTCACTCATCCCTTGTTTTCTTACCCAAGCATCAAATTAAATGCTAATTGTTTTTGTCTGTGTATGATGTGGCGCTGAGCGGCACGGTGAGCTTGACTAGAGACCCGACACACAGAAACTGGATGCTAGAGAGTGTGTGTGTGTGTGTGTGTGTGTCATTATAACAGAGCACAAGCAGCACTTATCTTTCTCTCCCCCAGAACAGGCCTGGATCGCCCTTTAAATGCCATTTAAACCCTGTCATGCGATCAACGCATGACACCATCCTTTTGCTTTGAAAAGAAGCATGCTGGATTTGTGAGTTAACCATTTAATCGCTTTCACTAGCGTCCGAGGAAACAGGACTGAGAACACCATTCCTTTGATGAGGGACCTTTAAACTAGCTTAAAAAAAAGGTTGCATCAGAGCAGAAAGCCTTGTGGGTAGTGCTTCGAAACATAGCACGGTTGTGCTTCAGGACGACCCTCAGTCGAGTCTAGGCTTGTGGTCCTTTCCCGATCATGTCCCTCTTTCTCTTCCTCTCTTTCTGTTCTGTCCCAATAAAGGCAAAAATGCTAAAAATAAATCTTTAATTATAATAATAAGGCAAAAAATATTAGTTACTGCAGCACCAGGGAACAAAAAAATGGTAACACGAATGCTGCATTTATTTGATCAAAAGTACAGTAAAAACAGTAATATTGTGAAAATATTACAATTTAAGATTATTTCTATTTTAATATATTCTAAAATATAATTAATTCCTGTGAATTTTCAGCATCATTACTCTAGTCCTCATTCTCACATGATCCTTCAGAAATCATTCTAATATACTCATTTTTGTTGCTGAAGAAACATTTCTTATTAATATTAAAAACAGCTATACTGCTTAATTTTTGTGGAAACCTTTTTTTCAGATTTTTTTGTAACATTCTAAATGTTTTTACTCTGACTTTTGAAAACGTCTGTCTTGGGGTGAGCGATATACCGGTAAACATGATTAACTGGTAGAAACCGATTTTGGACTATTGTCTCTATCGCAGTTACACGCTCACCTCATGATGTTGCTATGCTACGTGGTCACAAAAACGTACTGTTTGCACGCATTGCAGTTTAAAAACAATTGATTTTAAGCCACTGAAATGCAATCAGCAGCAAAAGAGAACTTATTTAGCTATATGTGCCTATTTTTGCAGCTTTATAAGCCTTGAATGGTTAAATAAACACACTTGTATGTGTCAAAATGCCGTCTTTGCAATTATCCTCATAAACACAGTAATTTATATTGGATCCGGGCAGCTCTTAAAGTGACAGCAGTCTAATATTCATGCTGTCTGTCATTTGTGTTAATCAAATAACAAAAGAGAGATAATCTCTCACTGCTCTTGACTAAATCACTTTTGTAAATTTAAGAAGAAATATATATTTAATTTACACAGCGAAGAATATGCAGTGCTTTTATACATTTGATTACTTTATACAATGTAGCATTTTTTATTTATTTGTTCTACTGTAGGTTTTTATCATATTGCTTGTAATAAGTTACATATTTAATAAAATAATTGGGGGAAGTTGTGGCCTAATGGTTAGAGAGTCGGACTCGTAATCCAAAGGTTGCGAGTTCGAGTCTCATGTCCAGCAGGGATTGTAGGTGGGGGGAGTGAATGTACAGCGCTCTCTCACCCTCAATACCACGACTGAGTATTGTACTCAGTATTGTCAACTGTATTGTCGACAATACCACGACTGAGTATTACCACGACTGAGTATCCACATAAATGGCTGCCCACTGCTCCGGGTGTGTGTTCACGGTGTGTGTGTGTGTGTTCACTGCTGTGTGTGTGCACGTTGGATGGGTTAATTGCAGAGCACAAATTCCGAGTATGGGTCACCATACTTGGCCGTATGTCACGTCACTTTCACTTTTTAATCGCTGACTGTTTACGTGTCTTCAGTGAGCTTGAGTTTTTTTTTTTTTTTTATTTAGGCTAGTATTAGTTTTTTTTGTGATACTGACACTGGTGACAAGAATTATGACATTTCTATGGTATCAAAAATTTTGATATTTTCATCCCACGTCTGTCCATGATTTCTCATTAAAGGGAGAGGAAGTTGAAAGGAAGAAATCAGTGAAAAATAAAATAGCCACTACAAAGAATAGGAGTATGAAAAATAATAATAATGCTAAACTATATCCAGTATAATATTAGATTGTGTAGTTTTGTATCACAGGGGTATTTGAGGCTGTGAGGGTATACAAGACAAAGTACTACCGTATATTAACACATATATCACAGGGACATGAAATTTCATAGCAGAAATGACCCGATCAGTCTTCAGTTCAGTTCTCAAGCTTTTGTAAAAACCTATATATATATATATATATATATATATATAAAAGCAGTGTACTGTAGTGTATTGCATTCTCAAACTCTGCATGTAGCCCTGCTTTACTTCCCAGCTGTCAATGTTTGTGCCTGTCACATAAATCACTTTTATGTCCACTAGCAGGCATCGATGACAAAGTTACATTCAGTGTGTAGGCCGGGAGTCGAGGTAATTTCAAAGTCCTTGTTATTTCACTGGCTTTGGCCACACGGGGGTGTCAAACAATAAGATGTATGCCAAAGGGATACAAAAAAATGAAAGCAAAGAAACAGGGGTATAGAAGGATGGAAAGCGAGTGGAGACATTTCTAAGCAGGGCACTTCATATCAAGATAATAACAAGTCTGGCAGCAGAGGCCCTTGGTGGCTGCCACAGAGAGAAACACGCCATTAGGGCTGCTATGTGAGGCCTACAACTCCGACAGACTATTACATCCTTAAAAGTGAGAAGTGTTGGGGGGCAAAGACCCAGTAGTTGCCCTCAGAAAACAGGGGCACGGCCTGTCTGACTGGCCGCTGTGTGCCCTCGTGCCCGGGGCGATAGTTTGTGAGCGCCTGTGCGTTCTAACAGCTCCGTCACGGGAACGCTGAGCTTTTAGAAGGCCACATTCCTGCTGAACAGCAGCGCTAAAATATGCAGGAGTATTTTGCCTGTGAATAGCAGCATGTCCCCTAATTCACACAGTGAGGCAAAAACTGGAGATTGACATTAGGCAATCTGCATTGTTTTCCTATAGCGTCAGCACTTAGCACATTCTTGGCTCCGCGGTGTGAGGTTTGGTTCACTGCTCTCTCATTCCTCTCATACCCCCTGTCCAAGCTTGACAAATCAGATTGTTTATGCATTTCACACACCCCTCCTCCCCAAAAAACAACCAAACAAACAAAATTTGCATCAGGACACAATGTTCTAAAACCTAGCCTTGCTCTCTGCTGCCTACATACAGTAGGAAGTGAAATGGACTGCGTGATTGCTTTTGTGGTGCCCAACACCACTTCCGGTGCAGCATTGTCTGTGGAAATTGTGAGAAAATTAAGTACAAAAGGTGAAGTAAGTGTTCCACAAGAGGAAAAAGCAATAATGATCTGATCCATTTTTACACTATTGTAACTTATTACTAATACATGTTTTACATTTACATTTAATCATTTAGCAGATGCTTTTATCCAAAGCGACGTACAAATGAGGAGAACAATAGGAGCAATCAGACCATCGAGAGAGCAACAGTACAGTATAGTTTTAATATAATATACTAAAATGTTATGTTTACTAGAAGTAATTATGTATATAATATACTACAAATTAGATTATAATAACATCAGGAGTGATCGACAGTTACTAGAAATAGCTATTACCACACTTTGCTATAGGACAGTACTATACCAGAAGTTCATTGATTCCAGTAGAGTCTAAAACAAGTTGAGACACTCTTGGGTAAACAGTGTATTTTTAATGAAACGTAACTATTTTTTTTAAAATTATTATTATTATTTTATTTTTTGAATTAATTGAATGTGATTGATGCAATGCACTGTGGGATTCTTCTCATCAAAGCATACATGTGATGCTTATCAGTTGAGAAGTTATTTAATAGTTAATGAGTTACTTCAACAAAATGGAATAAATTACATGTATTCTATGTAATGTTCTATAGGCCTATATAATATTCTATATATAATATTCTTTCTATCTATCTATCTATCTATCTATGTAATATTCTATAAATATAAATAGAGAATATTAATATTACATGTAATATTATATATAATAAATGGTATAATAAATAATGGTCTAATTTCAATAAATGGCCCATATTAAATTACATATTATTTATTATTATATAACATAAATTCTATAATTAAATGTATTTTATATCTAAAAAATAATATAGTATATAGAATAAAGATAAATCTATTATAGTTTATACTCACACACACACAATGGTTTTTATACTGTACAAACCGTATTTTCTATCGTCCTACACCAACCCTACATCTAAACCTACCCCTTACAGGAAACTTTGTGCAGTTTTTACTTTCTCAAAAAAAACTCATTCTGAATGATTTATAAGCTTTTGTACCCATGGGGACCTCACTTTAGGTCCCCACCGTGACACGAGTCTCCATGAGTCTGTGTGTATTCAGGTTTAAATTCCAGTTTAAATGTTTTTAAATATATGCTTTGAGTGAGATGATGGCAAGGTCAATCTAAAAATGGGCAAATGAGCAATTAATTATTTAATATCAAGTGATACACACTCTAAAAAATTCTAGGTTAGATACAACCCAGCGCTGGGTAAAATATGGACGAACCCAGCAATTGGGTTGTTTTTACCCAGCATTTTTTAGAGTGCAGTATCCAATAGCTACCATTACAGTAATTAAAATATATGTGCTATTGACTGATAAAAGTTATGGTACCAGTACATTTTGCATTCCTAAGCATTGCTGTATATTGCTGCTAACCTTTTGAAATACATCGGCTATGCTGTCTAGGTGCTTCACAAACATGCCATAACACTCAACTTTAACAATACACATATGTGTGTAACATTATTGTGATAAGGCACTGAAGTGTCTCTCACAGCTGTGAGTACTGAGTAAAGGGCTGCCACAATTGACCTTGTTTGAGAGCGATAAGCGTCATCGTTTTAATGCAGAGACAAAGATGTCATTGCTGTAAATGGGGCTGGCAGAGAACGTTAGCTCACTGAGCTTCTTTCTCCATGCACACCTCCCATTCAAGACTGATGGCTCTGTCAGTGGCCTCTCTGACGGCACACATCTGGCCTCATAATAGCCAAAAACTGACTAATTTGGCTGTCCAAAGTCATACACCCACAAATGCACTTTTCATGGAGAATGGGGCAACTTAGCTAACCAGAGAGCTGTCAGGGGTGCTTGAATAAACATTCTTATTCAGTCTTTTAAAGTAGCAACCTGTAATATTCAAATCACTAGATAGGGTGCTATTGACAGAAAACGCACTCAATGTCAAAACCATCACGGACATGACCTCAAGACCACAGCAGGAGCTCCAAATCCTCACAAACTTTTTTCGCTGAACAACAGAGAGAGAGAGAGAGAGAGAGAGAGAGTCTATTACATCAAAATATAATTTCAAATATGATCAAATTTCTTCTATAATGCTTGTATGTCCAAGGTTGGACACTGTTAGTAGACAAATAAACAAGCTAAGGTGAAAAGTGTTTTTTTCTGATAGAGTTCATTTTTTGAAAGTCGCTAAAGTGCCATATAGTTACATAAACACCCTTAAATGTTCAGTCAGATTCTGCACAAGAACTGAAAAACAACTGAAAAACAAACCTAACTTCTGCCATAAGCCATGAGCCATAAGGTTCATTTTTTTCCCAGTGTTAAATGCTGACGGCGCATTTAGGAGTGTTTACTGTTGTATTGGCTCTCGCTGTGAGCAATGGATACCACTTTCCTACAGCAAATTCTGCCAGGATCCATCAAGAGCAAAGGTTACACTGTTAATTTTATTTCTGCATTGAGAAAGCTTGTCTCCAGCACAAACGGAACGATATTGCCTTCTAGAATAATTTCCGTTTTCGAGTTCAATATCTTGATGTGTCACTCACTCTTCCTTTGGTTAAGATTGCGAGGGGAGGTGAATCTATATGCACATATTTCCTGGAGAAGCTGTTACTGTTTTTAATATTTTCTGATTGTGCGCGTTGACATCTGACTTTGATACTGTCTACAGAAATGGAAAAAAGGAGATTTCTTTAAAAAAAAGAAAAGAAAAGAAATGACGATAAAGGAGTCATGGATGGATATAAGTAACCATTACCAAAATGAGGAAGAAAATGGTACAATGATGAGAATGTGGAGAATAATTTGGTTTCTTTGTGCTGGAGAGCTATTGCTTCTGTGAAATTTACTGGCATGTGAACTTCAAAACATAGATGCATTTTCCTCTTAAAGAGCTCAAATGGCTGAGCAGCATTTGCTGGAGGGAGGATGTGATTAGGTTAAAGAGTGGCGCCAGCTTCAATGGCCGTGCTCGCTTCTTTGAAATGCACAACCATGCATTGTGCTCTGACAAACTGCACTTGGACTCTGCTTTAATATAGCATGGAGTTTCAGGAGTGGACTGTACTGAGCAATGTCTGCAGAGATTCATTTGATAGGAATGTAGAAAGATTTGAATTCGGTGCCAGTCTGTGTGCGCGGAGTCTTAATCACATATAAGCTTTGTGTGAATGTCAACCTTTGTGTGACCTTTGTGTGAACAACTTTGCGTCAATAGTTTGTCCTTATATATATATATATATATATATATATATATATATAGTTTAAATTTCATCTTGAAATAAATGCTCTTCTTTTGAACTTTCAATTCATCAAAAATCCTAGACTGGTGTAATGACTAAAAATTCAGCAATTCAATTCAATTCAATTCAATTCAATTCAAGTTTATTTGTATAGTGCTTTTCACGATACAAATCGTTGCAAAGCAGCTTTACAGGAAATTAAGTTTCTAAAATATATTTAGTAGTAGCTTATCAGTGGTGACTTTGTCAAGTTGATGTACATATGGCAGAAATGAACGGTAAAATTAGTTAATGATGTAATCAAATAGACAATGAACACTATTAACAGCAATGATTATATGTTGCGATCAAACTTATAGCAAAATTTGGTAGATTGGTAGTTTTGCCATCACAGAAATAAATTACATTTTAAAATACATTAAAATAGAACTGATATTTAGAGTTATTTATAATGATAAAAAATATATTCAATATATAATACTATTTTTTATAATATCTTTTTTAAAGATTTATTTTTGGTGTTTTTCGACTTATTATTATTTGACTATTAGTATAGGGTAGTGTAAAAGTGACAGGAAGCAAAGTGGGAGCGAGAGGGGGAGTGGGATCAGGAAAGGTCCTCGAGGGATTCGAACTCGGGACGCACGTAGCTCAATGGCACTATATGTTGCCGCTGCCCACAAGGCTATCGGTGCCAAGGTTTTTACTGCATTTTGATATAAAAAAAAAAAAATGCAGCCCTGGTGAGCTCTTATTTAAAAAAAAATTTAAAATAAAATTAAATGTATTTTTTTTTATTTCGCTTACAAGTTTCTTTTTGTGAAAAGTATGCTTGTGCTCTCTTTCTTTAAAATAGTTGCCACCTAGTTTGATATAATGCAATGATGTTCATGCACTTTTAAGTTCGCCTTAGTTGTTCAAATACTTTTTGGGGCCCACTAAAAGTAAGAACAATCTTTCTTCATTGAACTTACAATTGTAAGCAAAGCTAGCCAGACCAAATACACACCTACTGCAAAGAAAGAGCATAAAGAGCCTGAATCAGATAATACAAGTGCGATGCACACCAAATGCTCTTCTGCAATGTTACCAGAAAACATCTCTTCCCCCACTGGGGCAGTGGCACTACATTTGTAGGCAGGGTGGCGGAGTTGATCTATTTCTGCTTTCTCAAATGCGAGAGGGGGTAGAAAGGAAGAACAAGTGAGAGAAAAAGACCAAAGTACCCGTTTCTTGCTCTAATCTATTTCAGCTGGGTTAATGTGGCTTGATAATGATCAAACAGAATATGACTTTCTCATGATAAATGGCCCCCGCAGCCACCAGTTGGCCATGGCATTTGGCACAACCGACGCCTCTAAACGATTTATTCCACCACCGTCCAATAACTAATGATAGCTGTCATCTCCAAAAGACCAATGGTGGAACATAGGCATTTGGTAGCCGTATCATTAAAACACATATGGAACATTAGAACGTGGAGGCGACAGGAGAAGATGTCAGTCAGCAGTGGCGGGAGTGGATGTAACCGTAGCTCTAATTGTCTTCCTCCACGCGTACCACACTGAAACACCAGTATTTATGTTTTGCCAAGAACATATTATTCCAGCACAGGCCGACAGAACAGAGGGAGATGTAACGAACCACTGGGCAGACAAGTGTTTGCGGGGTTTGTCTAAATGACTGGGAGCTTTTCTCCTACTGAATCTGTCTTCATTTCGAGGAAAGGACCCTTTCTGAGCCCTCCATTAATGCCAATTTTACCTCGCTGCCTCACAGGGGTTTCCCAGCAGTCGATACGCCATGGCTTGTCGAAGGTGGTTCTGAAAACAGATGGGGTTTAGCTGGATGCTCCTGCAAATAGAGAGGAGAGAGATGGGAAAATGTAAAATCATGTTTCCTGGAACAATTTGCAACCAGACTACATAAGAGAGATCAATCATAACCCATAATGGGAATAATAAAAAAGAAACAAAAATGAAGACACTGATGTCCGTTAGTATAAAAAACCCTTCAGAATGATGTTCCTTTTTTAAGTCATTTAAATTACACGAGATGGATGGGGTATTCTGAATAACGTTGAAACAGAATTTAGAAATAAAGGAATACGCTTCAACAACAAATTATTTATTTAATATGCATCAATCAGCGAGAGTGAAGTTTGAAGTTTGTTTCGCATCATGTCGAAAAATGCATGTAGCAACTACAGTGGTGTCAATCAGTCAGGAATGCAACCACAAACAACAACCGAAAACATACGTCTCCTAAACGCTTCTCGGTCTGATCAGCCATTTGCCGTTAGGAAACAAACAAACGGTATCTCCTCACTATTCATTAAATTCTGAGACATCCCCGGCAGGTGTGCCAGTGAGAGACTGAGAGACAGGAAGACAGGCGTAGAGACCTCAGTGAATCAGTGACACCGCCTTTAAAAAAAAAACACAGCTGCCTGCCAGCGATCATAGCCAACTTTGAAGCTCCATTAATTGCCATTCCGTCATCGCTTGTCGCAACATGCGGGATGTTACTTGGCACACACGCGCTCTTTCACTCAGCCTTTTAATGCTTGGTGAAATTAACTGCGTGTTCCTTGTGCTTTACATGTGCTGGTTACAGCCGAGGTCGCTGGTAATTGAGGAGCCGGCGCCGTACGTTTGACGAGGCAGATGAATCGCCGCTGCGCTTCCTCCAGACAGAGACAGAGTGTGAAAAAAGCTAGGGCTTACTCATTCTCTGGGCAGCACTTCCTCTCTGCTATCTACTTTCTTAATAATTTACAGAGCTGAAACCTCACAGTTATTAAACTAGTGCCCCATTAACCTGTGAAAACTTTGGATTTTCTTTTTATTCCTGCTCTATAACCATCCAAATGTCAGAATATGACACTTTAATAACACAGCTAACCCAATAATTGACTTGTGGTCATGATTGCAACATATTCTGACC
This sequence comes from Schizothorax lantsangensis, assembly GCA_027422415.1. Lineage (NCBI taxonomy): Eukaryota > Metazoa > Chordata > Actinopteri > Cypriniformes > Cyprinidae > Schizothorax > Schizothorax lantsangensis. The sequence goes on along the minus strand of CM049847.1, from coordinate 26,601,372 downwards.
AAGAAATGGCTATTTAGAAGGGGCCATCTTACAATAAATAGATTGGAAGAGGTTGTCTCTAAGGAAAGGGCTTTTAGTTATTTTTAAACCATTTTAATAGATTAAAATTAATTTATAAAATTATTAATTATCTCATTACAAATCACAATCAATTTGGACTGAGAAATGGGCCCCAAAAGATAATTTAAAGTCATTATTGTGTTAAATGAAAAAAAAAAAAAAAGAAAAAAAAAACTATTGAAAAAAGTTTTGGCTACCATAACATTTATGTATATTTATACAGAATGTTCAACAATTAGATCTGCATACATGATATGTTATAATCAGTTTTAAATGGGCATTTATGTGTTTTTAAAAAAAATGAAGATTAAAATATCAAAAATTGAAATGATGCTCTAAACATGAAACTAAAAGTGCCAGTAGGTGGCGGCAATGAGTTGAGTGAGTTGTTCAGTCAGTCAGTCATTCATTCATTCAAATGAATCGTTCAAATGGTTGATTCATTCAGAAACAAAGCAATGCTGCGTCCCAATTCGCATACTATCCGTCCTAAATAGTATTCGAAAATAGAATTAGTATGTCCCAAATCATAGTATGTTTAAAAAAGTATGCCAAAGATTCCCGGATGGTCTACTACTTCCGGTTAGAATTCGAAGTACAGATCGATGCACACTCTAATGGCTAATATTGCCCACAACACATTGCGCGGTGGACGAGGATTCGATTAGAACTACAAACATGCATAAAAAGTGTTTAAAAACTACAAACATGGTGGATATGCGCGACCAACGGACAGGTAGAGAAAGGGATTTGAGTGATAAATAATCAATGTCTAGCCTGATTAAAAAATATTTATTTAATGTTATCCACGTTATATTTCATCTGCAGCAACACTGTGAACTTTTATAATGATACGTTTGGTCATTAACTTTGAAATGCATCATTATGCAACACATGAGCAGAGTTCTCGGCATGAAAGACCCGCGATGTGCCTCTTTATTTCTCTCCAATACGGTAGGAAATCAAATTAAACGAAATGTGGATGATGTTAACTGTAACAAGATGATTGACAGGACAGTTTGAACAGTTACAGGATGCTCGTAACTAAGCAACAGAACGTTCATTAAAGAAGCAGCTATGACGAAGTAGCATGTCCCAAAGCTTGCCTACTATTCTGCTACATAATCAAAAGTATGTACTTTTTCTTCACAAAAAGAGTACATACTTTTAGGGCATAGTATAAGTAGGCGAATTGGGATGCAGCACAAGTGATGTTCTGTCCTAAATAGCACCCTAAACACTTGCGGTCTTCCTCCAAGTCCACACTTTCATGATATAATGCCACTTTGACTGTTGGTTAGGATTGTGCATCGAGGGCTGCAAAGGAGCTGCTCGCGAACACCCTTCTGAAAGCTACAATGACGAATGGGACAATTGGGACATCCTATAGTTTTGTGGATTTAATGGACACATGCAGGCCATTGTAAGTTCACAAGTGCACATGAAGTGTGCCATTTAGGACAGGGCCTGACTGTCCTTATGAATGAGTCACTGAATCATGACTTGCTTGATTTGCTTGAAAATGCTAATTTATTCAGTAACAAAACAGCGCTGTGTGTTGCTGGGAAAGACACAACAGTTCTGCTGTGGTTTTGTTCGAAACTATTTTCATTGGCAAAATTAAGCAAAAACAGACAATACTGACAATATTGTGTCTAAAATGTAACAATTTGAACTTCTTGTTTAATGAACTGTTGTATAAAATCAATATCATGCTCACAATTGTGCAGATATTTGGGAAATAAACAGCACTCTTGTTTTTATGATATTGCTAAACTATATCATATGATATTAATATAAGACAAGTTTTTATTGTTGTTTATTGTGTTTGACAGTGGAAAAATAAAGCAGAAACGCATTGTTTTTAAGTCCTCCTCACCAACTGCACTTCTGACCTCAACCAGGCTGGGAGGCAATGACAGAAAGCCATTTTAATAATTAATAGAAATGTCCATTATACATTTTTTATAAGTGATCCATCTATGAATTTTAAGAGTGGAAACACAACAATATAGATAGAGGGGAGTTACAGAGGGCACAGAGGTCAGACTATATAATGTGTCTCTGATGCACTGAAATTTGCAGCGTGTGATAAAATAGTTTTTGCTTTGAAAAAAGTGTACCAGTTGAAAGAGGATCTTTGTTCCAAATTCATATCTTTTTTTTTTGTCTTTTATTTTGAAATTGGTGGTCATGACCATAGATATATATACGTAGATGCCTCATTAGCGACTGTTTCTATGGGCCGCTATACGTAAGCCGTCCGCCGTTTTGTAGCGGTCAACTTGACGTCATTCACCATAGTAATCACTGAATATTCGAAAGATGCCACAATCCTGCACAGCCGATGGTCTGCGAACCCAACAGCTCTGTGTGAACCTACAGTATGGTGAATGACGTCAAGTGGACCGTTCCAAGATTGCGGCCGCATTTACGTGCCTGGAGCGGTCGAATAGGGCGTCTATATATGTCTATGGTCATGACTTTTATTTTGAAGTCTTATTTTCTGGATGTTGGTATCTCTGCCCTGCATGATTATTTTCACCTGTGGCTTGGCTTGTTACCTAATTAGCTGATAAATATCCTGTTTGTCTCTTACAGGTGAGTTTTTAGTTAAAGCTTTACTTGTTGATTCTTCAAGAGTGTTTTGTCAATGGTTTGACCTTGATTCATTTGAGAATATTTACTTTTTTGGGCTTTTCTGGAAAAAAACAAAAACAATTGAGTTTGCATTAAGTGGTAGCCTATATTTAAATGGAGTATGCTGAATTTGGCCTAAATCAGTTTTTTCCTCCCTCTTTTGTGACACTGATTGCACAAGAATTTGCATTCTTATATTAATCAAGATATGGTCATTGAAATTATATAAGCATCATGTAAATGGATTGACCTTATAGAATAGAGATGAGCTATGTATTGGTACCATTTTGGTTAGTGGTCGACCGATATTGTTTTTTTGACATCCGATGCTGATATCTTGGAAAGCAGGGTGGCCGATGGCCGATATAATTTGATTTATTTTAAGTAATATTTAAGACATTTTTAATCACTTGAAAATGGATTAAAAAATAAATGTTAAATAAACATACTTATACTTTAGATGACAAAGTATTTTTCACAAATAAATAAATATTTAATAAAAATGTAATTAAAAAGGAAGTAAACACTGTAAACAACTGGGTACTCAGTATTCTGGGACATTTGCGTGGATTGGGAATCATATAAAGCCAAGGTAACACTCATTTTACATACAGCACACAGTGAATATGACAGTGAGCAAATGCATTAAGCGCAGCATAATTTAAAATCACGAGTTTAAAGTTGTCGATTGCGCATCTCCAGTGAAGCTGAACTCTCCTCCTGTCCGCATTCAATTCACACGGACTGATCGTCACGCAGAGAACACGAGATCATGCAGGATACAAATGCACACTTCACAAGATCTCACAACTGGATCCGACTAAGTTTGCAAGGTTTGTGAAATTAATGTTCATTAATCATTCAAATATTTGTTTAAATGATATAAATGGGTATTTGCTGAATTCTGACGGCAAACAAGAAAGTATTATAATGTTTGCCTTTCTATTACTAATAATATAAAAGCAATCGTTATAATACTTTTTGTATACATTTTAATTCCTTTGTTTAACCGTTCTATCTGATTATTAGACAGACTTCTATCCGACAGAACTGATAAACGACAACAGTGAACAAGAGGGAGAATGTGAGAGCTGTGTGCTCAGGCGCTGCCGTTCTCAGCGCCGTCAAAATAAAAGTCTGTCGCGCCGTCAAAATAAACGTCCCGCCCCGAGCACATCGGCCAAACAGGAAAACTTATCGACCGATGCCGATATTTGACATGTTTCCGATATATCGGTCGACCACTAATTTTGGTTATTGTGTTTATTATTTATATATATATTTTAAGTAGTTAATTTTTTATTATCATATCAGATGGTATATGCTAATTGCCTCTATATTCAAATTTAGACTACACTTGCCCTGATCTAACACTCAACTAAACACAAATAAATTAATAACAATGTAATCTTTGGCATATATCAGTATAAAAATCTAATTTTCAAAATTAACATGATGTGTTTCACTTCTAACATTTTAAATGATTCATTTTAGTTAGTTTTATTTTTTATTTATTTAGACAAAATAGTATAAAATATTAATGTTAACCATAACATGTAAACAATTATTGTAATGTTTTAATATCGGTGAATCCTTAAGATTAAAATAAGATAACTATATGCTTTATAAGAAACACATTTCTGGAGTTAGATAATTTAAGCAGTTTATACCTAAAGTTTGGCATTTGGATTGCGTTCTGTGTCGATTAATTGCCATTTGGATGCAAATGTAGCACACCTCAACATATAAATACAATTTCAAAACGATCAAGTATGTAATAATTCTTAATGGCTCACTCCCAATACCCATTTTATAATTTATTAAATTAATAAACGAGTTACTCAGTGTAGTAATCCAGACAGGCTGTTAACTGCAACCACTTGAAACAAAATTTAGCTTTTTATCTTTCACAATCAATGTGCAATTTGTCTTTGCCCTTCATATATTAGCCTTTCTAGCATTGCCTCCATTGTTTGTTGACATTATGGCATGAAAAGGTGTTTTATTCATGTGGGTCAGTTGTTCGTCCATACATACACTTGAACATATTCTTTAAAAAAAAATTGTGACATGTTTGAGGTTAGATGGGAAAAATGTATAGAATATAGTTTTGGTTTTATCATTTATTATTAGCATTGTAATAATAAATGATTACAATACATTGGCAGTATTGACAGTTAAAAAAGACTTGAAGACTTGAATTTGAAATGTCTAATCTGTCATGAGAGGAAGCAGTTTTGATGTCTTTCTGTCTGCCTATTGCTTAGTCTCCTTTTAGGGGTTGTTCAAGAAGCCTGACAATAATTATTTGTAGATCACAAACTTAGTTTCGCACGGTGACAGACTAAAAAAAGAGCATTGTTCTAAAATGGCACCTCCAACCCGAGGACATGACAGGAAGAGGCACGTAGCCCTACAACTTTAAACGCTCTGGAAGCGTTGTCATCACACGGAATACAAAAGCCGCTACCTTTGTATTTTTATCTGAATTGTGTTGTTGCGTTCCTGCTCGTCGTGCATGGAGCTAATATATACAAAATCTGTTCGACAGGAATCAACAAAGCTTTCTTTGATGGGATTCCACCCACATCCTCATGGCGCTCAAAGCGGGTTCCTACGAGAAGAATGGAGAGATAACAATTGACATCCAAGGTATTCTCTCCTTATTTTCTTCACTGAGACAGGCAGATAAATGCACAAGCCAAGGAGTAATCCATAAAGGATTTTAAAGTATGCTAGCAGTATTCAGAGCATCAGCTCACCTACTTTCTCGCTGGATCCATTTTGGAAAAACCATTCATCTGCGTTATTCATTTGGCCAGATTATCGGAATGTAATGCAATGGGGCCGGTTGTCAATTATGTAAAAAAATAAAATAATTATTAATATACTGTACAGTATAATCAGGGATATTTAATTAACATTTACATTTTACATTTATGCATTTAGCAGACGCTTTTATCCAAAGCGACTTAGTGCATTCAGGCTATACATTTTTTTTATCAGTATGTATGTTCCCTGGGAATTGAACCCACGACCTTTTGCGCTGTTAACGCAATGCTCTACCACTGATCCACAGGAACAGGAAAATTAACAAATTAACATTTGCTTACTTTTAAAAGGTCTGTCTGGACAACAGTTTGAATTTGTATTTATTTTTTAACATTACACTGTATTACAGTATAATCAGGGGTATTTAACATTTGCCAAATTTGGGATATAAACACTTACTTTTAAAGGTCTGTCTGGAGAACACACATGGCTTCGTGGCTTAAACAAACTATTTTTCTTTTTTTTCTTTTTTTTATCGTACTGTATTACCAAACTGTACAAACCTGTACAGGTATTAAACATTTGCCAAATTTTGGATATATATGCTTACTTTTTAAAGGTCCTGTTTGGAAAACAAATGAAACTTAAACAGCTTTAACAATTTTTTATTTATTTAATTTATTTATATATTTATTTATTTATTGTACATTATATTGTATTAACATACTGTATATCAGGGGTATTTAACATTTGCCGGTGTTTGGATAGGTTTTCTAAAATACATAAAAATATATAAAAATACTTTTTAAAAGTCTGGATAACAAACAGAATTTTTGTATTTTTCTTTTCTTTTCTCTTTCTTTCTTTCTTTCTTTCTTTCTTTCTTTCTTTCTTTTTTTACTTTCTTTCTTTCTACATTTAAAAAATGGAGAAGTGAACATCAAATTAACAAATGGAAAACCAAGGAAAAACAGACTTTTTTTGGCAATATCAGCCCATATAAGAAAAAAAAGCAGCATTTCCTTGCCTTGTATATTTTCAACATGGGCCTAAATGGAGCTTGAACTAGATTTGATGTTGTACAGGGCAGATAATGCTGACTGAGCGCTATACTGTACATACTGTATGAAAAACCAAGCATAGTTAAGATCCGTTCAGTGCACGTTCAGTGGCGCATCACATACATTTTCATAAGCACTATTGCCTTTCAATGAATAAGACGCAAAGAGAAATGCATGTAATAGTTGTAAGAGAGAGAATAAGGCATACCATGTCCATTTGTCTTTGACGGTTCGGTTTTTATCATCGACTTTGTGTCATTGTTCACATGGTCTAACATACCTGTATCAACTGCTGCGGCTAATCTCTGTTCTAGATTTAAAGCGTAAATATATCTGATTGGATAAGATAGCTATGGTAGCTGAAATATGGCCAAGATAAGCCTAATCATGATCTCCCCACAAACTAGTTATCTTTGTAGATTACATGATTACAAGCCCTTTAGAACCTTAGTCGATGGCTGACAAGGGTTGCATGGCCAAATCACAGATGTACTGTTGTAAAAACATTCAACGGAAAGAAAAACGGAGGGTACACGCACGGAGGTGACAGTTTCGGATTTCTTGCAAACTGCAGCTGTATGCATGGTTTTTATTTCTTCATATTATGTCCTGTATTCAATGCACCTGTCTGCAACCATTCAGGTGTGCAAGAGTTGCTTATTTGTTGTTCTGAAGCAGCTGTGCTGACAGCGAAGGAGTGTTTGTATGTGTACAGGAACAGAAATGTTGCAGTATTGGCTTTCGACAGGCAGCTGGATGTTGTGCAGAACTACTATGTATATCAACACACAACTCCAAAATATAAAATTAAAATGAGCAAGCCAGATCCCTCTGAGCTACAGTTTGTATGAATTACACAGTCACTTTTTTCACACTTTTCCAACTCGGTGTGATCTTGTTCTCTCGGTTTGAAGGCACTTGTTTTCTTATACTACCTTTTTTGCATCCTGCAAACTTGTACACTTCTAGGCATTCATGATGTAGATATAATAATCAGTAGAAGGAGATTTGTCTGACTGGCATATTATTTTGCATGCTTTAAGTGCATTGTAGCTTTTATGGTTACTAATTACTATTTTTTTAATATAATATAGGCCTAACGTAATATAAGCATGTATAAGCATACATACACACTTGGTCAGAATTGTTGGTACCCTTGGTAAATATGATCAAAGAAGGCTGTGAAAATAAATGTGCATTGTTAATCCTTTTGATCTTTTATTTAAAAAAAAAAAATCACAAAAATCTAAGCTTTAATTGGAGAATAAGAATTTAAAATGGGGGAAAATATCATTATATAATAAATGTTTTTTTCACAAATACATGTTGGACACAATTACTGGTACCCCTAGAAATTCTTATGAGTAAAATATATCTGAAATATATTCCCATTCATATTCACAATTTTGAGCACACCAGCGTGATTATGAACATGAAATTTTCCAGCCATGGCTTCCTGTTTCACAGAAATATAAATGGAAGGGAAAACAAAGGCCAAATTCCAAATTAATCACCCATCACAATGAGAAAAACCAAAGAATATATTTCTGATGTGCAGTAAAAGATAATTGAGCTTCACAAATTAGTGAAATGGCTTTAAGAAAAGAGCTAGAGCAGTGAAAATTCCTATTTCCACCATCAGGGAAATAATTAAGAATTTCCAATCAACAGAAAATGTTATGAATATGCCTGGAAGAGGACATGTCTATATCGTCCTAATGCACGGTGAGAAGGAGAGTTTGAGTGGCCAAAGACTCTTCAAGGACCACAGATGGAGAATTGTAGAGAAAGGTTGAGTTTCGGGGTCAGAAAACCTTTAAAAAAATGATCAAACAGCACCTACATCACCACATGTTGTTTGGGAGGGTTTCAAGAAAAAATCTCCTAGCTCATCCAAAAACAATCTCCAGCATATTCAGTTGTCAGACACGACTGGAACTTCAAATGGGACTGGCTTCTATGGTCAGATGAAACTAAAAAATGAGCTTTTTAGCAGCAAACACTCAAGATGGGTTTGGTGTACAATTAAATATACTGCTGTATTTTTGATGTTGTGGGCCTATATTTCTTCTGGAGGTCCTGGACATCTTGTTTAGATACATGGCATCACTGATTCTATCAAATACCAACAGATAAAAAATCAATAAGTGACTGACTCTGTTAGAAATCTTATAATGGGCCATGTTTGGATCTTCCAACTGGACAATAATCCATAAACAAACCTTAAAAACAACACAAAAATAGGTCACTGGGCACAAAACCAAGCTTCTGCTATGGCCATTCCAGTCCTCTGACCTGAACCCTGTAGAGCATGAGTGAGGTGAACTGAAGAGAAGAAGCACCGTCATGGAGCTGTGAATCTGAAGGATCTGGAGAGATTCTGGATGAAGGAATGATCTCTGATCTCTTGTCAGGTGTTCTCTAACCTCATCAGGCATTATAGGAGAAAACTACTATACTATTTTGGCAAATGGAGGTTTCAAAAAGTATTGAATAAAAGGGTTCCGTTAATTGTGGCCAATGTGTATTAGAGAAAAACATTTATTTCATAATGATATTTCCCCCCCATTTTAAATTCTTGTTCTCCAATGAAAAGTTAGATTTTTGTGAATTTTTTTAATAATAGATCAAAAGGATTAACGATGCAGATTTATTTCCACAGCCTTTTTTGATCATATTTACCAAGGGTACCAACAATTCTGACCACGTGTGTATACTTAATATAAGCAGAATACAGGAAAAGTGGTTCATTTACACTTTTTATGCATTATTATTGTTATTATTCTTATTATTATCTACTTTTCTATAGCCTAGCGAAGATATTTAGCTACACTACCTTCCAAAAGTTAGGAGTTGGTGAGTTTTTTTTTTAAGTATTATTATTATATATATATATATTTTTTTTAAATAAGTTTCTTATGCTTACTTTTTGCATTTATATAAGCACAGTAAAGACAGTAATATTTTTAAAATATTTTTTTATTCATATATTTTACAGCAGCTATTACTCCAGTCTTCAGTGTCACATGATCTTTCAGAAATCATTCAAATATTAATTTTAAATATATATTACATGTCTAGCCTCTGAAGTAAAAAAAGAAAAGGAACACGGTTGAGGCCAGCCAAATTATGTTCCCATGTTTATTTTCTATGTCGTTGTTTCCTCCAAAATTGCATTTCCCTGAACAATTTAAACTGCTCTCTAATTGGCTTTCAGACAGTGTTTTTGATATGGCGTGGACTGACTTTTAGAGAACCTAATTTCAATCACAGAATTGCTGTTGCATTACATATGGTACCCTAATCTTAACAACCCATCTGCTTCTGTTAAACATATATTTCCTACCTCAACTCATTTCCTTCCAAACAGTCTGCTAAATGACTAAATAAATATATCTGCAGAACATATGTATTCTTTTGCTTTATGTATGATTTTCCTCCCTTGCTTCCCTGCATATGATTTTCAGACTGTTTTAAATGTCAGCTTTATTTTTAATATTCCTAGTGCTCTCTCACAGAAAAGCGTTTTCTATATTTATATATTTTCACACTTTTCCAGTATATGTTTTTTCAATATTAAGTAGCACACTGCTAGCAACAACATTGACAGATGGGACATGAGCTGACAAGATCTGCAGACGTTACATGTTATAGCATGTTTTTCTATTTCTATTGCATGGCTTCAGTGTTAAGCTATGGAAGCATATGTGTAGCAAAATTCAATTTGCAATGTAATATGCAAAATGGCAATGCAATATGTAAAATGGCAATGTATTTCTATATTTAAATTTACATTTTCCCATACATATGTGCAACATTTAGTGCAACATGAAAATGAAAATTCAATTATATAATTTAAGTTTGCCATTTTCTACACTAGTTTTAATATGGCATATTAAAAACATATTTTAAAGCTTTATAAGTTGCAAAATTAAAATGAAAATGTATTACCCAAATTGATTAGATATGTTTAACATGTCCAAGCAAAAACTGTAGCATTATGAATCATTTAAATGCTGTTTTCCTAAATGCATTTAGACTTAGGGGTAGGACACTTGGGATTGCATTTTCATCGTGAGACCGCGGGATAATTGTAGCAAAATTCCAATGAGAGTTTCAAAATGCATTCTGAGCCAATGGTGCAGCAAAAGGGTAGCAAAACGGTGATTTAAATGTATTTTATTTTTCTTAAATGCATTGACACTTACATATATGACGTTTCAATTGCATTTTCATTAAATACCCCGCGATTAATATAGTTTAAGTCATTGTGGATTTGAAAATGCATTCCGAGCGGAGCACGCCCCCTAGCTGTCAATCATTACATCAAGGCGGGGCTCGGCAACGGGACGCACAATAGGTCAATATTCACCATTAACCAAACGCTTTTCACCTGCCTGAACATCCCTGCCCGTTTACGCTCGGATTGATGCACATAAGCAAACAGACAGTGCTATTCTACACTTATTTACTACCTTACCTTATATTTTATTACTCTTTTATTTTTAATCCGTAAAATAGCGCGTGTTCCGTGGCACCCAGGGACGTGCAGAGAGTTCCTCAGGGGCAGGGGCTCAAATGTAAAAAAAAAAAAAAAAGGGTGCAATGTGAGAAAGAAAAGAAAATAAAATAATTATATATATGTATATAGGTAACTAATCGCTCAAAAGTCGGAAAATTCCTGTTTATTTTTACAGACAGGCTATCTGTCAATCTGAGGCGTTGCTATGGGTTGCGAACGCTTTGCTAAAAAATGACTGACTGATATTCCAGTCTGTTCAGAAACCATAAGCTCTCAAGCCATAGCCTAATAGCCTATAGTTCTTTCGGTGAGTGGGTCGACGGAAGGAAAAAAATAAACCAAACAATATTTTAAACTTTTTTTCATCATTAATCATAGCTAGTGTGTCGATTTAATTAAAAATCCATATATTATATATTTTAGAATATTATAATATTCTAAAATAATTATAAATAATTATAATTCATCGTTTGTCATGTATAATACACCAACCAATCATGATCTGGCTCAAGTTCAAATTTCATTGGACAATAATGTGAAGTGGAGTGGTCATTCTCCGTTCTTATTCATAAATCGGTAGAAAATGACATGGGACAGACGAGCTTATTTATGGAGCGATCTGGATCTGCGGTTTGTCTCATTTTATAAATCAAATTACATCGCTAAGAAAATAGATGCTGAATGACTACAAAAGCACTGCACAAAAAAAAGGTAAAAAGGTAATCAGTAGGCTATTGAATTCACTTATATTTATGTATGATATCCTACACCGTTTCATGAAACTCCTATAGTTCATGAAACCCAAGTGCCACCTACAGGCCTGTTATGAGAAGTGTAAGCTGCCGAAATGGTGACATGAAAGGACTTTATTATATTACCATTTTTGATAATGCAGCATTATGAAAGTGTCTTATGCTCATCAAGCCTGCATTTATTTGATCAAAAATACTGAAAAACTGTAATGTGAAATATTACAATTTAAAAGAACGTTTTTCTATTTTAATATATTTTAAAATATAATTTATTTCTGTGATTCAAAGCTGAATTTTCAGCATCATTACTCCAGCCTTCAGTGCATGATCCTTCAGAAATCATTCTAATATGCTGATTTATTATCAGTGTTGGAAACAGTTGTGCTGCTTAATGTTTTGTTTTTATTTTAATTTTATTTATTTATTTTGGAACCGTGATAATTTTTTGGTGTTCATTGATAAATAAAAAGTTTAAAAGAACAGCATTTATTCAAAATAGAGATGTTTTCTAACGATGTTGATCTTTACTATCACTGTTTCTATTCATTTAAAAAATCCTTGCTGAATAAAAACTAATTTATTTAAAAAAAAAAATATATATATATATATACTGACCGCAAGCTTTTGAACGGTAGTGTGTATTGTTACGAAAGTTATATTTTGAAAAAATGCTGTTCTTATTTAACATTTTATTCAAAGAATCCTGAAATAAGCATTGCATAAAATGTATTTTACAGTATATTAAATTTTTGATCAAATAAATGCAGGCTTGATGACCATAAGTGACTTAATGAATATTAATGTATCTAAACTTTTGACCTATAATGTTTTTTTTTTTTTTTTTTTTCTCACATTGCAACTTTTTTTTTTACATTTGAGCCCCTGCCCCTGAGGAACTCTCTGCGCGTCCCTGGGTGCCACGGAACACGCGCTATTTTACGGATTAAAAATAAAAGAGTAATAAAATATAAGGTAAGGTAGTAAATAAGTGTAGAATAGCACTGTCTGTTTGCTTATGTGCATCAATCCGAGCGTAAACGGGCAGGGATGTTCAGGCAGGTGAAAAGCGTTTGGTTAATGGTGAATATTGACCTATTGTGCGTCCCGTTGCCGAGCCCCGCCTTGATGTAATGATTGACAGCTAGGGGGCGTGCTCCGCTCGGAATGCATTTTCAAATCCACAATGACTTAAACTATATTAATCGCGGGGTATTTAATGAAAATGCAATTGAAACGTCATATATGTAAGTGTCAATGCATTTAAGAAAAATAAAATACATTTAAATCACCGTTTTGCTACCCTTTTGCTGCACCATTGGCTCAGAATGCATTTTGAAACTCTCATTGAATTTTGCTACAATTATCCCGCGGTCTCACGATGAAAATGCAATCCCAAGTGTCCTACCCCTAAGTCTAAATGCATTTAGGAAAACAGCATTTAAATGATCATTTTGCTACAGTTTTTGCTTGGACATGTTAAACATATCTAATCAATTTGGGTAATACATTTTCATTTTAATTTTGCAACTTATAAAGCTTTAAAATATGTTTTTAATATTCATATTAAAACTAGTGTAGAAAATGGCAAACTTAAATTATATAATTGAATTTTCATTTTCATTTTGCACTAAATGTTGCACATATGTATGGGAAAATGTAAATTTAAATATAGAAATACATTGCCATTTTACATATTGCATTGACATTTTGCTTATTACATTGCAAATTGAATTTTGCTACACATATGCTTCCATATTAAGCAGGCATGGGTTACCAAATGCCAACCTCTTGACAAAATCTGATGATAATAAAGGTTGGTTAAGGATTTAACTAATAATAATAATAATCAAATACATTTAGTAAAGGAATAGTTCACCCCAAAATGAAAATTGACTGAAAATGTACCCTCAGGCCATCCAAGATGTAGCCGAGTTTTTTTTTCTTCATCTGAACAGATTTGGAGAAATGTATCTTTACACCACTTGCTCATCAATGGATCCTCTGCAGTGAATGGGTGCCGTTAGAATGAGAGTTCAAATCCATCTGATAAAAGCATCACAATAATCCACAAGTAAGCAAAAAAGCTGCATGTTTCTAAGAAACAAATCAATTTTAAAGATGTTTTTGACTTCAAACTGTGAAGCAATTTCTTCCTCCGGTGAAAAAGTTGTAAGAAACAAATCCATCAAGGCATTTTAACTTTAAATGGGACCTATTATGCAAAAATCGCTTTTAAAAGGTGTTTGAACACAGTTGTGTGGCCGCAGTAGGTGAAAACAACCAGCCTGTAATGGTAAAAATCCACCCACTCATTTTTTTATACAGTGGGAAAAAAATTATTTGATCCTCTGCTGATTTTGTACGTTTGCCCACTGACAAAGAAATAATTAAAGAAATAAAGAAAAAGAGTGAAATAAGTATTTGACCCATTCGCAAAACATGACTTAGTACTTGGTGGCAAAACCCTTGTTGGCAACCACAGAGGTCAGACGTTTCTTGTAGTTGGTTTGTCAGGCTTATTTGTCAGTGCTTTATGTTGTCATAATAATTATTAGCCTACATGCTTACAAGGCTGGAAGTTCAACAAATCAGTCAATATACTACTGTGATTGTAGTTGTTAAATAAAAATGTCATTCATATCAATTCATGCATCACCTAATTTCATTGTAACATATAGGCCTGGCCTACAGAAAAGAACATTTATGTTTAATCTATCTAATATTGTGTTGGTCATAGTATACAATAATTTATTGCTTGTCTTTGTTGAATAATACAGAACATAAAGAGCAGAAAATAATTGCATATTAAATTGCAATCGCAATATTGGTAACCCCCCCCCAAAAAAACGCATTTAGATTATTTTCCAAAATCGTTTAGCCCTAATTGACCATTAATTTGTGTTTCTTCCCTTTGCCAATAATCGCACCAACTGTTGTCACCTTCTCATCAAGCTGCTTGGCGATGGTCTTGTAGCCCATTCCAGCCTTGTGTAGGTCTACAATCTTGTCCCTGACATCCTTGGACAGCTCTTTGGTCTTGGCCATGGTGGAGAGTTTGGAATCTGATTGATTGCTTCTGTGGACAGGAGTCTTTTATACAGGTAACAAACCCTTTAAGAGAGTGATCCTAATCTCAGCTCGTTACCTGTATAAAAGACACCTGGGAGCCAGCAATCTTTCTGATTGATAGGGGATCAAATATTTATTTCACTTATTAAAATGCAAATCAATTTATAACTTTTTTGATTTTTGTTGTTGTTATTCTGTCTCTCACTGTTCAAATAAACCTACCATTAAAATTATAGACTGATAATTTCCTTGTCATTGGGCAAACGTACAAAATCAGCATGGGATCTAAAAATATTTTTCCCCACTGTAATCCCAATAAATCATAAACTGTCTCTCAGTACAAGCAATTCTCCCTACGTACATGTAATCGTAGGGAAAAAGTCCCGCCCATTTGTGACGCTCTCTGCGCTATTAGCAGATACAATGTCAGTGCCAAAGAGGCATTACAAGTGTTGTGTTTTGGGAAGCACCAATGAACATAGACTCCCATAGACTCCCTCCATCTGAGCCGCTGAGGACACTGTGGTTAAATTTAACTGGAAAGGAAATGTCCCAGAAAAAAATCGGTAAAGTCCGCTATATGTTTAGGGATCAATACCAACGCTTTGTGCGCGAATGTCAGCTCCAGACAAAGTAAGTATCACGCATTTGTTTTCCAAATTGCCCTTCTGAAAGAGCTTCTTGGCACTCTGTAAGGCTAATGTTGCTAAAGCTATCATTGTCTCTGTCTGTTTTCACTGGTGCTGCCTTCAAGTCAAATGCCTTAAAAATGCTTTTGAAAGCAATGTGAAGTCGACCACTTGGATTTGTTGAGCTCATATTCACAAGTGGGACTTATAAAGTTTGTCACAAATTTATAAAGTTTGTGATAGCATTTTTTATCATAAACTCGCAGTTATTATGCACAGTACAATCAGATGACTGACTTTTAAACCAATTCTGGTTTGAACATATAAGGCTGAACACTGCTACTGAGAGTTTCTGACATTTTCAGTGCGTGAGATTGTCCTGTTTTGTTTTTGCATGAGCTCTTGAAGCTACACCCTCTTCTGAAAACGACCAGGAGCTCCAGCTCATTTGCATTTAAAGGGACAAATACAAAAATGGTGCGTTATGGCTCATACCCTAGAAGTGGGAATTTTAACAAGCTGTAAAAAAAATTGTGTGGTATTTTGAGCTAAAACTTCACATATACTCTCTGGGGACATAACAGACTTTTTTTACATCTTGTAAAAAGGGGCATAGTGGGTCACATTTAAACCATTGCTTCTGTCCAAAATATAGTCCATAATCCATAATAATTCTTCTTCCAGTGAAAAAGTCTATCCCCTGTGGACCTCTCACATCAAAATCCACCAACATATTTGTTTTAGAACAGTTTTAGCGTGTAAACCGTGCATGATCTGTGCATATTTCTCTCAAGATTCAGTTGAATTGACCTTTTCACAGAAGAAAACAATATTGTAGATTAAACACTTTAATGATTGATTTGTTTCTGATAAACACACAGCTTTTCACTTCACAAGACGTTAATCGATGTACGGAAGTCATGTACATTACTTGGGGATTATTGTGATTTTTTTTATTTTATCAGCTGTTTGTACTCTCATTCTGACGGCACCCATTCACTGCAAAGGATCCACTGGTGATGTAATGCTAAATTTCTCAAAATCTTTTCAGATGAAGAAACAAACTTATCTACATCTTGAATGGCCTGGGCGTGAAAACATTTTCAGCAAAGTTTCATTTTTGGGTGAACTATACCTTTAAGATACTTATAATACTCAGACAAAATAATCTGAAAGAATGCTTAAAGACAATGTGAATTGAAGATGATTTGATGGTTAAAACTGGGCATTACATACAGTATAAAGGTGGAACATAATGAATCCCTAAATAGCCACACACTGCCTAGGAATATTTAACTGAATTTTGATTTCACATTGACTTTAACTACAGTTTTAATGCAGAATGAATAAATCTAATATTACGTTAGCTTACTTTGCCTGTTCCCTTCATCCTCTAGTCTGCAGAGGGAGCTGCAAAGGCTTGCATTTCATTTCTTAAGCTGTTCAGAACTTTTCAAGGGTACAATGCAGTCAGGATGAGTTATGGCTCAGAGAAACCACAAACTCTCTCTCTTTCTCTCTCACTAATGGAGGAGCAAAGGAGAACAGCACAGGGCCATGACTAACTGGATACAGCAGACACAGTTAACTGGAGGTCAGGAGGCTTTACTCTCACGTCCACTTAAAAAATGACTGTTGTCACACTACACTCAAACACACCAATCAACATCCATCTACTTTTGAGTGTTGCGGATCATTTGCGGACATTGCTTATTGAACCTAGATGAAACTGTCAGGGACACTTTTGAGTTTACAGACCCACCGTATGATGGTTGTAATTGTCTTTTTCAGCAGTGCATAAGTTTCGTCTTTTAAGAACATTTATCGTATTATAGACAAGTATGCACAATATTTCAGAACCATGCAAGTTATCGGCCGATATTGGCATTCATCTGTTTTTAGTAATGGTGGATTCCTAATTATTGTATTTTTATTGTATTTTTGTAGTGTTTAAAAAAACACACAAAAAAAAACTTTTAATAAATCAAGACTACTATGGTATAACACAAATAGATTGTACATAACCACAATTTATACACTTACTCTACTATTTCTAAGATATTATTGTGAACTATTATTACAATTTAAAGAACTTTTCAATTTTAATATTTTTAAAATGTAATTTATTCCTTTGACGTAAAGCTGAATTTTCAGCAGCCATCACGCCAGTCTTGTCACATGATCCTTCATTCTAATATGCTGATTTGCTGCTCAAGAATGTCAATGTCATACAAATCACATTTTTTCAGTGTTTTTTGATACCAAGCTCAAAAGAACAGCATTTATTTATTTTTGTAACATCAATGTCTTCACTGTTAGTTTTGAGCAATTTAATGCATCCTCACTAAATAAAAGTATAATTTTATTAAACCCCCCAAACTTATAAACAGTAGTGTACTTCTGTATAAATCATTTTATAAACAACAATAATAAATAATTATAAAAATAAGTAGTTTTTTCAGGGTCTGTAAATTCTCATGGTGTGTGCTCTGTGTGTGATTTACCTGTAGGAATGCAGCAATGCCAGGTCAGGCCTTTTCATTTGGAGATAGCAGGTGACAATTCTGGACTCAACGAAGCTGGCAACTTCACAAATGTCTTCATAACCAGCATTAAAAGGTTTCTCAAACACAGAGCCTTTGGAACACAGCTGAGAGAGAGAAAAGGTGGGAGAAATCCAAGGTAGCTTCCATTAATTGTGATGTTGACCAAAATAATCCTGCTTATAACATAATGGATCAGTTGTCAAATAAAATATAATAAATATATTCTTTTTAAATGAATGAAAGTTAGTCCATTTGAGGGCTATTTCCACAAACCCAGGCACATGACGTCACTGTCACATTACAAGAATCAGCTTAAAGCATTTCTGTGACATAGGGTTGCCAACCGTCCCGTATTAGCCGGGACGTCCCGTATATTGGGCTTAATTTTTGTTAACCTCAAAAATGACCTTGTGACCTCCCTTGTCCCGTTTCTTGACTGGCTGCTAACCACTGACTGATACAACAGCAGCAGTGCTGAACGCTGATCACTTGAGAATGATCACCGACACCTGTCATCATCCAGTCACAGCCACCCTCACGCAGTATAGGCCTATACGTTAAGTAAATCAGAAGTAAATCGTGAACATAACTGTTCGAGGAAGGCTGCAGAATCCCGCCTCACAGCAAGCAGTGCTCGCGCTAAAGCCAATTCCCTTCTGTGTTTTGACTTCAGTAAATCAGTTTTGGCAAACACAAACAACGTGATTATTTTTCATGAGTCTAACATCCAGCCGCGCAAGAAAACATGCAGTCTACATGAGACGTGATCAATAAGGGAAGCCGTCTTTCACTATTGTAATATTGTAAAATAGAGAAAAAATTTTTTTACATTTAAGTAACTAGCATATTATTAACCAAATGACCAAAAAAAAAATTAAAAATGTCAAGCACCAAAGCAGCCCATATTATGCGATTGTCTCGTATTTTTCCTTTCTGAAGTTGGTAACCCTACTGTGACAACCCTACCAAAGCTGAGTAATGCAATAAAACAGCCAAACAATATGAAGAATTTCACCTTGAGCACTGAATGTTGTTGAATGTACTGTCAGCTCAGCAATGAACAGCTTAATTAAAAGGAAAATGTTAAAATTAAAATTATATTAATCTCAGCTGAGAGAAATGAAAGAAACATCTCTAATGTTTAAGATTCCTTCTACAGATCCACTTAAACATGGTCAAAGTCCGTTAATGTGGGATCCAGGGAATAGTGATAACAGGTCAGAATTATGATTTTATTAGCCTCTGAGCTCTGGCATATTGTAAACAGTAATTAAAGCTCTTCAAGGTGTTCCTCAGAATATCTTTAAAAAAAAAATGTTAAGAAGTGCAGCAGAGGTAGAAATCAGGTTAATAATTTATTTTAATTACTTCATTTGTCCTATTTTTATGTTTAGATTACATTTGGCACAGTCTAAAACTCAATTAAAAAAAAGTAATAACACTATTAAATGTATTTATTTATTTTTTGTTGGCCAAATAAAATCTCAGTGACCATAGTATCAGATGGCAGCGTCACAGTACTTTTATAAATACCATGGTGACCATTTTAAAAATTATTTCTATTGTTCAGACTTAATGTAGGGCATTTGAACAAGCCTCAAACATTAAATATTAAATCGCTTAATTTGCCCTATGAATGATACCTCAAATCATGTGGTTTGTTGAGATGTTACTTTTTAAAGCAATCTTATGACTTATACTTAGATGGGCTTTTTTTCTTTCAACAACCCTGAACATCCAAACAGCTCCTATAGCAACTGCATATAAAATGACTTTGAACGCCTTAAGATCCCCATAAGAGTGCATGTGCACGCACATTTTTCAAACAATCTAGTGTGTAAGTGTATTAAATGCACAGATAAATGTCTATAGGATAGGCAGCCTGTGGTATAATTTGAATATCGAGTACCTCTAGTGCAGAAGTGAAACGGCTGGCTGCAGTGGCATATTTCTTCTGTTGGTAGTACAAGTTGGCGTCCTGTAAAGCTACATCGAGCCATTTGTCAATTTGAGGCAGAAAGCTGAGATTAGGTCCACACGGAGGCCCTCCTATTTCAGCCGCTTGACACATTAATTGTGTGGCGGTGGAGGCCAGGGACTTGTGGGTAATGTCCTGCTCGTCACCGAACACTAACTTTGTCTCAGCCTCCATCAGGTCTCTTAGAGAAATGCGAGGGGGCGCAGGAAGGGGGCTTCGTTCATTATTTGCTCCCACACAGTCATCCGGCGATCCATCTTTCCTTCGAGTGTCATTCTTCTTGCTCCTCTTTGGGGCACCGCTGTCTGTCTTTTTCCCTTTTCTCTTGTTTTGGCTCTTTTCCTCAGGCTGGTTTGTCTGGACTGTGGCAGGCGTTGGATGCTCTGTGCACTCGGAGAAAACCGTCTGCTCTAGTCCCTGGAGCTCCAGGCTTCCAGTCGAGTTTGCAATGTTTCTGAAAGACATTTAAAATGAAACGAATAGTTTATCCAAGATGTTTTAACTTTCAAAAATCGCTTCTGGCCAAATATGAGTCCATAGTCCATACTAATGCTTCCTCCAGTAAAAAAGTCCATCCCCTGTTGTCTCACATCAAAATCCACCCACATGTTTGTTTAGATCAGTTTTGGACTGCTTTCACTTGAAAATGGTGCTTGATCTGTGCATTTTTCTGTCCTGATTCAGATGAGATGACCTTTTCACTGAATATTATAAATGGAGAACTCATATCTTAGCTGGAATCGATGGTTTGAAGTTAAAAACGTCTTGATGGATTTATTTACAAACATGCAGTGTTTTGCTTCAAGACATTAAATGATGGACTGGAGTGGTGTGGATTGCTTGTGGATTATTGTGATGTTTTTAACAGCTGCTTGAACTCATTCTGACGGCACCCATTCACTGCAGAGGATCCGTTGGTGAGATATAAAGGTCAAGTTCAAAGTATGTTTTCAGCTAAATTTAATTTATGGGTGAACTATTCCTTTAATGCAACACTTTTTTTTTAGGGACTGGTTGCACAGAACATGCTTTTTCATCCCATTTTACTGCTCTTCCAAGTTTTTTTTTTTTTTTGGTTAAACATGCACTAGATGGGCGTGTTTATCCACTGCGCTTGCAGAATTGGTAATAACAGACAACCAACTTGCAATCTAGCCCACACGTGGACTGTCCCATTCCTACATGGTTACTCCCCATGAATTCAAACAGCCCAGGAAATAAATGCGTTTTACATCCCAATGAAGGCCTGCTCTCCTCTTACAGAGAGAGTACAGACAAGTTCTCAATTCTTTAAGTGGGCTGAAACTTTAATACATTCGCTGCTGTTGTTCTTCTGTAAGAGTGCTGCTGTTAGTGTACTGTTAGAGAAGTCACTTAAATAATGTAGAGGGCCTGGGTGCTGATTCACTGCCGCTCTTGAGATGTGCTTAGGAAAAGGTCACTGTGACATATACACCTGTTGGCAATGGGCCGAGCTCTGCTTTAAGAGTAGACTGCAAATTCTTCCATCTTTATGTGTGTGTGTGTTACTACCGTGTGGGGAGAAAGAGTGTTTTTGTCCTTATAAATGCATTTTAAACCAGGCTCAGACTACAGGAGTTTTAGGCCGATTTATCTTGTATAGGACCTTGTCCGTCGTTTACGATGTTCAGCCCAGATTACGTATCCAGTAATATAAGGTGTTTTAAGATCTAATCTTAACCCTCACGATTTGCTCAGACACACCTGATAATATCAAATATAATAGAATGTTTGATATTTAGGATTTAAATCGATGGACAATGCATCTCCATTTCCTTCAAATGTAGAAAAGTGAAGCCAACATCTTGTTGCTGATGACATTATTTGGAGCCAGAGCCTGTGAAGTTACCATTAGCTGGAGCCGTTGAATCAAACTCCACCCAAAACGCACAAGTTTGCAAGCTCACGATCGTGACGACAAACCCCATTTTTTAGCATCAAATAACGCAAAGGGTTTTTCTTTGTTTTGTTTTTTTAGCTTGGCTCACGTCCCATTCGTTTACATGGAGAGGATCGGTGTTTATGACTTATACTGCAGCCAGCCACCAGATGGTGATCAATTTTTTGGCTTAATTTTTTTAGGATGTGTGCAGCACACTTGGTATGGACAAAGAAAAGAGCTGGCCTCAGTTTTGAATTTAACAGGTGAGTGTAGAAAGCTGCTAGTGCTGATGGTGTTGCTAAGCAATGGTAAACATTTTTTTACCATTAGCTAGCATATTACTGTTAACAGATATTTAAATTGGCAGTTTAATCTCACCTTTGCTGAAGAACAGACAATATCCATTTCTTTATCCATTATGTCACGTGAGGTGCTTCCTCTGGCATGATAATCTTAACAGTATCTTGTACTGTGTGATGCTCCATGATTTTCAAATCATGTTTGAGATTTGAAAGAAGACAATCTGTGCGTTATGCAACCAGATTTCATAATCGGTTAGGATTGAAAAACTCCTGTAGTCTGAGCCATAGGGCATAAGCATTCTTGTTAAAGTGGAAATGTGGGCACTAGATATGGATTTAGGACTTTAGTGCCCACTAGGTGGCAATAAATATATATTAAGCTATTTTTTAAACAGTAACTATTGCTGTATCCTTATTGATGCCTCAGCTGAGGGAAATAATGTTGACTGCTGCCTAATGTAAAAATATTTCTGTTTAAAAAGCTTTGCTTATGTCAAGATGCACTTACCTCTGAGTTTTCATAGCGAAATGTGTTTTTTTAAAAGCTTAAAGAATAACATTGTATGACTGACATCACCATACAGTTAGTGGAATTGTGTTGACCAATCAGAGTAGAGCACCAGGACTGACTGTTGTAGAGTGTAACAGTGCCCGCCCACTTTTTCAGCAGCCTTTAAGTTCTGGTATTATCCCATTTAGGAATTAAAAATATGAACCATACTACAAACTTTGAAGCAAAAAAATTTGTTTGAAAATTGGGGGAAAAGACAAATGTGCAAGACTGTGAATGTGCATAATGACTTCAATAAAGGAAAGAACGACAAGCCCAAAAAACACTGCGAATGACCTAATCAAAATAAAAACAATGGATACATTTAAAACCAATCTAATTTAAAGATGTTGATTATTGGCTATCTGTCTATCAAAAAAAAAAAATATATATATATATTTTATTATAATTTTTTTTCCCTCTCAGAATCAATATAGCGTTTCAGGAATTCTGCTGTTAAACATGATTATTTTTAAATTATTTTAAAAAACAAGTTGAAATAATGTGGGCTGATGGCTTCAAAAAAGCATAAATCATCAACAACCTTGTATCTCACAGTAGGTCTGTTTTGAAAAGGGTTATACGTTATCATTAAAATTCAATTCCCCAGTGGAGAAAATGAATGGGATTTTTTTTTCTTTCGTAATCCGACTGTTGTACTCATGATAAACTCTGTGCTTTGATTGGTTGACATAATTAGCCAAAGCGACAGTCAGATATATGACTTGTGTCAACATTTGAATCAGTTCTTACCCAACTACTGATGGCCGCACTGTTTAAAATTAAGCTAGTTAATATGACGAGTGAAGATGGCTCTCAACTTCATGCATTTCTCATTCCAGTAAACACAGCTCTATCTACCATCACTGACAGCCTACAGACAGATGCAGAGCGCTGTCTCAAAGTATAGTCTGCCAGTCGCTCAAAACACTGCATAATATATTCATTTATAGTACACTAATATATACATTACATATTCAGTATAGTAATCATACACAGTAATATATTGTCATATTTAGGGGATAATAGACTGTTGTCTTTTCAGTTAATTTCTCTCTATGAAATATGTCTCTGTTTATAGTTTGGAGAGAAAATTACTCAAAGGCTACATGGCTTGTAGATTACATGCATAGTTTAAATATATATATTTATAATTGTTAATTTTTATTCATATTTAACTTACATTTATTTTTAACACTGGAAACAAAACAAAAACAAAATTGGTATCAAGAATCAGTAATTATAATTGTCATTTTTCGATTGTACTACTAGTGTGTCATGAGTCTGTCTCACATCAACATCTGACAATATGTATAAATAGGCTAAATTACAGATGTGTTGTAAAGGGAATTGTAATTTTCCATTTTTAGGCTTAGGTTGTGACTCCTAGTCTGTCAGACCCAATTAATTTAGAAAAATGTGCCAGTGTCATTAGATTGTCTGAAGTTGTTTCATTTGCATTTCTTTCTTTTAAGAACTAGACATGTACCATTGGAGTAAAAGCTAAATAGTGATCTATTTTCCAGTAATTGCTCACTGAGTCTCTCTACAGTTGTTCGTCGATAGGTATGAACTCACTTTATAGCTGTATATAACATTTCCTAATCATTAATCATTTCTATTCTCCCTCGGCAGCCGGATGAATAGCTATGCTCTTGTTTTGCTGCGTTAAATCTTCATAAGACTGTCCGTTTCGATTAACCTTGACAATGAGCATCGCTCAAACAACATGTCAATTGTTGGTAAGGTGACGATGAGGTAATGTTTTCTTCTGACAATAAAATACTTGTCTCTCATACTCTGTGAGGAGGACAGCAGTCCCTATTGGAATGTCAGCTTTATAAAATAAGACAGTGTGTGTATGGGCTTCAGTGTGTGTGTGTTTATTTTACAGCCTGGGGGGAAATAAACTGTCTGCGGATGCGCCAGGAAATGATAAACCTAGAAGGGACTTCCAACCTAGAAGGGCCTTCATATGTGCAAAAGAAAAAAACAAAAAACAATATGAGTGGAAGTGCTAAAAGAAATCGCAAATATCCCATAATATTTTTTATAAGAACAGGGCCCAATTCTCATAAGATTACAACTGATTTCATACAATGACAATGACAAGAGTGTAAAGAGGTAAAGAATCTTTTAAAAACGGTGCATGTTCTTAAAAATGCACTTTTTATGTGCATTATTTTTCCATATGGTTTTGGCAACTTTTGTACCATTTTCAATAAAGTTTTAAATTGAATTATTCTTTAAAAATGTATAATTATCAAGTAAGAAGAATATTTTTTATCACATACTGTATACATTTTAAAAATTTGTATAAAAAATCCAAATATCCTGAATTATTAATTTATATAAATAGTTTTTTTTATTTACAAATTGTTGTTTTAAAGAAAAATGCATAATTTTATTAATCCATTTTTTATTATTAAATTAAAGCCTTTAAATAAATCACAAATTAAAAACATGCTCATGATAAAAGAGATGCATTTAAGTCATTGTGTCAGTTAATTACATTTTTAAAGGTGATACGTCATGAAAATTTGACTTTTTCCATGTTTAAGTGCTGTAATCGGTTCCCCGATTATAGCGAGCTGTTTATTATTGTTTAGCACGTTATTAAAATCTATTTTTGAACCGAGTAGGCTATTAATAATAAACATGTTCTAAACATACTTAGACTCGTAGCATTCGTCATGTTACAGTGTACCCTCATATTACTTTTATTGTTTTATATAGAGCATGAAAACTTAATCGCACCGTAAAAACGAGCCGCTCAGATTTCTATCCCCCCGTGACATAGAAAAGGGATCTTATTATAATATTACTGCCCTTTGCTTCGGATGTGTCCGCTTAGAAAACCGTATATCAGAAGTTTAAACTAATATGGTTTAAAACGCATGATTTCAGCGCAATAGACATGATCATCAAAACCAAACAGATGGGGTTTTTTAAGCAGAATATCTGAGCTGTAAAGGCACAGCCCTATTATGGAAAAGAGGGAGGGGAGAAGCAGCTCTTTTGCATTTAAAGAGACATGCACGAGAACAGCTTCCACTCAAAATAGGCATTTTCAAAATTATATAATAAATGATCTGTGGGCTATTTTGAGCTGAAACTTCACAGACACATTCTGGGGACACCTGAGACGTATATTACATATTGTAAAAAGGTGCATAATAGGCCTCCTTTAACTTAAAAAAATCATTCGTACACGAGTTAAGTAAATACTTAACACTTTTCTTTATTTGGTTAGCCCAGAGAATGTACTGTTAAGATGTGATTCACCATTGCTATACAGATAAATGGCTGCGAGTTGTCTGTCGCTGTATAAATTGAGTTTAGTTTATATCGTGAATGTCCAGCATTGATTTTACAACATGTCTGAGTTGCTGCAATTGTGGACATTATCCATCACACACACACACACACACACACACACACATAGACTAAGACAAAGCCAGCACCTTTCAATTTATTGTGTTCTCCTGCAATAAACTCTCCAGACATCGGTGCACGTTGTCTCAGCGTCTGGCCTGGACAGTCAGCACTGGATGACAAACACACTCTCTCCTGTTCACCCCTGATGCATATAAATAGCTGCTTATTCATTTATCCCTCATGTACCACTCGGGCTTTTCACGGCAGACAGCGATCCATTCGGTGTCTTCAACAATTTACGAAGACCACAGACCTGAGTTATTAGTCTGCCGCTAAAGGACATCTTGAATAGCTTCAATGTGACCACAGTGAAGTGGAACACTTGTAAGAAATTGAGCAGCCCTCTCTCTCTCTCTCTCTGTATGTTTTTTTCTTTGTATTTTTAAGATCATTCAGGATTTCTCAGAGAGGCTTCAATTACAAAGCGGTCGTGCTGTCATATACCGCACTTTAAGGAAGATATATTGCACCACTGTTTTTACAGACCGCTTTAATGTTCCCCCCATCTTTTGCTGTTAATGAGATGTCTCATCCATATTAATCCAGATTATTTCCGGAACCTTGAGAGCCTGTTTACTCTTTGCTGGTTCAAAGTGAAAATGGAATAGGAAGGCAGTACTGGGGAGTTAAAAAAAGGAAAAACATGAATAAATAGATTGTTTTCTGACTGAAGTAAGGCTCGGTTTGAAGCGCTTTTTACTAAGAAACGCACTGATGATTAAGTGGGAAGTCTTGACACTGTGTCCACCAGTGAGTTTGGAGGTATTTGTCTCATTTGGCTTGTGTAATTGGATGATTCGTTTGTTGAATGCACAGGCTGACAGTATTCCGTTACCAGGCTACGGCCCAATGATGTGAAGAGCTTTAGAATTTGCATTAGTTAAACAGGCCAACTGTCATAATATATTGTTGGTTTGCAGAGATATTTGCTCGATCACAGCGTTTGCCATCTCTTTTGCTCTTAATTAAAGCATTCTTGCCTCTTTAATATTGTAAAAGAAATAAATGAAAGCAGTGGATGTGAGAAAGGAAAAAGATTTCATGAGAACTGATGATATAAATTATGTAACTATCTGGAGATCATTACTGCACACGATGGCCTGGTTTAAAGGTAAAGTTCACCAACCCTGAGGGTGTTTTTTACTCATGCACTCAGTTGTGTGCAGTTGGAAAGTGAAAAATATAATCTGTTGAATTACTAAATCCCATGTTTAAATAAATTGCACGAGCTCATTGAATCTCTGGCTTTTTATTTTTTTATTTTTTTCCCCTCTCATTCAGGCCTGAAGGCTAAATCCACTGGGCTGAACTTCACATTACACCAGTGGACTCTCATTACGCCACTGGAATCTCATAGGCCCGGCTTAAATCATAAACCTTAACTGTAAACCTTACACCATGCCAATGCTTAATCTCATCCATATGTCAGCTCATTTATAAGCGGATAAATCAGAGCAGGATAAGTATCTGCTCCCCAGATTAATAGACCTTGGTGAGGAATAAAAGTGGATTAGAAAATGTTTTAGGGCCACATTGAGAGACCCACAATCCTCCACTCCATATATTTTCTCTGCAGGGAAAAACTTGGTTAAAGCTTCAATTTTTAAAGATGGAATGAATAAATAAATTAATTAATTGAAGAATTAAATAGAAACCTGCTGATTTTTACATTTTGTTTTTATTTGACCTGCTATTCTTTCATTATTTATTTCCTTATGTCTTTCCAAACCTGTGGTATTATTTTTTTTATCTCACAAAAGGAGTGAGAAACATTTTAGGTCATTATTCACTGATAATCTTCTCTGTTCATGGAATTGTTCACCCAGAAATGAAAGTTTGCTGAAAATGCACTCACCCTCAGGCCATCCAAAATGTAGATGAGTTTTTTCCTTATTGGGATAGATTTGGAGAAATTTAGCATTACAACACTTACTCTCTAACGGATCCTCTGCAGTGAATGGGTGCCGTCAGAATGAGAGTTGAAACAGCTGATAAAAACATCACAAAAATGAAAAGCTGTGTGCGTGTAAGAAACAAATTCATTATTAAGACGGTTTTAGCTTTAAACTGTTGCTTCCCGTACTCTATAATTTTGCTTTCTCCATTGAAAAAGTAATCTCAGCTGAATCAGGAGAGAAATATGCACAGCTCAAGCACTGTCTACAAGCAGAAACAATCCAAAAACACAATGATTTTTGAAGCAAGGGTTTAAAGTTAAAAATGTCTCGATGATGGATTTGTTTCTTACAGACTTGCAGCTTTTTACCTCACAAGATGTTAATTGGTGGTCTGGAGGCATGTGGATTACTTGTGGATTATTGCAATGTTTTTATCAGTTGTTTGGACTCATTCTGATGGAACCCATTCACTGCAGACGATCCACTGGTCAGCAGTGATGTAATGCTACATTTTGTGATGTTGTGTGATAAATATACTGCAGAACACAAGTCATATGAACTACTTTTGTGAAAGCTTGAGTTTAATTTAAGTGTAACTGTATACGGAAAATAGTGACCAGTTACATTTTATAAAATATGTATTTTTGTGTTCTGTAGAAATTTATTTTTGAGTGATTGAAATAATACATTAATAGTATTTACAAAATATTAAAAATTAATATTATTGTCACACGTAGCACATCATTAGAGATCAGCTCTATAGGGAATGTTTTAAAGCTTGATTCTACCCTTTGTTTGCATTTTTGCATAAGAACTGTCCTGCAGTGCCTCTGGGTGACTACAAATGAAATTTTCTAAGAGACTGAGTTGGCATTACATACCTCTTAATGTGCAAATGTGCATGAAAAAACTTCAGTGCAACCTCAGAGGACTAGACTAAACAGAGACTGAGAGACAGATGGACATTAAAGACAGACAGAGTCTCTGACAGATGGAGGTAGAAAGCACAATCACTTCCATGAGGTGGATGAGTTTTGAGGGGTTTTTTTTTGTTTCTTTTGCAGAATGAACCTGAGAAAAAGGCATAAAAGCAAGGGGAAAATATAGTTCTGTTTTTTTTTTTTTTTTTTTTTTGTTCTGATAGGATAGGCAGAGTTAATATTTTAAATGTATTTAATATTTTTAATGTCATATTTGTTAAAGGGGTCATATGATGCTTTTTAAAGATCATTATTTTGTGTATTTGGTGTAACAGAATATGTTGAAATGTTCAAAAAAAAACGTTATTTTTCAAATACTGTACATTATTGTAGGTCCTCTATGCCCCGCCTCTCTCAAACTTTCTACAAAGTCCCTCCTTCCGACAAGCGCAGTCTGCTCTGATTGGCCAACTGGCACAGTGCATTGTGATTGGCCGAACACCACAAGCATGAGTCGGGAAATGTAACGCCCCTTTCCATAATCGCGAGCTTTAGCTTGCAAAATAAATGTAAAGACAGTTAATAATGTCCTCAGTTTTACCATCAGTTCAAGCCCGAGAGGGGAACAGAGTCGCTTGACAGACACAGTAGTGATGATGTTGTATGTGTTTGCACACAAGCCGCGGTTGTGTGACCGTGTCTCCCTCTCACACACACGAGCACACACACACACACACACTACCAACTTAGCAATTTTGATGCTAGATTTAGCAACTTTTCAGACTACCCTAGCAACTTTTTTCCAAAAAGCACCTAGCAACAAATGTAGCTATTTTTAAAATGTATTTGGCAACTTTTAGCAACTTTTGAAAATGGACTTAGACGGTAAATAAGGCATGCATTTTTCCTCTTAACCAAGCAGTTACTAGCAGCACACACACATCACATGTGACTCAAGTTGCTAGTTGCACTTGTTAAATAATAGTTAATTTATGAAACACCTTAAGGCCAATTCACACCGCACAGACAAACACCAACAAACTCCAACAAACTAGTTGGCTCAAGTTGGCTGTTGGATTTAGAATCTTATGAAAAATAACGGTCATGTTCACACTGCACCAACAGACACCGACCAACTCTATATCTATAAGCATGTTCAGTTGGGTGAAAACCAACTCCAACCAACTCCAACCAACGCCAACCAACGCCAACAGGGGTAACACAATGATCCAACAAACTCCAACAGACTAGTTTGTTGGAGTTTGTTGGCGTTTGTCTGTGCGGTGTGAATTGGCCTTAAGTTGTTAGTTTGTTCCTATAATTGTTAATCAGGTACACTGTTGATCTTATATCAAAATCTATCTATCTATCTATCTGTCTACCTACCTACATTGTGTCATTTAAAATATGCTGGTGAAAAATTAATACAGAAAATTCCTTCATTTTAACATATGAATTACACTGTGCTCTATTTTATGGACTCTCCTTAGAGTGTAGCATTTAACTTACTACCAGTTCACTGCTTAAAACTGTAATTCATGTGTAGTTTTACTAGTTATTTGAAAAAAAACACATAAAATGCAATTGATCAAAAATGTGTAACTTTTCAAGAATCCAATGTTTTATTTAAAAATAAAAATATAATAAAAATGTGCTTTTACAAATAATAAATATTAATTGTTTATTTTTACAAACAAATCTAAATGAACATATTTTCAAATAATATTCTTTGCTGAGATTTGAGTAATTTCAATTTGTATTCTACGCAATGATGCAGTTTTGCGTCATGGTTACATAATGACGTCATCATCCAATGACGTCACAACATCACTTAGCAAATTTTAGCAACAAATTGTCCTGCCTTTAGCAACTTTTCCTGAAAATTAGTTGGCAACACTGCACACACACACACACACACAGAGCACACAGCACACAATAATTGTATTATTAGTTGTCATTTCAATTACCTTGTTTTCAATTGCATCATCAGATTGTGTATCTAATATGAAATGCTATAATTTCGTTTTGTGTGATTTCTGCTGCCAGCTCGTTTCCAATAATAGGCCTACATAATGTTAAACAAGACTTCACTTTAAACCTTAAAATAAATAACATTTGAAATCGTTTACTTGTCATGTA
Organism: Schizothorax lantsangensis; assembly: GCA_027422415.1. NCBI lineage: Eukaryota > Metazoa > Chordata > Actinopteri > Cypriniformes > Cyprinidae > Schizothorax > Schizothorax lantsangensis. The sequence continues at coordinate 26,570,193 of CM049847.1, read as the reverse complement.
ATGTTTACTTTGTTTGCCATGGGCCACAAAAAGCGTTTTCTCCGACATGCTGTGACTGACAATAGAACCATAAACAACACCAAAACCGCAACATAATTACGAAATGAAACAATTTTATTTGTGCGCTGTAATCCAGAAATAGCTATGTTTAAGTTTATAGGTAGGAGTGGGATTAGCGACTATAAAAACATTTTTAATGCTATATTGACACTAAAATGGTTGTTTTCCTGCATATTTCGGTCAGTTGCGTTTTATATCCTTTTACATTCGCTGTAAAATGGGTAGGTTTAGGTTTGGGGGTAGGTTAAGGGGTCTAAAAATCTAAATCGCTTATTGATAAAATTATAAAAATGCATTGATACGAATATTTGAATGATATAAAAGATACGTAAATATTTTTGTTTTTTAGCTAAAAATACGTATCGATTTGTACGTTTCAAATGTTGAAATACGTCTAAATTGTACGTTTTAGCATCAATAAAAACTTACAAAAATGTACGTTTTGTGCTTGTAAATGTTACATATTAATACCTACGTATAAACATGAGACCAAGCTGCCTAGGTTCACGAAACTGTCGTCCATAAAATGCGTTGTGATAACATCTGGGTTGTGATGTTCTGTTGTAAGTAATCCTAATGATTCCTAAATGCATCTACTTTCGGAAGTCCAAATAAAGTTATTTTGCTTTAGCATAGAAACACACAGCTTCTCCCTGACAGGACTGACTGCTTCAACACTACTGCGGTTACTAAAACCACGCCTTCTTTCCTCACATGAACATTTGGGCTGCATTAAGCAAATATTTCCACATCGTGACGTAGACATGTGGGGCGTGTTTGAATGAGCCGTTTTAGGGGGGCATGGCAGAGTCTTAACTTTGATAAAGAATATCTCTTTGGTTTTGAGACTTTAGTCTTTGCAACTTCAGGGATCTTATCTATGAACAATCAGCTTGTAAAACTCCAAAGAGAAAGGAAAACTTCAAATTGCATCATGACCCCTTTTTAATTTTACTCTGACTGAAATGGCATCTGATATTAGTCAACAAAATCACATTTTAGTTGCTGAGACAGACAAATTAAACAAAATATTACTTTTTTATATTAAATTATGTATCAACATCTAACGACATGTCAAAACTATCCTTGTGAAATCCTGAGCTCCTGAAGTAATGTTAAGAGCACAGTTTTGTGAATTCTTTATGCTATAGTTATTCATTGTCAATTTTAGTTTAGTGTTTTGCCCCAGAAACAGCATATTAAAATCCTGACAAGCATATCTGAGTATGTTCACTTATGCATATGCTTAAGTTTTATTTTGTGCAAAAGCAAGTTGTAATATTTTGCTTATGTTGTGTGTATGTCTGATAAATCATAACTGACATTATGATTTGTCTGATAAATCATAACTGGCATTATTAACAATGATTGGATTATATGAAACAGTTTTGTTTTTCTTCTTCAGTAAACATTGTTAGTGCATTGTCAGTATCTCTTTTCATATTTCTTGTCAATTATTGCTGTGATGGCCATTTTCTTTTTAGTTTTTGTCGACAACATTTTTTTAAAAGTTTTTCCTCCCACCTCATGATTTCCATCAATAATTTTCCATTCGCCCACAAACCCATAACTTTGCTTGAAAAACTTTTCTTTTACTTAAAAATATTTTACTAGAGAGGAACACAAAATATGTATGTGCAAATGTGAAGTTTCTCGGGGCAAGGCAAAAGTTTGTGAGCAGAAAATAAGCATTGAAATATATATTTTTTTTATAAAAATACCCCCCCCCCATCACAGGGAATGTGCCTTACAGGCTCTGTAGTAATGTGGGGTTAGGATAGCAATATAAATAGTCTTTTGAACTTACAAGGTAAGAAGAAATGTTTCCCATATGTTGTTGTTGTTAATGTCAAAAGTTGATGTCAACATGTAGTGCAAAGCAGTCTGTTGGAAGAAGCTCATCAAATTACATAAATACCAGCATGATTTGCATAACATACCCTCAAACCTTAAAAAAAACATATGAGAGGTAAAACAAAATATAACCCAAACTTCATTAAATACAAGTTTGTACTCTGTTGGGTCACTACTGTACTACTTACAGTATGTCCTGAAGCAAAATCATTTACTAAGTTTGTGTGTGGAATTATTTAGTGCAACAATGCACCATGAAGGCCAAAATATGGCCTTGAGAATTGGCTGAGGTTCTGGTGTGGGCAGGGTCGGAGCGGTGCAGACATTTCTCAACTTTTGAGCCTGACTATATAGATGGCCAGCGCATACATATTTTAAAGGTCTTGATGAGATGGAATCGATTTCTGTGGGCTATAGCAGAGCCTGGCTGCAGAGTTTTTGAATTCCAAATTGTGCGCCTATACAATAGGTGGAATTTGATATCTGATAATTCAGTGTGTGCTCTTTGTCAATACTGAACCAGTGCAGATGAAATTATAGAAAGTTAAATTATAGAAAACTAAAGGAAGCTGGGTGGATTACTTTGTACAAATTGTAGACTGTTATTGATTACAGATTACATGATAAAATCTGTAGTTAGGTAATATAGGTTACTCATTTTAGGTAATGTATTCTGGCTACTTTTTACATTTACTCTTCAACAAACCTGTTTTAAGCTTAACAATAAACTTATCATATTGATATAAAAAGTTCATAATTAAATCATATATATATATATAGGTTTTTGCCCCCTTCCTGGTGTTTTTTTTTTTTTTTTGCATATTTTTTTGCATATTTGTCACACTTAAAAGATTCAGATCATCAAACAAATTTTATTATTACACAAAGATAATGCAAGCAAATACAAAATGCAGTTTTTAAATGATGATTTCATTTATTAAGGGAAAAATCTGTCCAAACCTACCTGGCCCTATGTGAAAAATGAATTGCCCCCTCCTGTTAAATCATGAAAGAACTGGGATTTAATCACATTATTTTAGAAAGCTGAGTTAAATTTCACTAGCCATACCCAGGCCTGATTACTGCCAGACCTGTTGAATCAAGAAATCACTTAAATAGAAGCTGTCTGACAAAGTGAAGCATGCTTAAAGAGCAACACATCATGCCGCGATCTAAAGAAATTCAAGAACAGATGAGAAACAAAATAGTTGACATGTATCAGTCTGGAAAGGGTTATAAAGCCATTTCTAAGGCTTTGGGACTCCATGGTCAAGAGCCATTATCCACAAATGGAGAAAACTTGGAACAGTGGTGAACCTTCCCATGAGTGGCTGGCCTACCAAAATTACTCCAAGAGCGCAACGACGACTCATCCAGGAGGTCATAAAAGAACCCAGAACAACATCTAAAGAACTGCAGGCCTCACTTGCCTCAATTAAGGTCAGTGTTCATGATTCAACAATAAGAAAGAGACTGGGCAAAAATGGCATCCGGACTTAAATCCAATAAAGTCCGAACTTAAATCCGATTGAGATGCTGTGGCATGACATTAAACAGTCCTTTCATGCTCGGAAACCCTCCAATGTGGCTGAATTAAAACAATTCTGCAAAGAAGAGTGGGCCAAAATTCCTCCACAGCGATGTGAAAGACTCATTGCCAGTTATCACAAAATTGCTGCAAAGGGTGGCACAACCAGTTTTTAGATTTAGGGGGCAAATATTTTTTCACGTAGGGCCAGGCAGGTTTGGACAGCTTTTTTCCCTTAATAAATGAAATCATTATTTCAAAACTGCATTTTGTATTTACTCGGGTTATCTTTGTGTAATATAAAAATTTGTTTGAAGATCTGAATCTTTTAAGTGTGTTACGAATGGATTCGTGTGTTGCTAGGGAAACGGCGTATCATTCGTTCGTGTGTGCATGTGTAGATCTTTTCCTGCATTTTTCGCTGTCTCTCCCTCTTTCGCTCTAATTGATTACAGGTGGAGCTGATTAGGAGGACTGAGCTGGTTGGTGACAGGAAGGATTGCCGCAGTACTTGAGTCATCCGGTGGAAGGAATCGTTGGCTCCCCACTTTACTGGTGTCTTCGTTGTTTACATTGTTGTTTCCACTGTGTGTTGGTGAATGGATCGCTAACTTAGACATTTGTTGTCAACCACTGAATTACACTGACCAAAATTATAAAAGCAACACTTTTGTTTTTGCCCCCATTTTTCATGAGCTGAACTCAAAGATCTAAGAATTTTTCTATGTACACAAACGGCCTATTTCTCTCAAATATTGTTCACAAATCTGTCTAAATCTGTGTTAGTGAGCACTTCTCCTTTGCCGAGATAATCCATCCACCTTACAGGTGTGGCATATCAAGATGCTGATTAGACAGCATGATTATTGCACAGGTGTGCCTTAGGCTGGCCACAATAAAAGGCCACTCTAAAATGTGCAGTTTTATCACACAGCACAATGCCACAGATGTCGCAAGTTTTGAGGGAGCGTCCAATTGGCATGCTGACTGCAGGAATGTCCACCAGAACTGCTGCCCGTGAATTGAATGTTCATTTCTCTACCATAAGCCGTCTCCAATGGCGTTTCAGAGAATTTAGCAGTACATACAACCGGCCTCACAACCGCAGACCACGTGTAACCACACCAGTCCAGGACCTCCACATCCAGCATCTTCACCTCCAAGATCGTCTGAGACCAGCCACCCGGACAGCTGCTGCAACAATCGGTTTGCATAACCAAATAATTTCTGCACAAACTGTCAGAAACCGTCTCAGGGAAGCTCATCTGTATGCTCGTCGTCCTCATCGGGGTCTCGACCTGACTGCAGTTCGTCGTCGTAACTGATTTGAGTGGGCAAATGCTCACATTCGATGGTGTCTGGCACTTTGGAGAGGTGTTCTCTTCACGGATGAATCCCGGTTTTCACTCTACAGGGCAGATGGCAGACAGCATGTATGGCGTCGTGTGGGTGAGCGGTTTGCTGAAGTCAACGTTGTGGATCGAGTGGCCCATGGTGACGGTGGGGTTATGGTATGGGCAGGCGCATGTTTTGGACAAAGAACACAGGTGCATTTTATTGATGGCATTTTGAATGCACAGAGATACCGTGACGAGATCCTGAGGCCCATTGTTGTGCCATTCATCCACGACCATCACCTCATGTTGCAAGGATCTGTACACAATTCCTGGAAGCTGAAAACATCCCAGTTCTTGCATGGCCAGCATACTCACCGGACATGTCACCCATTGAGCATGTTTGGGATGCTCTGGATCGGCGTATACGACAGCATGTTCCAGTTCCTGCCAATATCCAGCAACTTCGCACAGCCATTGAAGAGGAGTGGACCAACATTCCACAGGCCACAATCAACAACATGATCAACGCTATACGAAGGAGATGTGTTGCACTGCGTGAGGCAAATAGTGGTCACACCAGATACTGACTGGTTTTCAGACCCCCCGGACACCCTCAATACAGTAAAACTGCACATTTTAGAGTGGCCTTTTATTGTGGCCAGCCTAAGGCACACCTGTGCAATAATCATGCTGTCTAATCAGCATCTTGATATGCCACACCTGTGAGGTGGATGGATTATCTCGGCAAAGGAGAAGTGCTCACTGACACAGATTTAGACAGATTTGTGAACAATATTTGAGAGAAATAGGCGTTTTGTGTACATAGAAAAAGTCTTAGATCTTTGAGTTCAGCTCATGAAAAATGGGGGCAAAAACAAAAGTGTTGCGTTTATAATTTTGGCAGTGGTGGAAAGAGTACTGAAAATTTGTACTTAATTACAAGTACTGTTACATTGCTGAAATAATACTCAATTACAAGTAAAAGTACTGGTGTCAAAACAGTACTTAAGTAAAAGTACAAATTACTCTTCTCAAAAACTACTCCGAGTACTAGTTACTTTTTAGCTGGCGATATTTAATGATTTACCAAAAAATATTCATTCATATCAAAGATCTATGTGGATAACAGCTACTTTGAACAAAACCTACTTTTAACTTATTAACAAAGTACGTGAATTAATGGTCATGATACAGGTATTTCTAACTTCAATACCTTGAAAAATATCAATATTAAGGTCCCCATGAACCGGAAGTTGCAACTGACTTCAGTGTTGTGATGCATTTTCAAGTGAAACAGAATATTGAATAAAGGGCGGGGTTTTATTGTGGTGCACCTCCTCTCCACCTCTTGCTCTTAGCAGATTCACGGTTAAGTGGTTAAGAATATCTGCTTGTTACATCTGACATCACGCTTCATCGCTTCTGGGTCCTAGCACTCTGCCAGACGCCACAAGAAAACACCAAACTGCTAATATACACCCATGATGTCATGTAATACTGAAAAATTAAAAATATAGTATTCTCAAATGAAATGAGTAGAGGCTTTGACCCGGAAACAGCAATCCTTACGTCATGACTTGACTTAAGAGGATTCTCCCCAAGCTGTCAAACTGACGTCATCAGAGCGAGAACATCATTCCAGAGCGGAAGCAAATTTTCAGTTTTTGATTAAATATTACAACGGCAGACAATTTTTTTCCCCCCGGTGTATTGACTTGCACGGTGTTCACCACAAGACTAGTAATGTGCACTAAAAAAGTAAGTAGGGTCATTTTTGATTTCATGATGACTTCAATCATTTTCAATACCATTGGCAAAACTATACTGTATACCGCCATATATTTTAATATCTTTTTTTTTTGTCCATCCATTTTTTTAAGGCAAACATTATTTCAAGCTTTGAGTGGTTTAATCCAAGTCTTCTAAAAAGACATGTTCACTTTATAAGATGAACAAATTTTCATATAGGCTTTTATTTACATACATAAAAACATTGATCAATTACCATTACAAAAATCTCAATCTTAAACATTTGCTCATTCTGTGTATTTGTGTCTTTAAAATAGGGTAACTTTGTTGCACAAGCTTACAGCACAAGGAAGCATGTTTTCAAATTTGATTTCAAACTGAGTTGAATTTACAAATAAAGTACACAGTCAGTAATAAAATTATAAAACAAATGACCTCGATTTAGTTGAGGTATTCAAAATATGACAACACTGAATATTTTTAAGCAGTGATTTAAGAGCCATTTATGTTGTTTATTTAGATAAATGGATGGCTTTGACCTGTAATGTCTGTACAATGTAGTGATGCAGTTAGACAGACTAGCAGTTAGACAGACTAGGATTGTTATATGTACAAATCATAAAAATTACCATTCCAAAACATTTCTAGCATAAACTTACATTGTGAAGAAATTAAAGTTCCATCTTTGATTGAAATACTTTCTGGTGCATTTCACTTAGTCAATAAAATTTCCAGTAGCACTTCCATCGATCAGGCGTGGATCTATTCTGAATGGTTGAAAACTTTTTTTTTTTTTTTTTTTTTTTTTTACAAAGTTTAATCCAGGAGTAAAGAGAAATAATTTCTACTTTAAAAGCACGGAGAGTTCGCGACTGCACACAGTCTGAGTGCACACAAGAAATATCGGAGTGAGAAGACAGGCAGTTCATTTGTATAAGTTAGGCCTATCTGAGAGCTAGCATCCAGTTTTCTGCGATTACATGACTCTGTTCTCATGTTACAATAAAGCGTTCGCCACATTTGCGCAGGAATGATTAAAATTATGCGGAATACCTGCAATCCGTCAAACTCACTGTCGGAGAGGAGAGAGCGAGACGCAGCGTGTATCGGTGTATATACGGTAGATACTGTGGGAAATGAGTATTGGAACCGTGTCAGGTATTTCAGAATCGGTATCAAAATATAGATATTTATGAAAACACTACCATGTAGTTTGTTTCTCCAAACATTGACTCCATAGTTACGCTGAGCTCCCTCACTGTCTGATCAGCTCTGACTACACTTGCTGCAGCAGCGGCTTTTCCCGGTTCAGATATCAGGGCTATTTTTGGTCCGTTTATGTTCGGATATCTTTATTGGCTACTGAAATGCCGTCAAAGGTTTGAATATCAATTCAGATTGTGGGCGTACTCAGTAACGAACTATGATTTAAAAGAAACGAAGTAGATAATTTTGCTAAATTTGTACTTAAGTACAAGTAAAAGTACAGCTTTAAAAATATACTCAAAAAAGTACAAATACCCGAAAAAACTACTTAATTACAGTAACGTGAGTAGTTGTAATTCGTTACCTCCACCACTGAATTTTGGTCAGTGTAAGTAACAGTTTTGTTTATTGTAATTTACTTTGGCAACTTGCCCCTCCCGAAGTTTATGATGCTCCTTTGTTTATCTTTATTTAATAAACTTACTACTTGCACTTAAATAAGTGTCTTGTGGTTGAGAAACTGAGAATGAGAGCGGGGACCCCAGGGATCTTTCCTAGATGGATTCCAATAAATTGTTACAGACCAATTTATTTTCTCTTTGAGTAGGGGTTTAATTTGCAGTTCGTAACAAGTGTGACAAATATGCAAAAATAAAAAAAGGAAGGGGGTAAAAACCTTTTCACGGCACTATATATATATATATTAGTAATGTCAAACGATTAATCGCATCCAAAATTAAAGTTTTTGTTTACATAATATATGAGTGTGTACTGTGTATATATATTTAAGAAAAATATGTTATGTTTATGTATTAAATATATTTATATATAATATAAAATATAATAATATAAATATATAAATGTATATACGTGTAAATATTTTCAAAATATATACTGTATGTGTGTGTATTTATATATACATAATAAATAAACTAAGTACACATACATATATTATGTAAACAAAAACTTTTATTTTGGATGCGATTAATCGTTTGACAGCACTATATATATATATATATATATATATATATATATATATATATATATATATATATTTTTTTTTTTTTTTTTTTTTTATTACCTGCATGTTAATGCAATATTAACTTTAGATATTTCAAGACAGAATGCATGACCAACCATTAATAAACATGACTTCCAGGTTTGAAATATTTTTGTTCAGACTTCCAGAATCAACAGTTACCGTAGGTCACTGGATATGAAGACAACTGCATCACCAGTGTTTATTAACTTGCGTATTTGTTTCATACATGGTCTAATTGCTTGATATGTGCTTTTCCCCCTGAAATTCAGAAGCATCATTTGCAAATTTATTCACATGACATTTCTGTATATAGTCAAAGCTAAATGGTATGACACACGGTATAATTTTTAGAAAGGAAAATATAAAAGAGAAAAAAGAATGAGGGAGAATCAATAAATTAGGCCATTATGTGAAATATGTAATCCATAAAAAGGATACTGTAATTTGATTATAAGCTTTTTAATATGTAATATTTGTGTTCTACAACTTAATTTTTGGAATCAGTTACAACCCAGCACTATATATTATATATAAAATATACTACTATAACTATATAAACATTTTGGCAGTTTTTGAATTCCAAAATCACTCATATTACTACAGGTGATTACTATAAAATCATTAAAACACGTGACTATAGACTGAACACATAATACGCATATTCATGATGTTTTCACAAATTTGCATTTTTGCGATAATAGTATTGTTTTTAAAAACTTGCACTTTGAAACCCGTTTTCAAGCCTCTAAAATGCCATCTGTTTTTGTTTGAAAATGGTGTTCTGTAAACATCCTTCTTTATTTGTGTGTTTTAAAAAGGTTGGCAGAAAGGTTTTTTAATTCCATATTGCGTCATACACAATAGGTGGAATTTGATAGCTGATAATTCAGTGTCTGCTCTTTAGAATGGAATAATCCGGTCTGTGTCTGATCCTGGATTTGTCACCGAATTTGTTTTCCAGCCGAGCGAAATTACAACGCTAGTAAACAGAGAAAAGGAAAGTAGGTGGCTCATGGGCGAAAAAAGGGGACACTTCATAGAGAAAGAGAGCGAGCGAGATAATGGGAAAGAATCTTGTTTGAAGCGAGAGACAAAGTGAGAGAATGATAGAGTGAAAGACAAGAGGACAAAGAGAGTTCAAGTGAGAGAGTGTGCTCTGATTGTGATGTCGGAGTGGATGGGGCATTCATCATCCTCTCTGTAGATTGGGGAGGGTGCCACAGAGGGACTGACAGCGCTGAGGCTTCTGTCAGAGTTATAGATAGAGCTGTAGGCCGCTGAGCTCCACACTGGAGCAGTGAACAACGCTCTCTCTGGGCCTCCTGAGGAACGCTAATTACTGGCATGTTAAATGACTCAATTCACCGCTGCAGTGATGGATTGGGGTGGTGTACTCACGATTGAGACTCTTCCATCATTACTGAAGATCATGGAGGAAATTGCTTATTTGGTTCTGTGAAACTATAGTGTCATCTAAGGTTACAGGGAGGGCGTTTCTATATTTGATAATGCTAATGGGTAGTAAGCTAAAATGAAATTCAACACATGCTTTCCTCTTGTTAGGTGAGATAACTAGATAAAACTAGAAAGTGGACAGGAACTGCTAAGGAAAATGCTCATTCTTCCTGTTGTATCCCGTGTTGGGGTGCTACTTTGAAACTGTGGCTTGTCAAGTAATATTAAATAGTTGAAAAACTATTTTATATAAAGCTATTAACAAAAATGACAAAAATAATTAAGAGGCAATGTGTATTTGATGAATTCATTTAATGTGAACTCTGTTTTTCTGGCACAAAAATAATGTTTTGAATGAATGAATGCAATTAGTGACGCCATTAAATTTGAACCAGATACAATTATAGAAAAATTAAATGATAGAAAACTAAGAAAACTAAAATTCTATAATAATATCTATAATAGCTAAAACAGATAATGGGTTGAAACACACAAAAACATATCACTCCAAAATAATTATATTTTTTCATAAAGAAAATGAAGCCTTCTTCAGATCAGAAATATTTGCATTTTTTTTGTCTCGTTACAATCAAGCACATTTTCCCCAAAATTTCTCATTACTGCAATGTATGTGTGGTATAATTGGGCATAATATTTTCCCCCATTTATTGTCTTAAAAGAATAGTCCACCCAAAAATTAAAATGGAGTGGTGTGGATTACTTGTGGATTATTGTGATGTTTTTATCAGCTGTTTGGTCTCTTATTCTGACGGCACCCATTCACTGCAGATGATCCATTGATGAGCAAGTGATGTAATGCTATATTTCTCTAGTAATGCAGATGTTTGAATAAATAAGAGTTTATTTGTATTATAAGAATTTTGAATTTGTATGTATATACATATTTCCCTCTGGCTGTTTGAAATGCTTTGTGATATGTTGTTGTTGTTTTCTTTTTAATAAATATTTGACCACAAAAAAAAAAAATTTGAATTTGAATAGTCCCTTAAATAAACCTATTTTTATTGAATTATTATTATTATTGTCATATTGGAGTGAAATACAACCTAGACAGATTTTGAGTGATTCATTTTGAGTGGTTATTCTGATTACTACAGTATGTATCTGCATTTCAGGGTTGATATGGCCTATCTGCCTATACAAATTAGCAGCAGGTATTATGCATGCCCATAATGCAGTGAACATTAGCCGACTGGCATTGCTGAGTAAATGTAGTGTTATCCCCTGCACACTATCCTTCCCCTCCGTTAGACCTCCCGCTAATG